>JAZKJV010007390.1:0-691269 GCA_037367405.1 Ottelia alismoides
TCATGTGAAGCTTTAGTGGGAGTGCCTTTGTGTTCATTGTGCTAAATGTCAGATGATATCCCAATCATTTAAAATGATATAAGGATAATTATAAGTGTTTTCTCATCTGGTTGTTCCATAA
Organism: Ottelia alismoides; assembly: GCA_037367405.1. Lineage (NCBI taxonomy): Eukaryota > Viridiplantae > Streptophyta > Magnoliopsida > Alismatales > Hydrocharitaceae > Ottelia > Ottelia alismoides. The sequence goes on from JAZKJV010007390.1 coordinate 122, forward strand.
CTTGAGATATGATCTCAAGTATACCTCTTGGATCTTAGTTCTGAATGTGTTCAGAAGCATAGAAAAGAGGGTATTGGGACTGTCACATTAATGGTACACCTTGGACATATTCTATTTTCTAAAAAAATCCAAGAAAGGCTTCCATCCCTTAAGATATGATACTGACCTATCTAAAGGGATAGCACCTAAAAGAGTTGAGGAAATGAATGCTAGAACTGCTTGCACTTGTGCATCAGTTACGAGAAGCAGAGTGTATGCTAGATGTTACCAAAAGCCAGATATCTGCCATGTAGTGGGAGTAGTAAACTGTTACTAATCCTAATATGGAGAGAAAATACTTGATTGCAGTAATAACAATATCTTCATAGAGGACAAGATTTTTTTATAGTGATCTCAAAGTCTTATCTTCAAAAACTTAAGACTTTATAGATAGATATCTAAAAGGTCTTAACTGTGGATACCTTAAGAAATAGTGATCTCCAAGAATAAGGGTATTCTGATAAGGATTATGGAAAATACTGGTTATGATAATTATTAGTCTATAGTGTCAAGGACGCTATAACCAACAAGATTGAGTATTGGTTGCATAAGATGCAACATTCGCATTAGATGTGGGCACTGTTACTGGGGATATGCAAGTGTCGTAAAAGGACTTGGCGTAGTCTCGCGGGAACAGAGTGATTGATCAACTTACCTAGTTATTTTCTTAATAGCCATGATTGTCACATGAGTGTGGGTATAAATGATTAGCCCATTAATGGCTCTTTGGGCTAGTGGGAGATTGTTGGACATGTGAGCCACGGCGAGCCATTATGCAATAAATGTTATTGAACATATCATTCCCTGATCTGAAATAAAGATAAATAGTTTCATAATAGGTCCCTTAATACAATGAGGTTTATGTACCATGGCCATCTTAATAATCATACAACTGTTGATTCAACTATTGAATCATAGAGGCTGGAACTTGATGAATATCCTAAAGGGTTAGATTGAGGACTCATCAAGCACCATCAAATGATGTTAAGAGATGATCTCCAGCCTGGGTAGGAGATGGCAATCCTTTCTCATTTAGGATGATATCTGACCGACCTCTTGATGCAGGTCCTCTGCACAGGAATAGAGATTTGAAGGTGTCAGATTAGTTAGATCAAAGAATTGACGTAACGAGATCGAGATAACCAAAGTCCTATATCGTATGTTGTCACGATACAGGCACACATCCTCTGACCGGAGACAGATGTGTTACTATATGTCTAAGTATGTACATTTGGCAGACCAATAGGTTGATGACCTAATCAAGGTCTATACACCGGCGCGCTGGTGTGCATATAAGGGCATATGAGTAATACGATCTCTCAAAGGGATCATACAGGTTCATTTATTGAATCGGAAGGCATGATCTCACTCATGAGATATTAGGAAGAATCAAATTCCGTGCGCACGGTCGTCTCACTTTGGAAGCTTGACTGAATTTGTAGGTTTGATATATACTTTTGGAAAGTATATGATCAAGACCTAGGTATGATATACGCTTTTGGAAAGTGTACGATCGATACCAACTCCCAATGATCGAATGAGAAACTTACTGATAAAACCATGAAGTAGACAGTATAAAGTTGATCCAATACTTCGGGTTTAATCGGAGTCTTCCAGTATGCAGGATGTACAGGTATTGGGAATACATGAGGGGTGATGTGATCATAGACGATTGTATAACCATGACGATTCCATTCCTAGGGAGTGATGAAACGGGTCTGGATTTTAGTGACTTCTCTCAGTAGAGAAGTAATCTGATCTTAGTCCAAATGTTGGACATTGATATGAATGTGATTCATATGCAATGAGAAGATTAGATTTGTGGTCTTGATTTAATCAAGCATCTATGGGAGGCCCACGATCTGGATTTGAGATATGATCTCAATATCCAAATCACTATACGTGGAACAATACAATCGCCCTGTCCTTATCTCCAAGTGATTCGCGGAGAAAGCGCATTACCTTGAAAGAGTTCATGGATAACTTCATTGTTGATATAAGTATCCAAGCATTGAGAAAATGGATAATTAAATGTGATTTATTTATCATGAGTATAGAGAGTTATCTTAGATAATTAAATGTGATTTGATTATCAAAAATGAAAAATAATGTGAATGTGATTCATATTATTTGGGCAAATGAGAATAGAGATCCAAGATGATTAAATGTAATTTAATTATCATGGATATGAATAATATGGATAGCAATATCCATATTAGTCATATATATTATAAATGTGATTTGTAATATAAGAGAGAACAATTTGTAATTTACATTTGATTATTAAATGTTGATGTGAATTGGATTCACATTGGACATTAAATTGAAAATGTATTTACATTTTATTTTGGGTTGTGAATATGATTCACAAAATTTTCAATGGCAAGATTGCAATGTCTACAAAATAATTGTGAATTATTTTTGTAGAATAATTTGCAACAAAGTTGTTGCATAATCGTGGAGATTACAATATAGAGATGTACTCCTACTAGGAATGTGAGGCCGTCCCCTCCTTCCATGAGATTGATACAATTTCCCATGAGTCTATTATGATGATTGTGATGGATTGATACGATTTCCCATAAGTCTATTATGTCCATTTGGTGATGCCTAGAGGTGGAGTGAACCAATATGGAGGTCGTTGTGTGGACCTTATGACTAGAGCATAATGGGAACAGTGAGGGTGCACTTCGTTGTCGGATTAGCCCAAGTTAAATCGGAGGAGGGTAAATCATTTTTTGTATTTTGGTGTTTGGATATAGTGTCAGGGGTTGAGTGGATTTATTATGATGTGATTGCATTAAAGTTTGGAAAAGTGAGTGGTTATTATGATATGGTTGTATTGAAGTTTGGTAGAAAATGATTAGTTTATAATTTTTAGATGTATGATGGTATAATATATTATTTTTTGATAGAAGGGTGAAAGAGAAATGATTTATTTAATGTATAAAAAAAGAGAAAGAGTTGACCCCACAAGTGAGAGAAAAGGTTAATTTTACGTAAATACCATATGCCTAGTATTGTTGAACCTCGATATATTTGCAAAGACTACCCAAATAGGATGTGCAGAAAATCATGTGCACTCGATATTTAGTTTGCTGAATTGTTGTAAAATGGACTTTTGAGTTAAACGGTAACAAGTGATCCATGATGAAGAATCTTCTTATGTGCAACTCGATATTTAGTTTGCCGAAAGTGTGAATGATTATGAAACTTGATTATTGATTCTATTTCTAACAAGTTCGTAAGGGCCAATCCTAGTGAGGGCATCAACCAGTGCTATGCAATCTCAAGAACAATCGCTAAAGTTTCAAGCTATTAATATTCTTGCACAACTTTAAGCACTATCTAACGTGTTGACAGTAAATGTGCAATGCCTTACCAAAGTATTTGAAAAGAATAATGACAAATTCTTAACTTATGTCCGCGATGAAAATAAAAACATTAATGATCTTAGGTTGCTAAACGTCCATGCATAAATATTGATAATCAATATAATTGGTTCTTTACCGTCATTTAGGTTGCTAAGTGATCTTAGGTTGACCTCTCAAATCAACCTCCATGCATATGTATTAATCCTTGAAATCAGTTCTCTACCGTTTACACTATACAATCAAACCATGCCAAGCAACACCATGATTCATCTACCTTATTGCTCGATCTAAGCTTCAATCCCCAGGCAAACAACTCAATAAACTCTAACATATTTTAATAAACACTTCATAGTGTGTCCATAATTAGGGCTAAATATTAGGGTTCCAATCGTGTGTAGGAGAAAATGGGGCTGCTCCTTGGGGCATCCAACATGGCCGCCCCCACCTTATTTTTCACAAATTTTTTTATACTTTTTTTTGGAAAATATCATCATATATATTCATTCCTATATCTCTCTTATATGCTATTCGAATTTCGTCAGAAACAAAGACTCCTACGGCCTCCATCCTGACAGTCATTTTTTTAACGGTCGCAGGATTTTTTAAATCAACCCTATCTGGATGAAGGCCGTAGGAGTCTCTGTTTCTGACGAAATTCGAATGGCATATAGGAGGGATATAAGGATGAATATACACGATGATATTTTTCAAAAATAATATAAAAATGGGATGGGACAGCCATGTTGGCTGCCCCGAGGGGGTGGCCCCATTGACCCGATACATACATACATATATATATATAGGGAAATTATCCAATGAGCCATGTGCTCATTTGATATGAGATGAGCCCACTCATTTTCTACCATTATTTCCTATCTTTTTTATCTTAATAGGGATTTGTTTACAAGTGGTATATCATATTCTTACTACTAATAATTATTTTCAAGAAAAAAAATCTTAAATTCATACAAAATGATTGTATTATTATTTGTATTTCTAGTCTCATTTTTATTCTTAGTAATGATCATTTCTTGTGAATCTAAGATCTTATTTATATGAAAATAGTTACTAATAGTAAGAATATGATATAACAACTGTAAATAAATAAGCATTGATCTCAAAATGATGGAAAATATTGGTAAAATATGAGTGAGCTCATCTCATCTCAAATGGGCACAGGGCCCATTTGATAAGCCCTATATATATCTATATATATATATATATATGGGTAAAATGGGGCTGCCCCCAGGGAGTAGCCAACTTGGCTACTCCCACCCATATTTTCCCCTCATTTTTTTATTTTTTTGAAAAATAAAAATTTGTATATTCATCACTATATCCCTCTCACATTCTGTTAAAATTTCGTCAGAAACAGAGACTCCTAAGCCCTCCATCCAGTCGTCATTTTTTTAACGGTCGCAGGATTTTTTAAATCGACCATGTTTGGATGGAGGTCGTAGGAGTCTCTGTTTCTGACGAATTTTTAATAGAATGTGAGAGGGATATAATTATGAATATACAAATTTTTATTTTTCAAAAAAATAAAAAAATGAGGGAAAAATAGGGGTGGGAGTAGCCAACCCATTTACCTCTATATATATATATATATATATGGAAAAAATGGGGCTGCCCCCGCCCCATTTTTCGGCATTTTTATTTTTTTTGAAAAATAAAATCATGTATATTCATCCATATATCCCTCCTACATGCCATTCGAATTTCGTCAGAAACAGAGACTCCTACGGCCTCCATCTCGATGGTATCGATTTAAAAAAATTCTGTTACCGTTAAAAAATTACTGTCCGGATGGAGGCCGTAGGAGTCTCTGTTTCTGACGAAATTCGAATGGTATATAGGAGGGATATAGGGATGGATGTACATGGATATATATATATATAGGGTCATATGTGGCTGCCCCCGCCTTATTTGGGCAATTTTTTATTTTTTTGAAAAATAACACCATGTACATCCATCCCTATATCCCTCCTATATACCATTCGAATTTCGTCAGAAACAGAGACTCCTACGGCCTCCATCCGGACAGTAATTTTTTAACGGTAACAGAATTTTTTTAAATCGATACCATCGAGATGGAGGCCGTAGAAGTCTATGTTTCTGACGAAATTCGAATGGCATGTAGGAGGGATATATGGATGAATATACATGATTTTATTTTTCAAAAAAAATAAAAAAAACCGCTGAAAAATGGGGCGGGGGCAGCCATGTTGGCTGCCCCCAGGGGGCAGCCCCATTTTTTCCATATATATATATAGGAAAAAATGGGGCTGCCCCCGCCCCATTTTTCGGTGTTTTTTTTATTTTTTTTGAAAAATAAAACCATGTATATTCATCCATATATCCCTCCTATATGCCATTCGAATTTCGTCAGAAACAGAGACTCCTACGGCCTCCATCTCGATGGTATCGATTTAAAAAAATCCTGTTACCGTTAAAAAATTACTGTTCGGATGGAGGCCGTAGGAGTCTCTGTTTCTGACGAAATTCGAATGGTATATAGGAGGGATATAGGGATGAATGAAATGGTGTTATTTTTCATAAAAAAATAAAAAAATTTGCCCAAATAAGGCGGGGGCAGCCATGTTGGCTGCCCCTAGGGGGCAGCCACATATGACCCATATATATATATATATATATATATATATATATATATGGAAAAAATGGGGCTGCCCCCTGGGGGCAGCCAACATGGCTGCCCCTGCCCCATTTTTCGGCCTCTTTTTTATTTTTTTTTGAAAAATAAAACCATGTATATTCATCCATATATTCCTCCTATATGCCATTCGAATTTCGTCAGAAACAGAGACTCCTACGGCCTCCATCTCGATGATATCCATTTAAAAAAATCCTGTTACCGTTAAAAAATTACTGTCCGGATGGAGGCCGTAGGAGTCTCTGTTTCTGACGAAATTCGAATGGTATATAGGAGGGATATAGGGATGAATGTACATGGTGTTATTTTTCAAAAAAAATAAAAAAAATTGCCCAAATAAGGCGGGGGCAGCCACATATGACCCTATATATATATATATATATATATATATATATATATATATATATATATATATATATATATTTCAAATGAAACTTGGTCTTTCCATCCATATGGAAGGCCAACCACCTCATTCGTTGGATCCATAGCTCCTTTCCATCAACGGCTAATAAGAAAATCACCTTCTAATATGAAAACCGCTCAACATATGAGTGTCACAAAATCTAAAAATGGAATTTGTTTCTTTAATGGAAACAATTTTCGGATTTTATGCTTCATAAAAGCTCGCAAATCTACCATTGTGCGACGATTTCCCAGAGCTATTTTCGAGATACTATTTCCAGAATTATTCTAAAGAAATGGGTGAAGAAGATGGCATGTTTGAAGATCGTTTTTTCCAGAATCATTCCGAAGAAATCGATGAATCAAAGGTATTTTATTTATTAAATATGATTTATTTTCCAATCTGGAGTTTCAAAATTATTATTTTCGTGATTTGTTTTCAGATCGATATGTGTCAAATATCCAGAGAGCTAGAGGAATTCAAAGCTATGATCAATGCAGGTTATTATCTTCATTTTCTTTTTTCTCTTAGCAATTAAGATTTCATCTTATATAATTAACCTTAAATGTATATTTCATCTGAAATACATTTTTGAATCAAAATTTACTAAAGATGATGATAGTATACATTATTTTTCCATAATCTTTTAACATAGACAACAAAATACAAAATATGTTGTTACTGTATTTTATCTTCACTAATCCAAATATATATTGTTTGCAATACAAAAAAAATTTGCCTATATATTTTTCTTTATATTAATATACTAAATAGACTTGAAATATACATTAATGAAATTGATCTAATTAATTAATTCATCTGCAATAATATTTTATACAAAATTATACTAAAGTTCATTATATTATACATTATTTACTCATAAACCTTTAGCATAGGCAAGAAAATACAAGACTATGATGTTAATGTATTTGATTTTCTCTAATACAAATATATATTGGTTGCAATAAAAAAATGTACTCTGTACTTTTCTTGATATTATTATACTAAATAGTTTTTAAAAGTACATTACTTGATCTGATTAACTAATTCATATGAAATACAATAATGCAAACAAAAATACATGTCGTCTTTGAAATACACAATCTCTTTAATAGGCTTTTCAATATAGACCACAACTATACAAAATGGACTAAAAGTAAATTAATGAATTTATTGTGCTTAACATATTCATCTGAAATACAAAATGGTCTGTAAGTTGGACTGGAAGTGTTTTTCCATTTTTTGTATAAATTGGTATCATTTATTTAATAATATTTCTAGTCAAATTTCAGATTCGCAAGATAACTTCTCAAGATCCTTTACAGAAGAATAGTGTGATAATTCAGATGTTCCCGAAGTAGGTATGACTTTTGGTTCTATAGAAGATGCATATAATTTTTATGAAATGTATGCAACTAGGACTGGGTTCAATGTTAGAAAGGCGGGTACACGTCATGGCATAGAACATTGTTCGAAGAAAAAGACAGTTGTATTCAAAAGATTTTTATGTTGGAAAGAAGGTCACACAAGAGCTAATGGCAAAAGAAAATCAAAGTTTCCATATTACAACGATGATAGTGAAGGGGATATATTCTATTTGGAAGAGAGAAGAGTTGGACGGGTTTGAACTGGTTGCAAGGCATTGATGGAAATCAGTCTATGGCAAATAGAGCTGGATTGGATTGTGTTCAGGTCCAGAGATTCACACAATCATGAGTTAGTAACGCCAAACAAACAGAGGTATCTCAGGGCAAACAGAAGGTTCACGAAAGCGACAAAGTTGCGTGTTAAGTCTATGTCAGATGTAAATATATCTACATCGAAACAATCTACCTTCATTGACAATGGTTGTATAACTAATAGTCCAGCAGGTGGAATAGTCAGGGATATTTATAATCTTTATAGAAATCAGAAGAAAAGTAAGAATGGTTTAGATGCTCAAATGTTATTAGATCATTTTGCATAATGTCAAAAGTTGACACCGGATTTTTTCTTCTCTTTTAAGGTGGATGAGGATAATTGCTTGACTCAATGTTTATGGATTGATTCAGTTTCAAGGCATGATTACTCTCTTTTTGGAGATACAATATCATTTGATACTACATACAGAACAAATGAGTATAAATTAATTTTTGGATCATTCTGTGGTATTAATCACCACGGCAAAACCATTTTTTGGAAGTGCTTTCTTGAGCAGGGAAACCACTGAATCCTTTGTGTGGTTGTTTGATAGTTTTGTTCATGCCATGGGCAAGCATCCAATTTCCATTATTACAGATGAAAATCCAACATTTGTCTGCAGTTTCTATATCTCTTCCAAGTACAATCCACAAATTTTGTACATGGCATATTATGACCAAATTGAAGTCGAAGTTGGGACGTATCAAAGATATTGATAAGGCTCTAAAGTCTATTAGTAAACTTGTATGGGATGGAAAAAGCGTAGTATATTTTGAAAGTACATGGAATACAATTTTTGAGCAATTTGGTCTTAAAGAAAACAAATGGCTTTCTGAAAAGTTTTCAATAAGGAAAAAATGGATAGATATATACACTAAGGAGACATTCTTTGCTGGGATGAGGAGCACTCAACGAAGTGAAAGCATGAATTCTTTCCTCCAGGGCCATGTTACCAAGCAGAATTCATTATTGGAGTTTATAGCAAGGTTTCGTGTAGCACTTCAAAGGATCAGAGAAGGAGAATGGCATGGAAAATGATATAATCAATCGGAGACCAAAGCTGAGGACCACTTGGGCATTGGAGAAGCAAATGTCGATGTTATATACCAAAAGGATTTTCTACATATTTCAAAAAGAATTAAATGAATGTTTGATGCTGAATGCAATCATCATTGGTGCGGATGATGAGATAACTGAATATCCAGTATCTCAGGTTGGTGAAACTGAGAACAGTATTGAAGTATTACTTTCAAACAATACTTCAAAGTTATCATGCACTTGCAAGAAGATGGAATTTCACGGCATTCCATGCAGGCATATTTTAGATGTTTTGATGACAAGAAATTGTCAACAGTTACCAGATGAATTTATTATGAAACGGTGACAAGAAATTTAAAGATATCTGGTAATTATCCCTTTTATGGGAGAAGTGTCCAGCAGGACAGAGCAGCTACTTTGAATAGAATATGCTCTAGTTTTATTAATAGATCAGTGGACTATGATGCTATTTTTTCTTTTGCAAAAACGGAGTTTGAAAGAATTGATAAAGAAATTCTTAAATTGCAAGCTTCATATTAAGATCAATCTACTGATAATAGACTTGTTCCTGAATCCAGATTAAATGTTGTGAATGATGTCGTTAGAGATCCCAAAAAAGCAAGAACAAAGGGAAGTGGTCGAGGTGGTAAACCTAAGGGTGCGTCTAACAGAATTATCAGCGTTAATGAATCAAAACGGAATAAGGACAGGCAATGAAAATCTTGCAAAAAGCTCAACGTAGGTCATGATTCAAGAAACTGCCCCAACAATAAACTTAATTCATGCTCAGATAGGTATTTTCCATTTTCCTCATACAATTTGGTATCTCAATTGTTGGTGATATTGATATTTTATTATATTTGCAGCGAAGATGTTTCAAATATGTACAATTGGGATTCTTCATAGCAGTTTTACAAGTTTTTGAACTCTTCATTACTCAAGTAATTGAATATAATCATTTCTTTGTATATTATTGTTCATTATTCACTTATATTTTTTATACTTTGTTGTTTTTTCCCACAGATTATACACCCAAGATATAATATCTTTAAAGAAATCACTCATTTGAAGATTTGAAGTATCTTTTTGAAGATTTCCTATGATTCTGATGTCTGCACATTATACCAAACTCAATATTCAAAGTTTACTGCACTAATAGAGTTCAGTCAGATTATTCATTTCATGTTATTTGTAAAACTTTGTTCTATTTTGTTAGAAAACTATCAGATTTCTCTTAATAAGGTTCTTTGTTATGATGTTTTGTGTATGTGATATTCAGATGATTGCTTTGAATCTGTCTGGTAAGTTAATACTCATCATGTTCATATATTTGTTATACATAAACAACATTTCATTGGATAAATATAAACATAAACTTAAACATCCTGTAAACTGTAAATTCTGTGGAAGGAGCCATGGATTGCTAGAATTTTCAGCAATCTTTATCAGGTACATTTTCATAAAGTTAATGATACTTTCAGCATTCATTATAAACATAATGATATTTTAATATTCATAAAATAAACAACAATTCATTGGATAAATATAAATATAATCATAAACATCCGGTTCATTATGTTATAAACTGTAAATTCTGTGAAATGTTTCTTAGCTGCAACTTCAAATTATCAGGGTGAAGGAGAATGACATGTATAATGATATAGTCAATCGGACACCAAAGCTAAGGACCACTTGGGCATTGGGGAAGCAATTGTCCATGTTATATAGCAAAAGGATTTTCTACACATTTCAAAAAGAATAAAATGATAGTTTGATGTTGAATGAAATCATGACTGGCTTAGGTGATGAGATAACTTAATATTCAGTGTCTCAGGTTGGTGAATCTGGAAACAGTATTTACGTATTACTTTTAAACAATACTTCAAAGTTATCATGCATTTGCAAGAAGATGGAATTCCAAAGCATTGCATGTAAGCATATTTTAGCTGTTTCGTAGACAAGAAATTGCCAGCATGTACCAGATGAATTTATTTTTAAAAGGTGGACAAGAAATATACAGAAAGTTTTCATAGCTGCAACTTTATAAAACAAACATTTGATAAACGCAAACATCATTTCAAACATCAATTATAGAATCACTTAGTAATCTAACATTGTGATAGACATAAACATAATATCATATATCATTCACAAAACATATAACATGCTAACATTGTCTTCAAAACAAACATCATATAAATATTAGTGAAAAAACTCAAAAATTTCCTAATATCTAACACAGGTTGAGTTGTTTCTAACAAAAAATATTTAATCAGTACACACTAAGGTGTGCTAGCATTCTCAACACGACTAGTAGACAGGATCGTGTTGGCTATCTCAGCTCTAATCATGTGAACATCTTCATATTTGAAATCCAGGGGACTCTCTTCGTAAAGTAGTTCCATCATCTTCATCACGTATACACCACAGTCGAGGCTTTGAGCAGGTTGTTGTGGACAATCTTTGACAAATAGAGTCTCCCTGTGGATTAAGAAATTATCCACTATATAGGTACTAAAAGATTCTGATATCTTTAGTACCTATATCCACTATATAGGTACTAAAAGATTCTGATATCTAGCTAATCTGCATATTAAGAAAGTGTTTTTGGTTACATAGAATTAATTTTATACAACATAGAAATTCAAATATCTTAAGCAAATTCTTTTCTTACCCATTTGAAGAGATCCTTTTTATGTTGCTTGTTTCCACTCATGGAATTAAATGAGAATGTTTTTTGTCCGTAAAACCAATCACTAGGAGATGCCAGTGATTTCTGGTGTGTATTACCGTGAATACCTTTAAAATTCCCAACATTCTTTCCTTCTTTGATGTCATAAAGTCTCTCCAAATTCTCAAAGTCATCATATGCACTTGTTTCCACATTGTTGACGAAGTATTGCTGAAAAAATATAGATAAAATAAAAAACCACTTCAATTAAAATAAACTATATTTAATCTATCATATTTCTCACCATTTTGTACAATACAAATATGGAATCGGTTAGTTGTCTTTGCAATGTCGATGACTCAATATATCCATGAACATGTTAATAATCTGCAAACAGTTTTATCATTAGAAAATAAAAATGATGAAGTTTTCTCAATATGTAGAATTCAGTGATACATACAGAATCCTCTACCATCCTTTCATACATGAAGTTATGTATTTCCAATCCCTTGGAATAGTTTCGTAAAGGCGAAAAATAAGTTGCATTCAATCTAAAACAGAATAATTATATTATAGTTTATCATATAATACGAGAAAAGCTTTCAATGTTGAAGAAAGAAATTTAAATACTTGGTTGTTGGATCTCTCAAAAAAACCTGAATTATTGATCTAACCTCCTCAGAGCTGTCATCGTATCCAATAAAATCCGTGGGCGGATCACACAGATACTAAATAAAGATTTTGTTAGTATTGGAATGTAAAAGTTTTTTCTTCAACATAAAGATTAGATCTAACCTCTGTTTCGTTGTCAATGATACGACTTGAAATGCTGCTCTTCTTTGTAACCCTTATTTTCTTCCTTACTGTTGTATTTTCAGTTCCAATTCGACGCACTTCACTCCTTGCTTTAACCCTCTTTGCCATTGAGCTTGGATTGATGGCAAATTTCTATTTTTTTCTCTTCTTCAATGTGTTTCTTTCCATTTCCTTGACTTGTTCAAATTCAAGATCAATCCCCAGTTCAAAAGTTGGACAGTCATTATACACAGACTTGTTATCAACTTCTTGACAGTCTTTTCTTTGTTCAATATTCTTGTTCATGATCTCATCCCCAATGATAGGCTTTTCTCTTATATCGTCACTCTCATTTCCTTGACGAATAATCTCAAACTAGTTTTCATCATTTCATTTTTCAACTAAAACAGGCTCTTCAAAATGTATCTTTTCGCTATCGAAAGTATTGTTATTAGTAGGATCATCAATTACATTTTGATTCTCGATGTTGTCTACCATCGATGCACCGTCCATGCAATTACCTTGATCATCTGCAGAACTTTTTTTGTACTTTTCTTCACATTGAATCCCTTTTGATTCCAGTAGTGCTCGTAAAATTTTATTCTCATCCTCAAGCGTACTTATTTGGTCATTCTTTTTTGAAAGTGTTTCTGAGAATTCTTTGTTCAACACTGAACCTTCCAATTCTAATACCTTCCTGGAGAGAACTTCAATTTCTGCCTTATATTCACTGTATTTGTAATATTCGTTGAATCTTTTTGGCACATTTACTTTAGTTCTTTTTAAACACTTCCATTCGTCATATCAAACTTTTGATCTTTCTTGATTCTTCCTCTTTTCAAAGGACAATCTTCAGGCATGGGAATGGGTGTTTCAATAATAATATTTGGTTTCCGTATTGAGAATCCATTCATTGTGAACTTCTCAAATGGAAAAACATATTCATCATGTCTGATTCTCATTATTTCTGTTTTCCAAAGTTGCATTGAGATACGTATATGTACATGAATATCCATCTAAGTTATGTATTTTTTACATTTTTTTATAATATAAATGATGTATAGAATTACCTGGTCATTTGTTAAGGATACCAATCGTCTTGTTAGACCTTTTATTGAGCCAGACCACTTCCTGATTCTTGGTCTAAGATCACGGTTTACAACCATATCCTTGCAACAGTACTCCAGCGTCCACACCTCTTACAAGCAAATTATGAATAATTTATTAAAGAAAAGGAATAGTTATTATGTATGAATACTTACATAGAGGCAAGCTACACATCCAGTAAGGTATCCAAGGGTAATATGTGCTGCACCTCGGCGTCTTTGGTTTATTCTATTAACGATATCATCTACGTTAAATTGAATCAATCGTGCAACTGCATCAAACCAATTAAAAAACCTTGTATCTACCAGCGACCCCACATAGTGCAAAAGATCCTTTGGGAAGGAATATGTTGAATCCGAAAAAAGAAACGTGCAAAACATTAACAGTATTAGGCATGTCACATAAATATTGACTGAGTTATCATCATTGTAGTGGTAGTACTCAGTCAGCACGCAAACAAGTTTACGCCTGTTGAAAACATTCCTTTGTCAAACATCTCATTAGCTATAAAGCTTCTTCACTACAAATGTTTTCCACACACTGAAATTGTATGCCCGAACTAGGAATACCAAGTATGACTCCAATGTCGTCATCACTAAATCACAGAATTTTGTTACCGAATCTAAAATTCCTCCCTCATTGATATTTCTCTACAATCCACTGAAGATTTTTCCGCTCGATTTCAATGCTTCCAATATTAATAAGTCTTGAAAAAGCAGTCTTGTTAATTAGTGCTTGTTGCTTTGGAGTTGGACGATGACTATCAATGAACTGCACGAAGTGATCTATAAAACATCTATGTTGGACGTATCCCCTGCCTGTATAATAAGCGTTTGGTTGTCATGTAATTATTGTTATCAAAGCATATTTAAACAATGCATCATTTCTCCCTTACATCCAAAATTTTCAGAGGAATTATGGCTCCCATCAGCGTTTGAATCAATCTGTGGTTTTCTTCCTTTAATCATCTTCGCAGAATTCTGACTTGGTATTTTTAATGGACTTTTGCTAAATAAAATCACAGTAAACTTTGTAAAAATGAAAAATAGATTATTGTTCTGTTGTACCTTTGTTTGGCTGGATGTTCTTATTTTTCAATAATGCATCTTCAGATGCATCCACTTCGTCAACACTATCTCCGCTTGCCTCATCATAATCAAAATCCGTGCTGCTCATTTAGCTCCTGTTATCAAATTTCGTTTGAATTTTTTTAAGCAGCCAAAGTATTTTGTATAAGAAAACATCTAATAAAGCAATGTGTGTGTGTATATATATATTCAATGATCTTATGCTTCGTTCAAAATTACTAACAACTCATATTTAATCATTACCATCACAAATATATTATTATACATTCACAATAGCTTCATCATGTAAACCATAAACCATATTTTTTATAATAACTCTTACATAACATCCCGATATTAAGTTAATAATATTTTGATTCTTGATAAGTTCAGCATAAAAAAAATTTCTAAGGGATCAAAGATTGAATGATAAAATGAACGCTAACCTTCTTGTTTTACAGATGATCGCCAAGTGCTTTTCGCTTCAAGGAACCGTGTTATGATGTATTCCGTCCTTTTTCTTCCTGCTTCAAGGAACCGTGTAATCGCCAAGTCCTCCTTCATCGATTCGCTAGAGTATGTAGGGTTTCCTTGCTTCTCAGACGAGTAGTAAGTCTCTCCCTCTCTTTCGCTCTCTCTGTCTATCTCGAGTGCGATTATTTCGGAGTGGAGGACTTCTCGGAAATTATCCTATTTACTCAAATTAGATGTCACGTCGCATCTGTCCACATAGGATCACTTTCCCGATTATTATTAAATAACAGAAGGATAGTTTATTTTTGACGATAGTTTTATGTTTTGTTTTTTAGCAGTAGTCTTTGTACTTTGTCGATCAATTTTGTATTTAAAATAATAGCAAAGTTCAGTTAATAACATAATATGTTTTAATTTTGTTTTCAATCCTTATGTTGCTTAATATATTATATCGATAATACTTTATTAAATTAGACTTTTAGATTGTATTTTCACAATTAGAAATGTTGACTTTTGTTTGTTTTTGTATTATGAATTATTAGTTTTGTATATTATCTACATTATATTGTATTTCAATTTAGTTGATTTAAACATAAAACCGTGATCCTATATTGATATTATTCCATTTATATCCATCCATTATATTTAGGGATTGTCTGTTATCATTACTTTAAGAACCACTATGGGACCAATTTATTTTGTATTTCATAATGTTGTTTTATCCCAATTACGCCCTTCATTTGTATTTTTAAGTATTGTTTTGTATAATACACATGCATAATGGTATACTAAATCCACATTATTTGAAGCATATGTTATAACCCTTTATATTGAATTTACCTTTTATAAAATTACGTCATCCCCTTAAATAGAATATTTTGTTATTAGAACTCTCATAATTGTAGGAACTAATAGTTAAAGCCTTTCCTAAAAATAGCATCTTATGTAAACAGTAATATTTCGTTTTGTACATTTTATATATCATCTCGCAGAGCCATGTCTTATTCTGTATTTCATCTCATATTTTTGTAAAATAAATACTTCGTTTTGTACAAAAAAAAACACGTTATCCTCTTATTTTCTCACGCTATAAAAAGTGAAATTTCCTTATCATACATTCCTTAAATTTAGGAATCGATAGTTATTGTTAATCCGATTTTGTATTGTATGGTGGTTTTAATCACAACCGTTGAAAGAAGATCTATTGGTTAGAATGTTTGGACTTCCTTAGGAATGGAAGGACCACGTCTCATTTGAAAGGCCCCTTATATATATGTGTGTGCGTGTGCGTGTGTGTAGGAGTGATCCTACGAGAGAAAAAACATGTGAGAGTATGAGAGAGGTGATTCTGGACCACATGATTCACCCAGGAGAGAGAAAACAGAATCATGTGGTCCAGAATCATTCCTCACAACTTTTTGCTCTCATAGGATCACTCATTATATAGGAGAAATTTCAAATGAGGCGGTCAATTTAAGCATCTTTCCAATATATTTTACAATTTTTTGTTTTATACATATAACAATAAATATTAACACAACATGTATAGAAATAAAATTATGAAAATATTATTACATTGGATGGAAATGTTAATTTAAATTTGGATGCTATATTTTACAAAATTCATTTTTTTACATTGTGCAGTTTATACTTTTACAAAACTGTTACAGAGTTTTTAGTAATTTCATAGTGACCTTTACAATTTCAGAAAAGCCCCCACCTCATTTGAAAGGTTCCCTATATATATCTGTGTGCGTGTGCGTGTGCGTGTGCGTGTGCGTGTGCGTGTGCGTGTGCGTGTGCGTGTGCGCGTGCGCGTGCGCGTGCGCGTGCGCGGGCGCGGCGCGCGCGCGCGTGCGCGCGCGCGTGCGTGCGTGCGCGTACGCGTGCGCGTGCGCGTGCGCGTGCGTGCGTGTGTGTGTGTGTGTGTGTGTGTGTATATCTCTATATATGTATGTATGTATGTATGTATGTATGTATGTATGTATGTATGTATGTGTATGTATGTATATGTATGTATATGTATGTATGTATGTATGTATATGTATGTATGTATATGTATGTATGTATATGTATGTACGTACGTACGTACGTAGGTATGTATGTATGTATGTATGTATGTATGTATGTATGTATGTATGTATGTATGTATGTATGTATGTATGTATGTATATAGAGAGAGAGAGGATTTAATGGGGCTGTCCTCTGGGGGCAACCAACATGGCTGCCCCGCTCCCTATTTCGACGTTTTTTTTAAAAAAAAATATCTCATGTATATTCATCTCTATATCCCTCCTATATGTCATTCGAATTTCATTAGAAACAAAGACTCCTACGGCCTCCATCGAGATAGTGTCTATTTAAAAAATCATGTTACCGTTAAAAAATGACAGATTGGATGGAGGTCGTAGGAGTCTCTGTTTGTGACGAAATTCAAATGGCATATAGGAGGGATATAGGGATGAATATACATATGATGATATTTCTCAAAAAAAAATACCGAAATAGGGAACGGGGGAGCCATGTTGGCTGTCCCGAGGGGGCAGCCCCACTAAATCCTCTCTCTCTCTCTCTCTCTCTCTCTCTCTATATATATATATATATATAGAGAGAGAGAGAGAGAGGAGTGATCCTATGAGAGCTAAAACCTGTGAGAGCATGCGAGCATTGTTTCCGGATCACATGATTCAACCAGGAGAGAGAAGATTAGGAAAGAGAAGACAGAATCATGTGGTCCAGAATCAATGCTCTCATGCTCTCACGGGTTTAGCTCTCATAGGATCACTCATATATATAGGGTTAAATGGGGCTGCCCCCTGGGAGTAGCCAACTTGGCTACTCCCACCCCTATTTTTCCGTCATTTTTTTATTTCTTTGGAAAATAAAAATTTATAAATTCATCATTTTATCCCTCTAACATTCTATTAAAATTTCGTCAGAAACAGAGACTCCTACGACCTCCATCCAAACATGGTCGATTTAAAAAATCCTGCGATCGTTAAAAAAATGACGTCTGGATGGAGAGCCTAGGAGTCTCTGTTTCTGACGAAATTTTAATAAAATATTAGAGGGATATAGTGATGAATATACAAATTTTTATTTTCCAAAGAAATAAAAAAATAAGGGAAAAATAGGGGTGGGAGTAGCCAAGTTGGCTACTCCCAGGGGGCAGCCCCATTTTACCCATATATATATATATATATATAGGGTTAAATGGGGCTGCCCCCTGGGAGTAGCCAACTTGGCTACTCCCACCCATATTTTTCCCTCATTTTTTATTTCTTTGAAAAATAAAAATTTGTAAATTCATCACTATATCCCTCTAACATTCTATTAAAATTTCGTCAGAAACAGAGACTCCTGCGGTCTCCATCCAAACAGGGTCGATTTAAAAATCCCGCGATCGTTAAAAAAATGACGTATGGATGGAGGGCCTAGGAGTCTCTGTTTCTGACGAAATTTTAATAGAATGTTAGAGGGATATAGTGATTAATATATAAATTTTTATTTTTCAAAGAAATAAAAAAATGAGAGAAAAATAGGGGTGGGAGTAGCCAAGTTGGCTACTCCCAGGGGCAGCCCCATTTTACACACATATATATAGGGGAAAATGTGCATGCCCCCTAAGGGGAGCTAACTTAGCTCCCCCGCCCCTTTTTGACATAATTTTTTATTTTTTTGAAATCTAAAATCGTGTAAATTCATTATTAACTCCCTATATTATGTCATTCAAATTTCATGCGAAACAAAGACTCCTACAACCTCCTCCAAGCGGGGTCGATTTAAAAAATCATGTTACCGTTAAAAAATGACTGTCTGGATGGAGGTCGTAGGAGTCTCTATTTCGCATGAAATTTTAATAGCATAATATAGGGTTATAGTGATGAATATTCATGGAAGAAATTTTCAAAAAAAAATAAAAAAAATGGTGAAAATGAGACGAGGGGAGTCGAGTTAGCTCCCCCTAGGGAGCATCCTCATTTATCCCATATATATATATATATATATATATATACATATATATATATAGGGGTTGATGGGGCTGCCCCGTGGGGGCAGTCACCATGGCTGTCCCGCCCCATTTTTGGGCAAATTTTTTTATTTTTTTTTTGAAAATATCGTCATGTATATTCATCCCTATATTCCTCCTATATGCCATTCAAATTTCGTCAGAAACAAGACTCCTACGGCTTCCATCCATACAAGGTCGATTTAAAAAATTCTACGATCGGTCGTAGGAATCTCTGTTTCTGACGAAACTCCAATGACATATAGGAGGGATATAGGGATGAATATACATTGTGATATTTTTCCAAAAAAATAAAAAAAATTACGAAAAATAAGGTGGGGACAGCCATGTTGGCTACCCCTAGGGGGCAGCCCCATTTTTCCCATTTATATATATATATATATATATATATATATATATATATATATATATATATATATATATATGGGAAAAGGGATGCTGAGCCCCATGTGCAGGGAGCTCACTGCACCCAGGTTCTCCACCGTCAGATCAAACTAGCCTCCACCGCTGGATGAAGAGGTCCCAAACCCCAGCCCCCTCTCCCAATCCCGTACCCTCTTCTCCCCCACACCTACCTATATCCCTCCTATATACCATTCGAATTTCGTCAGAAACAGAGACTCCTACGGCCTCCATCCGGACAGTAATTTTTTTAACGGTAACAGGATTTTTTTAAATCGATATCATCGAGATGGAGGCCGTAGGAGTCTCTGTTTCTGACGAAATTCGAATGGCATATAGGAGGGATATGGATGAATATACATGGTTTTATTTTTCAAAAAAAAATAAAAAAGAGGCCGAAAAATGGGGTGGGGGCAGCCATGTTGGCTGCCCCCAGGGGGCAGCCCCATTTTTTCCATATATATATATATATATATATATATATATATATATCAAAAGCTAAATTAATCAGTATTTTTATTGTACTTAAAATTCCTCCAAAAGTATTAAATTGTTCAAATGAAGTCTTTCAATTTTAAACCATTAATAAAATTAATGAAAGTTATAGATCTCATCGCGTACTAAATATACGTGAAGTAAAACAGAAAAGAAAAGTGGATGTCAAATTTTCGATGCAGGAACGCTGAAGATTTGAAAAATCGCGAAAACTTAAATTTTAAACATCAAATCCCATTGCGACAAGAATAAGAGATGACTGGCCGCTTTGAATCAGAAACGAATCTCCATGGCAGCGCAGGTGTCAACTCTCTAAACCAGTTGTCTAAGGAGTTTTTTTAGTGATTAAAGGGAGAGGAATGGAGTTGAACTCTGATCTTTGCGTCTACCACCACATCATAAGGTGGGAGTAGGTGGTAAAAGAAATTGGAGCCCACGATGAACAAAAATTATTTGGTAGAAAAATATGAATCCAATGGGGAAAAGTTGGAGCATGACCCTTCGACTTCTGCTTTTCAAAATTATGTTTGACAATAAAATTTGTATATTCATGATTTCCATTTTTTAATTAATTTTCAAAAACCGAACAGGCTGACCGAAATTTGATTGATCCGTGGTTAAACCGGCTTGATCGACCATTCCATTCCGCTTTCTAAAACCTTGGTGTGTACATCCTTCTTCCTAACAGCATACATATTCATTTTCAGAATTTTGTTTTGCTTGTCTAGTAGTTTTTTGTTGCTTGATTTGCTTGCTCGGTTATTCTTCTGCTATATTAATCTTAGCTATACATCTAAATCTTGTGGCAAGCTTCCGTATTGGTGGGATCTCCATTACATGTTCCCAACAAGTCTGTGGCCCCTTCCAGTATCCCTCTCCCACTTTCTCATCATATGCATGCATGATAACCCACATTGGCGCCCACCAATACCCAATCGCATGAGAAATCTACAAATTCTTCTCATCAGTACATATATCAAAATTCCATACGTGATTCATGACTTCACATTTTAGATATCACCAAGTGATATACCGTGCGAACTTATTTGTGTTGTTCTCGTTGTTTCAAATAATAGACTATGGTATTTTTTGTAATTTTGACAATAGATAAATATTGTATCGTTTACGTATTTCTTTCATCAAAAAACCAAATTTAAATTACAATGCACAAGCAATAAGTACAAAATTACATTTTTTTGCACTAGATAGCATATGCTGAGTATTATCCGAGATCTCATAGTTTTCTTACATAGTTATCTATACCCAAAAATAGAACTACAAATATATTCTTTAAATTAGACTATCCTATGTATATAATAACTCATAAGTTATAAAGCGTCAACTAATATTTCAAGTTCGACATAATATGTATGAAATTCGAATATTCAAAGCTAACAAAGAAATCAAAATTATATTCGAAAAAGATTCAATTCCCATTGTAAATGGGAACTTCCAGAATGAAACCAGTATTCGACCTATTGGCACTCCTAATATCATCCTCCCGGCACCGAATGAGAATAAATTTATCCAATATTTTTTTATAATGATATTTTTGAATATCTAAATTATTTCCAAAAAAACAAACGTGATCTTAAATTTTCAATATTATAGCGGCTATAAGAATAAACCCCTTCCCTCGTTCACTCCCTCTATAGACATCACACCAACATCTCTATCTCTGCATTTGAAAGCATGGATGTAGAACCTCATCGCATATTCACTCTATAACATATCGCACTAATATCGCCCATTCCGTCTTTTAAATCAAGTATGTAGCAATCTCAAGGGCCGGAAAGCTTCTACCATGTACAAGTGTATTGTCCTAGGACTCGTACCACCAGTGAGAAGCACGTCCTCAACTAGGTGTACACCACCATGTGCAGCCATCCAGGTGTGATAAGATGCAAATCCCAAACAGCGCTCCGCTCACAGCCTGGATCATCGATCCGCTTCGTGAGTTAATGGGATCTAACACGTTATATCTTCCACCATTTTTAGACTGTGCAGAAGCCTTCAGAGGATAAGCAACAGGAAAATGTGTAAAGTCTTTCCCTCTATCTGAAATAGACTACTACCTGAGCAAACCTCAAATAACTGCCTGTCCGCCGACCAATCATATCCACAATTACTGCCTTCTGAACGTCCATAATAGTAACTAACTCAACTAAAACAAATACTTCAAAAGATTGCGAGTAAAAGGCTTGGGTCGGATGTGTACAGGCAGCAGCTCCAAGATATTGACAACAATGGAGACTATATGGATCAAGTGACCAAATCACAATCCATTACAATAACAGCAGTTAGAAGCGATAATCATACATGTGAATGCGATCCCACAAAGATCTGATCAGACACCAAACACTCGTTAAGCCTCTCATGTAATACAGATATTATCACCCACCAAGGTAAAATCGTGTTTTTGCACTTACCGACCACCATTGAATTTGATCCATTTTCAACAAGGTGGGAAAATCCACATTTGATAAAATCTCCATAGGATTCCAGGCCCAGACAGTGACTTGACTATCTCAGATTACATAAACAGTAGCAGGTATATTTGTACATTTCTACCTCTCGGCAGGAAAAAAGAAAGTGAACCTAGCAGTGCAATCCTAGCAGCACTGCTCCATCTAATTGTGATGAAAACAATGGGAAGGCTCCATAACCAGAGGCATGGAGAAGGTCGGTGAGTGGAGTTCACAAAGATCATAGTGGCAGAAATCAACTCGGTATATACGGCTGGGTGAAACTTTCCAAAGTTCAAGGTGGGAGGTCAACCCTGCCCATAATATGGGAGGAATTTCTGTTACAAACAGATCTGTAAGTCGAGAGCTATGAATGGCAAGTAAATATTAACAAAGAACTCCTCTACAGTCTAATGGTAGAAGCAGCAGCTACCACTTTAAAGGACCAGTGATTTAAGGACCTACATTAGAATATGAGCATAGAGATCATTGTTTTTGTCAAGTAAAAAAGAGGATCCACCGTATAAATCTGCATTTTGCATCTATGCACCGTAAAACTCAATTAATTATGTTTCTTATTTTCTTTATTTTTTATTAGCAGATTTATTCCAGGATACCTTATAAGTTCAGATATATTACAAAAAAACAATCTTCCCAGGTCAGGGCCAGACTCCAGTTTCCGATACTATCTATTACGCAGTAAGAAACTCTTGAAAGCTTGCATTATTTAGATAAAAGAACGAGAAGATAATTAACATTTAAGCACGGAATAGACTCTCATAAATGTGAGCGAGATGCTATTTAGCTATGAATACAAGCAAAAAGGCACCTGAGATTCATCCAATAATTGGGAGACCATGCTGGCCTCTGAAAACAAAAAGTTCCCATTCATCAGCAATCCAGGCGACTCAAAAACTGCTATTGTTTATTAGAAAAAATTCATATCCATATATCAAAAGTAAAAAAGGATATATCATAATACTGCAAGAAACTATCACTCTTTTTAGGTAGCGCAGATATGATGATATCCATTACCCGGGATAACAATAGAAATAACACAATCCACCATGAACAAGCATTCCATATTTCATATTCAACTTTATTCAAATCATAAGGGAAGCTGTGCTATGACAGCAAATCAAATTATATCTTCCCGTGCTTAAAATGATTTAAATAGGATGCACATGGATTTAACATATTTGTTGCGAAGACATCAATATGACTTAACATATCCATCAAATTCCCGCAGGTAAGCTTTCGAAATTTCATATCAAGACCCGATTTCCAATGTCCTCATTGTATGAACTAATTCTTCTCATTGTGTCATGCAATGAGCACAAGAAGAGCTTTGTAGGTTTTTTTTCAAGGCTGAATCTCAAGTTACACCACAGCAGCACAGCCAATGACCATTCCCGTCAAATGGACCCATGCAGTCTACAAAGTATTCATCATTTCGAGAATTTCCTCTAGTCCTTGATCTGAGAGGTCCAATCTGAAAGTCCGAAAGAAAGAATCGCTATCGATCCCAAGCACCTGACACAGTGATATCAGGTTCTGAAGCCAACACGAAGAAGTTGGGGAACCGCTAACAAAGCATCAACATCCATCCAGCCATCGCGTCAAAAGTGAAAGTCATTGCCATCACCCACAACCAACTCAAATAAAGTAAAATATCAGCAATCACAGAATCCCCAGACAATTGACGTACGCAAGGTTCATGCCAACCCAGTAGATCTTTCGTAACAGCACGCAGAATATATGTGCCGTCACCCCGTATGCAATATATTCATTTAGACAGGACCAATGTAATCATTTCCTAACTAACAAATGGAACAACACCCTTGGAGTCACCAGAGGACCAAAAATGACGCATAATGGCTTTCATTCTATGGATACCCATCTGAACAAGCTAGGAGGAGAGGAAAAGATCAGGATAGCAGAGAACACAACACCAATCTTCCACCTCTAGATAAACATGGGGATTTCCAACTACGGATAGACTCCTCCATTTTTTTAACCAAGGGGAACCAGTCCATCTTTCGAAGACACCCGAACACAAGAGGCAGGCCTAGATAAGGCAAAGGGAGAACGCGACGAGGGACCTGCAAACAAGATTCACAACGAACTATTTCATTCGAGCCAGTCCCAACAGCACAAATGCTGATTTCCCCTTGTTGATCTAAGAACCTAAGATCTCACCAAAAAGATCAAGAATCATGACATGCTTCTACAAATATGTGGCGCATCCTCCCCGAAAAATAAGGTATGATCAGCATATGACAAGACAAGAAAAATCTCCTCCCATGTACACCCAAATCAACCATCATTACTAGAGCATTGGTAAACAAAACAAATAAGAGCGGAGTCAACAGACAACCCCACCGCACTCCTCTTTACAACTGGAAAACCCCACCCCGTGGAAGCTCATAGACAGGGATCGCAACAGGAGGTAGTGGTTATGCATCTCTTAATCTAAGAGATCCAGAAAGCATTGAAATCATTGTTGTGAAAAGCGCACCTGGAGGCGTTGAGGCGTAAGCCTCAGGGTGCTGTGAGGCATATGGCACGGTGAGACGGTAGAGGCGATGCATAGGCGTATGCCTCAAACGCGAGACTTTTTTTAACTTTTGGGTTTCGTGCTTTGCACATGACCCTGTTTTGCATAAGCATTATACATTCTTATGCTATTGTTTTTGTTTCATGTTAAACCTTGCTTATTTCTATAAATAGGTCCATGAGAAGAGATTGCTTGAAACAAGTGAAGCTTGATGATGTTGTATACATCGTGTTCAATTTATCATAATGCATCCACAATAGCAATTCTATTGTACATGATTGTGTTTGAATTATAATAAATTTTTATACTAGTTGCAAGTTCGCAACTTGATGTTGGTATTTGGTTGTTCTTAAAATAGTTATCACGCATATGAAGAAGCACGGTTGAAAAGAAACTAATTGGGCCCAATAAGACAAATGATTAGGATTCAAGGCATATCAACATGTTCTAATTTTGTACATAAAGAATTATAGTTTCTATTGTACTTTTAGTGTTAAGAGTGAACTTTGGTTCAATACTCATAGAATCATGGAAGTTGGTGTTGGAACTTGATGTTCCGCAAATTAATGGCCTAGTAGTAATTTTCATGAACTTCAATACTTTCATCGTTTGTGTTGTATCTTTTACTAATTTAAATATGTTTTGGCAAAAGTTAACATTATTTTATTTTACTTTAATGTATTTTGCTTAATTTTAATCATTGTTTTTAAAAACGCACCTCGAGCCGTTTTTCCTTGGAAAAACAATTCGAGGCTATAGCATCATGCAGCTTCGGTGAGGTGTGCCTCGAGGCGCAGCCTCATGTATGAGCAGATTTTTTTTCTACAATATTTTTTCTTCTATTTTGATTGTGGGCTTTAACCTTTCGTACACAAGTATTTTCAAGTCCTTAAGCTCACAATGCACTAGAATACATTTTTTTAGTTTATTAACATATTAAGCTTATTTTTACTTTGTTATGCATGTTCTCTATAATACAACATGAACAAAAAATTAAGTCTTGAGTCCTTAAATCGTATGCCTCTACTCTTTAGTATGAATCAAGCATAAACGCTTTCTTTATTCAAATGTTGGATGCAAGTCCCCTACTTTGACCTAAATTTAAAAAATTATATTTTTTTGTAAACATGTCTCATCTTTTCTTTATTCAATCGAGACTAAATTAATACACATCAAAGCATGCATGAACAAAGATAGTCATAACATGCAATATTCAAGTATTTTATCCTGGTAAAGTAATAAGTGATCAGTGATTCACGGCTTACTATCTTCCTTCTCAACTGAATGACACGCATATCTCACCTAATTTTGAAATAATGTTACATCTAGTCCTTTTAATTAAGTTTATTCAAAACATCAAATTTTACGGAGAGTTACCCATCACTGTTCTTGCATATCCGTATTTACTTGACTACTTACAAATTTAGAGTCCAAAAAAGAGTTATATAACAACTTGGATTTTAAACTATGATGTTAGCCTTGAAATGTCATGGAGTTAAGTATTTAATCATAACTATTTAATTTCTATAACTTGAAAATTGTAATTACAATTAATTATGTTTTCTGAAAAAATTTCTTTCACGAGTGACGTTTACACCTCGAGGCAATACTGGAAAAACGCCCTCGATACGCCTTACGCTTTTTAAAACCTTGAATTTAATTTTTCATTCCAAAAACTTAATGCTTACACATTGCCTCACATTTACGGAAAATGCCTCGAACGGTGTTGCGCTTTTTTAAACCTTGAGGGAAATAGCAATGAAAGCAAGACCAAATAAATCGCAAATCCATATGGCCATATGCTTTGGAGAAATCCACCTTCCAAAGCAACCTCATCAACACACTATCCATCAATTGTTTTCCAAGCAAGAAAGTACTCCGTGCCGAGAAAATAATCCTGCGAAGAAGCCCTTTGAAGCGGTTGGCCAGCATCTTCGCCATAATCAAATAGACCGTGTGCAATAGGGTGAAAATCTTCTACCCTACAAGCTACATCCTTCTTGGGCGGAAGGAAAATAAGCAAACGATTTAGCCGCTCAAAGCCACAACTCCCACCAAGGAATTTCATCATCACAAATAAAACATCCTCACTGACCAACTCCTAAAATTTCCTATTAAAGAGAACATGGAATCTATCCAGACCAAGACAACCATCAGTACCAATATCGAAAATGACATAGCACAACTCTTGTGAATCCACCTCATGAATCAAGTCATCTGTGACATCCTATGAAATAGTTCACTCCTTGACCAAGCTATCGAGTCCCGATAAATGGAATATGCCCCCCATTGTTCCAAAATCCTCCATCAATGCCGCTACCCATTTTCCTCCCCATGGAAAGCCACCTTGCCAATCACCACCGAAAAAATCATATTTCAATGATGTCCCCCATTACTCACAACATGAAAAAATCATGTATTTGTCTCCCATTCTTTCAACCACTTCTACCTCGACATGTACCGACACTCAGCAAAGCAAAAGTCAATATTTGGTATCAGTTAGAAGGATTGCTAAATTAAGAATAAATTGTTGTCCATGTGACTAATCAAAAATATTCGATTAAGTATTCGTAATTATTTTTAAAAAAATGTCTGCTACATATAATCTTATATATTTATACATTTATGGCCAGTGATTAACAAAATAAAAGTACCATTTGAAACAATCAAATTGTGCACATCTAACTTTTACTTTAACAAAAGTATGAAAACCCAAAAAATAAAAACTAACAAAATACTATATTACATTAATCGGGTGACCAGTCAATAAAGTTTTTCTTTCTACCACCCCACTAAATATCATTATCTGAATCGATTAATTAGTCTTAGTCAAGCAACTATTGCAATAATGCCTCCACTTCACCTCCCTCGTGGTTGATCCATCCACAACTAGGCTCCGCCAAAATGCGAAAGCCTTGTCATGGAAACCATCATCAGTTAACCAAGAATGCTCAAGTCTGAAAAACGAAGAAAGAGATGGCACCTCCCTAGACTCGATTCGGAGGGGAATGCGGTCTGAATACTGACTGGGAAGAGAAAACACCCCCCCCCCCAAACAAAAACCACTCCAAGGCCTCATGGAGAATGAATCTGTCCATCCTAATCTGAGATGGAGAACTCCTCCAAGTGCGCATGTAGTTTGTCGCATCAAGAACTTCAAGTTCCAACTCTCACTAGCTCTCCATACAACGAGGACCTCAAATCCAGATCATCCCTTGCCCTAGGAAAGTCCTCAAATAACAGTGTCACTTGAAGTCCTCCCACAAACCAAACTATCCATTGAGACCTAACATGCACCTCCTGCAATTCAATCGAAAGATATGTGTTGGAGGAGGTGTCCAAAAGACCACTAACCAATGTGACCACCACTCTCACATCATCCCTAGACTAATTGAAGACCAAAGTGACATATCTCGTAGACAAGAGCCCATCCACCGCACCAAACATATTCGTGTTCCCGACAATGATAGCTCCCCCCCCCCCCCCAAGCTACCAATAAAATTAATGCTATAGAAATCAGAGAGCATGAGACCTGACACAGATCGTCATTTCGTTGAATCTCAATTCATGACCGTAGTCTCTTGCAAACAAACAACAACCTTACCAAGAACCATGAAAAGCCCTGACTACCACCCTTCTTTCTGGCAACCCTAAACCTCTAACCATCCACATTACGATTCCACATCACTATCTTTACTATGAAACCGAGGGATTAGTCCCTCCCACCACCACACCAACGCATTTCGCAACATCATTTACAAATAGTAAAGATCCTGCATGGCTCACACTAACCAAAAATGATTCCTCATTTTCAATCCATACTTCACTCGTTTAATCATAGTGCATGAACTCACACCACATCATCATCCAAGTGCGAACCAATAATAGGAAAATATTCCAAGTACATCTCAAGATCAATCGTTCGAGCAAAAATAGTGACTACATTATTGAGGCCTTTCTCCGTATCTCTTATCTCCCAACTCAACGAGACAAATCTTCATCGCTTCCGAGAAAATCCTCCAAGACCACTTGGGATTTAGATGTTAGAGCGAAAACAATGACTACCTCACAAAGGCCCTTATCTGTGACTCTTGACTCCCAAATAAACGAGTCAAAACTGCCATTTCCGATAAACTGTCAGCGTCTCCTTTCGAGACACACCCATACCTTCAGGCAGACCATCATCGGTCACGCAAGCACCCAAAATCAAGCAAATCCTTCTTTGATGCACCACCCCTGAACCATTTGAAAGGCACCCGGGCTAAGACAAACAGTAGCTTCGACACTAAACAGACTCCATCTCCTACTCAATTCAAGAAATTTGCCATCGAACAGATATTCGGGTCCACCATTACTAGGTTTCAAATAAGGACCAATCACCATGTACCAGACCACACCCACACTTGATCTTGTAGACACATCTTGCCAAATTTACTCGGGTATATATCAGAAAAAATACCACCCATAACGAACCCCTAGAGGAGGATCCTTCCAAAGCGATTTAAGATAGGTTTTTGAAATGCCCACTCTGTGAATCATGCGTGACTCAACCTGCACCAAATCTGCCTGCAACATTGAAATCCATGCTCAAAGATTCCCTTCCCAACAAGCAATGGCACCTCTCCGATCGTCGACAACGCAACACCCACCTCCAGCTTCCCGTTTACAATAGCTCCACCGATAGGCACAAGCCAGAGTAGAACCACCATGTTGCCCATCTCTAGATCCAACTACTCAGAGCATGACATCACAGGGTCCTTCATTGCCACCATCGTCAATAGCGATTCACCCAACCCCAACCCATTATTAATGACTTCCACCACCAACCCCACTGAAGCGACGACCTTGTTGATCAAATCCAACGATTGGCCCGAAAGGGGATACCTGAAACTTAACTTTCCCTCATCCCACCATTGGAAACCGCGTCCAAGTAATGGCGATGTCTCCATCAAATTGAATTTGACGCACCAATTAGGCCCACAACCGTAGCCAAGTAACAGACAACCAACTTGCAATCAATGACTGATGATGTAAAAATATCTCCTTGGTGCACCTCGCACCACACCCCCTTGCTTTTCCTTGAATGGACTTTTAATCTAGTCTACAAAGAAAGCGAAAATCGAATAAGAAAATACCCTCATTTCTAAGAGTCCAACCGTGTTGGCTTGCTTTTTCAAAAGCGATGAGAAAGTTTCCAATCGTACCATGAAGAACGTATGCTTCGCATGCTCCCTCCGCACTCATCCAGAATAAGAGAAGGCAAAAAAGCACGTAAGAAACTTAGAGATATCCCCTTCACCCCCCCCCCCCCCCGATGATAATTTGAGGAGAAAGGCAACTACCGGGATTTTTCGCCCTGGAATTCTCGGTTAAAGAGCGAGCTTCTCCTTAGAGATCCGATGCATCTAGCGGCCCCCAACGAACCAAATTCAATGCACCAGTCAGACCCATCGTAGTAACAGAATCACCCCCTCTAAGCAAGAGGCACAGGATGCATAGCACTCTGTCGATAAGCCATGCAGCATCAACGTTGATACCATCAGTACAAACCCAACCAACGACGAATCTCCTCCTATGGTCCCTTCCCCAAGGATCAAGCCTGCTAAGGGGTGAATATCTTGGTCTCCTTGTTCATCAAGAGACCCAGTGCCATTATAACAACCATAGAAGGCCATATCACGATATATCGGCAATATATCATCGACATATCAATATCGAGAGGAAGAGGATATCTATATCAGGGCGTATATCCATTTACCAGGATATCAATGATATATGCCGATATATCGGTGATATATCGCCATATCAGCCCATATCGGTCAAAAATGACTGGATTCAATACAAAAAATCTCGGATATCGATCGGTATCGCCGAAGTTTCTTTTATATCTATATATTGATGTATAATACCCTTGTAAGCTTGATTTCACTATTTATTTTGCTACTCCTAGTATTAAAGCACGTCATGTTTGCTCTTTATTTGTTTGGTTCCAAAAATAGCTTAAACATATTGTTTATACATAACAATTCTAGTTGTAGGACAATTATTAGGTTAACAATTCGTTGACCAATAGTGTAGATTATACAATTGTGGTCGATCTCCTATGCAAGGAGATGGTCATGGATATGTAGAGGACTTATCCTAGATATATTCTTTGAAAACAATCAAAACCCGCTTGGTTGAAATCTAAATGTGAATTTGGTTCATCTCTCATGAAGACTCCTCCCTTATCCAATATTATCAAAAAACTACACATCTTTATGAGGAGTGTGTCGTTTTTCAACCGACTTGTTGTCCCAAACAGGTTACAGAGTGATCTAAGCGGCAATACTACATAGTTATTGCTAGTTTGAACCCTCACTATTAGACAGTGAAAGACCGGCTTCTTATCTCTGAGATTGTTTTGTCACTTCTTGTGATATTCGGACGATTGTAACAGCTTAATTCACTCTTGACCACTCCGGTTAAGTCCAGACTACAGAGACTACAGCTTTACTTATAACATCCAGATGTAATCGTTGCATTGCTCATGGTGATTGAGGCCATGACCTTACAAGTGGTTGAGGACCCAGTTAACCTCCTTATATGCATTGCGACAGAGTTGGTCAACTGTATGATAAATGTCTGGTAAAGAATCATAGAGCTCCTATCAGCATAGATACTATTACTTAGATATTGATGGTTTTAATACTATTACTTAGTTGTAAATCTGGCATAAACTTACTTTCTTCCACGAATTACTCATGTTTCGCAACTGTTATAGAACATGTATATTATTACTTCCTCTAACAGAGCATATATTCCTAATCTATCTACCTCCTCAAATACTTTAGCCAATTCTGATTTTAAATTTGCACCTACATGGATCGATGATTCTGAAGTAACTAGACATCTTACTACATATGATCGTTTGCTTAACTCCTCCCAACCTTCTGCACAAGTGAAGCAAATCCAATTATTAAATGGTGGTCATTCTCATATTACGTCTACAGCAATATGGAGTTATCCTTCAGACTCGAGCTTTCTGGAGTTTTTTTGGGCACCTAACTTCCCTTGAACTTATTATGTGTATAGCTTATGTTCTAAACTCGGTTCCTGGGTGAATTTTGATGAGCAAATTAATCCCCCTATAAATTCATGTTTCACCGAAGCTATTTCACTTTTTGTTGATCCATTCCTGTAACATCTTCCTCTTGGTCACCCGTCAACCAAACCTCCCTCTAAGATATTCCCTGAACTGACTCCGCTGAAGCTCTTTGAGTGTGAGGTTTGTCAGTTTAGAAAACATCATAAAGTGTTGTTCCCTTTAAAGATTGAGTCTCATCGTTCTATTATATTTGCTTTAGCCCATTAAAAATTTTAAGGACTGTGTAAGGTGCGTGGGATGGCAAGGGGCTTCCTCGAAGGTGACGAGACCAATGTGAGGATGACGAGGGCGCTCCTCGCAGCTGAAACCAAAGCGAGGGAGTGGTGGCGGGACCGACCTAGCAGACAACGAGGGGGTTCCTCCTGGTGGAGATCAGTGCGGGGCCTAATTAGAGTATGCATCACTTATATATGTAGATGGGCAAATGGATCCTTCCAAGATCCATTTACCACATCCAATGTTTAGTCCCACATCTACCAGTGGTGGGACTTGGAGGGTCTGTGGAGGCTATATAAGAAGCCCCAGACATCTTGTATTAGAGAGAAAGTTAATAGACACCCCGTTGAGGCCTTCTCCCATGGTTTCATCTCCCTCGTTAGGTTCTGTTTGGTTGTTGGGGTGACCCGGGTCAGAGCGGGTCAGCCCCTTGCAACCCGCGTTTGTTTCGCAGAGTGAACGGGTTGGGGAGGGCATACAGGTGTGTTGCTTTGATGCCCTTTTTCCTCGATCGTCCACACGTCATGTCACATCCGCACCTCGACGCACGCGCCGCTTGCAGAACGAGTGGTCCTCCTTTCGAAGCCTTTCTTCTCGGTGGGCATGTCTTCTTCCTCCCTCTGCACCCGGTCCTCCTCTGCACCGACCACGCCTGCAGCAAGCTTCTTGACAACACGATGAGGTATGGGTTCGACACAGTGAAGCGAGCATGTCCTCGATGGAGCACCAGGTCGCATCTTGTGAGTCCATAGCTCCGAGCGTGTCCCCTCGTCCATTGAGGGGAGGAAGGAGAACATGTAAGGTTGAGGACGAGCTCTCCGCCTATAAATATTGCGCGACGTTCTTGTTGGCGTTGTACGAGCTCGCGCGCGTTGGGGTCACGCTTGGAGAGGAGGAAACCTTGGCCTTTGCAAGGACCATTGGCCGGATTGTAGGAAGGTACATTACATGCCTTACTTCGTATCATCCTTTGCGGTGACTATGATGACGTTATATCTAGACGAATGTGTATTCTATCTTACATCTATTGAACCAAATACATTGGAAACCTTGATTTCAAAAATACCAACTTCCAACATGTCGCAAATATTTCACCCATGTCAAACAAGGTTTCCATGTCGCAAATATTTCACCCATGTCAAACAAGGTTTCCATTTTCATTAGGAGGGTGCTCAAGGGTTACAGGGGAAGGAGCTTGATTTTGGTGGATAGCTTTTCGAAGGGGATACAAGTCTGTCTTGACGATGAATCATGGAAGGGCATGTTGTTTGTTTTTTTACCACAGCTCATTAGTTTGTATGTCGATTAGCAAATGTTAGCAGTACATTGCTGGAGCACAAGAGGAAGATGATGAGTAAGATACAATAATTAGTGGGATAATATGATCAATACAATATGCTCTCTGTTGCGGTGAAGAGGGCCTTTTCTGCAATTCGCACTGCAATTGCTAGAGATCAATACAATATGTCTTGTTAGTGGATGCCTTGCGCTTTTTCACAAAACCTTCTGTTGATCAATTTCTGGGTCTTACAGCTGCAAGTATATTTGTGGTTTTCTAACATGATGTGTTATATGAAGAGGGGTTTAAAGTCATCTTGGTTGTTTTCGTTAATGCTCAAAGGTGAGATATGTTTATCATGCAACATTTTGATTTAATGAGTTTTTAAAAAATTGATTATTAAGTTATTGATTATGTGGATGATGACTACCTTTGGTTTCTTTTGTAAAATATTGAGAAAGGCATTTGAACTTCAATAGTTTCAGGAGTATAAATGGGTTTCAACCTAGTTCTAATACCCATAGATGTTATACTCTTTGCTCAATCTAATAGTAGTTTCGTTTTGTGGAAGTTGTAGTTGAACTTATTTTTGACATGCTGATGTCCGCATGATTATCTTGGTTATAAATCAAATTTGATTCTTGCAAGGTTTTAGATCAATCTTTCATTAAGGTGATGATCCATACTTGACTCATCCTGTGAGTGTTGATCACCTTGTTGGTAGTTTGGGTAGGTTAGCTGTATAAAAAGCCTGTCTTATCACATTTCTCAGGTGCATTATGATTGGATGGAATTAGGAGTGTCACGATGGGTGAGTGGATGCATTTTGATTGTGCGATGGTTATATTGCGATAGTCAGGTCATGTCTTTTTCCAGAAGCAGCATCTCTGGGAGTGGCTGGAGGTGCGGTAGAGGGGGTTGGGGGTGGATGGAGGTGCGGTAGAGGGGATTGGGGTGGCTGGAGTTGCGGTAGAGGGGTTTAGGATGGCCTATGACGGTGGTCTTCATGATGGAGACCGCCGATATGATGGTCCTAACCATCAATTTAGTTACAGAGACCATGGTCTTCATGGTGGAGACCACGGTAGAGGGGTTTGGGGTGGCTGGAGTTGAAGAGTGGTCTGATGCACCATTCAATTTAGTTACACATTCATGATCTCTGAAACGATAAAATGGAACATGCCTTACCGCCTCTGAAAAGGGGTCTCATACTCAAGTGTGATTCCAGTGACTTGAGTATTATGGTTTACATTCACCATCCTGCTTTTACTTGCATATTGGTGGGTACATTTTTTATGTTGCTTATTCGTGGATAATCCATTATCTAAATTTCTTCCCTGCGAAATTAAGTGCGATGGCACCAAGGGCGAGCAGTGGTCAGAGAGCTCGAACTGTGTCACCTTTACTCGGAGCTAGAGGATGAAGGTGGGCAGAGATCTTCCCTGTTGGAAATGGTGGACTCACTTCGATCACTTCGACTGCAACTGCGTGATACAGGATTAGCGGAAGTGGACGACCACGTGGTTGACAAACACGTCATCTGATGGGTCGTGATGTGTTAGGTTGTACTCAATGGCTCCATTGTACGTCATCTGATGGGTCGTGATGACTCACAGTTTGTATCGAACATGCTATCATGATACAATCGCTATTCAGTGACTTCTTCGTACGATGTAATGGTGTTTTTTGGAGATGGTATTTGGTTTGGCGTCCTCCCGAATTAAAATTTAGAATTTTACATGCCAACATTTTTAAGTAATGCTTGGTTCAGTGCTTCTTCTTTTACGAATTACTTTTTGGTATATATTGGCGGTACAGGAAAATATTATGTCTGTGATTTTTTCACTACGTGAAAGAATTTATCTACATGTTTTAATGCGAAAACCTTTTCAGTCGTGACCACATCCTACACCACGGTTACCAGATTTCTTTTTAAATCACACATCTAAACTCGTTTATACTTTTTTTGTTGATGGCAAAGTTGCAACCAAAAAGAGCATCTTTTTATAAATTTATTTAAAAAAATACTATATCTTAATCATCACAACACTCATTACAACCCATCATAACATCACAACATGTCACATTCATCTCCAACCCAACCCTCATCCCAACCAAACACCTACTATTACAACCCTCCCAACCCTCCTCACAGTTTACTATTCACAGGGTTGCCCCAACCCAACCCAACTCAGCAACCAGACGGACCCTTAGGGAGTAGGGTTCCACATAAAATCTTGAACGTCCATATTTCATATTTCTTTGTTTTATTGATAACATCATAAAGTGTTGTTTTTATTTTCTAATATAGTATTAGAGCGTGTCGTTCTTGGTTGATTTTGAAATTTGTTATTGAATTCCTTTTATTCAAAGGTCGTTCCAAGTTTGAATTTCAGTTTTAGGCCTTTCTTGAATCTCTAGTTTTTCAAAGATAAAAATTCATTTAGTGATTGAAGATTGTTATTCTGCAATATCATCAAGTTCGAGAGGATGTATTTTAGGGTTTTCTAGAACCCTAGTCTTCAATATCAGATCTCCAACGCGACGAGACCCTCTTCAGCATGTCATGCTACCTCCAGCAAGCCCCAGCAATGTCGCATCTCTCCCATCTTGGTGGCGGTTGTCCCATCTCGATGGCAGTCCTCTCTCTCACTCTTTCTCTAGCATCTCAATTTTTGGTGTCAAAAGGAAGAAGCAGGAAGCCCTCTCTTTCTCGAACTCCAAGCAGTGCCATTCAGCAGCCCTCGCCTCGCAGCCATAGGCGCCGCACCCGCCAGTTCCAAGTGGCGCCAACCTCCAACATGTAACCTCCGATCCAAGCGACGGTGACACCCCTCCAGATGGTCGTACCTCTCTGTCCCTTCAAGGCTTGGCAACATTAGCCAAGGCGTCACCCCAGCACGCGACGAAGGCTGCACCTCCTCACATGATCAACTCCGCGGAGCTTGAGCGTTACGCGACAGCACCCCTACGGTCGATCTCTCCCATTGGCGACGCTCCGATCTTCTTGCCGCAACATCTTGCGACGCCCCTCCACTCTCCTCCATCTCTCCTTGCGGTCCAGGTGAAGCCACCCCTCGCAGTCCAGCAGGCGGCACAAGAGCACCAGGCGGCGTGCTACTCCATCGTCTCCCCTTCCTCCAAGCAGCAGCAGCAAGAAGAAACCCCATCGGGATTGGTGATGAATCCGTGATTCATAACACTAAAAGATGAAAACAGAGCTTCGTTCCCGAGTAATTAGCTGCATTTCATTATTTGTTATGCATTTTTACCATCCATGCACTTAAATTAATATCTGCATTTTAGCACTCATAATTGCATTCATAATCGTCTTCACATTTGCACCTAACTTCATGCATTTTTTATTAATTCACGCTAACTCCAATTGACATGAAACCAACTCCATTGTGTACACATTACTTACAAGAATAAAGGAAAAATACAAAAAAAATACTAACTCG
Source organism: Ottelia alismoides (assembly GCA_037367405.1). Lineage (NCBI taxonomy): Eukaryota > Viridiplantae > Streptophyta > Magnoliopsida > Alismatales > Hydrocharitaceae > Ottelia > Ottelia alismoides. The sequence continues at coordinate 37,493 of JAZKJV010007390.1, forward strand.
GATGATTGGCCTGTGAGATAAAACTCCGATTTTAAAATAGACAAACTAAAACGCACATATCTTCCTCATACAACATCTGATTTAGGTCTACTCATTTTAAAGTAATATATATTCAAAGACCTTCAAAACAAGATCAATTTCATAAAAATCGAAGCTCATATGTGAAAGTTGGGTTTTGGACCTCTTTTACGTATTTTATCTTTTTGTTTACAATGGGTTTTCATACGCATAATTAACCCTTTTAATTTTATTTCTTCTTCATTTATATTCTTTGATGAAAGGTTTTAAACCTCCAATTTTTATTTATTTATTTATTGTGATTTGCAATGAGAACCATGTGTTCCTCTAATATTTTAAACCTCCATTTGCATTATCTTTATTTATTAAAAATAACATTGTATTCTTCAATTATACTCTACAATATGGCATGCTTGTGACATTTTTATGATATGTGGTTAATTAATAATTAATATTTGTGTGGAAATTACATATTTTGCCCAACACGCGATTAGAAATTCATAGTTAGTTAACTATAACTCTAAACATTGCCAAAAAAATCACAAATATTATAATTAATTGTATTTTACATTGTGCTCAAAAAGAAACTGCATTTGCATGCATGTTTTTCTCTATAAAAAATATTTTGTGTATTTCATTAATTAATTTCTATAGGTATTAAATTCAACATTTTTAGGTTTTACGCTTTTTCTGAGATATATTATCTAATGATATATCTTAAATAATTTTATTTCCAGAAAATAAGTAGATTTAATATTTATTATAATTGATTATTGAAAATTACATTGTTTGCATTCATAAATTCATTATTTATTCATCTTGCATCCAAAAATTCCAAAAAAAAAATACAGTAACCTCATTTCATCATATTCACATTCTGGACAGGTTTTATAATTTTTAGACTCTGGTTAACTGAAAATTGCATCTTAGTCCCTAAAATTGGCCAAATTTGTATTTAACTCATTTATCACATTTAAAAATATCGAAAAAAATACATCTTTGAAAACCTAACCTCGAGATCGACTATAAATTAACCTAAGGAAACAAATGCCTCCCGGAGTTCAACCTTGGACTTCCCAAGTAAAAAAATAAATTGACCGCTCTCTTTAATAATTAAAATTGCTGCATTTAATTAATCCTTGATTGCCTGAATACTACAATAAATCGACAAATTAAATAGGGTATTTTAAAGTTCTTCAGTTGGGTCTCTCGAAGAAAGAGGGTTCCCAAGTGGAAACCCTAAATAGAACCCCAAGTGGGATTGCTATTGTTTTTAGCCCATGTGGGTCGTACATTGTAAAAAAAGAGAGAGGAGAGGAGAGAGCAAGCCCAAGAGAGCTAGCTCTTAAAAAAAGGGGAGCATGCCCAGATAAAAAAAGAAATTTTTTTAGAAGGCCCAACGAAAAAAATATTTAGGGAAATGTATGTTGAAAAAAGGGACGTACAAAAAATTTGTATGCTTAAAAAAGATGAGTTGGCTATAAAAATGGATTAGCCGAAAAAAATGTCTTGAAAAAAAAACGAAAAAAGCCGCAACAAAAAAATGAACGGCTTATTTGGCAAAAATATGATTTAAAAAGCTCAAAATGAAATGGGATCGGCTTATTGGCTTCTTGATTTCACCATCTTCGTGTCTTCTTCCAACTTAGTTAATGTTTGTTATTCCGACCAGTATGGAAGAAAGGAGTATAGTGTAGAGTTCTATCGCATCATACATCATCATCACTCTGATGATTCAGATTCTAGTTCAGAGTCAGAGTTCAGATTCTCTAATCCAGATTCCCTTTCACATTCCAGTCCAGATGTCCGTTCAGATTTCAGACTCTACGGTTTGTCAAATTCGACATTCAGATTCCAAGTCTTCAGGTTGATTCGCGTATGTATGCAATCTTCGATTTTGTGGTCCCTTATTTTGGTCAGAGTTTTTATGTGATCCATAAAGACTCCAGAGTAGAGATCCCATTCCCCTATCAAGGCCTCAAATGTCGGATTTCGATTTCATTTTAGTAAGCTCAAAAAAAGAATTTCGGTGAAATAGCCAGAAATTGAGGAAATGACTTGAAAACTCTTTTTTTCAGATTTGAGATTTCTAATGTTGTTTAATTAATAAAAGTGATAGAAATACAAGTTTTTTTACTTATAATAAGATGTTATAATGATCAATGTCTTAAATAATGGCAGGACATAAGGGGCATGACGACTTGACATCATCCTCACCTTCCTCCGGCTTATCACCGACAGTCTGTTCACGGTTCCAAACTCAATGGTGGCAACTAAGCACGAGGGTTGCGCTCATTGCGGGACTTAACCCAACACCTTACGGCACGAGCTGACAACAGCAATGCATCACATGTGTCCGTGTTCCCGAAGGCACTCCTCTCTTTCAAGAGGATTCGCGGCATGTCAAGCCCCGGTAAGGTTTTTAGCTTTGCATCGAATCAAACCACATGCTCCACCGCTTGTGCGGGCCCCCCTCAACTGCTTTGAGTTTCATTCTTGTGAACGTACTCCCCAGGCAGGATACTTAACGCGTTAGCTACAGTACTGCAGGGGTCGATACGCACAGCGCCTAGTATCCATCGTTTACGACTAGAACTACTGGGGTATCTAATCCCATTCGCTCCCCTAACTTTCGTCTCTCAGTGTCAGTGTCGGTCCAACAGGGTGCTTTCGTCGTTGGTGTTCTTTCCGATCTCTACGCATTTCACCGCTCCACTGAAAATTCCCTCTACCCCTATCGTACTCCAGCTTGGTAGTTCCTACCGCTTGTCAAGGGTTGAGCCCTGGGATTTGACTTTGGAAATATATTAGCTGATGAATTAGTACCTGTTCTTGTTTCTTTAGTACCTTCGGTAGTTCCTAAACCTGTCTTGTTTCTTGAATTATTTACAAGTGATATTCAAGCTCTTATTTTTGCAACTTTAGCTGCGGCTTATATAGGTGAATCCATGGAGGGTCATCATTGATTAGCTTTCAAATCTTTTTTTTATTTTGTTAAGTTTATCCCAATTCATGATAGTTCAATATAATGATAATAAACTTGGTTGGTAAATATAATAGATGCAAATATAGATGTACATATGATTAAGAGCCATAGCAGAAAAGATGTACGATATTTTTTAATTGTAAAAAAATCTTAGGAAAAAGATATAAAAGATATTTTTCTTAAGGTTTTGATTCATTTATTGTTACATGATAGATTGATATTTTATTTTTATTTGTTAGTTGTTCGGTCAATTTCAATATTATAATTTCTAATTTAAATAATGATTGTTATCAATTTTCGATGTGTTATTAGAAAAAGAATAGATTAGGTGGGTTGAACTAAGCATATTAATACCTTATTTATATAGATAATTATAGATCTCACGTATGTTTCAAAGAAGAATTCGAAAATTAGGACTCAATGTAATATGAAATAGGAATGGTTTACCAGAATTATGAAAATTTTAGTGTTGATGCCTATCCGGATTACTTGACTTGATAAAATCAAATAGTTGAAGAAAGTTTGCTTAACTAGCATAAAATACCACAAAAGTTACGCTTTTTGCTAGTAAGTCATTATTAATACTTTCAACTTGAAGTAGTCATTGAAGTTGGACCATAAGAATGGGTTAAGAATACAGAGTTCTCTTTTTCTCCCAGTTGCTGGATGTTATGATGTCAGATTAATTTCAAGTATTAAAATAAAGTTTACTCCAGAATTGAACAAGTAAATGAATTAATGTATAATTATGATAATTATCAAATTGATGATAATTATCAAATTAATTATATATTTCTTATTCTTAATATAATTCTATATTAATTATTTTATTTGATTGAGATTGAGTATTTTTTATTATCCTTTTTATTTTTTTATGTAGTTATATTTTTTATTTAGTCCCATTCCATAAGTAAATTACTAAAAAGAATAATAAAAAAATGACACTTATGGAAACAAAAATGAGTTTTGTTCCTGCTTCAATAACAATTATTTTTTATTTTAAATCATATCAATCATTTGATTTATGAATGATTAATTGGAACAAAAAAAAGAATGGCTCAGCTACGTTCGATTTCCATATCGATAACCATCCAAAGTGAAATTTCATTACATAAACGTAAATTTTGGCATTTAATTTTTCAGTGAATTCTCAAAAGAACAATAATATTTTTGTTATAGAGAATGTGTACATAATTTTAAAACTGAAATCGTAAATGTCATAATACAAGTTTACAAGATTACATGATACATCAATCACATAATATGTTTGTACTTACTAATACTAACCACTAAGTTAATAGTATTACATTCTTATTTGGAATGGGAAAGAGATTCAACCGAACCACAAATTCCTTGGTGGATTCGTGTACTCTTTCTGATCAATTACTTGGTGGAAAGGATGGAGGTAGACCTTAGTTGAATGGATTCATTCTGACTAAATGCATTGGACTGCTAGATAATTAGTAATAAGTTGTGTCTAGATTATGACCTCGGGTTAAATGAGAAGGCATTCCATGCTAATATGAATTTCTATGTTGATTAGATGGCTTCCAAGATAGTAATAGGCAGAATAATTCTTTCCTTATTAATGGCCCTACAACACTCTCAATACATGCTTGGCCTTTTTATTCAACATGCATGGCATTTGCACCAATGGTCAAGAGCATGGAAGGTCGTATCGGCAACATATCAGCGATATATCGCTGATATATCGATTTCAACAGGGTAGGAGTTTCGATATTACCCAGTATCTCCTTTTACAGAGATATCGGCTATATCGCCATATCAGCTCATATCGGTCAAAAATGACTGGATTCAGTAGAAAATATCCTGGATATTGATACATATCGTCGATATTTCGCCGATATCTCTATATATCAATGTTATTATTCATGCAAGATTGATTTAACTACTTATCTAGCTACACTCGGTATTAAAACACATATATCTAGGTACACCTAGTATTAAAACACACAATGGTTTGTATATATTTTGTTTTGGGTCGGGGGCGCTGCCCCCGCACCCCCGCAAGGGGGGGCCAACCTGGCCCCCGCCCTAACCCCTCCAGGCTCGCTAACCGGGCAGCGAGACTCCCGTACTGGTAGGGTATGGTGCGACACGAGGGTGCATACAATGGTTCTTCAACTTGATGTATGTTTACAAGTTATTTCATGTTGTAAGACTTGAATGAAATCGATTTCCAATATCTATAAGTCAATTCTTCAAAACAAAATAGCTGTAAGTCAAGAATCATACATTAATATCGATATGTTCAAAATGATTGATATATGCGATATAAACTTCATAGATTGATCGATATGTGTGATCTAAGAGTATATTTGTAAGTATTTAGTGATCTAAGAACTTGGATGAGCTCCATTTTCAATATATATATAGGTCAACAACTAACAATACCAACGATATGTTCGATATGACGGATATGTGCAATATAAGGATCATAGTCTTCACAAATGATCTATATGTGTCATCTAAGTGTATATTTGTAAGTTATTTAATATTATAAGAACTTGAATGGAATCCATTTCCAATATCTAAAGGTCGAGAATAAACATTAACAGCGATATGTTCAATATGATGACCGATATGTACCATATATGAGCTATAAATGACCTATATGTGTGGCATAAGTGTGTATTAATATGTTATTTGTTGTTTTAATATCTTGCATGATCTTAATTTCTGAAAAACGACAAAAAATGGCTTTTTTGAGCCATTTCCAATATTTCCACCGATATCATCGATATATCGGTGATATATCCCGATATATCCATTTCCGGGCGGACCGAAACGATACCGATATCGATAGAACCTTCCTTAGTCAAGAGACAATTAGAATAACGTTAGTTTGTGTGCATGTTAGTCATGAGATGCATAACAAACTGACATTTTTTAATGCAAAGATAAGAGGATGATTATCTGAAGTTAGCAGTCAAATGGTAAAAACCATATTTGGCTCTCCAAGATGGCCTAGGCAAAGATAACAAGATGGTTATATAAAGATTCTAAACTTTGAAGATTCTGAAGTTAGCATTCAAAGATGAAAAAAATATATTTGACATCTCCAAGTATGTTAAAAAAATATGTAATGAAAAAAGATGGTAAAAAACTCACTTGCTTAGAATTCGGAAACTTGACTCTCTAAGACTTAAGTTGGGTTGTGAACTTATAACTTATGAGATGGAATGAGAATGTATACATTATATTTAAAGAGGACCCCTAATGGCCTTATTTTATTAGAACGATGGTTGGAATAGTGTCCTATATTGCAATGGTGGTTGAAATAGTGTCCTACGAATATCAATAAGTGGCTTAGGCATGACATATAGTAACCTAGAACAATTTCAGTCGAAATGGACCGAAATGAACAGAAATTTCGATCATTTCCACCGAAATCCGAGAAATAAATTAACAATTTTGGTCGAAATGGACCGAAACGAACTGAAATGAATCGAAATGACCGAATTTCAATCGAAATATTGGTTGAAATCTTGGAAAGCAATATTATATACGGTTTCAATATCATTACCGCCACAAAACTGAATTTCGAACTAATGTTGGTCGAAATTCATCAAAATTCAAGGTTATGTTCCCTATGCCATGTGGGTTAGGGTTTTCACGTGGATTTATAGGGAGTCCAGAGTAGAGATCCCATTCTCTGAGCCAGAATGGGAAGAGACCCAGTTCTCCATTGAGGAGACTTTCAGACTCCGTTCTCCAGCGACTGTGGACAATGACGAGGATGTCTCCATGGCTTTTTCAATTTGACCCTTTCAGAGATGGAACAGACTGAGCAATTGTCCACATGTTGTGGCGCACCAGAGTACTTCGACGAGGAGACTTATTTCCAGTTGTAATGACTATGTCTGACAGGCGCAGTACAGAGCATGTGCTCTCCAATGAGGAGATTCAGTTTGACTCACACTCCAGCCCGTTTGTTCATCCTCACAAGCATGACAATCATGGCACAAGCATGGCATGGATGTACGGAATGCACATATGATGGAAGCATTGGTGAAGGAAGAATGGAGAAGATAACCTTCAGAAGAAAAAAAGTTTCTTTTAGATACTTGGAATCTAAATACTTGGAATCTATTTTGCACCATGATAGGAAAATTGATGGAGATATTACTCATGAAATAAATGGGGTTGGTTAAAGTGGAGAGGAGAGCCCTTATTGTTCTATGTAATAAGAAAATTCTTTTCAAAATCAAAGGAAAGTATTACAAAACAACCGTAAGAACTATTGTGCTTTATTGATCTGCATGTCGGACTATGAACCATAGACATGTGCAAAGAATGACAATAGCGGAAATGAAAATGCTACGACATGTGGTCATAAACAAAAAGATCGAATGCGGAACGATGTGATCAGTAGGAAAGTTGACATACCTCCGATAGAGGATAAGATCAAGGGTTTAAATATCGATTTCGGATATCATATCGATACCCTGTTGATACGATATTTCGTCGAAATTTCGACGACATTTCGCTCATATCGGCCACCATTTGTGAAGAAATGACCGAAAAATGACCTTATATCACCATTTCGCTCGAGATTTCGATCTTGTCGAAACCGAAATTTTGCTGAAATTTCGTCGAATTTTCGCAAAATCTGAAACACTGGATAAGACAGAAGAGAACTGCATAAGGTATTTCAGCCATTTGCAAAGGAGGTCGGCCAATGCATCGGTTAAAAGGTGCGAGAATAGGGATGTTAAGCATGTTGTGAGAGGATGAGGAAGACCCAATAATTGTTGGAAGGAGACCATAGTAAGCCATATTGTGATATATGGATGATATATCGGTATCGACCGGTGACGGATATATCGTCGATGGCTGATATCTGCCCTCCCAGGGCCATTTTCTTCGCAAAATCGGTTTGATTTAGGAAATATGGCCTCGATATATCGTATAGACACGATATCGATGTCGATATTACCTACATTAAAGGAGACCATCCGAAGGGATCTTAGTTATTTGGATCTAAGTTCGAGAATGATCTAAAATATATATCTGAATATAGGCAAAAAATCATGTAGTTGACCTTGACCATACTTAATGTAGGAGAAGGCTTCGTAGTTGTTGTGTTAAAATATGTATGCATGAGTGCATGTCACCACGACAAGGTCTGCCTTTAACCCAATCAAATCAATCGAACATGCACTAGAAAATGCCGCCAATTTTCCGACAAATCGAACATGCACTAGAAAATGCCGCCAATTTTCCGACATGCAACAATCAACAAAATACACACAATCCCCAACTAACAAACTCGATACCCCCCCCCCACTACGAACATTCCCCTGCTTTAAATGTCAAATGCCCAATGGCATGTAGGTGCCGCGCATGTGACCCACTTTCCCAGATCAAAAGCAAACAATCAGGACCTCGACATGACTTCTAAAATAGTCGTGCCCTCCAAATCAAAGTCAACGAACATTCCAGACCCTTAGACCTGACAAGGTCACAAGCTTCCCTTCCAATCCACTTCTATGATTTCCTTCTTTTTAATTTTGGAAAGATGTGATTATAAAAATTTCATAAAAGGGCATTTGCTCTGGGAAATATCACCATTCCCTTTTCCCAATAAATTGTCTCTCATCCCTCATTTTTCCTTGTCCTGCATCCTTATCCTAATAACTTCTCAACTCAATTCACCCCTCCCATCAGCAAAATCAAAGCCACCTTACCTCCATCTTCACAAGAATCGCAACTTTTTCCGACAATCAACACATAAATGTACAACTGCCAAATCCATCAACCCTCTCCTACCCTTACAAAATCTCAGCCACCATCCATGTTGTTGATTCAATGCTATCGCCGACAAGCACCAAAATCACTAGTGCACCTCTTGAGATGCCCCTCAGCACTACCTTTGGCACCGCCCTCACTCCCATCACCACCCCAACTATTTCCTAACACCCTACTTTGTGTGGATACATATGCCTACATTTCTGCAAACTCACCCACCCACACTTTGCTCCCAACTCATCAGTGATGCGGCATTTCCCCGAGCAGCCCACAACTGATGGTTTCCATTGACCAGTGAAACCAAGTTTACTGTCCACTGTTTAGGTAGCTTACTATCTCATTTGCTCCCTTTTTATCTATAACAAACTTCTTCGTAGAATCAACCAGGTGTTCCCTGAAAGTACTTTTTTAGGAAGTGATTAGTGTGTCGTCTTAATCATCCATTTGGCCAGAAGTAGCTGTCTTGGAGTTGTGCTGAGACAAGAGTGCAAGTCATTTGACATTTGTTGCTTGCATCTCTAGCTCAATAGTCACAGTTGCTATATTTTCTGTAGAAACTGTAGTAAAGTTTTTCTTCTAGATTGTTTACGTATCGATATGTTTGCTCATCAGCTAGCTTACATTTTTTATTGCATCATTTGTGTTCAACTGTTAGTCTGCATTTTTTATAGCATCATCTAGGCTCAAAATGATTCTCAATCTTGAGAAGATGGTTTATTGTCCAGTTTCACTATTGTGAGTGCACATCCATTGGTAACCAAAATCTTGCAGCATGCTGATGTATTTCTTCCTTCAAAATGCAAGCCACGGGCAGCATACCTATGAACATTATTGGTATATTTTGGGGGAGGACCTACCTTAAGGGCTACCATTAGCTGTCACTCGTCTAGGGGAATGAGGGGGGAAAGGGCCACTAGTCCGCTAATGCCATGAGGTCCACCTGTACAAAACTTCCAAAACTCTCAATAAAAAGACTGAGAAGCCATCCGGATCCAACGCCTCACCAGTATTCTACTCCAGAATCATTGTTCTCACCCTTCCATCTCAAACTTCTTCATCAACTTTTCCTTTTGACTCTGTATCAGAGTAGATGCCTCCGCTCCCAACCATCTCCAGCCTACGTGTCAGGCTCAGACACTCTGGGGAAGTGCTCCCACCTCCCTATCCCCCTAGAGTACCATCCACCATGATAGAATGGATATAAATAGAAGCGGCATAGCCTTTGTGAATTTTTTATTAATCATTTAATATATTCCTGGGTATTCACCCTGTAGCATTTCAATACATACGCATATACAATTAACAAAGGAGACTCGCAGAATTATTATGACAGTGACAAAAAATAATGAATTAATGGGAAAAGAAAAAATAACAACAAAATAATAAGATACTAACAAACGATAACTGGATGAAGATTATTGATAATTAAATGTTCTCCACAAAAAATGAAGTAAAACTGTGCACTACCTAGTAAACATTAATACAATCGTAATCTTCTTTCAAAAAAATTTAAAACAATTAATATATTAAATATATGACGGCGCTACCTGGTAAAATCTTGCATTGCCTAATAAACACTAATATAATCATATTTTTCTCAATAGAATTTAGTGCAATTAAAAATGTATGATGTCTCCAGGTGAATTAATGAATTACCAGTACTTTATGTTAAAAATATTTTTTGAGACCAAAGATGGGGAAACACTGGTGTCCACCCCATTATATTAATTAAAACGACGCAAAGGTACTACATAAGCCAAGACTCGAGGAGTGCCCTGGAATGAAAACAGACATTCTCACAGTAGAAACGCTGCTAGGAAAAAAGGATGTCATTTCTAGCTAACCAAATAGCCCATAGCGTTGCCAAAAGTTTGAGCAATTCCTCCCTGAACCTTCATTTTGCCCCGACCAAAGAACTCCAGAACAACTCAAAACTCTGCAAGTTGACCCATCTCAGACCAGTGGCAGTCCAGATGAGTGATGTCATTGGGCATTGGAAGAAAAGGTGATCAATAGTTTCGACTTGCACCTCGCAAAGGAGGAATCTATTCGAGATATCTGCAAAGAGTCTAGCGCAGCGGTCCCTTGTCATGAATAATCTTCTTCTAAGTATCCACATAAAAAAACAATTCCCTCTGACAGCTTAAGTTCACAAATAAGGTTGCAATCTCGGACTAGCTAGTCTGTTCTTGAAGGCAGTAGTCTACAAATTGCTCCATATGCTCTTTTTTACAGAAAAAAAACTACCTGTCCATACCCAGTGATCACACCCCTCGGAAGATATATCTAGCTGCCTTAAGGATTCCCATCAGCAACAAGAATTCCTCCATATGTTGGTCCGAGATATTTGCTTGGAAGGACCAGCGTTTAGGAAATCGGCCGAGTATACCATATACTCGGCCGCATACTCATACTCGGAAGCCTTGGCGCTCCGAGTATGACCAGATCAGCATCTAGGTGGGTCAGGCTGCATACTCGGTCGAGTGTACCGTATATACGACCGATTTTCAAATAAACATTTTCTAAAACCCTAACCTAAACTCGGACACCCGACTTAGCGCTCTTTCAATTGATGTATTTGTTCATTTGACTCTATATTACTTTTTATCCCAATAGTTTTATTCCTTGTACCTTCAATTCTTTATTATTATAATCAAGAGATATAATATTTAGATGACATTAACATGATATTAAATATTATTTATATTTTTAATAATGAAAAATATAAAATCGCATAAAATTGCATACCCCCTGCATACTCTCCCGCATACTGCATACTCTATGCAGTGACCCCTCCAACTAAATACCGCATACCGCCTTCCTCAACATTGGGAAGGGTGGCATCCAATTACAATTAATCCAGCAGTCAACTACATGTGCATTATGATCCGTAGCCAGAGCAAAAAGGCGTTGGAACTTGTTGGCTAGCGGCCCATCCCTCGTCCAATCATCCATCTAAAATGCAAAGGAATTGTCGTTGCCAAGAACAAGACGAAAGAGCTCATGGAACTGGGGCATGATCGCCAGAACTCCTCTCCAGAATGTCAAAGTATCCGATCTAGGATGATTTGCCATAAGGTCTGGATGACTAATGTTATGAATGCTACAGATGAGCCCTCCCAAATTCTGCCTACCCACTTAAGTAAAAGTACCTCGTTCATGGTCTCCTGGTGATTTTGAGACAATCATTTGTTGTTGGTAATGTTACCATCTCCCAGTCAAAGCCCTAAATGTCGATTTCGGTCGCCATTTCGGTATCGACCAAAACAGAATTTCGATGGATTTCGGTGGAAATTCGACCGAAATTTCGATCATTTCGGTCATTTTTTGTACTAGGACCCCCATATTTCGGTCATTTCGATCGAATTTCGATTTCGACTAGATATCGATATTCGACAAAAATTCGATCGAATTTCGCTGAAATTTAAGGCCATGCTCCCAATCCACCACCATCTCTCAATCGCCTCGTTAACTTTTCAATGCGCTTCCTAATACCAACCGACATTAGTCGAGAGGGCATAAAGAATACCGGCATAACGAAAGGAACCATCTTAACCAAAACCAACTGACCACCTAAGAGAGGATTGCTGCCTTCCAACCCAATAATTTCGTCTATAGCTTCTCGATCACCGTCAGCCTATCAGACAGTCTAATTCTACCATGAGTTAGGGACAGCCCAGATAGCAAATAGAGAGAGAGCCACATTAAGTACCCAACTCATCGCTGCAAGAACAACATCCTCCTCCGAGAGACCAAAAGGAATAATAACAGACTTGTTGTGGTTTAGAACTAAACTAGACATCTCCCCAAAGATTTCTAGAATAGTTGTCATTCTGTTAGCCTTGTCCTTACCACCCTCGATAAAGAAGATCGTGTCGTTTGCATATTGAAGGGAGAGGGATAACAATGTCTTCAAAAGTGTACCCGTTGTGATTTCATTACATTGGACCTGATCCACCATACAAGCTAGAACATATGATGCCATAATGAATAACATAGGTACGAGAGGGTGCCCCTGCCTAACTCCACATTATGGCTAAAAGAGTCCTTCCTCCGGACGGTCGTTGACTAGTACCGAGTACGGTGCAATGGTGACACAATGCTTCATGCACGATATCCAAGCGTCAAGGAAGCCCCATCTATGCAGTGTCGTCCATAGGAAGCTCCAATCAACCGTATCACAGGCCTTCAAGAAGTCGAAGACCCTTCGCCTTGCTTCTCTTCAGTCAGATATAATCTCCATTGCCATAGCCAAGTTGTCCGTTATCTGCATCCCCGGAACAAACACTGACTACATAGGAGAAATGATGTGCTCCAGAACCATGTTCAGTCGAATGGCTAGAACCTTCGCCACTATGAGGTAGATAGCATCTGATAGGGCAATCGACCTAAAGTCCTCAACTCTTTCAGACACATCTCGTTTAAGAAATAGAAAAATAAGAGACTTGTTTAGCTATTGATGAATCCATGATTCATTTACTTTATATGGATATCTTAGCAAAATATCCTTAATAAATCATCAATTAAATCCCTAAATGTATTTTATTAACATTCACTAATTATGCTAAAATTAAGGTTAAAATCTATAATTAATCAACCTGTGTTTTTTACCTTGATTGAGTTTATTATTTTATGTACAAAAATTACTTATTTTGACCTAATTCTTTCTCTAATATTTTCTTTAATTAATGAACTAACTTGGCATCAAAAATTAAAACACATAAAAATCAGAAAATCAAGAGAAAATACAAAAAAATCTGACATTGTATATTTTGAGCATAGTTGATCTTTGTGATTTTTATTTTACCAAAAATACGTTTTGTACGGTTGAGATCTTTTGATTTTGGGTCCTTCAAGAAAGTTGTAGATCTCGTTGAGATGAGCGACTTTCGTGTTGATCACTTTTTCATTTGACTTCATTTACTATTTCTTTTTATTTTTCCTTCTTATTTAATTTTTATATTTATTTAGTGGTTAATTTGTTATTTATCATTTTATTGTATTCTTTTTCTTTTTAATTTATTGTATTTTATTTACTTTTTATTTTCTCTCTTTTCCGTTTTCTTCCCTCTTTCTTTTCTTCTCTCTTCTATCTCTCTCACTTCATTTCCTCTATCCTTTCTCATCCCTTTTCTCTCTCGCCCAGGTCATCAACACGTGAACCGGTCACTCTCCCTCCTCTCCTCTCTCTCTCTCTCTGCACGTGCCTTGCACGTGCTCCCCAACCACCTCCCCCCTTCTGCAACCCTCGTGTCGTCTACGACCCCTGCCATTATGTCGCTACTCCTCTTCCCTTTCCTCCTCTACGTAGCGCACGCCGCCTCCGCCTCCTCTCACATAACCGCCGAACCCGCCTCCTCTAAAGCCACCCCCGTCGCCAACCCTCTTCCTTATCCACCATCTCCATATCTTCTTCCTCCAGCCCAGACTCCTCTCGGGTGACAGCAGTAGAGGCCACCTCTCCGAGCGATGACGAGGAGACGATTGGTGTAATCCACAACCCTTTCAGGTCGTGCAGCAGCTCCACGTAACTACAGAGCTCAGGTTTCTTCTTCGTCGATACCTTAGAGATACGACCCAGGAGGATACCTCCTCTGTTTGCAGGCAATTTGACACCACCTTTACCCATCTCTCCAGTCATCTCCAAGAACATCCACCTCTCTCACATCTCCTCCTTCGATCAAATCAGCAGAACCATCCTCGCTTCAGATCAGAACCCAAACTACCTGGCCTTCCTCGAATCGACTCAATCACCTCGCCTTCATCTCCCCCTTCAGTTCCTCTTCTATCTCTCAAGCACATTCCTACCTCCAGCTTCGCCAAGGCCAAAGCTCAGCTCCTCCTTCGTCATCCATAGGAGTTGGAGCAATGTGCGCTTCTGATCGAGTCTAGCAACCTCCGCTTCAGCAAACGTACACGGAGCTGATCTCGACTCTCTGGTCTCTTTCTTGAAAGAACATAGACGCATACGGAACGATACGAGCTTCTGAGCCAAGCGAGCAGCCGCAGAGCCAGAAACCATTGAAGAAGACCAGTGGCTAGAAATCAGATCTCTGAAAGACTCCTCTTGAAGCCAAGTCCGCTCAAATATGAAGAAGCCCCGCACGAGCAAAAGATCGCATGAATCCCAAACTAGAGTTGTATAATTGGATCTCGAGTGGGGTATGGAAGATGGAACGGATCGAGGGAAATCATGCAAAAGCTCCGCATATGCCCGAAAACGAACAATCCTAGAGTGAGAACCAGAGCTCCTCTAGGTGTACTTCGTGTTGACGCCTTAAGCACCTCAAGCCTATTCGTCAATCAAGTGTGCAAATTCAGTTAACCCTGGCTCCTGCCTCCCTCCCAATCGATGCCGGTCAAACAAGAGCAAAGACACACTTTATGTTAAAAGCATGTTCCTAAATAAACAATACAAAGTCAATAAAATGACGAAGGATTTAGCATTCACTACTACCAACTTACAGCAAATATAGAGAGGGAGAGAGAAAGATTGGGGAGCCTACATCATGATGAAGGTAACTTACCTACACACGTTCCTTTTCTCTTTTTTTATTTTTTTAAATGAATCCATCAGGGATTTACTTAGAATAATAAGTGGAATACATGTTTCGAATTTCATGAAAAATAGACATTCGAAACATGTCCTGTAGGAGTCGATTTCAACAATTCTGACATGGTTAAAATTTGACAGTCTTGATGGATAAGTTAAGTTTTAATGACAGCATGGTGATATATAGTGACCTAAATCCCCTTAGATTTCATTTCAAAAAATAAAAAAAAGTAGAGGGAAAAAGGCATAGGTGTAGGTAAGTTACCTACATCATGATGTAGGTTCCCTTTTCTCATATATATATATGGGGGGAGGAGAAGGAGTGTGCTTGCTAGAAGCATGTAACTTACATGCTTCCATCATTTTTCCCCCTAATTTTTTTATTTTTTTAAATGAAACATGAGGAATTTAGATCACCATATATCATCATGGTGTCATCCAAAATTCAACTTAATTTGAGACTTCCATCCCTTCCATCAAGATTGCGAAATTTTAATGATCTCATAATTGCTGAAATTAACCCCATTAGATGGACATGTTAAGAATGCATGTGTTTACATGAAATTTGATTCAATTATTATTCTAAGTAACCCCGCCCCCCTCATTTCTAAAACAAATATTTGTGGAAGAAAAACGTGGGTGCATGCTCTTATATGCTCCTAGGGAACATACTCATTTAACCATATACATAAGTAGATAGATATATGATGTAAATGTAAAATTGTGCATTGTCTAATAAACACTAATATAAACATGATCTTCTCAGTAAAATTAAATACAATTAACTATATATAATTATAATGCTGCCATGTGAATTAATGAATATGCGATAGAAAGATAGATAGATAATGTAACAAGTAAAATCATGATCTTCATGAAAAAACATGTTCCTAACCAAACAAGAACAAAGTAAACAAGAAGAGCAAAGTCAACGAGAGGACGAAGGATTTAACATTACCTGCCGCCAGGTTACTACATTCTTTAAATATGATCCTCCTAAAAATATAAAATAACGAGTTTTATTTAAATAATAGGGCACGAATAATTTTTTGCTCGATATAATAGGGCACCGAATAGTATGGGATGTCTAAGTATCATAAATAGTACTAAATATTCAGATATCTGCTCCATATTACAATCAGCAGGAGGCATGATCAAAATATTTAGAACGAAAAGAGAGCCTCCACAAGAGATCCGCACAAACGATGAAAATGTGATATATGTATATATACTAATTAAATGTTGTATAATTATATAACCTCTCACATTATGCATATTTGGACATCTGCCATCAGACATCGGATAGTCGAAAGCATCCAATTATGACGAGCATCCATTTACTGTACAGGGTTCAAGAAATGCCCTTCTAAAAATTTACCATTCTTGATTTTACAGGCATTCTGGTACAAGATTAGTGAGTTTCGATTCATCTGTACAACATAGGTAGTTCTAAGGTTTAGCAGAACTCTGATGCTAGAAAAAGCACATTTATGCAACATACTTACAAGAGAAGACTTCCACAAAATTCTACCTATACTGCAAATGCATGTGGATCACCGTGAAACTAGGATTCTTGCCTCTACAATCTGAAAAGAGAATGCATACCTTATTTAGGAAGGTGAGTATCCATGGTAAGGTCATTTGTACAAAGGTAACATACTAAGGTGGCCAACCTGAAGTTATGGTTTTAATAATCTTGGGGACCAAGGTGAATCCAGTACCTGAAGACTTTTTGTGCTGATCATCCCAAAACTCATGAGCCTGTTTTCTATTTAGAAACTTCAGAATTAACTGTTTCGCTGACTCCAACCCCTGTATAATTCAACTTTGCCATCCCACCCTCAATATCTGCATCACTTGGTCTGCAAGCTGGCATTTGCAGGCAGCCACCATGGGAGTGTTTGACATTATCTGCAACTGTAGCATCGGTTCTTTCGTCCACTATATCCAGATTTCCACCTACTGTGTGTGCTTCTGTTTTGTAGTTCGAGCAATCTGGCTCACGCGCTAAGTCACTTTCACGGTCATAAGAATCAGACTTGCCAGCCATTCCAGACACCTCAGCACTTTCCAGTTGCCCCCCATTAACAAGTTCATCATGGCGTCCGCAATCACGAGCTTTAAGAATGGCAGTGCCAATTATATTATCGGCCCCTGTATATGCAGCTTCCACGTGGGCACGAATACCAGAATCTGCCATCTTACCCTGTATAGGTGCATCATCAGTTATAACAGAATCTTCCATATGCTTCTCAGGTGCTACAAGTACTTCAGCTTCAAGGCTCTTCGAGCCACACCTATATACATCTGATGCGACTTCATTCGCCAGGGCCTCCGAGGCATGGATATTATCAGATACTAAAGATTTACTAATGCTGGGACATTCAACAGTTCTATCCTCAATGAGCATGCCATCCTTTACCACCACCTCTGCATTACTTCCATCTCCATGCATGACATTCAAGCAGAAAGCGCCTACTGAAGTCTCATTCGCTAAACTTTCAGTATCCACCAGCGAAGAAGCAAAGATCGTCCCTTTACCATCAGTACCTTGGCAAATTTCACCACCTTGCATATCCAATGCAGGTGACTCTTTAGCATCTTTTGGAACTTCACAGCTTACTTGTTCTCCAGGGATTTCCTGAGTTTCGGAAATAATAGCGCCCAAGTTGCCCCTGACTGTAATAGAAAATTTCAGCCGATGTTAGGAAAAAAAAGAAAAACTTCAATGACCGACCAAGAACACTGTTTGAAAAAGAGGAATGCTAGAAAATTAAAAGTTATGCATCGAAATAGGAAATAATGCATTGCATTATGTCCCAACTTGAGGTGTATAATACATTTGAGACTTGAGATAGAGAGAGCGCTCAAACTAATGCATAAATTCTTTTGCATATTATTCTAATTTTAACCAATTAAAATTACCTCGTTATTTTCCAAAATGGGACTTTACATTAGCTATAATTTACATTGGTTGAACTTTCTTTGCCACCTGGGCATTTAGATATTTCAGGGGTTTGAATTTCCTCATCTTCACCATCATGTGGTACTTCCACATTTTCACCGCCAACCTTCAACTTGTGCTCTTGGTTACCCTGAACTATGACACAACAAGAATCCGAGCCAGCCTGAACATCCATACAAGCTTCTAAGTCATCGGAATTCATTTCAAGCATTTTGGTACTGAAGGCCACCAACTTGGCATCACCCACAAGGCTCTCGATGTTTTTTGCTTCAAGAAGTACCATGTTAATAACATCCCTTGAAGACTCAGCTTCAGCACCATCTAATTCTCCCAAGGCACAGTTACTTCCAGTTGTTTTGTTTGATTTGGCAAGGCAAAAGGAGATAACATATGTATCAAGAGGGACTGCAGGATTCTTTTTCTACAGTATCATTATTCCCCAGAATTTCAACTCGTGAGAATATCTAACTCCTGATGAATCTCGTATTCACGAAGTTAAAATAGGCTTATTAAACTCTTTACTTAAATAAATCAATAAAAATCACCAATAATTCTACATTATTATCTCGTATTATATTATGTATTATTAACCTATAATTATTGTATTTAATTACTATTATTTACCTTGTAATTATTTTCTTATTAAAATCCATAAAAATTAGAGTTAAATTGTCTATAATTTTCCTAACCCGTAAAAGAACCAAAAATTACGTAAAAATGTCAAAATCCCAAATCGTATTTTTAACCCTTTAAAAATACTCCAAAATACACTTTTGTACAAATGACCTCTTTTAACTTTTTTGTCCAACATGAAACATCGAGATCTACAACTTTCATGTTTTGACTTTTTCCTAATTTTGCCTCTAACTATTTCTTTTAAATTTTTCTTTATTTTTGAGCTTCGAATTTTCTGATTGGGCCATGTGGCGCCCTCTGGGCCGCCCACGTGACCCATTCTCTCTCCGCCACCTGCCTCCTCCCAGAACCGTTGGATCAAGCCACCTCCATCTCTACCGTTTAATCCCGCTTCACCCTCCACCCTCTGATCTGATCCCAGATCAAATCCCCACCGTCCCCCTCCGCCTCAATCTCAGCCGCTTAATTCCCCTTCCATCTAGCGGCTCCCCGTGCTCCACGTCACCAGTACATCCCCCGCCGTTGGATGGAACCCTACTTCCATCTGGACCGCCCCCTTCACGCATCTTCCAGCCTTTAGATCAGATCCTAAAGATCTGATCTACGCCGCATGTCCACGTTCTCATATTAGTTGTTGGATCGCAAGATCCAACGATCCCCGCTCTTTTTCTTCCTCCAGTAACGTCCCTCGTCGTGGTGTGCATCTCGTCGAATCCATTCACCCTTCCATTTTTAGACTTTGCTCCAGTCATGCTGCTCCCCTAACGCCGCCAAAACATCACATGTTCCTCCACCTTTCTCGTCCACCCTTCACTACCCTGCCATCAATCCTACAGCCGTTCAAAACCTCCCCCATCACCACCTGAAATGGTCGGACCCCCTATAACCCCCCCCCATCACACCTTCACACCATCCACCAACCCATGGATCTTAGGCCCAGCTACCCCCGCCCTCCGATGACAGCGGAGGGCGGTGTCGAGGCGACGACGACCTAGATTCTAGGTGCGATCCATGGCATCTCCGACATGTAAGTTCCTCCACATCCGGCGGTAGCTCGAGCTCCGTGCACGACCATGCACGTCGGGCAACGAGCCATAGCGTCCTCATATGCACACCTCAAGCCTCTTCCTCTACTGGATTCCCCTCTCTGAAGATGTACCCTTCTCATGTCTTTTTCCCTTATTTCTCCTAATTTTTCCGACGCACTCACTCGCTTTCACCTCCACCTGACCACCTGATGACCTCCATTAACTATCAAGCATCTTCGTCAACCCTCTCTGACATCACCTTCCCTTCTCCACGGCCCCGTTCACCTCCACCAACACCACTTCCAGTTCGCCGGAGGTGAAGACCCTGGGTCCACTGCTCCCGCAACCTCCACGGACCCTCAGTCCACTCACTTCACCCACATATACACGCGCATGCCTCGACTACCTTTCTAACCTTTGCAGATTCTCAATGGTCGGAGCTCGCAAGTCTACTCCGATCTCGTGCTTCCTCTCCGACAAGCTCCCTCCGCCTTGCTCCTCCAAAAAACGATGGATCTTCGCCTTGTCCCCAATAGCTTCGCTCGGACCTCAGCCATCCTCCTCGACCATCAGGCGGTACCCTAGGGCACGGAGGAGCTAGATAAAGCTCGTCGATCCCCGCCTTCTCTGTCAATCTGCAGCGGAAGAAGGAGATCCAGCTCACGATCAGACGGCCACGACCGAGCATCACTCCTAGCTTCTAGGCTTGGATCCATGGAGTCGCAAACCAAGCGACCATGAAACATCACGTGTTCTGAAGCTTGGTAGTGTCTCGAACCTAGCTCTTGCGCGTGCTCAGCACGTGTAGGCCTGGGTAAATTGCATCGAAGATCCTGCAGAATTCAGAAATTATACTTTGGTTCCCAGGCACGTGCCTCGCGTACGTGTTTGGGTATTTTAGAGGGATGTCCTCAAAAGTTTCATAAATTACACTTATGCCCCTGCGCGCATTGGAAATTTTACAGAGGAGCCCGGGCAGTTTTGCAAAATTACAAATAGGCCCCTCTAAGGACCTATTTGTGACTATTTATCCTTTTATTCCTAGCATTTTTATTGCATTTATATCCTTGCATTGTTTCCTTCATAACTTGAGCATTGTAGGTCCAAATTACATGATTTCAGTGTCGTTTTGTTCCTTATTTCATCATCTATTTAATGGCATGTTTAATTTTCTCATCTGACGCTAGTTTAAATATGATGAATTTTTATTGATATATAGTGTCTCTTGCTCAAATGTCTTGTCATGTAATAGATGTTTGTTCGTAACTTTTATGCTCAAATTGACTCTGATTTCGAACCTTAATCCGTGCTCACGACTTGTAGGGCATTTTTGTTTAGTACTGAGCATGCATATTCTTTGCATTTATTCATACATTATGCATTGCATATCATTCAGTTGCATTGAAAATAAACTAAAAATTACATGCATCATATAATTACATTGTTCTGCATTTTAGTGTGCACATTATGCATGAAGACCTGAAAATGAAAAACTAATACGCATGCTTCTAATTGATCAAAATTCGATAAGTATATTAAAGTAGCTCAAATCCCTGTGTTCAGCCTTGGTAGACTTGCCAAGTATAAATTTTCCACAACATTCAAAGGATTGTGGCTTTTGTTAATCGAAATCTGTCTCTTATGCTACGACAATCCCTAATTATTAAAGAGGATTTCGCGTTCATAAAATGGTGTTGTTGATGGGGACACTGCTGACCTTTATTTATTTATTGAATTTTGAAATATTTTTGTGTTGACTATTTTCAAAATCTATGGGTCGTCTTTTCATGCATTATTTTTGCATCATTTCTGATGATTAATTTCCTTGCTATTTTTCTAACATTTCTCTTTTGTAGCAGGGTCCATGAAAATCGAGAACACTTGATCTCCATGGAGGCGTGGAGTTGGGAGCTCCCACTGAGAAGGCCGCAAAAGAGTTGGCGAAGAATTTTAGCAATTTTTATCAGCTCTACTAGCATTTGCATATTGTTAAAAAAATAGTTGCATGTGTATTTTTAGTCGTCCTCAATAGAGGGCTCACGTGTTGTAAAGAAAAGAAAAAAAGAGAAGTAGATCAGTAGATGATCTACCCCCCCCCCAACACATTTGCACATATCCATCCATCTCCCCTCTCTCTCTGTATACTTCACACAAACTCCCCCCCCCACGTCTTCCTCTTAATCATTTGTAAAAACTCACCCCCCCCTCCCCCCCTACATCCTCATTTATGAAAATACACCCCTCCCCCTCCGCCCCATGTACTTTGTATAATTCAAACCCCCCCCCCTCCCCCGCTCAAAATTCCAGAACCTTTACTTAGGCTATTTTTAGCCTAAGTGTAGGGGGGACCCGACTCATCATTCATCCCTTTGGACGCCTTCTTATACTTAAGTCACTTTTTGACCTAAGTATAGGGGGATCCTCCTCCTCAGTTCCGCTATATCACCCTATATCCAACCGAGCCATGGCTTCGTATCACGTGTGCTACGAGGACATAGCAAAAGTTCAGTATATGGGGTATACCGTATATCATTGTATATCTACTTTAGCTATACCTCTTATATTTTTTAAAACTTTTTGAGAACCTTTTTCGGCTTGGTTTAAGTAAACTTGTGAACTGAGTTTTGTAAAAATTCATGTAAAAATATTTTCTTAAAATTGAGGGATTAACTTGTTGTTAATAAAACCTTTTTCCAAAAAAATCCATAAAAATTTGAAAAATTAAAACTTTTCTTTGAATGAGACTCTGACTATTAGGCTTAAAAATGAGTAGCTACTATCAATGAGGGAACTTCGGTCTCCCTTAGCAGAGCATCCTCAAGTAACATGGGTCCGTCTAACGGACCGTACTTACATCCATACTGGCTGGGAGTAGATGCAACTATTCATATGAGTCTGGGCCAATCATTCTCTCAAAAGAATTAAAAAAAACAAAAATTAAAATCCATAAAAATTTACAAAAAAATCATTAACCAAGGAGTTGGTGTATTCCTGACAAATTCGCATTCACTCAAGGTTTGAGGATTTTGAGGACACGTTATTTCTACGATCTTGAGAGTCTGAATTAACATGACTTAGTCATTATGGTGTTTAAACTTAATAATCCACACTTCCCTAGTTTAAATTTAAGCGCTATATTGCACTCTTCATCTCTATCTTCTAAAAGAATATGATCAGCACAGCACTTCCATAACTGCATGATTAGTGAGAGGAGTTGAGTTATAACTTGAGGAACGGGCTAGAGATTTGAATTTAGACCCGATCTAATGATATTCGAGGATGAGATAAAGTTAATGAAGGCTTCAAGAAACCTGAGTGTCAGTAAAACCCTAGCCAGTATGTGAACAAGTTCATATGCTATCATTTGATATTTACCTAAGTGCCAGAGTGTGGTGAAACTTAATTTAATTGTTGATCATTATGCGCCAATTTTTGATAAAAGCTGTGGAGCTAGCCAAACAAATGAAATGAAAATAGAGAGAAGCTCTCTTAAATAAAAGCTATATCCTTCAAAGTCAAATTACAAATGAGCTTCCACCAAAGACGAGCGCTCCCAAACATTTTCAAATTGTCCACTTGGACCAAACGTTAATTAAGACCAAGGAGTCGGGCTAGCACCATAAAAGGGCTCTGCATCGTATAGTGATACAAGTCTGGATGTCGAAGGTATCTTAGATACAAACAAGTGCAGACGACTCCGAACTCTCTTGACGAACACATTAATCAACAAGCTAAAAATCTACATGTATTGAGTAATAAGGCACTCGAGAAGCCCCTTTTTTCAATTTGAGCGAAGGAAAAATAGAAACAATCCTATATCCCCCATCATATGGCCGTCCATCTACATTTCAAGTCTGACAAACTAATGAGCGGTTGACTGAAGTAAGAATAGACTTATTCCCTAATGTTGAGGGTTAGGTCTAGAGAAGAATTTCATGTACTGGAACTTCGAGTGATGACTCGACTCGACTCTCATGAAATGCAGTATACTAAATTCCATATCTTTATATTATATGTACAAAAAGAGAGTCTATAATTATAGAAGTTGAATTCCTTCTGACTACAGCATGGTTAAGCCCAGAATTTTAGGATGGCTTGAATTGAAGGTCTTTGAAAAAATTGAGCCTTGAAACATTCACATGCACTTTCAAGACTTAATCCGACTCCATCATTCTTTAGATGCTCGAGGATGAGCATGGTTTAAGTATAGGGGTATGATGAATCTTGTATTCATGTTAAAATAGGCTCATTAAACTCTTTGCTTAAATAAATCAATAAAAATCATCAATGATTCCTTATTATTATCTTGTATTATATTATATATAATTAACCTATAATTGTAGTATTTAATTACTATTATTTACCTTGTAATTATTTTCTTATTAAAACCCATAAAAATTAGAGTTAATTGTCTATAATTTTCCTAACTCGTAAAAGAACTAAAAATACGTAAAAATGTCAAAATCCCATATCGGTATTTTTAGCCCTTTAAAAATACCCCCAAAATACACTTTTGTACAAATGACCTCTTTAGACTTTTTGTCCAACATGAAACTTGTAAATCTCATCGAGATGTACAACTTTCGTGTTTTGATTTTTTTCCTAATTTTGCCTCTGACTATTTCTTTTAAATTTTTCTCTATTTTTGAGCTTCAAAATTTCTAATTGGGCCACATGGGCGCTACGTGGCCCACTCCTCCACGCGCCTCCTCCCAGAACCGTTGGATAAAGCCACCTCCATCTTCGTCGTTTAATCCTGCTTCACCCTCCACCGTTTGATCGGATCCCAGCTCAAATACCCACCGTCCCCATCCGCCTCAATCTCAGCCGCTCAATTCCCCTTCCATCTAGGGGCTCCTCGCACTTCACGTAACCCGTTCATCCCCAACCGTTGGATGGAACCCTACATCCATCTGGACCGCCCCCCTCCGCGCATCTTCCAGCCATTAGGTCATATCCTAAGGATTTGATCTACGTCGCATGTCCTTACTCTCATCTGAACCGTTGAAACGCAAGATCCAACAATCCCCGCTCTTCTTCTTCCTCAAGTAATGTCCCTCGTCGTGGTATGCGTCTCACCAAATCCCTTCACCCTTTCATTTTTAGCCTTCGCTCCAGCCATGATCCTCCTCTCCTAGCGCCGCCAAAACATCACCCGTTCCTCCACCTTTCTCGCACACCCTTCACTACCCCAGCCATCACTCCTCCATCAATCCTACAGTCGTTCAAAACCTCCCCCATTACCACCTGAAACGGCTGGACCCCCTATAAAACCTCCACCCCACCCCACCCCTACCCCGCACCTTCATGCCATCCACCAGCCCACGGGGCTTAGGCCCAGCTTCCCCCGCCCTCCGGTGACAGTGGAGGCCGGTGTCGAGGCGGCAACAACCTAGACTCCAAGTGTGATCCATGGCGCCTCCACCATGTAAGCTTCGCCACCTCTAGCGATAGCTCGAGCTCCGTACACGACCGCGCACATCATGCGATGACCCAGAGCGTCCTCAGATGCTCACCCCAGACCTCTTCCTCCACCGGATTCCCCTCTCTGAAGAGGCACCCTTCTCCTGTCTTTTACCCTTATTTCTCCTAATTTTTCCGACATATTCACTCGCTTTCACCTCCGCCTGACCACCCGATGACCTCCATCAACCATCGAGCATTTTCGCCAACCCTCTCTGATATCACCTTCCCTACTCCGCGACCTCGTTCACCCCCACCAACTCCATTTCCGCTTCGTCGGAGGAGGAGACCCAGGGTCTACTGCTCCCGCCACCTCTACAGACCCTCAGTCCACTCACTTCACCCATATCTTCACACGCACGCCTCAGCTACCTTTCTAACCTTTGCAGATTCTCAATGGTCGGAGCTCGCAAGTCTACTCCGATCCCATGCTTCCTTTCCGACAACCTCCCTCCGCCTTGCTCCTCCAGACGACGACGAAGCTTCGCCTTGTCCCCAAAAACTTCGCCCGGACCTCAGCCATCCTCCTCGACCATCAGGCGGTACCTCAGGGCACGGAGGAGCTAAAGAAGCTTGTCGGATTCCCGCCTTGTCCGACGGTCTGCGACGGGAGACTGGAGATCTAGCTAATGTCAAATAATCACGATCGGACGGCCCTTGTGATACCACGTGGCGCGACCGAGCCTCACCCTAGCCTCCAGGTTCGGATCCACCAAGCCGCAAACCAAACGACCATGAAACACCACGTGTCCCAAAGTTAGGTCGTGTCCCGAACTTAGTTCTTGTACGTGCTCAGGACGTGTATGGTTGGGTAAATCGCATCGACGACCCTGCAGGATTCAAAAATATTACTTTGGTCCCCAAGCACGTGTCTCACTTGCGCGTCTGGGTATTTTACAGAGATGCCCTAGCAAGTTTCGTAAATTACAATTATGCCCAAATGCGCATTGGAAATTTACAAAGGGTACCAGGAAGATTTCGCAAAATTACTTGTGATCATTTATCCTTTTATTCCTTGTATTTTTATTGCATTTATGCTCTTGCACCGTTTCCTTCATAACTTGAGCATTGTAGGTCCAAATTGCATGATTTCAGTGTCATTTTGTTCCTTGTTTCATCATCTATTTCATGTCATATTTAATTTTCTCATCTGACACTAGTTTAAATATGGTGAATTTTTATTGATATATAGTGTCCCTCGCTCAAATGCCTTGTCATGTAATAGATGTTTGTTATTAACTTCTATGCTCAAATTGACTCTGATTTCGAATCTTAATCCATGCTCATGACTTGTATGGCATTTTTGAAATTAATATGGAGCATGCATATTCTTTGCATTTATTCATACATTATGCATTGCATATCATTCAATTACATTGAAAATAAACTAAAAATTACATGCATCGTATAATTGCATTGTTCTACATTTTAGTGTGCACATTATGCATAAAGATCCGAAAATGAGAAACTAACACACGTGCTTCTAATTGACCAAAATTCGATAAATATATTAAAGTAGCTCAAGTCCATGTGTTCGACCTTCATAGACTTGCCAAGTATAAATTTTCCACAACATTCAAAGGATTCTGATTTTTGTTAATCGAAATTTGTCTCCTATGCTACGATAATCCCTGATTATTAAAGAGGCAGATTTTGCGTTCATCAACTCCCAACACTGTCACCATCCAAATAAGCCTCGACTCTTTTGTTTCCTTGAATGGCCGCATCAAATTCATGTCCAAATGCTAAATCATACTCCCTTCAGTCATTACCCCTTAAACGTATTTCATCTCTCATTACTTTGATCCTTCATTGTAGCCAACTTGTGAGGCACTTCACCCAAGGCCCTAAATGTCGACTTCGGTCACCATTTCGGTGACTGACCGAAATGGAATTTCGGTCGAATTTCAAAGAAAATTTCAGTCATTTAGGCCATTTTTTGTATAAGGGCCCCCATATTTCGGTCATTTCAGTCGGATTTTGATTTCGATTGGATATCGAAATTTGATAGAAAGTCGATCAAATTTCGCTGAAATTTGAGGCCATGACTTCACCTCTTTCTGGACCTCGAGTGTCCACAAAAGTGGTATTGCATGCAGGTCTCTTATCTACTTTGTGCCCTTGTTCATCCCCAAGGGGAGCATATACAGATATTGAGCATTATTTTATTTCACCAACATCCAGATTTCCATGTCCAGAGGTTGTTTGATTTACCTCTGTAATATATTGCTTCACATCACTGGCATTCATCCCTTCCAAAACTTCTATGGTAGCAAGTTTCGCATATCGAGCTTCCATCATACCGGTACCCATGTGAACATCTCTGCTTTGGGGATCGTGGCATCCAGATGTTTCTTGAACCTTGATGATTCATCATTTCCATGAACATGAAGACCTAAGCGAGCTGCATCCACAGGTTCACTCATTCTTCTAGTACCTAGAATCCTTCTTATCCCATCATTAACAACCATATTGTCCATTAAGCAGGCTGAAGCTCCATCTATTACACAGCCAGAAGCTGTTGTATTAGAAGACTCAGCTACAAATCCCCTCGTCCTCTATGTGCTGACGTCAATTCTGACAATGGAAAATTCCAACGCCTTAACACATTGTGGATCATTTATGTTGATATCATCAGCAATCTCATTCGTTCTGCCATCTGAAACCCCCACTATCTCATCATAAACTTGCGCATTATCCACTTTAAAATCCGAAATTTTTCAACACTCATTAGTTGTGGCTATAGTTTCGAGGTTGGCAGCACCACTTAACTCAAGGGTGCCAAGTCTGGAAGAATCAAGCACTTTGCCATCTATCGGTACATCATTAAATATAATGGAATCTTCCACATGCTTCTCACAAGCTGAAGCTATGGATACCTCAGCCTCAGGAATCTTCGAACCATAACTATATTCATCCAATGTACCGTCATTCCACAGAGCCTCAGAAGCATGGATTTCAGCGGATTCTGAAGCTGTATTGCTGGGACATTCCATGTTTCTATCCTCAATGACCCTGTCATCCTCGACCACAACCTCTGCATTACTTTTATTTCCAACAACATTAGAGTCACTTGTGCATCGAACCTCCAAACAGAAATCATATATAGGTGCCACATCCTTCAAACTTCTAGAAACTACTGAAGCATATGCAAAGGTTTAACCATTACCACCGGTGCCTGAAACCTCTGAAATGGGACAATCCACGGGTATTTCAATGATGTTCTTGCCACAGAACCCTTCACCTTGTATATCTGGTGTAGATGACTGTTTTGCATCTTCCAAAATTTCACATTTTTCTTGACTACAAGGCAATTCCAGGGTTTCATGAATGCACATGTTATCACCATCTGTATTGGTTTAAAAAAAGCAAAGCCTTAAATAGTCAATTTTTCAAAATAGCATATTACAAGAAACCTAGAGGCTATGCACCAAAATCCATAGTAAAGGATGAAGAATTCAGAACAAAATGTATAAATTGAGCTAAACCGTCCAGGCATACTTTGCAAATATTTTGCATTCATTAAGCTGTATGATATTTTTTAGAGAGAAAAAGAATTCAAAACCAATGCACAATTTCCTTTTGTTGCATTAAATATCATTCAAAATCCGTAATACCACATAGTTAAATAATCTAACAGAGCATAAATTCCTTAGCAAATTTCCCCAATTTTGACCAAAAAAGCATCTTATTTTCCAAATAGTGCTTAAGATGACTACCTGTAAAAGAAGTTGGATTTTCTTTGCTACCTAGGCATTTAGACATTTCAGGAGCCTGAGTTGCCGCCTCTTCAATATTACACAGAACTTCCATGTTTCCAGCTTTATCCTTTAACTGATGCTCTTGGTTCCCATGAAGTATCTCACTGGAAGCATCTGAGCCAGCCTGACCCTCCATCCTTTCGACTTCCAAGTCATCAGAGACCACTACAAGCATTTCAGTACCGGAAACCACTAATTTGGCATTACCTACAAGACTCTCAATGCTTCTCACATCTTGAATCACCACATTATCAATCTCCTTCAAAGCTTCAGCTTCAGCACCATGTAATTCCCCCAAGGCAGAATTGTGTCCGCTTGTTTTGTCATCAACAGCTACTGTGGAATCTTTGTTTCCGGTTCCATTCCACTCGGGAATTCCAACTCTTTTGACTGTCTGGCTCTCAATACTGCCACAATCAACACAAGCCTCGATTCTTTCAGTTCCTTGCATTTCTGCGTCAAAGTCGGCTCCAAAAATTAGGTATTCCTCCCTTCCAGGAACGACATTATTATAGCCCATGATGCATGTTTTGTCTCTCTCGTTTCTTTGATCCTCCAATCTGATCTCCCCTCTGAATGTTTCATCATTTTTCTGGCCGTGGGCGGGTACAAAGCCAGCATCACCCACAGGTTTTTCATCTACTTCTGGTCCCTCCTCATCTACAAGAGAGGCGTTTACAGAGATCGAACGTTCTTTTCTATCAGCAACCTTCGGATCTCCTTGTCCAACAACCATTTCATTTCCATCCAAATACACACTGCCAACAACTGTTTTACCCTTTTCTGCATCTAGAACGTCCACATGAGATCGGTCCACATCACCAGTAATTCTCTCTTCCAAAACATCAATGGTATGGTTAGGTAATACCTCATCATTTTCAGAAACTTCAGCTTTCTGGATGTCATCATTCATGAGTGCTTCATTGCTTTTATGTTCAGAAAGAGAGAAAGAATTGATGCTTACAACGGTTTGGTCTATTTTACCTTCTACACTGGAGTTGATTGAATTTTCACGCGTCGAAGGGAAGCTTCTAAGACGGAAACTGAGAAGGGAATGCCCAAAAAAATTGTACCTTCTCGCATTCAAAAAAGCTACTTCTGCATCAGCGCGTCTCTTGAAGACAACTTTGGCAAAACTCAGAGGCCTCTGGATCTCTGTCTCTGCATCCTTTAGGGGTCCGTAACGACTAAAAGTTCTCACAAGTTCTGTTTCAGAGGGGAGAGAATTTGCATCCATAAAGTTGAGGATGAATGCTGTCGGGTTTGACTCCTCGATGCATTTTTCCCCATAATAACTTATTCGTCTTTCAGGCATCAAGATATCACTGTTGTTCGGGCTAAGAGAAGGAAGCTGTATTTGCTTCAAGGACTCTACTGCCACTGTCGGTGACAGGGATTCCGTCGCCTCGCCTGCAGTCTTCGCAGCATAGTCCAGACTACTAATCAAATATTGTTTTCTTTTGCGGCCACGTTTCTTTCCCTCAGGAACAAGTGGTTTTTTCTCTGGACTGTTGTATATAACTACATCAGTCCAATATGAATCGTTCATATACGCAGGAGTTGTTTTAGATAAGTCAATTTCAGGGATCGTACTCCCCCCGATGTTTTCATCAGTCAATGTTCCAGAAGCTTTCACAACTACTTTTGAAGAATTTGGAGGTCGGCCCCTTTTACGCTTCACTACCTCAGGCACAATCATGTTTGCTGGAGACCCTGATTGAGGTTTGCTCTGTTTATGCTCAACTGATTCACCTGGTTTTATATCAGTTGTGGATTTTAACAATGGCCGTCCCCTTTTTCGTGGAACTTTGTCAGATGGAATATTCTGTTCTGTGGAACTCAAACGAGGCCGGCCCCTCTTACGGGGAACTTCCTCAGGAGATTCTACTGCTTCCGTGTGAATTGAGTGTGGCCTACCCCTTCTACGTTGACCTTCCCCAGACTGTTTTGCATCTCCTCCAGAATTCAAACGCGGTCTGCCCCTTTTGCGCTTGACTTCCTCTGATTCTTTCCTGTCTGCATCAGAAACAGATAAAGAAATATGTTTCCTTCTACGCCTTCTTTCCTCAGGTGCCTTTGTATCTTCCATTGAAACTGAACCAAGAATTTGTCTTTGCTTGTCAATTTTTTCATCAGGTAAACACACGGAGTTTCCCAAGTTCGCAGCACGAAACCTCGAGAAACCAGTGAAAAAGCCAATTACAGTAGAGGAAAAATCAGTGATTTCCATGGGATCTCTTGCAGCTATACAAAGATAACATAAAAGTTCACCAAGGGACGAGCCGGTTGGAATGCTTACATCCATATTATGCAATTCCTCTTGAGATTGCACCGTATCATCAAGACTAAAGGGGCTATCACTTTCACGATCATCTCTCTCTTTGCACTTTTGCAAAACACCATTACTCTTAAAGGAAGGTGAGCTAGTCAGCTTGCTCGCTACTCTTCGTATGCATTCTCCGACTTTGAAGGATCTAACTGGAACTTGCAAAGAAGATTTGGTTTCCTGGACCCCTGCTTGATCAAGCTTTCTCTTTTTTCCTTTATCTGAGTCTTCTTTAACTGAAGAAGTCGTCTGAAGTTTCTTATGTGAGCCCATCTCACAGCCACTCTCCAAATTACCTTCTTCAGAATATTCCATCAACTCAGATAATCTCCTGGACTTTCTGCTCTCCTCAGATCCTCTTTTCCTTTTCAGACGTGAACTAGGCCTGCTCTTCTGGTGTGTTTTCTTTGTAAACAAAGAGGACAACCTCTCATCAGCCATTACAACTGAAGTAGACGGTTCTGCTACAACCTTTGAAGGGCTCATTTCGCTGCTCTCTTCCGCCAGTCCTTTTCCAATAAAGATATCAGGGAGACTTGTAAACCCCTTAGATCGATTATAGGCCAGCAACTGAGCCCGAGCTACCGTGAGGTCGAATCTATCCGCACCACAAATGGGAGACACTGCCAATGATCTAATGTACCCCAGAAACTCATCAGGCCGAAATGAAGCCATGCCAAAAGTCCAATCCATCACGGACAAACTGACTCCTTCCTGGATCCCAGCATTCTCAACCCGCCGAAACTTGAGACGGGAGTGGACCTCTTCAGGTATACAGCCACACACCAACCCCAGCTCCACACGCCTAGACACCTCACCCAGTGCACACTCCACGGCTTCCACAAAAGCCTCTGAACTGCTCTGTTTCTCCATCGTTGAGAACTCCAAAGGGAGGTGCTTCAGCTGGGAAGAGTCACACCAAGCAAACGTTTTGTCCCCAAAGTAAGCCACCAAAAAGTTGCCCTTCCTGTGATGCCTCAACGCCAACTCGGACGCACAAGATGGATCGAAAATCTGCCCCGGCCACCACGGGTGGGACTTCACCTTGCCCCAAACAAGGTCCGAGACGAGAAATTCAGGCCTCTCCTCCCACGGGAAGCAGTACCTCGCATGCAGATCAGCTCCCTCTACCACATTCTTCTTACCCACGGACGCATCATCATCCTCCGGCAAATCCTCGACGAGGTGGGCCCCCGGTGCGGACGCAGGATTCCCGATCGCGTCCATCTCCGAAACCGTGACCAGCTCGTCGGTAATCACAGCATCATCTCCTGCAAAAGGATAAGATCAGAACGAGGAATTTAGCTGCCATGAACCGATACTGACCGCCGGGAGGAGTCACCTGTCTCCGCCTTCGCGTCGGGAGAGGCTACGTCAGCGTTAAGGTCGATGTTGTCGGACATGGGGGAGCAGAAACCCTAATCTAGAGCAGGGAATGGTGGTGAGTAAGAAACCCAGAGACAGAAGATGAGGGAGAGTGGGAGTACATGTTGATAGGGGGGATTAGGGTTTCGGGAGGGGGAAGAAGGAGAGCGTGATGTGAGATGGGGGCCAATTTGGGGGCGGGACGGGAGAAAATGACCGCCAAAAGGAAGGGGTGTGTTGTCCACGCGGATGGGATTGGGCTTTCCGTGAGGTGTTGGGTAGACGAGGTGGCGGCAAGAGAGGGAGGGATGAGATGGTACGCGGCCCGATAGCAACGGGGTTGGGTTTGGTTTGGGTACTGGTTTAATTTTCCAGTATAATTACAAGAAGGTTTCCAAACTACATCTGCGCGGTTCTTAACGTTGGAAGATTATCGATTAAGTTCCTGTGCTTTAAAATACGTAAGCTTGTGGGCTCTTGTCATTATTACTCGTTTGACGTGAGTCAGAGATGTGGTTTTAAGGACAGTTTACTGTTTAAATATTTCCAAACATTTTCCCTCCTGTTGGCACAGTCCCCTCCCTTCTCTCGGGTTCCCAAACATTTCCCCTCGAATTGCAAAGCCAGAAATTTAAGCAAAATATGAAAATATGGAGACAACAAGTAAATGACCTTGCCTTGGTAAGTCTAAGTGGAAAATGGCTAAAATATACTCTTTATATGCCATTTACAATAGTCATAATAGGAACTTACATGGTAAGGGCAAATCAGATAGGATCCACACTTTGATACCCAATAATACATTTCGTTCTAAGAAGAACGTTCCTTCAATACTTTCTACTCAAGAGACAGCAAGCCCTTGAAAGAGCTTCCATCAAATGATTAAATTGTCAACTATGATCATGATTTTCCTCTTATGGTTGATGGCTGTTGAGGGTGACGATTGAAACCTTGACATGAAAGTAGACACTTCTAGTTTGTTAGAAAGTACATCCTCATCCTTACCTTTCTATGAGTGACATACATGATGTTGAGAAAAACGTCATTAGCATACATATATAAATCCAAATATCAATAGATTTCCAAAACAGATTTACGTATGTATGCATCCACGTTAACAATGATAAGACAAATATCTGTATTAAGAACATATGCAAATTAACGCAAGGGAAAAATCTGGAAACAAACATCACGACAAACAATGCGACAAAGAAAAAACGAGATAGTTAGAAATCACAACCGAAGCGTCCTGTCGTAGGACTCCCCTTAGAGAGACAGCGCCCCCCACTTTACCAGTGGACAGGGCCTTGACGTGCCGCTCCCAAGGTCCGACGGTCCACGCTCGTCGACGGTGCGCACCGTGCTTGAGCGTCCTTGAAAGTCACCTCCGTAGACGAAGCCCGAGATCGAGAGAGGAGAGGGCGTCCTCGAGAGAGAGAGAGAGGAGGCACCGGGTATAATGGATGAAATGTTCGTAACTTACGCCCACGCACTTTAAGAGATACTTAAAGGCGTCCGGGCGGTTACGCTTCGTGAGAGGATCATGGGGCGCAACCCTTGGAATTCAAAACGAGCGGTTACAAAACCAACTCGGTCTTTGCCACGCCGCAGCCGCAGCCGCGCCACGCCCACGCCTGAGCCCGGCCCGGCGCGGCGCGCGCGTGCTGCGTGTGTTGTGGTCTAAAGTCCTCTCTAGTCTGTTTCCAGACTAGTCTCAGGACTTCCCACATATAAATCAAGTGACAGTTTTATCTATCCACGATGTGGGACTAAACAGCACCCCACAGGATTGAAACATTGAATTCCGGGAATTGAGATACATCAATACAACTTGATATTGACCATCAAATTGCATAGAACTATCCCAATACAGTTAATTCCAACAATCCCCCACGAATTCACTGTTGAAATACAAAGAGCTAAGGGTCTCAGGTTTCCACACTCTACTTTCAATAAAGGTACCTTTCGGTTTGAACCTTTACCTGAGTTATCCCCTTTCACCATCACAGGAATAAAGTGAACTAAGTCTTGAACTTTAATCCTTTGATGTAATGGTATCGAGTGGTAACAACAAAGTGAAGTCTATGGTGACAATCTTCCGGTTTTGATGCTATTAATGGCCATGCATCCTACCCTGTTTCATGAGTATATTAAGGATAAACCCTCATCCTTTATCTGCGGCCCACAAAAATACTCATATAGGTTGCATTCTCCAAGGATGCACTGCTCACATCCTGCTTATAAAAGCTTCAATCCATTAAGACATAATGCTTAACCTTTTCCTGCAGTTTTCAAGCACTCGACTTTTCAGGGATAGGACTCACATGCAAAATATTGCATATTGAGTGCCAACCAGTTCCCCTTACAGCTTGTTTTCTCATTGAACCTATTTTGTGAGATCTCCACTCATTTAGGTTGGGTTGCTACTGCGGGTAAACTCTCAGTGGGATTCAGCCCCATCCCAAGTCTGGATTTTCAGACTAAAGATCTATCAAGTCCCTTTGTAAGTGGATCTGTCGTGTTATCTTTGGTACCAACAAATTCCACAGCAATCACTCCAGAAGACACCAAATCCCTAATGGACTTAAGTCTAACTTGGATATGTCTTCTTGTTTTCTGATTGTACTTTGAACTCTTTACCTTTGCAATAGTAGTCATGCTATCACAATGTAAAGAAATTTCCGGTATCGGCTTACCTACCATGGGCATCTCAGAGAGAAGCTCCCTAAGCCATTCAGCCTCTATACCAGTTGTGTCCAAAGCACACAGCTCTGCCTCAAAAGTAGACCGAGCCAAGATGGTCTGTTTCACATACCTCCAGGAGACTGCACCGCCTCCAAGGGTAAATACATACCCAATCACACCGTTACTCCCAGAGTCCTCCATTTGACCTATACAACTTGCATCACTATATCCTTCTAAGACGGGAGGATATTTACCATAATGCAGTCCAAGAAGTGCAATACCCTTAAGGTACTTCAACACTCGATCCAAGGCCTCCCAATGAGTACGGTCAGGACAGCTCGTATATCTACTTAACTTTGCGACCGTGAATGAAATATCAGGTCGAGTACAGTTCGCAAGATACATCAAGCTTCATATAATCTGGGAATATCGTAGATGTGCTACAGGCACTCCACTCTTATTCTTGCAGAGGGGTTTAGATGATTCATAAGTAGTGCATACAGATTTACAGCTCTGATAGCCAAATTTTTCAAGAACCTTCTTAGTATAATGTGACTGAGACACAGCTATCCCATTAGTAGATCTAATCAGCTTGAGCCCCAAAATCACATTTGCAACTCCTAAGTCCTTCATCTCAAACTTACTGCTCAAGAACCTCTTGGTTTCTTCCATTATCCTTATGTTTGATCCAAATATCATAATATCATCTACATATAGGCATAAGACAACAAACATGTCACCTTTAATCATAGAG
The DNA here is from genome assembly GCA_037367405.1 of Ottelia alismoides. Classification (NCBI taxonomy): domain Eukaryota; kingdom Viridiplantae; phylum Streptophyta; class Magnoliopsida; order Alismatales; family Hydrocharitaceae; genus Ottelia; species Ottelia alismoides. Next base: position 73,805 of record JAZKJV010007390.1, read on the forward strand.
TACATACATTTATCGAATTCATGAACAATAAAGCCATAAGACTGGATAGTGTTATCAAACTTGCCATGCCATTGTTTCGGAGCTTGTTTTAATCCATAAAGAGATTTTACAAGCTTACAGACTTTTCTTTCATTACCAGATGCTACGAATCCCTCAGGTTGGTCCATATAGATCTCCTCCTCAAGATCACCATATAAAAAGGCAGTCTTCACATCCATTTGATGAATTGTGAGATCATGTATGGAGGCCAACGCAATGAGCATCCGAATTGTAGTCATTCTAGTAACAGGAGAATAGGTATCAAAATAATTAATACCCTCTTTCTGTTTGAAACCTTTGGCTACAAGTCTTGCCTTATACTTTTCTATGGATCCGTCCGGTCTAAATTTTCTTCTGAATACCCATTTGCTTCCTATAGTGGAACATCCAGGAGGTAGATCGACCAATTCCCACATACCATTTGAAATGATCGAATCCATTTCAGATTTAATGGCGTCCTTCCAATGCCTTGCTTCAGTAGAAGCTATGACATCCTTGTATGTGGGAGGATCACCCTTGATTTGGTAGGAGACAAAGTCGCTACCTAAATCCTTAGCAATCCTAGGTCTCTTACTTCGTTAGGTTCAACATCCTCCAAAAATTCATTGGGTTCAGAAGAGGTAGCCCCCACATTTGACATCTTCTCTATTTGTTGTGGAATAGAACCAGATGTTGAGGCTACGTCACTAGTCAGATTTTCAGGAATCCCTTTTTTCATTGGAAAAATATCCTCGAAAAAAGTAGCATCACGAAGTTCAACAATAGTATTAGTATCTATGCCTGTGATCTCAGATCGAATTACTAAGAATCGATAGGCATAACTATTTTCCAGATACCCCAAGAAGACCGTGTCAACTGTTTTAGGTCCAAACTTCTTTCTCTTGTGTTATGGGACTAAGACCTTAGACAGGCATCCCCACACCTTAAGATATTTTAGGCTTGACTTCCTATTTCTCCAAAGTTTAAATGGACTCTTATCTTTATGCCTTAAGGGAACTCTATTCAAAATTTGGCAAGCCGTATTCAAAGCTTCCCCCCCCCCCCACATGTAAGATGGTAGCCCAGAACTTTGTAAAAATACATTGACCATATCAGTTAGGCTCCTATTCTTTCGTTCTGCTATTCTATTGGACTGTGGTGAATATGGTGCAGTGGCCTCATGAACTATGCCAAATAGTTTACATTGTTCATCAAATATCTTAGATGTGTATTCACCAGCCCTATCTGACCTTAGACGTTTAATTACTTTTCCGACTTGTGTTTCTGCTTCATTCTTAAAACTAAGAAATTTTTCTAAGGCTTCATCCTTAGTTTTAAGCAGATAAACATAACAGTATCTACTGCTATCATCTATGAAGGTGATAAAATATCTTTTGTTATCTCTAGTCATCACGCCACCAAATTCACAAATATCAGAATGTACTAAGTCTAGAATTTCAGTTTCCCTATTCACAAAATGAAAAGGCTTTCTAGGCAACTTAGCTTGAGCACACATTTCACATTTGGTGAGTTTGTCTATAGTATGATTAGGAATCATGTCAAGTTTCATCATTCTTTTCATAGAATTGAAATTCACATGTCCTAGCCTAGCATGCCATAAATCAGTAGATTCAATATTTGAAACAACATAAGTAAAAGAATCAAAACCAAAAATATTATTAACTAAACTATCAATGTCACATCTTATTCTAAATAAAAGATCATGATCAGCCAAATATCCTTTGCCAAAGAAAACACCATGTCTCAGAAAAACTACTTTATTACATTTAAAGTCTAACTGAAAACCCTCTCTAACTAATAAAGAACCAGACAAGACATTCTTCTTAATATCAGGAACGTGCAGCACCTTACGGAAAGTCCAAACTCATCCAGTTGAGAATCTCAACTCGACTTGTCCGGACCCAAGCACCTTGACTGCAAATATGTTCCCCATCATTACTGTTCCACCGGCTGAAGCCTGATAAGACATAAAGAATGTTCTGTCAGTACAAATGTGTACATTTGCACCTGTATCAACAAGCCACTCATTAGGCTCGTTTACAAAGTAGAGTTCATGGTTCATTGAGACATACCCCTCACCAGGTCCGCCTCCCTCAGTCAGCACAAGAGCCTGAGGAACGACATCCGTAGACTTCTGTTGGGTCTTTAGAGAAGGGCAATCCTTCTTCCAATGTCCAACCTGTTCACACTGCCAGCAAGGTTTGTTCTTTGATTTTTTTCTGGATTTTTCCCTTGGCTTTCAGTTTCTTATTTTTCCCTTTAGCAATGTTTCCTTTTGAGGTTATCACATTAACCTTAGGGTTCACATTTACAGGCATCACAGGGTTTTGTTTCCTATGCTCTTCTTCAATAGCTATCGAGACCATCAAATTATCCAGAGAAACTTTTCCCTTCCTATGCTTTAAGGACATCCCAAAATCTTCCCAGGACTTGGAAAATTTCTCAATGATCGACATAACCTGAAACTTTTCAGGAAGTTTCATTTCTGCCTCGGCTAACCCATGGAGCAATAACAAAAACTCATGAGCATGTTCCGAAATCGATTTGCCCTCAATCTTCTAAAATTTCAGGAACTTGGATACTGAGTATTTTTCAATACCCAGATCCTCCGTGTTGTATTTCTTATCCAGTTCCTCCCACAAATCCTTAGCGGTCTTGGTGGATGCGCCATATACATTGAACAGAACGTTCGATAGTGCAGTAAGAATGTACCCATGACACAGACGGTCATGTTCTTTCCACGCATCCGCCATCTTAACCATCTCAGGATCCGGATTTTGTTCAGATAACTTAGGACACTCGATTTCCAGAACCGAAATCAGGCCAATCGTGGTCAGCCAGATTTTCATGCGTTGTTGCCAACGCTTGAAATTCTGACCCCCGAATTTCTATGGCATACCAATGAAATCCACACGAGACCGAAACCTCCAATCCGACATTTTTCTTATCACGTTACAATGCTGTCTCTCTAAGATTGTTGAGAAAACCGTCATTAGCATACATATATAAATCCAAACATCAACAGATTTCCAGAATAGATTTACGTATGTATGCATCCACGTTAACAATGACAAGACAAATATCCGTATTAAGAACATATGCAAATTAACGCAAGGGAAAAATCCGGAAACAAACATCACGGCAAACAATGTGACAAAGAAAAAATGAGAGAGTTAGAAATCACAACTGAAGCGTCCTGTCATAGGACTCCCCTTAGAGAGACAGTGCCCCCCACTTTACCGGCACACAGGGCCTTGACGTGCCGCTCCCAGGGTCCGACGGTCCACGCTCATCGATGGTGCGCACCGTGCTTGAGCGTCCTCGAAAGTCACCTCCGTAGACGAAGCCCGAGATCGAGAGAGGAGAGGGCATCCTCGAGAGAGAGAGGAGGCGCCGAGTAGAATGGATGGAATGTTCGTAACTTACGCCCACGCACTTTAAGAGATACTTAAAGGCGTCCGGACGGTTACGCTTCGTGAGAGGATAATGGGGCGCAACCATTGGAATACAAAACGAACGGTTACAAAACCGACTCGGTCTTTGCCACGCCACGCCGCAGCCGCACCACGCCCGAGCCCGAGCCCGCCGCGCCGCGCGCGTGCGTGCGTGTGTTGTGGTCTAAAGTCCTCTCTAGTCTGTTTACAGACTAGTCTCAGGACTTCCCACATATAAACCAAGTGACAGTTTTATCTCTCCATGATGTGGGACTAAACAACACCCCACATGGTTGAAACATTGAATTCCAGAAATTGAGATACATCAATACAACTTGATATTGACCATCAAATTGCATCAAACTATCCCAATACAGTTAATTCCAACACATGGATCATCAACATGACACTTGCTCTATGGTACCAACAATAAAATAAATACTCTAGATAAATCTTAAAAAAGATTCGGAGGCGATTTTATTCATGACATATATGATGTGATTCACAATAAAATAAACATAAATTAGATTATATTTTTATCATAGAATGATTAATTATATTCATTTTTGATTGAATGATTATTGCATCCTTCCTCCTTTAGAGATAGTTCCACTCTTTCCAAAAGAAATGATAAAATTCCCACATCCTTCCACTCGGGAAAGAGAATAAGGTCACCCATTGGATTTCGATGCTAGCTCCCCTTGCCCAAAGGCTCCAATATTGATCATTAATCCATTTCTGTTCTACTGACGAAAGGTTACTTATCCCATGACGATTGGTTGAGTTAATTGTCGATTTAAATAATTAATTCCTTAACTTGTTAGTCGTAAAAAAATCAATTGATTGAAATGAGAATGTGGAAAGATGAATTTCTCTCGGTTATAGGTGGATGTCCACCACGAAGAGAGTAATAGGGGTGTAGGTCAGAAGTAACTTGGTCGAGCATGTGGAAGCATCTACTCCCATCAAGGTTAACATGCAGGAGTTGTGGTACCATAACAATGAACACGGAGAACATTCGACCGAACACGGTGATCACCATGCACGACATAAGCTCCATCGTTTTGCCAATGGTCTCCCGCACAGAGGGACTTGCCTTGGAGTGGCAAATGAGGCATCGCTACACGGTGAGCTTCCTCGAGAAGAGTTCAATGCCCCATGGCTCTTTCTACTGTAGAGGAGGCTACAACATGGTCAAGGGGTTGTTGTAGCTCTTCCATCACTTGACCCCTCTCAAGTATGAACAGTAAACGTGAACAATGTCGGGGTCGCTCTCCCACATGCATTGAATCCAATTTTATCCAGTTTTTAGTTAATAAATAATGTTTAGCGGTCACAACTTTCAGATCAAGTGATCGCCGATGAATCCATGATTCATCTACTCTATATGAAGTCTTTAGCAAAAAAATCCTTAAAAATATTTAACTAAAATTCCTAAGACTAACTAATTAACCTTCATTAACAATGCAAGAAATTAAGGCTAAATCTGTAGATAAATAACCTATTTCTACCTAACTTGAGCTTATTATTTTATTTGTAAAACAACACCTTTTAACTTAGTTCTTCTTTTATTGAATTCGTTAGTTCATTAACTAACTTGGTATAAAGAATAAAAAACCATAAAAAGCATAAAATTGGATGAAAACTCAAAGATCTGACCTTGCATATTTTATCTTTGTTGATTTTATTTCATCTTTTTCCTAACCTATAAAAATCCTAAAAATAGATTAATTACTTATATTTTTGTATGTATTAATTCACTAATTAAAACATAACTAAAAATATAAAAAAATACAAAACATAAAATATATGATTTAATTGGTAAATTAATACCTATTACAAAAAAATATATTTTTGCGCAAATGATTTGTTTTGCTTTTTGGTCCTTCATGAAAGTTCTATATCTCAATAAAACCAACAATTTCATGTCGAGTGCTTTTTCGTTTGAGATTTCCTTTTATTTATTTTATTATTTCCTTTCATTTTTGTCTCTTGGTCAACAGTCAACGAGCAGACCACTCCTTTCATTGGGCCAATCCAACAACCCACACAATGCCTTGCCTCTACTCGCTCTTTTGCCCACATCAGCAGTGTCGCCCAATCACATCGCACCTTCTTGACCGTTACGCCCTCCTTAATGAAACCCAGTCTTCTCCCTCATATTCCCACCACTTTCTCCCATTACTCGCCATCGTAATACCATACATGTAACCCCCATTCAAACGCCATCTTCGCCGAGCAATCAAGATGTACCTCTAATCATGTAACCCTCTCCAAATCAAACGTTATAAATCCATTGTCACCCCATGTTATCCTCATTATCCACCAATCGATATCTCCCTCCTCCAGCTCAAATCTTCGCTCCAGGTGACAGCTGCAGGGAATCTTCATCTCCGAGCAACAATAGGGCGGAGATAAGTGTGATCAGCGACTGACTTTCCATGACCTTATAACAGCTTCTCTGAGCTATAGAGTTCACATCCTCCATTGCCAGGGCGCTTGAGAGAAGAAACTCCAGGAGATCCACGCTCCTCTTTTAGGTGACCTACATCACTAGACACTCTTGCCCAGGAATCGCTTCGCTTCTTCCTTACCTCCACCAGCTTTGCCATCCTCCGCTCTGCTTCAGGTATCTTTGCCATCTTAGTACTTTCCAATTTCTCTATTTTCATGTGCCTACCTCAACACCTTTTTAACCCTCCTGAGGGTTCGTTAGCTCCGCCTTGCACCACTCATCTTTGCCGACCCATCTCCAAATCACTCCCCTTCTCCACACCCCTCTCCGCCACAACCCTTCCTCCATGTCTTATACAGACCTGGATCTCCAAGTCTCTACACCCTTCATATACCAATAGACCTCCATTCACTCCCATTTGACTCACCCTTGATTCCTAACCATATAGGAACCCTCCCTCTTCGTTGATCGGACAGAGCGACGGAGCTCTGATCTCCTCCTCCGCCTCCGTCTCTAACGATTGATCACTGCCATGCCACCTCGAGCTTTGTAGCATCTCAGAGGAGCCTCCAACACCTTTGTTGACCCATTATTGATCCTCCAAATTATTTATCTGGCCTTCAGAACTAGGGAGGAGCTCTGGGGAGATCGTTGGAGCTCTGCCACTCCGCCACTGCCCACGGAGTAGGACGAAGAACATGGACCTTTGGATTATGATCCAATGATGCCTGTATGCGATCATCGTGAGCCATCTGATCAAGCTCATAGGCCATTTGCACTGCTCATCCATGCTACTCACCAGAGATGTCAGATCATCATGATATGGTGGCCATGATCAATACCTGAGCCTCCACTCGTGCCTCCAAGCTCAGGCTGTTCGAGGTTCCTCTAGAGCCTCTTTGATCCACCACGTGTCTCCTCCTCTGATCCTTATTCAGAGCCTAGCCATCACGTGCAGGAGGAATGTGGACTGGGAAACTTTGTAGAAGGACCTATTTAACTTCCGAAAATTACATTCAAATCCCTCTCACGCGTAAAGCACGTGCCTGTTGGGAGCTTTTGCATCCAAGCCCCTTCACTTCTCTATATCTACAAAAGTTCCCCGCCTAGGGTAAATTGTAAAGGATCCCCTAATGGCTTGTGATATTTGCAAAAAAGCCTCCCTTATGACTAAATTGCATGAATAACTTTATTTTTCTAACGTTCAGGTCCCTCAACTTCAACAATTAATATCTCTTTCATTTTTATTCAAATTTAGGTGTATGATATGCCATTTTGAAGCTTGATTTATGCTATATCATTTGAGACATTTTCTGGATAGATCAGAGCTTAATTAAAAAATGAAATATTACTTAACGATTCTTTGGATCTATGCAGGCTTGATTGGACATAGTTTGTAATTTAATTTTGGAGATTATTGGTCTGTTTTTGCATGGATTAAAGAAGCTTAAATCATATTTGTTATCTCTCTATTAATGATTATAAGACTTTTTGTTAAGAAATTATATATTACAAGGAATTAATTCCATAAATTTAGGGATATTTGCGGGTGATCTTCATGAAAAATTGTTTGATTTAACTTGGATTTTTAAGCTCACATCATTGGATATTTATGAATCAATTCTGCTTGAATCTTTGGATTATTTGGGAGCTTATTGATTATTTTATAAAGTAATAAAGCTAGATAAATTAACATATGATTTTCCTTAGTTCTTTCTCCTTGTTTTATTGATTTTTTCTTTATGTATTTTTGACTATTTTTGTTATATTCTATTTTCCGACTTAGAAATTATTATTCCAAATACTTAACAGGTTAATTTGAAACCATGAAACTAAATAATTACTATTCCTTGTGTTCAACCTTGGTACACTTACCAAGTTAAAATATTCCACACATTCAAAAGTGTGGTTTCTGTTGATCTGATTTCCACCCCTTATACTACAATTTAATATCTAAAAGAGGTAAAAATTAGGTCCATCAATCACTTATTCTGAGTGTAGCAGAAACACACACATCTACCAAGTAGTACCGATATCCTTTTCATTTCTAAGTTAGAAAAACATAGGGTGAGGAGTCAGAAAAGCCAATACAGATCGACAAACAATACAGATCGAGAAACAATGATGTGTGCTTAATAATACATACATACATACATACATACATCGGTCCTCAACATCTCCATGCAATGCCAAACAGAATTGAAATGCACACTACATAATGCACCGGAAAATCAATCCTAGACCAATAGTTCTATTAGCAAGTGACGAACAATTTAATTTTGATTGAGTAGAACGTTTAGTGCGTCATTTAGGTGAATGTGTGATCTTAGGACTACAAGCGCAACAAATAAACCATGGTATCTCTAATAGCCACAATTCAGTCCTTGACATATGTCAAGCACTGCAATACACCGATAGGGCCCTGACCACACAACTAGGGTTAAGATAGACCCAGAGCCCAATTGTCCGGGTACGCACGTGAGCCTTCAAACGAAGACCACTGGAAATAAATGATTAATACAAATTAATTACAAATATAATATCTAAAAAACAAATAAAAATCTACTCTAAAAGCTCTCTCTTCAAAATAAAAAATTCTTCTTTGGCATATGAAAAGAGCACAGGACGAGAGGAGAGAGTCGCTCGCTCTACACAAGTCATTCCTCGATCAATGGTCCGCTAAATCGAAAACCATTCCTCGATGAACCAAGGCTTGTACATATACTCTCCTCCGACTCCCTTGATTCTTCGATCCCACTTCCGCCCATCAAACCCTAACCTTTGCACAACAAGAGCATCCTGGTGACAACAAGATTCTCGAGGGAGGTTCGGCAAGACATTTCGCATTGAATCAAGGTCGATCTGAGGTTCCGCCACCTCGTCTGCCACGAGTTCCGCTTTGCAATGGTGCAGGTAAGGTAAGTCCACTTTTTCTGATTCTTTTTGTTTCTTAGCATAGCAGTAGAGCATCGCAGCATTTTATTCCCTTAGATTTGTTTAGTTTTTCATAAAATCATAAAAATCATCTCGTGGGAGCTCAAGATCCGCCTCCTATTCATGATATCTCCGATTGACTTCCGCCTCCACTATCGCCTCCATCTCCTTCACCTTCACCTTCTCTTCACCCCACGTATCTCTGTTTATCCTGATCTCACTCAGATCAGGCAACCAGCTCTCCTCTTCTACCATGTCATTGAAGAGCTCCGCCCGCATTCACTATTGTTGATCCCCCACCTCATAAGACCCCCAAATCCATTCATTTACATGCCTAGTTTCCTGCTAGTTCTGGAGGGCCAAAGGATCCCTTGTGGTTGATTTTGATCTTAAAGCAAGGCATATGGAACCTATTTTCTTCGCCGACGTCTAAGAACCCCTCGATGGTTCTTGGAGCCATCTATGCCTTCAGTCGGTCAGAGATGCTTATAGGAATCTCCTCAATCATTTTGTAGTGCCTGAAGCCATTGGAGTCACGAGGATCAACCAATCGAAGCTTGAGGGAGACTAAATTCATCCCCATTCTTCCACCAGCCCTTGCAACCGTTCTATCAATGATATACGCCAGTTGCAACAGCTACTAACAGATCTAAGGTGTCTTCAATGTTGGATCCTGATGAATCTCGTATTCATCATGCTAAAAATCTCAAAATAAACCCCTGGTTTAATCAATCCAATAAAAATCACCATTAATTCTTTATTATTATCTTGTAATATATTGTGTATAATTAACTCATAACTAATTGTATTCATTCACTATTAATTGCCTTGTAATTATTTTATTATCAAAAACCCCTAAAAATTAGGTAGAGTATTTATCCATAATATCACTAACCCTTAAAAAGAGTAAAAATACAAAAACAACCCAAAAGATAAAAATCGGTGTTTTTAACCCCTTAAAAATACCCCCAAAAATACTTTATGTACAAATGACATCTTTTGGCTTTTTGTCCAACATAAAACTTGTAGATCTCATTGAGACAAACAACTTTCATGTTTTGACCTTTTCCTAATTTTACCTCTAAATATTTATTCCATATTTATTTTTGTGTTTTATTATTTGAATTTTCTGATTGGGCCACGTGGCGCCTTCTAGGACACCCACGTGGCCCGCCTCTCCTGTCGCCACCTACCACTCATTATGACCCTTGGATCGAGCTTGCCCTGCCTCAATCTTCACCATTCATCAGTCGCTCCATCTTAGCCGTCCGATCTGATCACTGATCATATCTCAGCTGCTTCTTCCTGCCTAACTCTTAGCCACATGATGATCTCCCATCCCATGGTCCTCCTCGTGCCACGTCACCCACTCTCCACCGTCGTAGGATAAAACCCACAGATCGCATCCTAGCCATTCATCTGCGCCTAAGTCCACGTCGTTGGATCAGATCTCTGGATCCGATCCTAACCCTTCGAACGCACCTCCATTCGAGCTGTTGGATCATTAGATCCAACGGTGCCTGATCATCGTCCTCCTCCAGCTCGTCCGTTACACCCCGTGAGTCAGCCCGCCCCCTTCCAATTTTAGAAGGCACCATAGTTACCCACTCCGCATCCAAACAACTACTTCACATAGCCCTATCCCCAGCCTCCTTTGTGTAACCCCCAGGACCGCCCCCTTCACTCCACTAGTCGTTACCACCATCACCATTACACCCTCGACCGCCTGTAACATATCCAACTCCTCCTATAAATCACCCTCTGCGCCCCACCGTCAACCCTCGTCCACCATTCATGGGCCTAAGACCTAGCTGTCAATCCCTCCTTGTGACAGGAGGATGCACATCCGATTAGCGATTATGGCCGAAGGCCCAGGCGTCGACCCACGTTAATTCACCGTGTTGCTCCACCTCCCCGACTGTAGCCAAGCTCCCTAGATCGGTCGGCCAGGTCGAGCCATGACCGGAGGGTCGATTCGACCCTCAACCTAGACCACCTCCTCCACCGTAGTTACACTCCTATCAGGTACCCTCCCCCTTGGTTTATCTTCATTTTTCTCGTAGTTATATCACCGTGCACGATGACCCCCGCAACTGTCTAACCATCCGACGAGCTCCGCCAACTACCCATCACCCACGCCGACCCATCCTCTCTTCTCCAGAACCACCCCCGCTCCAACCTACCTTCTCTCTTGCTCTGCTGGAAAAGAAGCTTCAGACCTCCGCCTCATATCGCCTCTACGGTCTCCACCCACCTCACAACTCACTCACTTCACATCTCGCACGCTTTGGCTATGTCATTAACATCTGTAGGTTCATATCACTCAATGGCTGGAGTTCAAGCCCCCTCGTCGATCTCATGCTCCAGCTCCGATGACCAGGCTCCGCCTTGCTTCTCCAGACTACAACGGAGCTTCGACTGGTGTCCAACACCTCCTCCAACCCTCCCGTAAGTTCACTCGAGCTTAAGACAAGCGAAAGGAGCACGACGGAGCTACCAACAGGTCGCTAGAGCCCCACCTCCTCCGATGCCCTACGACAGAGCACGAAAAGCAATCACCATCCGATCATTTGGATCGGTCGGTTGTGCTGATGACACGTGGCATAACGAGCCTCCCGCCAAACCTACATGCTCGGGTCCACCGAACCTCGAGTCGAGCCATCCATATGTTGCCACGTTGACCGGGCCAGAGACACCTCCCGAGCCTAGGTCCCTCACATACACCCCATGTGAGGGCTTGGCTAATTTGCATGAAAGACCCTAGTACTTTTGGTATTTATACTTTGGTCCCCAGGCGCGTGCCCAGCACGTGCGTGCAGGGGTATTTTACAGGAAAGCCCTCGCAAGTTTGAAGATTTACAATTTGGTCCCTGTACGCAATGGAAAAATTACAGCGGACTCTTGCTGGTTTTTTCTAATTACATTTAGGTCCCTCTAGGGACCTATTTATAATATTTATCCTTTTATTTCTTGGATTTTTATTACATTTATGCCCATGCATTGTTTTCTTCATAACTTGAGCATCGTAGGTCTAAATTGCATGATTTAGTGTCGTTTTGATCCTTGTTTCTTCATCTATCTCATGGCATGCTTAATTTTCTCATCTGATATAATGTTAAATGAAGTGAGTTTTTCATGTTAGATGATGATCTTGTTCTATTTGTCCTTGCCATGAAATGATGACTGACTATATTGTTGGGCTTAAAATGACTCTAACTTCAAACTATATTTTGTTGCTCAACTTAGCGATCCTTTAGGGCATTTTTGTAATCCTATATTTTGCATGTACTTAACGTTGTATTATTTTCATGCATCATCCTACACTCGCATATAAATCAAATAAAAATTGCATGCATCATTTTATTGCATTATAATCTCCATAATGCATCTTGTGCATCTGCATGGTGACCTTAGAATTTAGAAATAATTCACACATGCTCTAAATTGATAAAAAAATTCAATAAATAGGTAGAGTAGCTCGTGTCTCTGTGTTCGACCTCTGTAGACTTGTCAAGTAAAAATACTCCACAACATTCAAAGATTGTAGTTTTTGCTGAACCGAATTGGCCTTCTATACTACGACAATTATCTATTATTAAAGAAGCGGATTTCGCGTTCATCAATGGCATTGTTGCCTAGGACAACTCACTTTAATTTATTTGTTGAATTTTGATTTATCTTTATTTTCAAGATTTACATGTCCTCATTTCATGCATCATTTTTGCATAATGTCTGCTGATTAATTTCTTTTGTATTTTTCTAACTTTTCTCTTTTGTGGCAGGACCCATGAAGATCGAAGACGCTTGATCTCCATGGAGGCATGGAGTTGGGAGCTCCCGCTGAAGAGACCGCAAAAGAATTGGCAAAGAATTTGAGGGATTTTTATCAGTCTGCCTGCATTTGCATATTGTAAAAAAATATATATTGCATATGCATATTTGTTTTAACAAGTCCTCCTCAGAGGGCTTGCATGTTGTTAAAAAAGGAAAAGAAAAGAAAAAGGAAAGTAGATCACTAGCTTTGTATGTTTAAGTGTATCTACTTTTCTTTTTATTTTCTTTTTTTCTTTTTCTTTTTTTAACAACATGCAAGCCCTCTAATGAGGACTTGTTAAAACAAATATGCATATGCAATATATATATTTACATGAAAAACTCACTTCATTTAAAATTATATTAGATGAGAAAATTAAACATGACATGAGATAGATGAAGAAACAAGGATCAAAATGACATTAAAATCATGCAATTTAGATCTACGATGCTCAAGTTATGAAGAAAACAATGCATGGGTATAAACGTAATAAAAATGCAAGAAATAAAAGGATAAATATTACAAATAGGTCCCTGGAGGGTCCTAAATGTAATTAGCAAAAACTGACAGGGGTCCTTTGTAATTTTCCATTGCGTACAGGGACCATATTGTAAATCTTCAAACTTACGAGGGCTTTCCTGTAAAATACCCCTGTGCGCACGCACTGAGCATGCACCTGGGGACCAAAGTATAAATACCAAAAGTACCAAGATCTTTCATGCAAATTACCCAAGCCCTCACGTGGGGTGCACATGAGGGACCTTAGCTCGGGAGGCGTCTCTGGCTCGGTCAACGTGGTGGCACATGGATGGATCGGCTCGAGGTTCGATGGACCCAAGCCTGTAGGTTCGGAGGGAGGCTCGGTCTACTACGTGTCATCAGCACAGCCGTCCGATCTAGATGATCAGACGGTGACTGCTCTTCGTGCTCCGCCATAGGGCACCGGAGGAGGCGGGTGTTAGATTTGTGGAGTGCACTAGATGTTAGATTACTATCTGAAATATATCCATCATAACTCTTTATGATAGTTCTATCTCAGAATTCATGTTTATTTCCAACATTTAGAAACAAACAATGAGTGTATTCTTATATCTAGGTCATAAAGACATTCTCTAAGACTAAGGGTTCTCCCACTGAAATTAACAAGTCTATCAATCCAACAGAAATTGTTGCAACAATTGCATCAATATCCATGTGGATAACTATAAACCTTAAGATCAAATTTTCCAGTCTTCTAAAACATATGCAACCTATTGCAAGTGTTGTTAGAAGATTGAGATATAATTATTAGACTTTATATTATCAAATAAGTAAGTCAAAGTCAATGATTATATGTAGATTATTCTGATGCTCTATCTGAGTCATTTGCTAAGGATCCGAGATAGTCCAGATAGTCATACTATCAACACATCGACTCATTAGAGTATTGGCATTCATCCAACTATCTGGATGCCATATGGAAGTCACAGAAGTAGGCCAACTCTTTGACTTTTCTTCTTACTCGGGTCCGACCCATGCTTCCACTACGCTTCCTTCATCTATAAACAACCATTTCTTAAGACTAAGGATCTCTTACGTTAAATTCAAAAGAATTCAATGTAAGAGCATTTCAACATTTATACATGCTTCGTTAAATTCATACAATATGAATATTATGAAGCTTGATGAATGACTAGAGTATAGACAGTAGAACGATGACACTCATCGTATCTACATCCATCTTAACTCTTGAAATCTTGGTTCAGGTAGGTATTCAAACATTTTGAATACATCATCTCTTATAGAGCTACCATTTTGCATGATGTAGTGAACCATGTCATACATGATAAATGTCAAGAGCGCATATGTATGCCAGAATATCTTCTTAGATTTTTATAAGGATTAATTGACAATTGCGATCATCATCGACATGTCACTTCCAAAGTACATCCGATGAGAGATCAAGACTATAGAGACATACAAATCCTAGGGTTGTAGTCCTATTATCTATTTAATTGTCATTCCTCATTATTACGAGGAAACATGCACATTGCAACCACATACATTATGTGTCCAACTACAAGTACAATATCTGGATAATGAGTCCAATCCATGATATTTTACTTGTTATCATTGAGTATAACATTGAGTGGGTTTAATGAAGGATTATTTGAAATAAGAAATTTGCATAAGTGTGTGATATATATACATATTTTACTTTGATTTAGGAATTTTTATATCAAAGTTGTCTTGCCTTGTCAACACTGAAAGTTCATACCCTTAATCACTTTCAATGTAAGAGATATACTTACCATTATATCTCAAGCAAGATCTGGGATCTCCTTCCTTATCTTTGTCACATCCCAACAATATGAGAACATGTGACTCCGATAAAAAGAAGCGGGAACACATTCCGCCTTGCAAATCCAACTTGCATTTCCCAATTCGGTCTTTAACACCCAGGCCCACCACCCCTAAAGCGATGTTGACCCCTCATTAATTGAACCAACCGTCGACAGGAATACAACTCGCTATGCGCAATCCAATATCGCCCCAATAATATGAGGATCCAATATTGGGGTCACTACGCATACGTCCTTACTCTTTCAAGAAGCGAAGAGCCCGATCCAAATGGCTTGTATGCAGGAGCTGTCACTTCGGACAGGCGTCTCCAACATACAATCTCTGGCGACGAAACCCTTCGCCTTGACGGGAGACCATGGATGTCACTTATGTGATCCTCCACCTCATATTCAAATTTTAATTAATTATCATGAATCATATTCACATATTTAATTCTTTCAAGGGAAATACACATCTATTCATAATAGAGTATTTTTAATTGGATATAATTAATTCAATCATATTAAATTAATTATCAATCCAATTCAATTAACAAACTTGATTATTTTAGTTGAATATATATGGTATTATCTCAAAGTAAGTATTAATTCGAAGTTTAATAATTAGAAAAATACATCTTGATTTCTCCGGCATTATCGAGTCCCTACCCGCTGTCATGGCCAGTACCGACGAGAGTGGGGCGGACCACATACGTTGCAACCCGCTACCCCAATGCTCTCCGACTAGACACCATATCCATCTCAGGAAAGGATAATGCCAAACAGATCAATTTGTACTTGAGATGATCATCGGTTCCTCAACCGAAATTATACCATATATTAATAATCAAAACAATTTTGATTATAAGGAAATTTGCTAGACAAATTCCCAATCCTATTCAAGCAAGAAGTTTGTTGATTGTGTTTCCAATTATGATATAGATCAAATCTAATCAATTTATTGGTTGAGGCCATGTCAATTAAGAAAATAATTATCATTAAATATTTCTCAAATATTTTCCATAATTATTTCAAGAAATTAACAATTAATTTCACTAACT
This sequence comes from Ottelia alismoides, assembly GCA_037367405.1. Classification (NCBI taxonomy): domain Eukaryota; kingdom Viridiplantae; phylum Streptophyta; class Magnoliopsida; order Alismatales; family Hydrocharitaceae; genus Ottelia; species Ottelia alismoides. Next base: position 89,863 of record JAZKJV010007390.1, read on the forward strand.
GACAATCACATGGTTCTTGATTAGGAAAGTAATTTTAGCAGTGATCCCTACTTACTAAAATTAACATATCTCAATCAATTTAAATCCAAATTATGCAAAGTAAGTTTTTAAAGTTTGCTAATTTGATTTATAACAGAAATTATGTGATTTTCACGCATTTCAAGGTATTTCTAAACAGTAATTAACTCCTTAATTATGTTATGATTCGCAGTTCCCGTAACAGCGAATACATGTTCATTAAAACGACCATATCTCGAGGAAACGAAATCCAAATTACGTAAACTCAGATCCTATGGTTTCCTTATTTAATGGGGAACAAAAAACAAGTGTTATTTTCGTGTTTAAACAATTAATCAGGGTCGAAAATTTACACTAAACAGAGATGCAAAAATGAAATGCGATAAAACTTTCGCAACCCTAACGAAACCAAGTCATCTTAGGTTTACAGATTGTATCCAAAACCTTCGACCTAAGGCTCTGATACCACTTGAAGGATATGGTTAGATCCTTAAGCGCATCACGGAAGCGTGAGGATCGCATTGTATGCGATCGGGAGCGACTAGTCGGAATAGTTGCTCGATGCAACGGAAATTAAAATTTTTTCATGCGACGAAACCACATGATCCAAGAACACTTCTCAGATCATTTCGTCTAAACCACAAACAAGTAATATGATTACCTCTTGAAGCTTGGTTGCGGTCGAGTCTCTAAATGAAGAAACCTCCTGTCTCAAGTCCGATCCGACCGAGGAGACGCTTGCGAGCGTGGGGATGAATCAAGTGCTTCTCGCAATCCATGTTGATGATCCAAGCGGCAAATTCCTAATCCGATATCTTCTTCACGAGCGAGGCGTACCAAAGGAGACAGAGATCCATGAGCAAAGAGTCGGACAACATAACGACGATGCTGCGGCGATGGAGACTCTCTCTAGGGCATCCATGGTGGACGGCCAAGAGAGGAAGAGAGAGGGCTGACGTGTAGAGAGAAAGAGAGAGAGAGATGTGCTTCAAAAGCATAACACTAGAGAGCATGGTATGCATCTCTATTTATAGGGTTTTAGGATCCATGGATCTCAATCCATGGGACACATAAAATCAATGGATGAGATTGATTTATGTTTAATCAAATGGTCAAGATTGTTGTTGGTAAAAGCCAACTACTTATGATTTAATTTAAATCAAATATATTTGATAAATCAAATACAAATCAATATTAAATTAAATCAATCAAATAAGGAGACAATCAACATGGAGATAACATCTCCCATGTCAACATGGTGGAGGCCAGCAATTCCATATAGGACTTGGTAGCCGTCCACATGTTTCCATGTGGAGGCAATCTCATGAAATCTCATGAGATTGCATATCTCCATGTAAATCTCCATTATTTTTCCCAACAACGTTTGTTGTTATTTATTCTTCAAAAATAATTTACAATTAATTTTGAGAATATTGCAATCTTACCATTGTAAATTTGTGAATCACATTCACAACCAAAACAAAATATAATTTACATTTTCAATTAATTACACAATGTGTATCCAATACACATCAATAATTAATTAACAAATATAAATTATAGTTGGCTCTCTCTAATACATTATAAATCACATTTATAATGTATATATATGATTAATATGGATAGTACTATCCACATTATTCATATCCATGATAATTAAACCACATTTAATCATCTTGGATCTTTATTCTCATGTTCCCAAATAATATGAATCACATTCACATTATTCACATCTTTTGATACTTAAATCACATTTAATTATCTTAGACAACTCTCCATGTAATATAAATCGAATTCATATTAATCATGATAATTAAATCATTTTAATTATCCATTTCTCAATGCTCGGATACATATATCAACAATGAAATTATCCTGAACTCTTTCAAGGATAATGCGCTTTCTCCGCGGATACTTGGAGATAAGGACATGACGATTGTATTGTTCCACGTATAGTGACTTGGATATTGAGATCATATCTCAAATCCATATCGTGGGCATATCATAGATGCTTGATTAAACCAAGACCGCAAATCTAATCTTCTCATTACATCTGAATCACATTTAGATCAATGTCCAACATTTGGACCAAGATCAGATTACTTCTCTACTAAGAGGAGTCGCTAAAATCCAGACCCCATTTCATCACTCCCTAGGAATGGAAGCGTCATGGTTATACAATCGTTTATGATCACATCACCCTCAGGTATTCCCAATACCTGTACATCCTGCATACTTGAAGACTCAGAATAAATCCGAAGTATTAGATCAACTTTATACTGTCTACTTCGGGGTTTTTATCAGTAAGTTTCTCATTCGATCATTGGGAGTTGGTATCGATCATATACTTTCCAAAAGCATATATCATACCTAGGTCTTGATCATATACTTTCCAAAAGTATATATCAAACCTACAAATTCAGTTAAGCTTCCAAAGCGAGACGACCGTGCACGGAATTTGATTCTTTCCAATATTTCATGAGTGAGCTCATGCCTTCCGGTTCAGTAAATGAACCTGTATGATCCCTTTGAGAGATCGTATTACTCATATGCCCTTATACGTACACCAACGCGCTGGTGTATAGACCTTGGTTAGGTCATCAACATATTGGTCTGCCAAATGTACATACTCAGACATATAGCAAACATCTGTCTCCAGTCAGAGGATGCGTGCCTGCATCGTGGCAGCATAAGATATCGGACTTTGGATATCTCGATCTCGTTAAGTCAACTCTTTGACCTAACTAATCTGACACCTCCGAATCTCTATTCCCATGCAGAGGACCTGCATCAAGAGGTCGGTCAGATATCAGCCTAATTGAGAAAGGATTGCCATCTCCTACTCAGGCTGGAGATCATCTCTTAACAATCATTTGACGATACTTGATGAGTCCTCAATCTAACTCTTTAGATATTCATCCAAGCACCATCCTCTATGATTCAATTATTAAATCAACAACTGTATGATCATTAAGATGGCCATGGTACATAACCCTAATTGTACTAAGGGACCTATATGCAAATTATTTATTCTTCATTTCAGATCAGGGAATGATATGTGCGATAACATTTATTGCATAATGTCTCGCCGTGGGCTCACATGTCCAACAGAGGGTACCGGATAGGAGTGTAACTACAATGGAGGAGGTGGTCTAAGTTGAGGGTCAAATCGACCCTCCGGTCATGGCTCGACATGGCCAACCGGTCCAGGGAGCTTGGCTACCGTCGGGGAGGCGGAGCGACACGGTGGGTCTTCGGCCATAATCGCTAGCCGAATGTGCCTCCTCCTATCACAAGGAGGGATTAACATCTAGGCCTTAGGCCCGTGAATGGTGGGAATGTTGACGGTTGACAGAGAGGGTGATTTATAGGAGGAGGTGGAGATGTTACAGGTGGTCGAGGGTGTAATGGTGATGGTGGTAACGACTGGTGGAGTGAAGGGGGGCGGTCTTGGGGGTTACACGAAGGAGGCGGAGGATAAGGCTATGTGGAGCAACCGTTAGGATGCAGAGGGTTTAGCTATGGTGCCTTCCAAAATTGGAAGGGGGCGGCTGACTTGCGGGGTGTAGTGGACGAGCAGGAGGAGGACGATGATCAGACGGCTCGAATGGAGGCGCGTTCGAAGGGTTAGGATCAGATCCAGAGATCTGATCCAGTGACGTGGACTTAGGCGCGGATGAATGGCTAGGATGCGATCTGTGGGTTTTATCCTACGTAGTGGGTGACGTGGCGCGAGGAGGACCATGGGATGGGAGAGCATCATGTGGCTGAGAGTTAGGCGGGAAGAAGCGGATGAGATCTGATCAGTGATCAGATCAGACGACTAAGGTGGAGCGACTGATGAACGGTGGAGATGGAGGCGGGGCGAGCTCAATCCAAGGGTCAGAATGAGTGGCAGGTGGCGACAGGAGAGGCGGGCCACGTGGGCGGTCTAGAAGGCACCATGTGGCCCAATCAGAAAATTCAAAGAATAAAAACAAAGATAAATATGGAATAAATAGTTAGAGGTAAAATTAAGAAAAGTCAAAACATGAAAGTTGTTCGTATCGATGGGATCTACAAGTTTCATATTGGATAAAAATCCAAAAGAGGTCATTTGTACATAAAGTATTTTTGGGGGTATTTTTAAGGGGGTAAAAACACTGATTTTTATCTTTTGAGTTGTTTTTGTATTTTTAATCTTTTTAAGGGTTAGTGATATTATGGATAATTACTCTACCTAATTTTTAGGGGGTTTTTTATTATAAAATAATTACAAGGCAATTAATAGTGAATAAATACAATTGGTTATGGGTTAATTATACACAATATATTACAAGATAATAATAAAGAATTAATGGTGATTTTTATTGGATTGATTAAGCCAAGGGTTTAATTTGAGACTTTTAGCATGATGAATACGAGATTCATCAGATCCCATCTGGGATCTAATCCTATGCGTCCATTATCAATGCGTCATTGGCCGTCCACGTCTCAATACGCGGATAAGTGAAGATTCAACTGTGTTGGATTGCACAAGTGGAAGGTATTTTACACGCACACTCTCCCGCTTTTTGCATTTTAATTTCATCCACAGGCATTCATCAATAGTTTAATTATTTTTGTTTTGCATTGTAGCCCCTGTACTTTCTGTAATTGCACTTAGGTCCAAGCCACGTCACCTCACGTGCCCGTGCGTGTGAGGGGACTAGGCTTTTTGCACCTAAGTTCGTGGGCTTTTTATATTTCACTTCAGTCCATATTTTTGAAGAAATAATGTAATATTTTCTGAAAATAATTGCGTCTGACCCCTTAGGTTTGTATTAAATTGCAAAAATACCCCTATGGGTAATAAATATCATATATTTTTGGAAAAAATATAGATTTGGCCCCTAATATTTCATTTTGTGTTCAGCCAAGGTCTTGAAATTTTAAATATTTCCATAATTGTATTTTTGTTTTGTAGATTCTGCATAGTTAAAAATAGCTTCATGTCTTTAAAAATTCATAGAAAGTTTCCATAAATACCTGATATATCTATATATCACATATATTTTTGGTTGGGAATTAAGGCCCATTTTCTGTTTATTAAAAATAAAAAGAGATTTTATTCCTTAATTGTTTTAAAAATTCCAAAATATTATGAATTGCATTTTAAAATTCCAAAACATTTAGTATCAATTTATTATTATATTTTTTCTTTCGAACCAAAAACCCCTAAAAATAGAAAAAAACCTAAAAATTAAAAAGCTCTAAAATCCTTATAAAAAATACAAAAAATCTTTTAAAAGCTAAAAAATTTATTTCTGCCTCCGAATTTTCTTTATATTATATATTATCTATTAAAAATCATTTTAACAAAATTTAAATTGGTTTTATATTTTTAACACCTTAAAACATTCGATCTATCTATTTAATCATTATTTTGGGATATTTTACTTTAAAAATACCTAAAAATGATCAAAGATACTTGACAAACCAAAAATTGTAGAAAAAGATAAAAAAACATAAAAACATTTTATTCTTTAATTTTTTGTGTATGTATAAATATATTGTATTTATAGTTACATATTCTTATATTATATATTAAAAAGGAAAAAAATAAAAATAAGAAAATATAAAAAGAAATTAAAAAATAAGAAATTAAAAAATAAATAAAAAGATACAAAAATAAAACCTCTAATATATATATAATTAAAATCCCATAAAAATTTCAAAATACCTTAATAAAACCAAAATCATTTATTATCGTTTTTAGCCAGTTTTGATTGGCTATCCCTCACTGTTTCTTGTGTTTGACCTCTACTGTACTTGTCCACTATACAATCTATTGTAGGGTATAATAATTTTTGACACTTTGTTTGGGTGATTTATTTCTTGTGTGGTTAATTATTTATTAAACACGGTTCTTGAGAGGTCGTCACAGTGACTGAGTACTTGCCTTGTGTGGCTCATTTTAGACCCCTCAATTCTCATGTTTATCAATGAGGATTAAAAGGATCTTGATCGTATTTTTTTCTAAAAAAATTTTGGTAAACCTAAAAGTTATATAGGAATCCAGGCAAAGGGAGGAACGCCAATGGTAAAATTTCTAGCCATTGGGGGGCTTTGCCCCACCAAACAAGGATGCATTTTCGTCCAACTAAATAGTTGTCCACAATAACTCACATCACCTAACACATGACCATCATGTGTAAGAGTTAACCATTGCTCAGGGTTTCTCACGTAATTTGCAAATACGCAAGGTCATGAATGTAATTACGAAATTACTTAGGTTATGGGTGCAAATATCCCTAAATTAAAATGCAGAGAAATCTATTGCCTATTCTATTTGGACTTTGAATCTTGGAGCTGAGTCTTAATTATTAACTTAGATCAATTTAATCATTTTAATTTGATAACATGATTACTCATTAATTCAGGAGCTTTTCATGTAATGTAAATGTATATTTTTGTGAGTGTTGCATTGCGATTGATCTAGTAGCATCTTATTAATTGATCCGACTTGCATTTATAAAATTTAAAAATGCATGCACACATATTGTTGTTTCCTTGACCTAGAGAGCATTAAATTTCACTTAACTTAGGTCTTTAGATCCTTATTAAGTATACTAATATGCACATGTCCTTGTGTTTGACCCTAGACTTATCCATTAATTTAGCCTTGATCTCTTCACAAAGATATTGTTCGAGGTTCTAGTTAATTGTCTTCGGCTCATATTACAACGAAACAAAAATAACATAGCCGAAATGCACTCAATCAAGTGGCGCCCCAAAAAATTTGACTTTCACATTTAACTCCAATTTTTATGAAACCATTTTCATCTTAAAAGATTTATATTCTGAGTACAATGAGAGTGAGTTTGGTTTAATTTGATTCCATATAGCATAGATATTGAGCTTTCAATTCTTATTAGGGTAAATTACAATTTGGATCCTGATCTATGGGTCCGATCCTAGAGTGGGTCCCGATCTTCAAATTGTAACGATTCGGGTCCCAGGACCATTTAGAAAATGGAAATTTTGGGGTTCATGACGAATATGCCCTTGTTGGGAAGGGAATGGAGGTTGGGTTCCAACTTTTAAACAAGGGCATACTCGTCATTAGCCCCAAAAAATTCCTTACATTAATGACCCCGGACTCGAATCGTTACAATTTAAAGATTGAGACCCATAGATGGGGACTCAAATTGTAATATACCCTTCTTATTATACGACTTTTCTGAGTGTTGTGCCTTTTATTCTATATATTATTTGTTTTTGAAAATATTTGCATTATTTAAAGCACATTTTTATGTACATGTTTCAAGAACAAACTATTTTTATTTGAAGTTATTTTGATGATAAATAAAACAATACAATATATGTGCACAACGAATATGATGAATATATACAATACGAAGATTTTCTGAGATTTTTATAAGTTAGGGACCTTATCTCCTCCTACTTTATTCCTGTTCAATTAGGTCAATACTTGACCTACTCTTGGGATAAGGATCAGTATGTAACTATGGTACATATGTACAACATTCAATTCTATCATTTCTTCTTTGTTCTTTTATTTCGGGATAAAATAAGTGATAATTAGACAATAATAACGAATGTTGTTCGATTATTAAGAGAAGAGAACTAGTGATAATTTTAAGTCAAAATAAAGAATAAAGATGATGAGTCACATATTCCATCCCCCCTCCCTCAATCGAGATGCCCAATGCCTAATATGACGTTTAGAGTGCACGACTTGTATTTTTTGAAAGTAAGATATAGTTTTTCTTCAATGCATGATTCAACATGATTTAAATATTATTGGGTTGATTTTTTGAGATATACCATACCATTGTTGGACTTCTGTATTCCACTCTTTTTGTGCGATGGAACTTTGTTGTACTCCATTCTCTATGCTTTGTTATAATCGATGAGGTGTGTGTATGTGTGTATATAATGCTTACATTTGATAATGTGGACATCTATTATTAATTTGCAACATGCTAATAATTATAATTGTGAATAGTTATTAAATATATACATATACAAACATACATACATAATCCAATTTTTTCAGTGTAGGAAAATCGATTCGATTGATGTGATTAGTAAATTAAGTTCGATCCAATTTTTTCTAGCCGATGAGAAAATAGAATCTAAATTATCATCGTATGTCAAACCTTGGAGAGGGAAAACCCTGATAATGATTATTATTACATTTTTTATCCAGATAAATATTTAAGATAATCACATTTCGTGAATTAATAGATCAATATTTCATCTACACCCACTAGATTAGTATGGTGCAATGGCATGCTTAATGTCGCAGCACCAGAGGGCACACCATGACCAGTCGCGCACAGTTCTATCAGTACAGAAATGGAGAGGACTTCCCAACAGAGAAGCACCATCTACAAGCGTCATTATTCGTCAGAAGAAAGATGAACTTCCATGACACCTGGGGCTAGTTTGGTTACAAAGTTACCTCGGGGTACATGATTTACCCCCCTACACGGCTACACCCATGAATTGGAATTCTATCAGAAACCAATATGACATCACATCACATTCCTCATTCCAACCCTCCTAACCATCTAAATAGCTACTATTCACAGGAGGTTATTTCAACCCACCCAACCATGTTATCAAACATGCCCTTAGGAACACCAACTACAAGCTTTCATTAATCGAACCTAAGAAACAGAAGATATCCTCTTATCACTTACATCGACGATGATATCGTTCCATTAATTTCATAATTATTTTCAGACAATGGCATTCTTGATGGGGAACCAAAATTTGTTAACCTTTGAGCAGATAGTAACTGCTCAGGAATCAAATAACCTTTCTCGAGGAATGCTGTCAAGTCTCCAGCATTTTCGGATGATGCCTTAGAAAGAGATAGCTTTAAAGAAGAAAGCCTTTTCTCTAGTTGCTCAATGGTTGCGGTCCCCTCAGCTCCAGCTTTCACTTCTCTACTTGTACTGCAGTTTTTTGCACTGAAAGCACATGAATTCTCCTTATCATTGCTTTTGAACATTGTCAAGGACTTTCCCGCTCGCAAACCAGAGATGGACTCTATATTATCGGTATCAGAGGATTTATGGAGGACACCACCATGATTAGAGCACTTTACATCAGCTTTAGATACTTGATCTAGTCTGACTTCAGCAACTTCTACAGTGCTAATTCCAGAGTCGATTTTCCTACATGTTATGGGAGGAATTTCCTTGAAAGAGCCGAAGCTCATTCCGTGGTAATTCTCAGTGCTACTTTTATTGTTGACAGCTTCAGAATATAAAGATGGCGAGGGCATTTGAACATTTTCTGCTGCTTTGGAGGGTGACGAGACCGGAAATCTAGTAAGCTTAGAATCCAACTTTGTGCTCGTTGAGGTCTGATCCTTGCTCGACTCCACTTTTTTCACTACAGAAAATTCCCCCTTCCCAGTAGAGTTATTTTGACAAACATCACTTTGTAGTACCCGCTGAGTGCATCTGGGAGAATTTTGAAACGTAGTTTTGTCCTGACATCAACTAAGAGACTTAGAATGTTACAAATGATGCATATATACATTAATTTCTAGAGAATCAATTATTCTGCAAAAATAATGCATACCACATCAAAATACCCGATCTTGGGAGTTGGGAGCCGGAGGCCTGACGGTTTGAACTCCTGTCCTTTACTTCTGCTATAACTTCCATGCTTGTCTATTTCTGTTGAAATCTTTACTCTAGCTCCCGATAAGGCCTTGGAAGATGTAGACAGATGTAATGATGGGCTGTGGTCAATGGTCACTGAAGCCACATGCTTTCTTCCAGTAGAGGTTGTCGAAGATGATGATGCAGAGCCTATACTGTCAATAGACCTGCTGGGCGATCCAGATGAAGAGAAGCCAAATATAGACTTTGGGGTTGCGGTGCTGCTGCTCCCATTTCTGGAGAGGTTTTTCCCTTTAGGCACCCTGATGGTGGATCTGTCATCCAAACTTGAGGAGGATTTATTGATACTTCTGGTAGTACTTCTTTTCTTTAAATTGTCCAGGGATAATTTACTTGCTCGATCAGAAGAACTGCTCCATGAACTACATAGTTTAGGAGATGTCATCTGCAACATTTTTGTTGGGGTGGACGAACAAAATGAAGATTTCTTTGCTGGTGAGTATCTAGGAAGGACACCAGTTGACTGGCCTCCGACAAATTTCTTCGCCGGAAGAGATTTACAATAGTCTGTCATAAAATTTCATATTTTAAATTAGAATTATGCATGAAGGAAGACCCATACAGGAAATCTATTAATAGATGGTGCTACCAAAAAATATCTTTCAGTTAAAAAATGCTCAAGGTTCTATCTATTTTTTTCATAGTAGATGTATTCCTCAAGTCAGCATAAAATGGTTTACTTATTTGGTCAGACGAGCTGCTCCAAGAGTCACTCTGCATAGGAGAAACCATTTCCGGCATTTTAGCCGAGGTAGATGAATGAGAAGAAGCTTTCTTTGCAGGGGAGGACTTGTTGAGGAATCCAGTTGATGGGTCTGCAGATACTTTGTTTAAAGAAATACAGGGAAATGAGAGCTAATCATGAAAAAAACGTGTTAATAACTGAGAAATGATGCAGACAACAATTGCAAGGATCTATTTTTATAAACCATGCATGGATAAGCACTTGAGTTAAAACATGGATTTTAATTAAAATATTTTTGTTTACCAGACAAGGCTCTGCCAGCTATATTCTTTACTTGAACCAGATTGGGAGCAGTTACTCTTCTGTTTGGTGTTCCTGGTGTTCCAGAAGTACTGCGAGGTGGCCTTGATGACAACTTATGTTCTCTGTTTTCAGTGATTGCCTAGTAGTTTTGTAAAATATCAGTGATTTTATACTTCTAATTGCATACAAATAGCAACTTCATACCATCTGAGCATGAGTAATATCTTTCGGAATTCCAGGTTTTCCTTGTCTGGAAATCATACATTTCCTAGAAGCAACTGGTGTTTTTGACTGGACAAGCACAAGGCAGTGAATAAACAAACGAGCAAGAAACTGATCTTCAATATAAAAGAATTTAAAAATTTGGCTTACATTCGCTGTCCAAGGGGTACTAATCCTACTATGACCTGAAATTACAAAATGCTTATTTGAGCAATTAACCATACATGTAGACACAGATCTAGAGAGGAGAAAGAAAACCAAAACCAGAAACTTTTAGGGGGTTGACCAAGCTAATAGTAAAGATAGTGAAAAGGAAAAATTGAAAACTCAGCTCTTTGAGGGATAACCTTTAGCATCTATGCTGTAAGGCTCACTGCATTTGTCAGGAGATTTTTGAGTGGAAATTCGATGATTTTCAAATGGATCAATTGCAAGGCTTTCAAGCGTCAAGTCTTCACTGGAAACTATCGTCAGAAAATCAGATGATTTGAGAAAATCTTCCTGTGTCGGGGGTAACAGATGATGCTGTTCCATCTTCGAATTGATAGAGTTCAGTTTGTCCAATTCTTCAGGATCTAAGACGCCTGAATACAAGAGAGCTATTTGATTGTTTGCATAACATAAGCTCACAACATGACAACCACCAGGTCTATCTTCTGCATACCTTCACTAGTAAAGAATGCACTGTCCCACGCTAAACTCTTCCGCAAGTTATACATGTCAGGAACTCTTCTTTTTCTTTCAGGAGAGTCTGATTGCCGGGTAATGCGTAAGTTATATGCTATCAGATCCTGATCTCCATAGACATGATTGGTATCATTCAAGCATTCATTATGACTTTCAAAGAGACCTGTTGATAAAAGTTCACAAACCAAGAAGTAACTCCATCATTAGCCGATCTAAAAGTGAAACAACCAGGAAAGAATGTACTACTTTTCCATTAAGCAACATCAAATTCAATCACCACATTAAAGGTCAATTTTTGCTACACCGTGTACATAAAGGAAAAAAAGGTCGTCTTCACAGAAGTGCAGGCCAGCTATTTTATCCATTAAAACGAACACAGGATGGGGAATATGGGCATTGGCAACCACACAACAGATTGATGTAGCTGGGTGTGTATTGGTACTTTGACGTAATACCAACTAAATCAACAAGTAAAGAAGTCAAATACAACGAGTAAAGGACATTGCCATTGTTTGAAGAAAAAGAATAACATTTTTTAAAATATTTAGTCATGATTTCAAAATTATTGGCATGTTAAGCCATTGCAATATAACAGCAACCTTTTGAGATATTATAAAGTGATTGTAATCCAATTAGTAAGACACGACCAAGTGAGAAATATTTTGTACCAAGGGTGAAAAAAATGTCAAATCTATTAGCTGTCAATCAAATGTTGAAGTATGCTGATGTTTTTTAGAGCAAGAAGCTATTTTGAAAGATGATTACTAAACTCATCTCTGGAAGCACAAAATGTGATATATTATCCAAGTCCACCAAAAGTGATTCACTAAAATTTATTATTTCTCTTTTTCATTTGCATCTTGATATTAAACATTTTTGAAGGATCACACATCATTTCTCTTCAGCAATGATCTAGAATGTGTTCTTAAAAAAGTTTCACTTTTTCTACAGAACATAAAATTTCAGAATGAAAGGGAAATAAGACTAAGGTGGCAAGTAGTTATAATTAGAGCTATGGACAAGTATTTCACAGCAACTGGAGATAATTTCTAGGAGAGTTGTCTAAATATGCAAAATCTAAGTTCGGAGATAATTAACAGGATAAAAGGTCAAGATATATCTAGAAAAGTTGGGGTATATTTCTCAAATAAGAAGGAACAAAAAGAGGACACACAATCTAAATGAGCGAAGGATCCCATTAAATCATAATAAGGAGAGAATCGATGGAGGAAGAAATGACCCCTAGATCATACTAATGCTCTGCACAAGGGTGAGTTACGTCTCTTAGTGAAAGAGTTGGAAAAAACAAAAATTCGGTAGAAAATTACTCCTGTTAAGGTGCACAAGATAAAATAACCACCGTCCTTCTGTTATAATGTGTAGTTTACAATAATAGATAAGTATATAATTAAAAGAAGTATCATTAGAGAGAGGTAACTAATAAAATTTTCCACAATTTTAAAGAAGATAGCCGACATGCTCATGAGACCATTGTAGAGGTTTCAAAGTACAAGCAGTAACGCAAAATAAAATAAATTATATTTATACACGTTAGAGGAATTAATTTGGTGGTTATAAAATATTAGATCACACACATGTTTGGCTGCTCCCATCTATATTTAGTAGTAGTTAATATATACCAATGGCCCTACAATTAAAGATGGGAAGAATTGAACATTCGAGGACCAAGATTTACTTTCGTCCAATTATAAGACACCTTATGCGACGGCGGATGAATTACGAACACCACCACTCCCGATCACATTCGAAATCTTGCAACACAAGTAATATCCAGAGATCACAGCAACCCGCTCGATCAACAAAAGTAACCGCCGCCATCCAAATCCATACCTGGTGATTGAGCACGGACTTCGACCGGGCACGGGAAGAGCAGATCGTCCTCAACAGCGACGTCGATTAGGGCGATCCCTTCCATTCCTACCGCAGCGGAACGATCGACGCAGCCCTAACGTATAGGAGGGAGAGCGGAAGGGCGAAGACGTTTCCGGTAATTTAAACAGGGGAAGTGTGGGGGAGTGGGCCCTTTTGCAGGAAGAGGGAGTGGGGAGGCGTTGTGGGCCGCACTGGGGCTGTAATAATTTAAGCAGCAATAAAGGAGCAGAGAGAGAGAGAGAGAGAGAGAGAGAGATCGGACCGTCCGGTTTCTGCAGGATATATCTGTGGTATAATTTAGGACAGGCGGGAAAACGGTGCTTTGTGGGGGGTTTCGAAAGTGGGGGCGAGGAGTTACGTTTTCTTACAAGGTAAATATGGGCGAGGGTGAGGAGGATTTCTACTTTGATACTTCGGCTAGTGTAGAAGTTCTAATCTTTTGGACGATAAATATGTTGGAAACGTGATCAAAAGCACTACATATAGATAATAATACTATGTAAGATCATTGTGAATCAATGCATTACAGATAAGCATAATTAAGCATTTCTGATTCAAATTATTACCATGATATGCACGCAGGAATCAATACAAACAAAGGTTAACCGATTTCATTATCCGAAATAACTCAATAGGGCGACATCCAAGAAAGACAAAGTTATAAACACATTGCAGCAAACGGACAATGAACAGATTAGATTAGAAATCACCGAAGCGTCCATGGAATGGACTGTCCTTAGAAGGATATTGTCTCCCACAATACCGACATGTAGGATCTGGCGATTTGCTCCAAGGATACGACGGTACACGATCTTCATCTAAGCACACTGACAAGACTGTCCTCGAAAGTACCTCAGAGAACTACTACAACCAGTGAAGAAGAATGTTTGTCCATGAGAGCAGAAGAACAGATCGGGGAGAAGGAAGGATTTTTTTGTGAGCGATAAGAAACGACGTCGGGGGTATAAAAAGAGGCTTGTGTGCCTTAGCGCACTGTGCTTTCTGTTTTCGGAAAATGCTCCTCAACATGCGTGTCTCTTCGGATTTCGAAAGCGCGACTAAAACGAACGGTTTGGGTCGAGTCGGATTCCCATTGGAACCGAATTCAAATTAATCCGTATGATTAACTTAATCGACCCTCAAAATGAAACTTGCAGCAAAAGTATCGAGATCTGAGATCCGAATTTACTCTCCTGAGCCCAAACCGAAGCCGGAGACGGAGTGGAGGACGCGCATGTGTGTGGTCCTCCTTTCCTTCTCTCTACTATTTCTACAAGAGCTTGGGGTGTGAACTCATATATAAGCCATCAACAATTTAGAAATACTGGATGTGGTATTAAAATTTCACCCATATCTCACCCTTTTAATTTTAGAATTCAGATCTTTCCCCCAAGTCATCTGGTTTCCTAATTGAAATCAAATTAACTCATATTGTAATTGCATATGCTTTTTAATCAAAAGTCTAATTGCATACTTTAAATACAACGATCTCCCACGAATTCACCAATTTAAAAAGATTCAAATAGAGTTAGAAGACATCTTTCGCCTGCCACATTTTGCTTTCAGTAAAGGTACCTTTCGGTTCGAACCTCTACACGAGTTTACTACTCTCACTGTTACAGGAATGACGTGAAGTACGTCTTAAACTTCAAACCTTGGTGTTAAAGTATATGGTAGAAACGATAAAGTGTTGTTCTTGCTATAATCTTCAGGGTTGATGTCAGCGTGGAACCAAGAATTTCATCAAGGAGGGAGCAAGTATACAATTATTATAAATGCCATAAATGAGAAAATCTATGTATTTTCGAATGATATTTTTAAATGGAATTAATATTTTTTAAAATGAACCTCTTTCAATCTTGATAAACATAGAATTTTTTAAATCTATTATTATTGTTAGAATTTCAAATAGATTGGCATTTTCAGTAGCTATTTTTAAAATTTGATAAACGGAATAATTTAGACCTCTCTAAATCCATCCTAAAAAAGTAAAATTATCAAGTGAAACTTTGAAACAAAAAAGTTAATGGTTAAAAGGAAATAATAAAATTTATTTTATTTGCAACGAGTACTAAAAATAAT
This sequence comes from Ottelia alismoides, assembly GCA_037367405.1. Lineage (NCBI taxonomy): Eukaryota > Viridiplantae > Streptophyta > Magnoliopsida > Alismatales > Hydrocharitaceae > Ottelia > Ottelia alismoides. The sequence goes on from JAZKJV010007390.1 coordinate 105,439, forward strand.
GGGAGAGATAAATAAACTCGATTACAATATCAAATTATTTTGATACTTAAGAAATGATTGAATAAAGCATATAAAAGAAAGTAAAATTGAGTGTGAGATTCGAACACTGGTCTCTAAGATAATAATCATGTCACTCTACTACTTAACCATTTAATAATTCTACAACATATCTTCAACAACAATAATTATGTTACAATTAAGGAGGGGTTGTATTAGAAACTTAATACATTGTACAAGTGACGTACAATATACATGGGGAGGCCACGGTCACCCCATAATATATACTAGTTCCGCCCCTGGTTGGTGCTCTTTAAAGGCCATGCACCCTTATCCTATTCCATGAGCATGTTCAGGAAAGACCCTCTTCATTTAACTACGGACCACAATAACACTCACATACGTGGCGTTCTCCAAGAATGCATTGTTAACATCCTGCCCACAACCTTGAACGCATTCAGAGCCTACGCTCTTCCTGAACTTGCAGTTTATATGACACTCATGATTTCAGGGATAAGATACTCATGCATAAGTATTAGAATTAAGAGTGTCAACCAGTTCTCTGAACAACTTGTTATTACCATATTGAACCTTCTTTGTGGGATCTCCACTCAGATAGGTTGGATTGCTACTGTAGAGGAACTCCTAATGGGTCTCAGTCCCATCCCAAGCATAGACTTTAGAACTAAAGATCTTTCAAGTTCCTCAATGGATCTGCCATGTTGTCTTTAGATCCAACAAAATCCACAGCCACCACTCCTCAAGACACTAAATCCCTTAACGACTTAAGTATGATTTGCATGTGTCTCCTCATTTTCTGATTGAACTTTGAACCCTTGATCTTAACAATTGTGGTCATGTTATCACAATGTACCGAGATTGCAGGAACTAGATGACCTACCATGGAAATTTCTGAAAGAATTTCTCTTAGTCATTCAACCTCAATCCCAGTGGTGTCTAAAGCACATTGCTCACCCTCAAAAGTAGACCGAGCTAGAATGATCTGTTTCACAAACCTCCAACATACTGCACCTCCTTCAGGGTAAGACAAATACTGTAAACCATTACTCCCAGACTTCTCTATTTTCCCGATCTAGCTTGCATCACTATATCCTTCTAGTACATATGGATATCTACCATAATGCAAGATAAGGTAAATAGTTCTCTTCAAATAATTCAGTACTCGATCCAGAGCCTCCCAATGAGTACGATCAGGATAGCTAGTGTACTACTCAGTTTTGCAACCAAGAATGGGATATCAAGTCTCGTATAGTTTGCAAGATACATTAAGCTTCCTATCACTTGTGAATACCTTAATTGAGATACAGGTACTCCACTTTTATTCTTAAACATCATTTTGGATGAATCAAAAGGAGTTCTTACAACTTTATAGTCTTGATATCCAAATTTCTCAAGTACCTTCTCAACATAGCGAGATTGAGAAAGTACGATCCCATCAACTGACCTTGTCAGTTTGAGACCCAAGATCACATTAACAATACCATGTCCTTCATCTCAAACTTGCTATTTAAGAATGCTTTAGTCTCATTTATCATCCTCGCATGTGATCCAAACAAAAGTTCGTCATCGACATACAGACACAAGACAATACACTCATCACCTTTCACCTTGTAATAGACACATTTATCGGATTCATGAACCTTAAAGCCACATGACAAAATAATTTTGTAATTTTTTTCATACTATTTCTTTTGTGCTTGTTTCAATTCATAAAGGAATTTAACAAGTTTGCAAATCTTTCCCTCATTTCCAGGAGTCACAAGCCCATCAAGTTGATCCATATAGATCTCCTCCTCAAGATCGCCATGCAAGAAGGTGGTCTTCACATCCACATGTTGGATAGAGAGATCATATACAGAAGCCAATGCTATGAGCATTCAGATTGTGGTCATCCTAGTCACAGGGGAATTGGTATCAAAATAATCGATACTTTCCTTTTGCCAAAAGCCCTTGGTAACTAATCTGACTTTATACATTTCAATTGATTTGTCATGCCTAAGATTTCTCTTAAACACCCATTTGCACCCAATGATAGATCTTTTGGATAAATCAACCAATTCTTAAGTTCCATTAGCCCTAATGGAATCCATCTCAGATTTGACGACTTCCTTCCATTGTTTTGCTTTAGATGAAACCATGGCTTCGTTGTAGCTTGGTGGATCACCCATGATCTAGTAGACAACAAAGTCACTGACCTAATCCTTAGCTATCCGGGGTCATTTACTTCTCTTTGGCTCAATTTCTTTTGAAATATCATTGGGTTCAGGTTCATTCCCAACCCCCACGTTCGTTATCCTTTCCTCTTGATCTATAATAGATCCTGATGTGGAGGCAACATCATTGGTCAGATTCTGAGGAATCCCAGTCTTCATAGGGAAGACATCCTCAAAGAAGGTAGCATCACCGAGTTCAACAATAATATTGACATCTATGCCCAATCTCTCGTACAAATTACTAAGAACCTACATGCATATCCATTTTCCAAGTAACCTAAAAAGACAACATCAACAATTTTAGGACCTTGTCTCTTGTGTTCTGAGACTAAAATCTTAGCAAGATAGCCCCGAACTTTAAGATAATTTATACTTGCTTTCCTATTTCTCTAAAATTTAAAAGGACACTTTTACATATGTCTTGGAGGGACCCTATTTAGAATACGACAAGCCATATTCAAGGCCTCTCCCCACATATAGGTTGGAAGTCCAGAACTCTATAGGATAGCATTGATCATGTCAGTTAATGTGCTATTTTTCCGTTCTACAATCCCATTGGATTGTGGTGAATATGGAGCAATAACTTCATGAACTATGCCAAATAGCTTGCATTGTTCATCAAAAAAGTTAGAGTATATTCACCTCCTTTATTTGACCTTATGCGTTTAAGCACTTACCTGTTTGTGTCTCAGCCTCATTCTTAAATATAATAAAACTTTCTAAGGCTTCATCCTTGGTTTTCATAAGATACACATAGTAGTATCTACTTCCTTATAAAAGTGATAAAGTATTTCTTATTGTCTCGAGTCAACACACCATTAAATTCACAGATATTTGTATGCACCAGATCCAAGATCTCACTATCTCTAGAGACAGACTGAAAAGACTTCCTAGGTATCTTAGCTTGTATACAAATTTCACATTTTAAGTTTTATTCAATAGTGTGTTTAGGGATCAATTCTAAATTCATCATTATTTTATTGAATTTAAGTTCACATGTCCCCATCTACCATGCCACAGATTACAAGATTCTAGATTATTAATTACATGAGACACAAAATTAGAACACTCAGAATTCAAGACATTCATTGTAACAATGTTTATTGAATCACATCTAATTCTAAACAACAAATCAAAATCTGTCAAATAATCTTTTCCATAAAAAATATCATGTCTCAGAATGACAACTTTATTACATTTAAAGTTCAATTTAAAATCATTTCTAACTAAAATAGAGTCAGATAAAATATTCTTCTTGATGTTAGGAACACACAACACTCTGTGCAATGTCTAGACACGTCAAGAGTAGAACCTCAAGTTGATGTCCTGACCCTAGCACCATGGCTGCATAATCGTTCTCCATCTTCACAGTCCCACCACTGCAGGCCTGATAGGAAGAAAATAAATTTCTATCAGAAAAAATATTTACATTTGCTCCAGTATCTACGATCCACTCATTTGGATCATGAATATGGTATAGGTCAAGTTTTACAGAGACATATGCCTCGCTGGCCCCAAGTCCTGCAGTGATCATATTCACTTGTGGACTTCCATCTTCAGCCTTTGGTTAAGACTTTAAGGACGGACAATCCTTCTTCCAGTTGCTAACCTGATTACCGTACCAGCAGGGTTTATTCTTTATCTTTTCTTGGATCTTGCCCTTTGATTTCATTTTGTTGTTGTATTATTTCCCTTTCCTTTTTTTCTTTGCCCTTTGAGGTCATGAAATTGACTTTAGTCTGAACATCAACAAGAACCACATGCTTTTGCTTCCTGTGTTCTTCCTTTATAGCAATTGCCACCATCAAGTCATCCATATAATTTTTCCCTTTTGTGTTTTTCAAGGTCATATCAAAGACTTCCCAAGACTAGAGAATTTTCTATGATGCACAAGACATGAGTTTCTTTTCGGCATCTTCTAAATCATGGACTGGGAGTAAAAACTCGTGTGCATGTTCAGAAACCGACTTCCCTTCGATCATGAAAAACTTCAAGAACTTGGCGATGGAATATTTCTCAATATGGAGATATTCGGTATTATACATCTGATCCAAGTCTTCCCATAACCCCGTCGCAGTCTGCGTAGACGAACAATATACATCAAATAACGTGTTGGACAGAGCCAAGAAGATGCAACCATGACATATACGATCTCGTTCCTTCCACGCGGATTGCACCTTCTGGCTATCAAGTGTAGGGTTTTTCGTTTCCACCATAGGACAATTGATTTCAAGCATGGAGATTAATCCAGTGGTGGTTAACCAAATCTTCATGCGCTGTTGCCAATGCTTGAATTTCTGACCACCGAATTTTTCGGCATACCTGTCATATCTGCCCTTGATTTAAACATCATTTCTGACATGGTTCTAAAACCCATTCTGGATGTCCTCTCTAAGATTATTGTAAACAAGATCAAAAGCATAATATATAGATAATAATATTCGATAAGCTCATTTTGAATCAATGCATTACAGATTAATAAAAGCATAATCAAGCATTTTCGATTCAAATTATTATCATGATATGCACGTAGGAACTAATAAAACCAAAGCTTAACAAATTCCATTATTCAGAATAAATCAATAAGGAGATATCAAGGAAATACGAAGTTATAAACACATTGCATCAAACAAAAAGATAAACAAAATAGATTAGAAATCACCGAAGTGTTCGTGGAATGGATTATCTTTAGAGAGGATATCTCCCCCACAATACCGGTACATAGGGTCTGGCGATCCGCTCCCAGGATATGACAATGCACGACCTTCGTCTATACACACCGATAAGACAGTCCTCAAAAGTACCTCAGAGAACTACTACAGCCAACGAAGAAGAATGTTCATCTGTGAGAGTAGAAGAACAAATCTAGGAGAAGGAGGAAGGGTTTTTGTTGTGAGCGATAAGAAATGGCGTTGGGGGAGGGGGTATAAAAAGAGTATTGCGTACCCTAGTACACAATGCTTTCTGTTTTCTGAAAATACCCCTCAATGAGCGTGTCTCTTTAGATTTTGAAACCACAGCTAAAACGAGCCGTTTGGGTCGAGTCGGAATCTCATTGCAGTCGAATTCAAGTTAATCCATATGATTAACTTAATTGACCTACCAAATGAAACCTTGCAGCAAAAGTATTGAGATCTGAGATCCGAATTGACTCTTCAGAGACTGAGCCAAAGCCAGAACTGGAGCTGGAGCCAGAGCAGAAGACTGAGTAGAGCCCCCGCGTGTGTGGTCATCCATTCCTCCTCTTTATTATTTCTACAAGAGCTTGGGGTGTGAACTTATATATAAGCCCACCAAAAATTTAGAAATACTAGATGTGGTACTAAACTTTTACCCATAACTCCCTTCAAATTTGAAATTTCCAACTTCCCTCCAAGTCATTTGGTTTCCCAATTGAAACCAAATTAATTCCTATTACAATTGCATAGGATTTCCAATCAAAAGCCTAATTACATACTTTTAAATACAACAAAACACATTGTCCCCCTTCTTGTTTTACTCTAATTAATCACGGACGTACACTCATCTTCGCACTCATCCGATCACTCATACACCTTCGCCTCACATCATCTACATTCACACACCATTCGATGACATCCTCATGTTCTCCAGACTCTTCCCCACTCCGATCCATTCATCTCCTTGCACACTAGGTGAACCCACTTAGATCTCCACTCTGATCATGGTCATCAGCCCTTCATTTTACTCTTTTCTCCCTCAGATCGAACCGTGAATCCTGGGCTATTGCCTGTAACCATGTCGGTAATCAAATGCTTTGATTGATCGGAATTTGGTGATAATCCGATTATCCTCTCTGCCTCTGATGAGCATACATTGCTTGCCACTCCAGACAACACTGACTCTTCACTGATTTGATGTCATCTTTGTCAACCCATACAGAGGTATTCCGACCTTCATCGACACCAATGGAGAAAGGAGGATGAACATACTTACTGGAGCTCTGCTTTCGAGCTGTCATATATGGAGGAGAAGTCAAATAACGAAGTATGTGCACCATTGGATCAGATCAATCTAATCTAATCCTACAATCTCAGCCCACACCGAACCGCCGTCCGAACCAGCAGCCTCAAGTGGACCTGAGCTGCACCCAAAGCACTAGAGCTCGCCATGTTGCTGATGTTGATCCACATCCTAAGCCTAGCCACCGCATGCTCATCACGTGCCATTCTTGGGAATTGTGCATCTGACCCCTATCAGGTCTCCTGATTTGCATTTATACCCTAACCCATGGAGATTTTGCAGATAAAACCCAACAATTTTTGTTATTTAAGTTTAGCCCTTTTTGAACTTATTTGTGAAGACTTTGTGGTTTACATGTTTTTTTTGCACTTATGCCTTTGGATTTGAACTTCAATAACTTTTGCATCTGGCCAAATTAAATGAAATTAATCTCATTTTAAAGCTCTGTTTATGATCTCTTTAGTGGCTTGTTTAATTCTCTGATTTGATCTTTAATTTTTCAAATTAAAAATTAGATAAATTCCTTGAACGTTACTTATTGAAATCAATTATCTTTATTTTAGTTTAACTTGGATCTTTTATTGACCAATTCAAAGCTAATTTATTGTATACTGTAAGCAATAGATTAAATCATTGTTTCATAAGCTTTTGTTGTGATTATGATTGCGTGTGTAGTTAACTGTATTGCATTCCATATCAGTTTGTGGCATATATGTATTGTTCTACTTAACTTGCATATAAAACATCATGAAAATACCATGCATGCATGTTTGTTGTTTGTATTGACCTAGATAGCACTCTAATTAACTTAACTTAGGTATTTAGATTGTAATTAAATAAATTAACATATCGTATCCTTGAGTTCGACCATGGATTTATCCATGGTAAATTAAAGCCTTGATTTCTTCACAGAGATATATTCATCAAGATTTTGATAACTTGTTAATCAACCATAGTACAACAAATATATATTAGATTTAACCGACTAGCGATTCATCAAATGTGCACCCATATCTCTCTTCTTTATTTAAAGTTGTTGATTATGTATACATGAAGTAGTGGTAATAAATGGACATGTTTCTAAACATAGTTGACTAGCTTTGTCACGACCCCAATTCTGGGCCGTCGGATCCTCCCATAACTGGATCTGGTTACTCAGCAATAATTTATTTAGCAATCACAACTAACATTCGGAAATAGACTGCAAATAAAGTATATTCAAAAGAAAGAATTTCAACACTTTTCCATTCACAAAATAAAGTTCAGATGATACATTATCCCACTATAACCATTTACATGTACATCAGCTTGAAAGGAAAATATACAAATTACTAACTACCTTACAAAATAAAGCTACTGTGGCTGGCTGGATGTCTACTAAGGTCTTTGCGATGGCTCACCGACACCTGTTGGATTTTCCATAAATCATAGGATAACAATTAGCGAATGCTAAGTAACGAAGAAGAGAAAAGCAAACAAATTGTGTGATTTTTCTAACTTGTTGTCACTAAAAGTTACAATCCTTTCATTAATTTAAGTCATATTCCTTTCTATTCCATATCAGGGATTAGTACAGGGAAACTCCACCATTCTTGGACTCCGAAGCTGTGGACATTTCGAGATTGGAGATTGTGTTGATCTTGGTAAGCTTATGCCGCCGCACGTCACCTCAACCAATCCTCTAATACTACCCTGACAATTTCCTTTTCTTTTATTAAACAGGGTCTCAAACCCTCAGCCTGGAAAACAAATGAGCACATCGTCCTCGAGGACTCGGTTGCTTAAAACCTCAGGCTAACATTTAATCGTATAACCTAGCGGTTTTAAATACATATTATCGTGATCCAGCCTCTATTAAACCCCGTGCCTCCACATGGCACAACCACATCTTTCGTCGTTCAACCCGAAGATATTGGCTCCCGGTACCACGCGTTGCAAATCATTCATTTCGTGCGCACTTATCATAACAGGGCAACCGTGTACCACCTAGGTAGGGAAACACCAATACGGGTTCCTTCCGACAAACCTACGGGTTGCATGCCCGACTTGTAGTTCTACTCCCAGTCATCCTTAATGTGACACACGATCATTTTCAGTATCCAACTCAAACCACATCAATTCCCATGATGTAATTCTTTCGTTAAGTCTTCGACTTGCATAATCAACAACACTTAGTATAGACTCACATATATATTATTCATATGCACATATACTCGTATTTATGCCTATTTTAACTCCCAAACCCTAACTTTCAAAGCCATCGCATCACTTTGATGCTTAAACCTTATTTTAGTGGGAATCACAAAGCAACTCTTCAAACTTTTTCAAAAATAGCCAAAATTAGGATTTTTCAGAGCAAAGAACATAAAATCAAGAATTTCAATAATCTCGTATGAAAATCAAACAACAAAAGGAAGGATTTCGTTACCTAATCGAGCTCTCTCTCGCGTATGCAAGGCTTTATCGTGTTTCATTTGCAGAAAGGATGTTTTAAGGCTCCTGAAAAGATCGAATTTCATTTTCATTTCAAAAACGCTAAGAATGTGTCAAGAATGCGAATAACGAACAAAGAACACGAAGAACGCAAAGAACATGAAGAACACGAAGAACGCCGAGAACATATTTTCTCTTGAAATTTCGATAGAGTTTCCCCTTATATCGGACCCTATTTCTTGGAAAATTTTGACGGAGTTTCTCCTTATATCGGGACATATTTCTCGGAAAATTTTGGCAGAGTTTCCCCTTATATCGAGACATATTTCTCAAAAAATTTCGGCTGAGTTTCCCCTTATATCGGGACATATTTCAAGATAAAAACGAAAGAAGTTTCCTCTATAAAATCAATCGAGAGGAAAAAAACAATGAAACTGAAAGAATATACTCAAACAACAAGAGATGAAGAATCAGTAGACACCACACATCTTAGGTGAGTGAATGTGTGACGAATCACAAGGTTCATTGACGTGCATAGCTGCCCACACCTAAGTAGGATGTTACACAGATTTCTCCTCGAACCACAACAGAAAACGAATCGGAAAGATGAATCAAGAACAAAGCTTGGAAGAAAAGAGGATGAATAGAAATCCAAGCTTACGAAACAAACTAAGAGAGGATTATACCTTTCTCCTCATCGTTCTCCCGGTAGTGCTTCGCTAGCGCTCCTCCCTCGCCTCCCACTCCTCCTCCCGACCTCTCGACCCTAGACCTTGGGGTGGTGGTGGTAGTGAAAATCGTAGAGAATGAATGGGTAGGGGGATCTATTTATAGGCTCCAGAAAACCACTAGCCATGGTTAGAAAACCATGGTTTAGACCTTAACCATGGTTTAGCGGTCCGTGGTTTTGGTCCATGGTTTTAGCTAAAACTTATCCCAAACTTGGGGCTTAAGTTAGAACATCCTAGAGGATTCTAGATTCGCTAATGATGCTTAATTAACATTAATCGTGATTAACTTTTACTAATCACGATTTAACTTTCGCGGCTTACGCTTATCTTTTGCTAACTATTGATTAGTGTTTGCTAATGATCATTAGCAGGTTTCAATCCGTCATTAGTTTCTTTAATCATGTTTAATTAGTCTTAATGACAGTTATTATGAGTTAATGATGTCTTAACCCTCCTTACTTCTCTTTCTAACGAAAATCATAACAAATCGAAATGAAGTCCAATTCACACGAAACAAATTCCGTTGGTTTCCTCTTGACGAGCCGGATCTTATTATATAGGATCCGAGATATGTCAAGTTCAAGGCACACACTTCTTCTTGTTAACCCTAGTAGGTGTGTATCTCACCTTAAAATACTTTTGAAAGGCATGATTATTGTCCATATATTTATCAATTGTCACCTTAATAAAAAATTCTTTACAGAACTGTGCCATTTCAAGATCATAATTTTAAATCTATTTGATTTTATGCTTTCCTGCGATATAAGCACAAGGGAAAGGGTTTTAAGAATGAGAAGAAGAAGAAGAGTAAAAATCATAAACTGAAATATATTATTTTGCATTCAATGAAATTGAGTTATTCTCACAAACAGAGTCATGTACAAAGTTGGAATTAAAATCATTGAGTGAAGATTATGGAGTAGATGTGGCCGATCCATGCTCCTCTTGCTAAGGTGCAAGGTTCTCCTCCTTGTCAAACTCACTTGAATTAGGGAATCTTGTGCTCTTCATTTTCCTTGTCAAACTCACTTGAATCAGGAAATCTTGTGCTCTTCATTTTCCTCTTCCCTTTAGCTTTGTCCAATGTCTTCTAATGTTGTTTTTGATGATGATGAATTTGTTAATGATTGATGAATCTGTGATTCATTACTCTAAAAGTTGAAAATTGAGCTTCGTTCTTGAGTAATTAGTTGCATTTCTTTATTTATTTTACATTATTACCATTCACCCACTTAGAATTAATGTCTGCATTTTAGCATGTATTTTTGCATTTAATAAAAAACCCAATCCCGTGTAAATATCACATATATATTCACCATATTTTCCACTATTCTTATCCATTTTTATTAACTCATAACTAAATAAAAACAACTCTATAATGTATACATTACACTAATAAAAGAAAAATATCAATAAAACACTAGCTTGTAAAATTGACCAATAAAATCCAAACCCTAGTTTGAGACTAAGAACCTTAAAATGTGAATATTTCTCTCATACAGTTCATATGGACCCCTACTCTTTTTGAATTAAAGTACTTCAATTACCTTCAAAATAAGATCAAATTCAAAAGAATCAGAGTCCGTGTGTAAAACTTGGGTTTTGGGCCCTCTTGTATATTGTACACAAGTCCCTATATTATATTTTATTTTATCTTTATATTTTCTTAATTATTAAAAAATCTAAAAAAGTGATTAAGTTGTAAATATTTGTTTTTTATTTTTTCTAATTTTATTTTATTTTTATCTTATTAAATACCAAAAAAATCTATAAAAGACCAAAACGTGGTATTTTATACCTAGAAGATACCATCCAAAAATACTTTTTGAACACATGATTTATTTTGATTTTTGGTCCTTCATGAAAGTTATAGATTTCTTCGAGATGAGTAACTTTCATGTTGATCACATTTTGATTTGACCCCTTTTGTTATTTCTTTTTTATTTTTGTTTACATTTGATTTTTGATTTTTTGGGAGTGACATGTGGCACCACCTTGATCCGCCACATGTCACACCCCATTTTTTATTTATTTTATTTTGTAGTTATTTCATTTATTTATGTTTATTTTATTCTAATTATTTTATTTATATTATTACATATTATTATTTATTTACTTTATTTATTATTTACTTTATTTATTTATTTATATTTTTATTTATTTATTTTATATATTTAATTACTTATTACTTATTTATTATTATTTAATTATTTTAATTTCAAATTCTTAATTTAATTTATTTTCATCACCATGTAGCAGTCCCATGGCGTACCACATGGCCCATCTCTTTCCCTTCCTCTTCCACACTTATTGGTAGCCTTCTACAGTGGTGGCACCCAACGACCTCCACGTCTTGTGGTGCACAACCGCAACTGCTCATCTCCCTTTAGGCAATCTAATGCCCCCTCTCTCCCTCTCTCTTCCAACCGTCCCTGCACCTTGCGTAGGCGGTTGCGTAATCACACCCGCTCCCCCTCCTCCTCCTCCTCCCCCTCCTCTCTCTCTCTCTCTCCTCATTGTGCAACTACATGCGCGCCACCCCGCTGCAGCCAACCATCTCTCCTGTGGTGCCCGACTCCCTCATCCACCTCATCCACTTCTCCCTCACCTTCACCTCTCTCTCCTACAACCGCCCCCGTGCGACCCGCCCAACTCCTCACGTAGCACGCGACCCGCTCGATCTCCATGTCACTCACATCCATCCTCTTTCTCCTATATCCTATACGTGCGGTGCACAACCTACTCCAACCGCCCTTAAAGGGCCCGCTCCGCAACATGATGTTAGCAATGTGAGCCCAGGGCAAATCATTTCTACAATAAATGTTACTATAATATTTAATATATCAATAAAAGTTATGAGTTTATTTTTCACTCCTTCTATGAAATTAAATGATTGAATTCACTATAAGGTCCATTCATACAATTAAGGATTATGTACCATTGCCATCTTGATAATCATACAACTGTTGATTCAATTGTTGAATCATAGAGGCTGGGGCTTGGATGAATATCTAAAGGGTTAGATTGAGTACTCATTAAGCATTGTCAAATGATTGTTAAGAGTTGATCCATAGCCTGAGAAAGAGATGGTAATTCTTCTCTAAAAGGTTGATATCTGACTGACCTCTTGATGCAGGTCCTCTGCATAGGAATAGAGATTCAGAAGTGTCAGATAAGTTAGGTCAAAGAGTTGACTTAGTGAGATAGAGATAACCAAGACCTATGTCATATATTATCACGATATAAGCATACATCCTCTGACTAGAGACGTACGTGTTTTACTATATGTTTATGTACATTTGGTAGATCGATAGGTTGATGGCCTAATCAAGGTATACACTGGCGATCTAGTGTTCATATAATTGTATATGGGTAATATGATCTCTCAACGGAGCATACATGTTCACTTGTGAACTGGAAGACATGAGCTCACTCATGATGTATTAGGATTGCTCAAATTTCATGCATGGTCGTCTTCCTTAGGTAGCATGACAATAATTTGAAGGTATGATATATGCTTTTGGAAAGTATATGATCTATACCAATTCCCAATGATCAAAAGAGGATCTTAATGATAAAACCCTAGAGGTGACAGTCCAAAAGAGATCTAAAACTTCGGGTTTATTCTAGGTCTTCCCGTATGCAGGATGTAAAGGTATTAGGAATACCTGAGGGTGATGTAATCATAAATGATTGTATAACCATGATGTTTCCATACTGGGAGAATGATGAAATATGTATGGATTTTAGTGACTCCTCTCAGCATAGATCTCCATCTCAAATGTAGCAAAGCAACAACCTCTCTCAACGAGGTAACTCTAGTCCCTCGGTCTAGCAACTCTTTCCTCTAGGAGCGGGGATATTCCCTTCTAATTTCAAGTACAACCAGCTCAAGAAGAAGAGATGGAAAAAAGAATGGATGGGGACCAATGTAGACCTATCCTTGGATGCATAACTAGTGTAACCAAGTCATTCAGCTTCAAGCTTACAAAAATTTAACCTTGAAGCTCATCTTATTTTACTATACTTGTATATACACTCCGACATGCATTTTATTTTTCAATCAGGCCTGTCCACTTTTGGAGATTCTGCATTTTTTTAATATATACAAGGTGCAACATGTACATAAGGAGTTTTTCCTCTTGATCTAGTAGACTATCCCTCTTTTGAAGCATTATTGCAACCCCACAACATTCTCTCTTTAGACCTCAATACTACTAAACCAAGTTGAGATGCACTACCCTCGTTAGAGGAAGACGGATATTCCCACTAGTTGTTACATATCTGTGTGCTACCCCAAGCCAAAAGATTCTTCCTCCTTACCACCTCCTCCATGAAGAGCTACATGTAGAGTGCTGTCCAATATAAGCCATGGTCTAGAAGAATCATGCACGTGTTGTTAAATATTTTACTTAGACTAATCAAGATGACATGTTAACATAGTCTTATAGACTTAAAGAATTAAGCCGATAGGACCTGAAAAATCTTAACTCAAATTCTTATAAGTTTCCTCTGAAATTAAGTGGATTAAGGTCTAACTAAGCTCCATTCTTCAATTTTATTCCAGACTAGTTTAAATGTCAATACTATAATGGGAAATGCATATGTTAATGCAAGAAATATATATATATATATGTTTTTATTAAGAAAGAGAGAAAGTGTTATTAAGATATATAGAAGTATATATGAGGTTTCTATAATTTTTATACAATATTTTTACAAGAGGATACACATTTTAGACATTTATGTACAAGATGGAAGGTGACCAAAGTTTATACACACACATGCACACGTGATTTTTACATTTTTATACACATCCCATTTAAATCTCACTTGAAAAAATAATTTTACAAAAGATTTACAAACATTTTACAAAAGTTTATAGACGTTTTATTAAAAAAAGTACGAGTTATGGCTAAAGTATATATACAATATATACGACACCCCCTATACTTAGCTTGAACTATGTCCTCATAGTGATAAAGAACCTACAACTGAAGACATAACTCATGCTAAGTATAGAAAAGTTAAAAGAATACTATACAAAAATGACCCAAAGGATAGACTGAAAGAATAACAGTTGGTGATCCCCTTATACTTAGAATCAAACAATCCTAAGTATATAAGACTGTATAAATGGAGACAACCGAGGAAAAGAATGTACGGACACAATGACTGGTCCTATCCCCCATATACCTAGGGTAAAATATCCCTACGTATAGAAAAAATATCAACAAGGAGAGGGATAGGAGGGAAATCTGAAGAAAGAAAATAAAAACACAAAAGAGACATGTGAACGACATCACTCTCCCTATACATAGAGTATAGTATCCCTAAGTATAAGCAACAACAAGAGTGATGAAACATGATAAATATGAACAACACAAATCATTCACCCCATATACTTAGGATAAAGTACATCCTTAGCATAGCATATATATACACATGGAAAGAGGTGAATGATAAAATGGAAGAAGAAAGTATGAAATGAAAGGATATACAAGAGAGAATCAACTCATGTATCAGACACATAAGGTGGAATCAAAATATCACCGTATGATACCACAGATATGGAGTCAACTACGGATAGGAATGTATCATGATCTGGATATGACTTCAGCAACTATCTGTTCACAACAAATGGCTGTGCATCAGATGACAACCCTGATATGACAATACTACCATTATCATGCATAGCTCTCACGATAAACGGTCCTGACCATTTGCTTTTCAATTTTCCTGGAAACAACTTCAACTTAGCATTAAATAACTAAACTTTCTGATCATGGAAGAAAATCTTCCTTCAAATGTGTCTATCATGCCAATGCTTGACTTTCTCCTTATACATGAGTGAGTTATCAAATGCAAAGTCTCGAAATTCTAGTAATCTATTCATATCCAACTTCCTGTTCTTTCATGCTTTCTCATAATTAAGATTGCATACACTGAGTGCCTATAAAGATTTGTGAACTAATTCTACTAGTAGTTGGCAAGGCTTTCCATACAACATGTAGGGAGACATACCCAATGGAGACTTTTACGCCGTTCGATAAGATCATAGAACTGAGTCAAGCATTTGGGACCAATTCTTCCTATCTGGACGTACAAATTTTTGCAATATCATTTTTATCTCCTTATTTGAAATTTTCGCCAAGCCATTAGTCCATGGGTGGTAGGGAGATGCAACTCTGTGCTCAATGGCATACTCCTTCACAAGCTTCTTTGCTTCTCTATTAATGAAACAACTTCCCCCATATGCAATAAGTATTTTGGGAATCCCGAACCATGCAATAATATGGTCCTTGAGAAAGGAACATACTGTACGACTAACAACGGCTCAGGTGGGGATAACCTCCACCCATCGACTAACATAATCCACGAAGAGTAGGATGTATTGAAATCCATTACTGACAGGAAATGGGCCCATGAATTCTAGGCCGAAGCATTAAAAACATCAGAAATTTGTATATATCTCAGGGGCATAGTATCTTTGGAACTGATGGTTCCTCCCATCTTCTAATAGTTAGTACAACCTCGAACATACTCTGTAGCAACCTTAAATCATGTTGGCCACCACAAGCCACTCTGTAAAACCTTAGCTGTTGCGCGCTTTCCTGAATGATACCTACCATATTCTAGTTTGTGACACTACTCAAGTACACTGGTGTGCTGCTCCTGAGGAATGCACCTTCTCCATATACAATATGCACCCTCACGAAATAAGTACGGATCCTCCCATTGGTAATAATGAATCTCTGATAGGAATTTGTCTACCTTGTACTTTAGCTTGTGTAACTTTCTTAGAGACAATATAGTTCACAATACCATCATATCATGGGAGTCAGGTTACAGATAAAATGGTCTCATCTGGAAAGGTCTCAGTAATAGGTATCATGCTCTGCTGAGAGGTCTGCATCTGTAATGCGGGAAAGGTGATCTGCCACAACGTTCTTGACTCCAAGTCTATCTCGAATCTCTAAATCAAATTCCTAGATAAGAAGAATCCATCTGATAAGGCGTGGTTTGGCATCCTTCTTTGCCTGTATGTATCGTATGGTAGTGTGATGTGTGTACACAATAACATGGGAATCGAGGAGGTAAGATCTGAACTTCTCAATCCCAAACACCAGTACTATCATCTCATTCTCTGTAACTGTTAATTTTTACTATGCTTCATCCATATTTTTGCTAGCATAGTGTGTAGCAAATGGTATCCCATCCCTTCTCTGTCCTAAAATAGCTCCAACTACAAAATCTGAAGCATCCGTCATCATCTCGAAAGTAAGAGACCAATCAGTTGGTTGTAGGATATGAGCACTAGTAACCATGTCTATCATCTGATTGAATGCAAAGAGGACTTTCACATAAACAAGAAACTCACTCTCCTTGCAAAGAAGCTTGGTCAAAGGTTTGACGATCTTGCTGAATGCCTTTATGAATCACCTATAAAATCCAACATGTCCTAGAAATGACCTCAACTGCTTCAAATTCTGCGGTGGCTCTTACATGGAAATCACATCAATCTTAGCCGAGTTAACCTCCATACCATGTCTAAAGATGATGTGGCCCAGCACAATCCCATTAGTCACCATAAAGTGACTCTTCTCCCATGAAATCACTAGGTTTACCTCACAGCAATGTTGAGGGTCTCGATCTAAATGAGCAAGACATGTGTTAAAACTATCCCCGCAGATCGAGAAATCGTCCATGAAGACCTCAAGGAAACTACCCACCATGTCGACAAAATGACCAACATACACCTTTGGAATGTAGCATGGGCATTACATAATCCAAAGGGCATCCGTCTAAAGGCGTAGGTGCCAAAAAGACAAGTGAAAGTAGTTTTCTTATGATCCTCAGGAGCGATAGCAACCTGGTTATATCGTAAGTACCCATCCAATAAATAAAATAACTCTTTCCCAACCAACCTCTCAATAATCTGATCAATAAATGAAAGTAGAAAGTGATCCTTCTTGGAAGCTGAATTCAGGCACCGGTAATCTACACAGATATGCCATGAAGCAGGTACCTGGTCAGAATCTCCTCACCACGGTCATTCTTTATGATAGTAATTCTAGATTTCTTTGAGACCTCATGTAAAGGACTGACCCATTTCGAATCTGAAATGGGATATATAAAGCCAGCATCAAACCATTTTCTGATCTCCTTCATAACAACCTCCCCTAGATTTGGATTTAGACGGTGCTGACATTCACGAGAGGATTTACAGTCATCATCTAGGTAGATATGATGCGAGCACAAAGTTGGATTAATCCACAGAGATATGAAAGTTCCATCTAATGGCCCTACAGTTTTTCTCAAGAACCTCTAGCACGCAAGATTCTTATTCACCGATCAGCTGCGAGCTGAGGATGACAGGAAACATTTGGGGGGGGGGGGGGCGCAAGGAAGGTATATTTCAACGTTGAAGGTAAAACCTTGAGCTTATGTGGAGTCTGAATCGACTCTTTGACGACCTTTATAACTGTACAGGTAGAAGGAGTATGATCTGCCCTATGTGTACTGTCCACCATGGCTACCAACATCTCAACATATAGAATCTTAGATCGATTTGCAACGAACGATCTTTGCTTAGAAAGGAGGGGCTCATCAGGATGTTTAGAATCAATAATCACATCAACAAATGGCTCAAATATCTCGACAATAATTTTAGAAAGATGTCTCTCATTGGTGCATAATTCAAGAAACTCAGCATATGGCTCAGATATTTGAACCTCAGAATTCTCATAAGGAGGCATATCAATAGTAGTCTCAAAATGATGTTTCAAAGAAATATCATTAGGTACCTTTATAAGCTTAGATTGATCCTTAGAATTCAACTCAAACTGCCCATCAGCAAACATCTCAATAGGAATAACAAGGGAACCCATGGTAACTAAGCTTTCACGGAGATCCTTCTTGGAAAGAAACTCTTGAGTATCTATGAAATCAGTAAAAAAGATCCGTCTCTCTAAATTTTGCAAGAAAATCATAGTCCTCAGGATATGTTGTAACCAGGGATGCACACAGACGGATACAAATACATATATAGGTATTACCGTATCCTTATCTGTTTTCAAATACGAATACGAATGCAGATACAGATATTGACGGATATTAAAACTATCTTACCATATCCTAAAAACAGATAAAGATGTTAAACGGATACTGATTGCATACAAACAATGTTAGGAATACTCTATAGAATCGACTTAAATATATATGAATTAGATGGAAAACACATGATATAAATTTATTAAATGTGTTTGTATCATAAAAATTATACAAATATGATAAAGAAGGCATAGAATTGTGTTATATAGGGTTAAAAATAAATCTATGACTATATTTATATACGGAAACAAATATACAGATATGGATACTGATATTTGCAGATATCAAAATGATATCCATATCCGTATCCATTTTAAAAGGATACGTATGTCAAAATTTGTATAAACGGATATGGTGACAGATCGGATATGGATGCATCCGTAACTGTTTGAATCCCTATTTGTAACTATCTATCTCTCATCTTTTGCTGCTGGTGGCTGTTTTGGTCTAGGATCAGGGATCGTCTCATTTTTCTCCTTGTCACTTAGAGAGCGAAAGATGATATCTTCAGTGTGGCAATCAACTACCGCTTCGGCTGTTCGGAGGAGTGGTCGATGTAGTATGATTGGGGTATGTAGTAGTGGTGCACGCATGTCTATATCCATGACAATAAAATCAACAGGGAATTTCATTCCTTGTACCGTTACAAAACATCCTCTAAGATGTCCCTCGTCCTCTTAATCGATTTATCAGCAAACTGAAGGATCATCATGGTCATTTTAAGAGGTCCTTAGCCAAACTCAGAAAGTAGAGAGGATGGCATAAGATTAATGGAGAAACCGCTATTAAGAAGAGTGCGATCAAATTCATGATCGAATATTTGGTTACAGATGTGAGGTGCTCCCTTATCTTTCTTTTCAGGACAGAGGTTGTTGATGGCATGAACTGTGACCATGGTCAAGATGTGTTTTTTTTATTTTGTCTGTTCTGCCTTGCATGACGCTTTTGTGTATATGCCTCTTTCATTCTCTTTTTCACTGCATGCATGTACTCCATGGCCTTAAGGAGTGGCATCTTTAAAATTATGTTCGGTAAGATCTCAATTACTCTAGGATCATTTAGGGCTATTTTTAAATTTTGATTTTTTTAGATTTCAGAGTAGAAGGAGATGGCAGAAAACTAGGAGAAGTATTCAAATGCTCATTTCCATTATCCAAAGTAGGATCCTCATTTACAATAGGACAACCAAAATTAGTCTGTATAGTGTTGACCAAAATAGGTAAAGGAAAAACAGAATCTAAAACAGTTTGGGATGTTGTTGCTGCTGAAGAGGAAGAATCCACGATTGGTATATACTCCTTTTCTAATGGTGATGTACATCTGCCTTGTGAAGGTGAAGGTAGTGGTGAAGGCGGTGAAACTCAAAACTCAGGTGTTGTTGCACTAGGCTTCTTGACTGCTTGTGAAGAAAATGTTTTGGAGGATAATGCTCTCTCATTGACTCCATCACCTAACCTTAACTGTTGTGCATGTGGTTGCAATCTCTTACTACTCTAGAGATGAATGGCTTTATATAAACATGTAAAATTAAGGGCCATATCTGTCTCGAGTGTGGATGGGTCATGGGGCACCTTCTCCTTGCATTTGAAAGTTTTGGAGTTGGCTTCGACCTGTGCAAGAATCAATGTCTTTGTGGCGGTCAAATCGCCGATCCTCTGATTTAGTTCATTTATGTTATTCATGAGTAGTGCAAGTTGATCCAGTGTGGGACACCGAAGGGGCCTCTAGATGCTCAATGACAGGTTGTCGAGACTGATAGTGTGGAGGCTATTGGAAACCATATTGATGCTGATAATGAGTAAGAGGAGGGTGTGGGTTAAAGGATATGGGGATATCCTTAAACGCATCACGGAAGCGTGAGGATCACATTGTATGCGACTGGGAGCGACTAGTCGCACTAGTTGCTCGAGGCATCGGAAATTAAAATTTTTTTCTATGTGATGAAACCACATAATCCAAGAACGCTTCTCAGATCATTTCATCCGAATCACAAACAAGTAATAGGATTACCTCTTGAAGCGTGGTTGTGATCGAATCTCTAAACGAAGAGACCTCCTGTCTCAAGTCCGATCCGACGGAGGAGACGCTTGCTAGCGTGTTGATGAAACATGCGCTCCTCGCAATCCATGTTGATGATCTAAGTGGTAAATCTCCTGATCTCGTCCCACGAGATCCGACACCTTCTTCATGAGTGAGGCGCAACGAAGGAGACAGAGATCCATGAGCAAACAATCCGGCATCATGACGACGATGGAGACCCTCTCTAGGGCATCCATGGTGGACAACCATATGAGATAGAGAGAGAGGGCATCTAGAGAATGAGAGATAGAGCCTTATGTTCTCATTGTGTTGTTGTAACCAAGAAGAGCAAGGGGTGCCTCTCCTTTTATAATATTTTGGGATCCATGGATCTCAATCCATGAACACCACAAATCCAATGTCTTACATTGATTTGTGATTCTTTTAATGGCCAAGATTTTTGTTAGTAAAAAACCAACAATACTTAATTTAATTTAGATTAAATATATATTTATAAATCAATATGATTTAATCCCAAATTAAATCAATCATGCATGGAGATTATGGAATGAAGATTGCCTCCTTCCATAATATGGGATTTGGTGGCAATCTCATGTCATCTCATGATATCTCATGAGATTACATTATTCCATGGAAATCTTCACAACAACACTTGTTGTAAATTATTCTACAAAAATAATTCACAATTATTTTGTGAATATTGCAATCTTGCCATTGGAAAATTGTGAATTACATTTACAACCCAAAATAAAATGTGAATTATATTTTCAATTAATTGTCCATTGTGAATCCAATTCACATCAACATTTAATTAACAAATGTAAATTACAAATAGCTCTCTCTTATATAGTATAAATCACATTTATAATATATATGACTAATATGGATATTTCTATCCACATTATTCATATCCATGATAATTAAATCACATTTAATCATCTTGGATCTTTATTCTCATGTGCCCAAATAATACGAATCACATTCACATTATTCACATCTTTGATAATCAAATAATATTTAGTTATCTTAGATAACTCTCTTTATAATATGAATCAAATTCATATTACTCATGATAATTAAAGTACATTTATTTATCAACTTTCTCAATTCTCTGATACACATATCAATAATGAAATTATCAATGAACTCTTTCAAGGATAATGTGCTTTCTCCGCGGATACTTGGAGATAAGAACACAGCGATTGTATTGTTCTACATATAGTGACTTGGATATTGATATCATATCTCAAATCCAGATCTCGGGCCTCCCATATATGCTTGATTAAATCAAGACCACAAATCTAATCTTCTCATTGCATCTGAATCATATTCAGATCAATGTCCAACATTTGGACCAAGATCAGATTACTTCTCTACTGAGAGGAGTCACTAAAATCCAGACATGTTTCATCACTCCCTAGGAATAGAAGTGTCATGGTTATACAATCGTTTATGATCACATCACCCTCAGGTATTCCCAACATCTGTACATCCTGCATATTGGAAGGCTCAGAATAAACCCGTAGTATTAGATCTCTTTTCACTGTCTACTTCAGGGTTTTATCTTTAAGTTTCTCATTTTATCATTGGGAGTCAGTATCGATCATATACTTTCCAAAAGCATATATCATACCTAGGTCTTGATCATATACTTTCAAAAAGTATATATCAAACCTATAAATTCAGTCAAGCTTCCAAAAAGAGAGACAACTGTGCACGGAATTTGATTCATCCAATATCTCATGAGTGAGATCATGTCTTCCGGTTCAGTGTTGAACCTGTATGATCCCTTTGAAAGATTGTATTACTCATATGCCCTTGCATGCACACCAGCGCGCAGGTGATAGACCTTGATTAGGTCATCAACCTATTGGTCTGCCAAATGTACATACTCAGACATATAGTAACACATCTGTCTTCGGTCAGAGGATGCGTGCCTATATCGTGACAACATACGATATAGGACCTCAGTTATCTCGATCTCGCTAAGTCAACTCTTTAACCTAACTTATCTAACACCTCCGAATTTCTATTCCTATACAGAGGACCTTCATCAAGAGGTCGGTTAGATATCAACCTTCAGAGATAGGATCGCCATCTCCTCCTCAGGATGGAGATCATCTCTTAACAATCATTTGACAGTGTTTGATGAGTCCTCAATCGAACTCTTTAGATATTCATTCGAGCACCAGCCTCTATGATTCAATTATTGAATCAACAACTGTACAATCATTAAGATGGCCATGGTACATAACCTTAATTATACTAAGGGACCTATTATGCAAATTAGTTACTCTTCATTTCATATCAGGGATTGATATTCACAATAACATTTATTGCATAATGGCTCGCTGTGGGCTCGCATGTCCAACATAGGTACCGTCCATAAAATGCAATCTGCTGTTGGTTAGGATGAGTAAAATATGCAGACTAATGATGTTGGCCTTGTCTCTACGTCGAGATAGGGGATGAGATGCAGGGGCATAGTTTTAGAACTATGTTGGAGAATGATAGTGAGACTGGAACTGCTGGTGTTGGTACTTCTGCTGCCTGCCTCCATGAAACTAGTGGGCGGGTCTCTGACCCTACTGTGAACCCAACTGGTCTTGCCCTATGGACAAGGATGGTTCTGCTTACGGTCGAACCAGATACCATTCACCTCTTGAATAATAGGTGGAGATGAAGCTTCCTACTCAGGTATATATGGGACTTCCTGTTGGTACGCCACTATATGTTGTGACTACTACGGGACCTAGTCTAGAGTCTACATGTAATATACATGCTAAACCGTGGAAGGTCAACTAGTGCCCTACTAAGAAGAATAAGATTTCTCCATAGTAGAGGTATCGGCTGCTGAACTCGTACTGTAGACTACACTGATCGTACTTACAAGAAGCTCCAAGTGCTTTGTTATCTCATCCAGCTTGTCAAGGTTCTTCGTCCTCTTTTCGATCTCTTGGAGATTCTCAAGCTCCTTAGATCTCTTTTGATGATGTTCACTTTGGATAGGTGGTTCTCAATGATGGTCAGATCAGAACTATCCACCCTATCCACTTCATGTGATGCCGTAATATTGAGAACCTTGTGGGGTACTGTAGGAGAGGTGATGGGGTGCTTATGAAAAGCACGCGAGAAAGAAGGGCTCATAAGATCTCTACCATCTCCTTAAAGATTTGATAAAGGACATCCTCGTCCTTATTAAAGTGACTCCCCTCACAAGCGGCATCTACCAGCTTCTGATTTCTATGCTTAAACCCCCAAAGAAATTTGGCACAAGGCTTATCTTTGGAATATCGTGATGGGGGCACTTCTCTGTTAAGTTTTTGAATCTTTCCCATGCCTCATGAATAGGTTCATGGGACATCTAGGAGAGGTTAGCAATAAAGGATCACATTTGGTTGAGTCATCCGAGCGGGTAATATTTGTTCAGAAATGCGGACCTCAACTCTTCTCAAGTAGTGACAACCCTTCCTAGGTGATTTATCCAATACAAAGCTTCGTTCATTAGACTGAATGGGAAAGCCATCATCTTCACTACCTCTAACGGAATATTCGGGTAGTGCATTTTTCCGCGAATGCAATCAAACTGTTGGAGGGGTACATAAGGCTCTTCATTTATATTTCCATGGAATATAGGGAGAAGTGGCAAGATTGTGAGCTTGAGCTCAAAGTGTCGATGAATCATGGGGGTTTGGATCCATGAATTTGTTTGTCCTACCCCTGGATTAGGGACATCTTTTAATATCAGCTTAGCTATTGGTTCTATTGGTTCTTATACCTCATTCCCACCTCCTCCATTGTTTCTATCCCCCTCTCTCATATCTTATCTGGCCTGCCTCATCTTGAGAATCATATCTCTCAAGGCAGTCTGAAAGTCAGCTTGTTCTGTTAACTGATCTAGAATTGACTGTATAGAGTCTAACATGGTGCTTTTGATCTCGATATGTTTAGCCATGGATCCCTTGCCCTTGGGTGGCATCAAGTGTCCAGAATCTGACTTTGAAAATGTGTATGACACTCAATTAGTCCTTAAAATGACGGAGTATCAGATACTAGTTTGAGATTAGAGCCAATCTCAAACAATGGGTTGATGGATGAGGTGAAGGGTAAAGTGGAGAAATAGGAATATTCAAGAAGTGAGTCTCTCAAAATAGAAGGTGAACAAGTCGGAGTGTGGAATGAGTTCTCAAAGTCCAAACAAGAAACACTCTAGTTCGACATCTTCGAAATCAATTGGCACGATGCGAGAACATGGAGGTCAATGCAAGAGAAAATGAGTAGAAGACACAAATTGTGTAGAAGGATCTCTAGCACTAGCAATCAAGACACAATACAAACCTCCAATTCACCAACTCGACACAATGTGAAGATCATGAATATTCGATCAATTATCTTGTCAAGCTTTAGAGTTTGGTGAGAATACAATATTGGAAAGAATTAATGATATGTTAGGTGCATGTATTCCTCTACAGTCTGGCCCGGTTCTTACGACTAGTTGCACCTACTTTTAACCAATATGGAAGCACATACCGTAAAAATACGACTACCCGTAACTTGAGGACAAAGCCTTACACAATGTCCTCTAAACCTCCCACTCTGCTAAGGAAAGTCGGACTGTTTACCGGCTACCTGCATTTCCTCACCGAGAAGTAGTTAATCATTTTTATAAAATCAATAGTCTATATTAAAATCCTAGCGTGTCTCTATCCTAATGTTCGCCCCTCTCTCACTTGCAAGTAAAATCAAACAATGAGGGGGTTACTCTCCCTAAAACAAGAAATTTTCCTTTTCATTTATTTTATGGTCAAGTTTTCTTTAGCAGTCCTGATTTTAAAGGTTTTCACTCTTTTTCAATATCTTCAATGAATCACCTAACGAGTGTCTAATTTCCTTTTTAAATTATGTGAGTGAAAACAAGGGGGAAATCAGAAAAGTCAATGCACGATTAATTACAATGATGCATGCATGGATTAGCGATGTGTACCTTGTCGCCAACACTCTAGATGTAGGATGACCTGCGCAGAATTTAAATACAGAACTTAAAACTAATCTAAATGATGCACATGAATCGTCCTAACAATAAATTCTTTTATCGGACAAGAATCATTTAATTTGACTAGTTCCATATACGTTCTACTCTATAGGTACAAAATTCTTATTTAGGGCTTTGGAAATAATTAACTAACAAACTCAAACAAGTTAATAAAGCAATCACTAGTGGCTCGGTGTAGAAAACTTCGTGAAACAAATAAAAAGAAGGTAATGAAAAACAAAATCGGTGAGGTCCCCAAAGTGCATAGACACTTGGCAAAATAGACCCTCAACCAAGTAATGCCCTTTTTACAAGAATTTTGAATAAATAAAAAATGCTAAAATTAATTTACAACTATCTATGATCCAAGTGTTTGTCTCTATAAAATCCTTTTCTCCTCCTCCTTCGCTCTCCTGCAGCTTAGTGAAGAATCTAGTTGCCTTTGCTTTTCTTGGGTGCACTGGCTCTTCTAAGGAATCTGCCCTCACTTGTCAGCCCTTGCAAGAAAGATGAAATAAAGAATGTGTAAGAGACACAATTATGTAAAAAATATGAGCAAGAATAAATGAATTAAATACAATGAATATGAATATGAATAATGAATTATATGTAGGAAAATATAGAAAAAAATTTACAACTAAGAATAATAGATCAAAAGAAAAATCTAACTACCTTTGCCGTGCCTCCCCGACAATGGTGCCATTTTGTTGATTGCCAAATTCGGGTTTTTTATTTGAATTAATTATATATAAGTGTCATCGCAACCCAATTAAGCATAAATAAAGAATTAATGAAAGAATAAAAGAATCTATACGCTCACTATTCTTGGTTTTTTTGTACTTTTTATGAAATTTTATAATATTATTTTTTCGTAAATTTTTTATTTTTTATTTTTTTTTATTTTTTTATTTTTAATTTTGCAAAGTGAATATATACATTTTTTATTTTAGAACAATAGAATATGAAAGGTACGAAATAAAAATGCAGTTTTTTTGGAATTTTTAAATATAGGAAATATATATAGAAATTTTACTACAATTATTTTTGTATTTTTTCAATGTTTTCTAATTTTTTAACGAAATTTTTATATTTTTTTATCAAAATTTTAAAGTTTTTTAATAAATAAAAATAAATAAATAAAGTAAACAGAAAATGATGTGAATGTTTTTGTATTTTAAAATATTAGATATTGAAAATAATACAAAATGAAAGATAAATTTTTAGATTTTTTAGAAAGCTTTTTTTTGAGGTTTTTATCGATTTTATATGATTTTTTAATGTTTTTGATTGTTTTACAATGTTGATAAATTTTATAATGAAAAATGTACAAAAATAATACTGTAATTTAAATAAATCAAAACAAACACACAAATTTTTTTGAAATTTGTTATAATTTTATTGAATTTTAAATGCAATAAGACTTTTTTAGTTTGATTTTTGAATTTTTTTAAATAGTAAAACTAATGTAAATGTAAAATAAAAATTATGGATGTAAGATGAGTGATGCACAAGTCTCCTGTAATTTTTTTTGAATCTTTAGATGTTTTCTGCTAATTTTTTGTTAATATTTTCAATATTCGAAAGTAAAACAGATTGATTGGGACTAATACATAATTATTTTAAATATGAGAACTAAATACTAACAAGTAATAAAATAGTGGAGGTATAAGATGCAAAAGTTCCAAAATCTCGTGCGCCAAGGCATATGTGCTCCACTGGATTTGACTTGATTGAAAATAAATTAAATTTGAGTCCAATTAGTAACACAAAACTTCAATATTTTTATTGCAAAATTTCCATAACTCATGTGACAAGCATGTGCATGGTTGAAATCAAACTTAATTGTAAATAAAATAAATGTGAGAAATGATAATGTAATTATTCTATTTATTGAAAAACTGACACGTGCCCCTGCATGGATTTATTTTCTAATAAAATAAAGATGGTGTGGTGAGGTGGAAAAGTAACCTTAAATGACGTGGATCGCTGGATGGTCCTGACGCACCAAGTCTTGGATCTGACGGTCATGGATGAAACAAGAGTGGACGACGTTGATCAAATCTAGAGATTTGAATCAATGGCCATCTTTTGGGGCTTCAAGGATGGCCAGGATCTAATATGGGGCCTCATGTTCTTCATCATGCAGTTGTGAGGGCTTCTGGAAAATCGGGGAAGAGAGTCTTCCATGTTGAATTTAATCTGCTTGAATCTTGCTCGTCTGATCTCTAAACTTCTTTGGCATTGTCTTAGATCAAAGCTATTGCAATTCCACATCAGTTGAGTACCTTGGATCATCGTGAAATTTTTAGACTAAGAATATGGAATGTGATGAAGTATGACGCTCCATGAACCAACTTCAAGTCTTGATCTTTGTTCCTTTTTCCGTTTCCGAGCTCAGTAGACCAGCAAGTTATGCCCAAAGCTCAGAGGGACTCTCCAGCTCAATAGTTATGTCAAGAGATGCGTAAAATGGGATGAGCGAAGGTCTCCAGCATAGATGGTCGGAGAGGAGAACAAACTCTCGATCTTTGGGGATTTGGAGGGGAACCGAGGGTGGATGAAAAACATGAGGGTTACCCTTTTAATTTAATCAAATTAACAATTAAAAGATGTTCGTTGTACTCGAGCAAAATCGGATCAATGAAAAACCACAAATTTAATTATTTTTTCCAATTAGAGCGAACGATCAATTTGTTTTTACTTGAGCATGCCTAAGGACGAACACATGGAGGCAACTTTCTCCTTAGGTTTATTTAAAGTTGATCTAGATGCTAGGTTTTCAGAGAGACATTTTTTGTTATTTTTAAATGCAATTAAAAATGCAATGCAATTTCAGGCTAGCTTAAGGATTAAAGTGCAAATTTCGGTCAAATGACGTTAAATAATTCTCAAAATGCCAAAATGTGAAATATGATGAAATAAAGCTACTGCATTTTTTTTTGGATTTTTTTAAATATAATATGAGTTAATTATGAATAAAATATGCAAACTAGGTGATTTTGAGTCAATTAATTTTAATAAATACCAAACATTAATATTTTATAGAATTTGAATTATCTTAGATAGGTCTTTGTGAGAGGTATCTAGAATAACTTTTAATTCCTAAAAATGCTTTGTGAGGAATTAATCAAAAATCGATTATTAAATCCACTTTTCTATTTATTTTGGCCTCGATATGTGTGCAAATGAGTCAAAATTTAGGAGCAATGTAGAAAATACTAAACTCAAGGTATTGTGATTTTTTGCAATTTTCAGAGCAAGGATTAATTCAATATTAGATTTAGAATAAATATTAGGTAAAATACATACTATTTCACCAAATTAATTCTAGTAAATAAACCACAACTCACAAAAATATAACTAATTTTCACAAATGATAGACCATATGTTGTTCTACTATGAGAAATTTTAAGAATAAAATATGATGACAAAATGATGTTCAAATGAACATGTAAACACAAGGTTGTAGATGCAAATTCAGAAAATATGAAACAAAATAAACAGGGCAAATACAGTTACCAAAACCTTGAAAAGCGTTTATGAAATTTTCCCAAGATGACACATGCACCTCACGTGCCTCCAGGAAGGCTGACTTCTGCGTGATAGCTTGGAAATGAAGGGGGCGTTAGTGCAATTTTGCCAACAGAGCACATGCTTTGCACATGCCCAATTGGAGAGGGACGTCCCTATGGATGTGAAGAAAGGCAGGGCCACACTTTCATACCCGCCCGCACATGTAGCGCACATGCGGGAGCGATATGGCTGAACATGTATGAAGATCGAGTCTAGGCTGCTCGAGGTCAGGGCAGCTGGTATTTGTACGGAGCAAGGGTGTATCTGGTGGAGGCGAGTCGGTGGCGGTTGCAACCTTGGCGGAGGAGATGGAGATGCTTGATAAAGAGGGTTGTATGAAGACGATGGAGGCACAGTTCTTCGCGGTAAATCGGTGATGGTGAAGAGGCAGTGATGCATCAACTTGGTGGAGATGTGCTTCGTCGATGCTGTTGCGGTAGAGATGAAGATGCAGAGCGACCCTCTTGTGCATCGAGGTCGTTGGAGTCATGTGGATGAAGGATGCGAAGGTCCATAATGAGGTGGCTGGAGGAATCGATTGAAGTGATGATGGTGGTTGGTGACTGTTGGAGTACGAAGAAGGGATTCTTTTGTTGTTGGCGACGCACGATCGATTGCCTCCTGGAGTCTTGAGGGCGGCACAATCCACTACTTGTGACTAGCGGCACGAGATTTGGGCGGATGCCTTTGCTCGATCGGGTGCGCCGCCCTGATCGGGAGGAGCATCGATCGGGTGCACGTATCTCGCTGGAGGAGGAGGATGCGTCCTGGAGGTCTCGCACACGATCTCCCCCTTTACCCCAATAGAGAGAATTCCACGCAAAGGGAGGAAGCGCCACCTGCGCTTCCGTCGCACCTTTGTGCGTGGGGGGAGGAAGGGCCCTGGAGATGTCAGAGAGAGTACCACAGGCTCGGGAGGGTTTCCCTTTATGCGTGGAGCAACAAGCGATGGAGGAGGGGCGCCATAAGCGCTTGGAGATAAGCAGGAGTTGCCACGGTTGCCTGCTGTTGCTGGATCGAGTGTCGCTGGAGTCGGCATCACCGCCTATAGGGATCCAGTAGGGAGCACTGAAGCGCAACATGGGGCTGGCGATCAACAAGGGTATCGCCAATGCTGCCTAGATGCAGGTCGCGAGGTGCTGGAGTTTGATGGCCGCTCCCGCACCCTTGGTTAATTCGGTTAGATTGCTGTCCAAATTAATTAGATGTCGTTCGTTGCAGTCGGAAACGAGAGGGCTAATCAAAAACCACTTTAATTAGATTCGAGTTAATTTCAAGCGACAGATTTGTTTTACTTGGTGAAGTCCAAGGTCGAACTCAAGGAGGCATCTGTCTCCTTAGGTCAAATTTTAGCAAAATCCAATGTTCGATTTTCAGAGGGAATATTTTTGGTCTTTTTCGGTTTTTTATGCAATACACATGCAAAATCAGGCCAAATTAAATGTTAATTCAGAAAGATGGTCAAATTAATTCCAAAAATTATCAAACTTGGCCAGATGATGAAATGGGATGAAGTTAAGCTACTCTAATTTTTTTAGAATTTTCTGATGCACGGATAATAAAAATGCAGACTTTAGTGAAAATGACTAAACCAATTTTAATAATTACCAAATGATGATATTTCTCAGAAACAAAATTAATCCAAATAGGTCTAAGCAAGAGCTATCCAAATCAACTTGAACTTCCTTAAAACACTTCACAGTTGATTAATTAAAAATCGATTAAGGTTTTCACTAAATGATTTTTCTAAGAAAAACTATACACGCAAATGGTGTGATTTTTGGATATATTGTAGTATAGAATTAGATCTACCAATGATGATTTTTCAGAGATTTTTCGATAAGCAGATAATGCACAATCAATTAATCAATCAAAATGGGCAAAATGTTGCAATTTTCACCAAATTAATTTCCATAAATATTCAGCAAATCAGAAAAATACAAATAAATGCTAAACTGGTAGAACAAGAGTTATACTACACAATGCAACTTTCGGAATTA
This sequence comes from Ottelia alismoides, assembly GCA_037367405.1. NCBI lineage: Eukaryota > Viridiplantae > Streptophyta > Magnoliopsida > Alismatales > Hydrocharitaceae > Ottelia > Ottelia alismoides. The sequence continues at coordinate 136,574 of JAZKJV010007390.1, forward strand.
TATATAGATGACAAAATGATAATAAAATAAACGTGCAAATGCAATGGTGTGAATGCAATACAAAAATAGAAATATGAACTCAAATGGAGAACAAGGACTTACATGCAATTATCGGAACTTGAAATTTTTTTGAAAACTTGCAAAGGGATGCAAGTGTCCCCTTTGCAAATCACCTTTTGGCTTTATCATGCGATAGAAGTTCTCTGTTTTGCTTCTTGAAACAGGGGACCTTCATGTGGCCGGTGGCGAGGGGCTGCAATGGAGGTGGAGGACGGAGGTCGGCTGGCGTTGGAGGAGACGGTTGAGACGAACGGCTCCTGGAGCGGCGCACCACGGCCAACAGGTGACGCCACGCGTGGGTGCGCGCAGGACGTTGTCGGAGGAGGTGCACGGCGTCACGCGCTGTGATGACGCGAGGGAGGTGGTCACGTGGTGGAGCTGGCGGTATCTGCGGCTGATGACGCCTGACTCGCGCTGGCTTGCGCGAGCTGTAGAGGACGGTGGTGAGGGGCTGCAATAGAGGTGGAGGGGCGCGCTGGGATCGCGGGGCTTGCGAGGTCGGTGCGAGGTGGCCACGCACGGCTGCACGCTGGAGGTGCAGCGGTCACGCGCGCGGCGGCCTCTGAGGTCGGGGATGACGTGGCAGTAGCGGGAAAGGCCGCGAGCGGTGGCTGTGGCGGAGCGTCGCACCCGAGGGTAGCTGGTTCTGCTGTGCGAGGGGCGCCGGCTCCAAGGGCTCACCGACACACGGCCAAGCCTGGAGCAACGAGCTGTGGGGATGGCGGTTGGGTGCAGCACCTGTCGATGGCGAGCTTGCGATGGCGAGGTGGATAGCCGCGGCTGGTGGAGTTCGACAATACTGGACTTCAAGGCCGGAGGAGGTGCTCACGCAGAGGAGAGGATGAAGAAGAAGAGAGGGAGAAGAAGAGAAGGAGAGGGAGTACGTGGGGGGTTCAAGTACTCTGTTTCACATGTATTTGTTTAGAGGGTGTAAATAATTGATTAATCGGTTGATGAAAACTCCTCGAAAAATTAAATAAAAATCACCGTTGCGTTCGCAACATGTGATTTATCCGTTGAAGTGCGATCGGTTTTGCGATTTGGATGATGGAAGATGGAGAAATGATGAGAGAGAAAGGTATGAGGAAGAGGAAGAAGAAGAAGAGAGGAAGAAGGAGATTACCTGTAGATGGAGTCGGATTGTCTGGGAATGGAGAAGATGAGGCTTCTCCTGTCGTCGCTCAAGAGTCGGCAAGGCTCGAGCTCGGGTAGCTGCGATTTGCGGCTGCGGCGATGGATGGAGGGCCACCGGATCTCGCCTAAGGGAGCAGGGTCGTCGCTCACCGTTGGCACTCTCTCCCTTGCTGTCACCAAAGAAAGAATGGAGCTCTCCTCTCCCTCACCGTGAAGATGGCGGATGGGGAAGAATGTGGGAGATGGAGAGGATATAAAGAGGAGGAGGTTGTAGAGGAGATGGAGAAGGTGGAGGAGATGGGTAGGAATATGGAGGTGTCGTTGGCTTCCCCCTTAAGTTAAGGGAGAGTGGGAGAGGAATGTGTAGAGAAGAGAGAGAGAGAGGATGCCACTTGGCGTGCTAGGATGCGGCCATGTGGCATTTATTTAATTAGTAACCAAAAACCAAGGGATTGACACGTGGCGGCTTCCGGAGCCACCACGTGTCGCTCTCATAAAAATCCAAATCTAAATGGAAAGAAAAATAAAAAATACATAATAAAAGGGATTAAATCAAAAAGTGGTCAACACGAATATTGCTTGTCTCGACGAGATCTACAACTTTTGTGATGGGCCGAAAATCAAACGAGATCATCTGTACAAAAATGTATCTTTGGGCGGTACCTTATAGATATAAAATACCGCATTTTATCTTTTGTGATTTTTTTGTCATTTTTCAATAAGAGAAAAATCAAAATGAAAATAGAGAAAATATGAGAAGAATATTTACAACTTAATCTATTTTTTTGATTTTAATAATGAAGAAAATAAAATGATAAAATACAGGGGTAAAATGGTCATTATGTATAATGTACAAAAGGGGCCCAAAACCCAAGTTTTGCATACGAGCTCCGATTTTAGTGGAATTAGTCTTGTTTCGAAGGTCTCTGAATGTATATTACTTTAAAAGTGAGTAGACCTAATTCGAAGGTTGTATGAGAGAGATATGTACGTTTTGAGGTTCACGGTTTCAAACTTGGATTAGGGTTTTATTGGTTAGTTTTACAAGTTAGTATTTTTTTGATATTCTTCTTTAATTAGTGTTAGTAATATATACATTATGGAGTTGGTTTTATTAGATTCGGAGTTGGTATAAAATATATACAAATAAGGTATTTTAGCTAATATACAGGTGAATATTTACAAGTGAATTTGGCTTCTTATTTAATGCATATATGAATGCTAAAATTCAGATATTATGCTTGCATGCATGAATGCTAACTAAGCAATATAAGTGGAAATATGCAGCTAATTACTTGGGAACAAAGCTCTATTTTCAACTTTTAGAGTGATGAATCACAGATTCACCAACCCCCTATACTTAAACCTTGCTCGTCCCCGAGCAACTAAATGAAGTGCAAGAGTGAAATGATTTTGGGTTCCATACCAAGGTCATGAACAAAAGTTGAAAATGGAGCTTGACTCGACCTTTGGATTAATTGTGTGGCGGAACCTTATTGGGATCTGAATTTAAGACCTAACAGACTTCAAGTTCCACAAGTCTTCTATTCAAGACGCCTCAACAGTCAGGTCAGAACAAATCCTCAAACGCAAATTTCTGATGACTATGATTCTTACTTATACTGTGTAAGTGATAAATAGCTCTCCATATCAGAAATGACTCGGAACCAGCCTCCTTTAACAAGGTAACTCAATAACCCGGTCCAACAACTCTTTCCTCGAGGGGCGGGGTATTCCCTTCTAAGTTCAAGTGCAACCGGCTCAAGAGGAGGGGGTGGAGAAAGAATGGACGGTAGCCAGTGTAGCTACCTATCCCGAGATGCCTGACCAGTGTAGCCAAGTCATCCAGCTGCAGACTTCTTGCTAATATACATACTCCGAGAGGCAATTTTTTTGGCCTGTCTAAATTTTTTTTGGAGTTTTTGCATTTTTCTCTTTTTTTGGTACTATATACAAGGTGCAACATGTACATCAGGAGTTTTTCCTCTTGAGCCAGTAGACTATCCCTCTTTTGAAGCATTATTGCAACCCACAACATCCTGTCCTTAGACTTCAACACCACCAGACTAGGTTGAGATGAACTACCCTCCCTAGAGGAGGACGGACGTTTCCACCCGTGTGCTACTCCAAGCTAAAGGATTCTACCTCCTTACCACCTCATCAATGAAGAGCTACGTGCATTGTGCTTTGTCCAAGTTAGGTCACTGTCTAAAAGAATCATGCGTGTGCACGAGATATTCTACTTAGACTAATCAAGATGACATGTGAACATAGACTTGCGGACTCAAAGAATTAAGTCACTTGACCTGAGAAATCTTAAATCCAGTTCCTATAAGGTTCCTCTGAAATTAGGTGGATTAAGGTCAAATCAAGTCCATCCTCAATATCTACTCATGACTTGGTTCAGAACCCACTAGCTTTTCACCTTGCATATGCAACATATGCAGATGAGGTGTAGATGACATACTAGGAATGAAATGCAAGACTCTTTTTTTTTGAAATGCAAGGATGATATGCAAGAGTAAATAAGAAGCCTTTATTTTCAACATTTATTTTTTTGGTATACATCCTATTTTACAACAAATTTTACAAAGGTATGTTTTACAAGAATTTACAAATTTTATACAAGTATTATACATATAGTTCAAAAAGAAATTTTTTGGTATACCTCCTATGATACAAGTGTTTTATGAGTATTATACAGTTTATACAAGTGTATTTTACAAAAAATTTTCTCAAATTTTTACCCACCCGTTGCATAATATATACAAAAATACGCGAAAGTACGAGCTATGGGTAAAGTATATATGTAATATATACACGCCCCCTATACTTAGCGTGTGCTATGTCCTCAGAGCACGAAAAGCGACTAAAAAGACATAGCTCGTGCTAAGCGTAGGAGAGTTAAAATTACAAAATGTATAGAAGTCGCACCGCCCCCCTATACTTAGGCTTTGGCAGCCTAAGTGTAGAAGAAGATAAAAAATGAGGCGGACAAGGGCAAGAGGAGAAATGGATGATTATACAATGCGGGCATCGGTTCCCCTTATACTTAGGCTGAGGTCAGCCTAAGTAGAGGACAGAAGTGAGTATGAGGACCAATGTGATCTAGAGAATGTACAGTGAACTGACTCAGGTGACCTCTCCCCACTATACTTAGGATCTGGTTATCCTAAGTATAGTTCAAGATAGTGATCTAATGAGGCGGGGATGGGTTACTAGAGTCGCAAGGGAGAGAGGATAGGATGTAAAAGATGGTATATACAAATGAGTTGGTTTGAATCTTTCGAGATGCTGCAGATGGCTGGAGCTCACTGCTGCCAGGTCTCATACGCGGCTCGAGGTGTATCTGCTTTATCTATCTCGCGCATGAATACAATCTCCTCAACATGGACTAACTGCTCATTGGATTCGACGAAGTGCTTCAACAGCTGTCCATTCACTAGGAATGTCGGTGCATCATCTGCGAGATCTGAAATCTCGACACATCCACTATCATGCACCGTACGGATGACAAATGGGCCTGTCCACTTAGACTTCAACTTGCCTTGGAAGATCTTTAGCCTAGCATCGAACAACCATACCTTCTGTCCAGGAACAAAGGTCTTTCATCTGATATATCTATCATGCCAACGCTTCACCTTGTCCTTGTACACCAAACTGTTGTCATATGTGCGGTTTCTGATTTCTACAAGCTTATTCAAATCCATGTCTCTTTGCTTCTGCCCAAGGTGCGTGTTTCAGTTGACCTTCTTGATTGCCCATTCTGATTTGTGCACTAACTCTGCGGGCAAATGGCACGGCTTTCCGAATACCATTCGGAATGGGGAGGTTCCTAACAGTGTCTTGTAAGCTGTCCTATCCGCCCAGAGGACTTGATCCAAGATCTGAGACCAGTCCTTCCTGTCCGGGCGGACAAGCTTTTGCAATATGGTTTTTACCTCCCGATCGACACCTCAACCATACCATTGGTTTGTGGGTGGTAAGGACTCGCGACACGGTGTTCGATGCCGTAGTCCTTCAGGAGTTTCTTCACCTCCCGATTCACAAAGTGGCTACCCCCGTCTGATATCATCATTTTGGGGATCCCGAACCTAGAGATTATGTGCTCTATGATGAATTTACAGACAGTTCTGCTGTCTGCGGCTCGGGTCGGGATAGCCTCCACCCATCTGGATAGATAGTCTACCGCAAGAAGGATATATTCGAACCCATGGCTAACAGGGAATGGACCCATGAAATCGATGCCCCAGGCGTCAAAGACATCACAAATAATGATCGGCTGCATTGGCATCTCATCCTCAGAACCAACGGTTCCTCCCATTCTCTGACATACTGGGCACGACTTCGCGAAGGTGGTGGCATCGCAAAACAGAGTCGGCCAATAGAAGGCACACTGAAGTACCTTCCATGCGGTCCTCTTCCCGGAGTGGTGTCCTCCTGCCTCTAAGCTGTGGCATAAAGAAAGGACACTCTGGTATTCCTCCTGAGGAATACATCGTCTCCAGACATAATCCGATCCTTTAAAGAAAAGGATCGGATCCTCCCAATGGTAGTGTCTAGCGTCCGACTTTAGTCGATCGATTTGGCTCTTGGGCCAATCTTCGGGAACTTTCTTAAAGACAAGATAATTCACGATATTGGCGTACCATGGGGAGTGAGTCGATAACAAAAATCGACTCGCCAGGGAAGGAGTCTCGAATTGTTGAATCCTCGGAAGTATTAAGATCTTCGAGACGAGAAAGATGATCAGCCACTACGTTCTTCTTTCCAGGTTTATCACGGATGTCCAAGTCAAACTCCTGGATAAGTAAAATCCATCGAAGAAGATGCGCCTTCGCTTCCTTCTTCTCCATCAAGTATCGTAGTGCCGTATGGTCAGTGAACACAGTTACCTTGGGATCCAATTAGGTGAGATCTGAATTTGTTCAAGGCAAACACTACCGCAAGCATTTCCTTTTCCGTAACTGTATAGTTACGCTGAGCAGGGTCAAGCACTTTGCTTGCGTAGTGAATTGCGAACGGGACGCCATCTCTTCTTGGTCCTAACACAGCCCCAACAGCATGGTCTGATGCATCCGTCATGATCTCGAAAGGTAGAGACCAATCTGGGGCTTGTAGGATGGGTGCGTCCATAATCATTCCTTGCAAAAGCTTAAAGGCCTCAAGACATTTGTGATCAACAATAAACTCCATGTCTTTGCCTAAAAGCTCAATTAGCGGCCGGGAAATCTTAGAAAAATCCTTAATGAACCTTCGATAAAATCCAACATGCCCGAGGAATGACCGCAACTGTTTAACGTTGGTTGGTGGCTGGAGTCGTCTGATCACATCCACCTTGGAAGGGTCAACCTCCATTCCTCTCTTGGAGATGACATGCCCCAACACTATGCCCTCCGTCACCATGAAGTGACTTTTCTCCCAGGAGAGCACCAGATTGACCTCACAACATCTTTTTAGGACTCGGTCCAGATTCCTAAGACAGGAATCGAAGGAATCGCCGTGGACCGAGAAGTCATCCATGAAGACTTCCAGGATTCGCCGACCATTTCAGCGAATACATCAATCATGCACCTTTGGAAAGTACCTGAAGCATTGCATAACCCAAAAGGCATGCGCCTGAAAGCATAGATACCAAAGGGGCATGTGAATGTGGTCTTTTCCTGGTCCTCTGGAGCTATGGATACTTGATTGTAGCCCGAGAACCTATCTAAGAAGCAGAAGAACTCTTTCCCCGCTAGTCGCTCTAAGATCTGATCAATGAATGGTAGGGGGAAATGATCCTTCTTCGTCGCGGCATTCAGGCGTCTGTAATCCACACAAACGCGCCACGACATGGGTACTCGCGTCACGATCTCCTCTCCGTCCTCGTTGGTGGTCGTCTGAATTCCCGACTTTTTCGGGACAACATGGATTGGGGCCACCCACTTAGAGTCGGAGATTGGGTAAATAAAACCCGCGTTACACCATTTTTCTATCTCCTTCTTCACGACTCTCGTAAATTTTGATTCAACCGGTGTTGGAATTCACGAGAGGATTTGGCTTCGTTCTCCTAGTAAATATGGTGCGAACACAGAGCGGGATTTATCCCGTTGAGATCGAAAATGCTCCAGCATCTCCGGAGGGGAGGGACTCATCGGTGCTGGCTGGGTTCTGTCTCCATGGCCCAACTGTGTCTACATGATCGCAGTCTGTTTCGGTAGAAGAGTACTCGGTGCTGCATTCTGAATCCGGTCTCTGCCATCTTGTCTGCTTCATTTCGAGTCCCTCATCTCCGCCTGGAGTTTGGAACTGAATCTTCCCGATCTTATAATCAAATAAGGCCCCTGCTGTTCTGAGGAAGGGCCTACCTAGAATGATCTGGGAGTCTCTCCAATTACGAGGGGTTTCCATATCCAGGACAGTGAAGTCCACCATGTATTCTTGTCCCTCGACTTTGATCACAATGTTCCTCAATTCTCCTTGGGACCTCTTGGTTGATTTATCAGCAAACTGTAGAAGGGCTCTAGATTTCCTAAGAGGTCCGAGATTAAGCCGCTCATAGAGGGCTGTCGGCATCAGATTGATGGAGGAACCATTGTCCAGGAGAGTGCGTGCAAACGCGATGTCATCAACATGACTCACTACATAATGTGCACCCATGTCTCTTCGTTTCCTTGGAAACAAGTTCTTTATTGCACAAGTCGTAGCTACTGATAAAACGTGTTTCTCAACACGGCTTTTGGTCTTCCTACTAACCCTAGTAGGTGTGCATCTCACCTTAAGGTATTTTTGGAATGCAGGGGTCATCTCCACGTACTTGTCAATGGGGATTGTGACCTTGATATATTTGTTGCAGAATTCAGCCATCTCAGGGTCATCTTTTTGGGTTTTTTGGTTTTCTTCTTTCCACCCGTAAGAGCTCGGGGGAAAGGGATTATTGACTCTAACTCATGTTCTGAAACTGAAATCTTTTCATTGAAAGCTGGAACTAAGTTATGTACATGACTTGGACTCTGAAACAGATTAGGACTCTGACTCGAACTGAAAGAAACATGCTGGGGTGAAATTGGTGATGCGTCTTCCGCTTCTTCTGGACGGTCCTCCTCAGATGGAGGTGCGGGCTCTTTATCAGTTTCGCCGGACTCACTAATGGTGCGGGAATGCTGCTTCGAGGACTCAGATGTCCTCTTCTTCTGCCGGTGATGGTGTTGGTGGTGCTGCTCCTCTTCCTCCAAGTTCTCCTCGTGTAGAGACTTGGAAGTTCCTTCCTTCTGTGTTCGTGCCCGATCAGGTATGGTCACGGTCCTTCCACTCCTGAGGGATATATGATTTTCATTATCGTATGAAAGGATCTCATGTTCAGATAAATAATTATCTGAATAGTATACCTGATCACGAGGTCGGTTCTGGCCGTGGAGTATGTTGTTCGGGTTGGCTTGAACCTGTGCGGGAATCGGGGTCTTTGGCGCCATCTGTTGGTCCTGGGTACGAGAGACACGATTGATATCGGTTCTCATATCCAGATAATCATTCTGCATATGTTGGACCCTATCAGACAGGGTCTGGATCGCCAAGGTGAGGGACTCCAATTCAGTGGGCTGGGCTGGCTGATGTGCATACGAGGTTCTGTATTGGCCCTGCTGGCCATGCCGATATTGCTGCTGCTGATGGGACGGTGCTAGCCCCTGCTGATAGGTGCGCTGCTGCTGCTGGTACTGCTGAGGCTGGTACCCTTGTTCTGGCCTGGACTGAAAGTGCGGTGCGGGAACAGGTCTGGTTTCTTGGTATGCTGGGGATGGGCGGTGAGGCTGACCCTTCCCCATTTCGGCCTGCCTGACAATCGGGTCACGGCTATACCAAAGCCCGTTGATCTCGTACACTTGCGGAGGCTCCTCGTATCCCGTCTCCACTTGTGGGGGTGCATGCTGGTCCTGCTAGGTGTAAGTCTGATCCCAGCTACTCTGAGGCCCCGGTGCCTGTTCCTGTACAAAATGGACTCGATGTACAGGTACAAGTGGTGCAGAAGGGGCATGTAGCTTTATCTTAGCTACCTTCTCAGAAAGTTCCTCCACTTGCTTCGGTAGACACGAAAGAGACTCAAGTTCCGCAACTCTCTTGTGGATCTGCTCGACCATGGTTAGCTTGTCAGCAATCATCCCCATGCTGGGAATGAGGTCCTTGGTCAGATCTGCTACAGTCCTTCGGGTTCTCTCATTGGATAGGATTGAGGGAGACAACGCAAAGGCCCTTGTGGCCTGTGACCTGCCGGTTTCTGCCATCTGCTCCTAGATTTTCCATACAGCATGCTCGTTTTTTGTTCAGATAGCTTCCTCCACAGGCGGCACTGACTAACCCCTGCATCTCCGGGGTTAGACCACATAACAAGGTCTGGACTAGGATCGCCTTAGAAATGCCGTGGCAAGGGCATTTCAGCACTAAGTCATTGAACCTATCCCATGCATCGTGGAAGGGTTCACTCGGTCCTTGGGAGAAACTGGCGATCTTTGTTCTCATTTGATTAGTCCTACTGAGAGGGTAGAACTTTTTCAGGAAGAGGTCCTTGAACTGCATCCAGGTAGTACATATCACCCCTAAGTTCTTCAGCCAATGAGCAACCTTATCTCCTAAGGCAAAAGGGGTGGCCTTCAGTCGAATATAATCTTGGCCAACATTGGGATGACTAAGATTGTTGCACACCAGCTCGAAGTCACGGAGGAAAGTGTACGATTCTTCATTTATGTTTCCGTTGAACTTCGGAAGCAGACTAAGGAAGTGGGGCTTCAGCTCAAATGCCTGGGCAGGAACCGCTGGTGCTAACCAATTCTGAATCTCATTCTCCGCTGGGTTGTAGGCATCAACCATTGATCGGTCAATACCTCCTGCTGTAATGATCTGTCCCATTCTAGCTATGAGATCCGCATTCCGCTGTTCGGCTTGGGCGAGGCGAGCCAATACTTGCTGAAGTGGGTCATCTGTGTTCTCCTCATCTGGGGATTTTTTGGTGGCATCTTGTCCTCTAGTCCTGAGAAATGAAAATGATATGGTTTAGAGGATAAATCAGGGAAGGAATTCTTACCGAGGCGATGGTCTTCCTCGGTAAGATCAGAGGAGAGGGAAGGATTAGTTTGAGAGTAACCACCCTGGGTGTGAGGGATCCAGAACTCAAGAGGGTCATGAGTTCTGGGTGGTCCAAGGTGCGCTTGGGCCTGTGAAGATGATTTTCGTGGGGGACTCAGAGAAAGATTGGCAAATAATGTGTCGATATTCCCCCAGTCATTCATCTTGAAGTGGCGAGAAGAAGATAGGATTTTACTCCTACCTGAAGCAAACAAGTTAATCCAAGACCCTGTGTTCACACTCAACACAGTGAAGGACTCGAAACTGAGTCCAATTTATCTTGTAAATTTTAAGTGTAATTTTTAAAGCAAAATAGCAAGGATTACGCGGCCTATAGGGAAGTCGGCTCAGAGCCAGATGCGTCTTCCCTGTTTATCCTGTCGCCTAAGATACCGCCGATCCTCCCTTTCTTCGCTCCTATCTGGAGTTGGAGACTCAAAGATGTGCCCCTATCTACCTGCAATCAGGCGGAGGCTGACAAAGCTAGGCCTTGTCGCAGAGCACCGCTGGTTCGCCCCTATCTACCCGCGAACAGGCGGAGGCTACTTGGTACTTGTCAATGAGCTAAAAGTATCCAACTCGTGATATTTGCTAGGATCAGTTGGCCCGTGATATGGAAGGCGGGGATTTGGGCTCTGCCTTAAGGTGTTCACACACACTCAAGTACCCTCACTCAACCTGAAAACAAGGTCGGGGATTAGTCTCCCGCAAACAGTTTTTTTTTCAATTTTATCAATTTTTTTGGTCAATACTGTTAGCAGTCCCGGTTTTAAGTTAAGTTCTCACTTGTTAGTCCAACCACACAACACGCCTAACGTCCAGTCCCAATTTCTGTTTAATTTATGTTTGAAAAACAGAAGGGGAAATCGAGAAAAGCCGATGCACGAAAAACGATGATGCGTATGCTGAGTTGAGAAGTCTTACAGTGATCCCTTCGCTTGTATGCAGGATGCAAAGCAGTATTGAAATTTTACACTATAAGCAAATGCAGACGACAAAATCCGCTCCTAGACAGACAGTTCTATTAGCGAGTGAAGAACATGTTTATCTAGATCTGCGGTCTAGGTGTGTCTTTTAAGTGTATGTGTGGTCCTAAAAAAATTACGAGCACAAGCGATTCCTAAAGTGGCTCAAGGAGCCGCTAGTGCAAGCCTAAATTACAATTCAAACCACACAGCACACGGAGACAAAATTCCACTATTTTTACACACGTGAGAACCCAAACGGGAACCGCTGGAAATGATGTGAAAAAATGTGGAAATAAATAAATGTACAAGTTCTCTCATTTCACTCAAACAAATCAGAATGCATGTTCCTCGAAGCATCTTCGACTCCGGTGTCCATGCAATTACTGGAAACTTGAATTTTTTTTAAAAACTTACAAAGGGGTGCAAGTGTCCCCTTTGCAAATTCCTAATTTGTCTTATTTCTATTCCCTCCTCTACTTTGCTTCTTGAAACGGGGGAGGAGTCGACGGTGGCATTGGTCGACCTCGGTGGCGCGGGCTGGGGCGTGCAAGGACGGTACATGGCGGGCGGCCAAGGGGCGACGGCCGGCGGAAGGTCGGCACGGGCGAGGGGATGACGACCACGCGTTGGCATGGGACTGAAGCTGGGGCCGCTGGGCTCACGACGACCACGCATGGGCCTTGGCGGGGGCTGCACGCTCGCGGGGGTTGCGCGTGTGGAGGAGGAACGGCGGCTGCGTCGGCATGGGATGGAGCGGTGCACCGCACACGAGGTCGGGGTAGCGGTGCGCGGAGCTGCTGCGCGAGGTGGACAGGAGGGCGGTGTTGACGGCGGTGGCTCTGGCGGCACGCGGCCTTGCGTGCGAGGGAGGTGGTCGTGCGGAGACGGCGGTGGCTCTAGCGGCAGTGCGCGCACAACCTTGAGGAGGAGGTCGAGGCGGTGGTGCGGGCCGCTGCTGGCGGTGTGGGGATGGCGTGCGGACGGCGGCCGCTGCGTTGGAGTGGCAGGAGGCGCGACTGGTAGCCGCGGGTGGAGCGTCGACGAGCGCGTGCCTTCGCGGTGGCGCAAGGCGATGGTGGCCTGGATGAAGTGCAGCTCAGCTCCAGCCGCAGGTGGCTGCGGCAAGGGGAACGGCCGACATCGTTGGCAGCGAGGGTGGGGGGGCGGCCGACACACGACCAAGGGTCGTCGGGGCAGAGGCAGCAACACGACGTGGCCCAAGACAAGCAACGTGGAGGGTGGAGGAGAGGAGGAAGAGGAAACAGGGGTGTCACCACCTCTTCTCATGCATTTGTTTAAGTGGCTTAAATAAACGATTAATCGATTGATGAAAGTTCACCGAAAAATTTAAGAAAAATCACCGTTGCGTTCGCAACGTGTGATTTATCCGTAGAAATGCAATTGATTTGGTGATTCTGTGATCGGACGAGGATGAATCGAAGAGAGAGAGAGAGATAATGGTTGTAGGAGAGGAAGAAGAAGAGAGGAAGAAAATTACCTGGATATGGAGTCGGATTGCCTGGGAATGGAGAAGATGAGACTTCTCCTGTCGTCGCTCAAGAGTCGGCAAGGCTCGAGCTCGGGCAGCTGCGGTTTGCGGCTGCGGCAGTGGATGGAGGGCCACCGGATCTCGCCTAGAGGAGCAGGGTCGTCGCTCACCGTTGGCACTCTCTCCCTTGCTGTCACCAAATAAGGAATGGAGCTCTCCTCTCCCTCACTGTGAAGATGGCGGATGGGAAAGAATGTGGGAGATGGAGAGGATATAAAGAGGAGGAGGAGGCGGTTGTAGAGGAGATGGAGAATTTGGAGGAGATGGGTAGGAATATGGAGGTGTCGTTGGCTTCCCCCTTAAGTTAAGGGAGAGTGGGAGAGGAATGGGTAGAGAAGAGAGAGAGAGGATGGCACTTGGCGCGCTAGGATGTGGCCATATGGCATTTATTTAATTAGTAACCAAAAACCAAGGGATTGACACGTGGCGGCTTCCGGAGCCACCACGAGTCGCTCTCATAAAAATCCAAATCTAAATGGAAAGAAAAATCAAAAAGACATAATAAAAGGGATTAAATCAAAAAGTGATCAACACGAATGTTGCTCGTCTCAACGAGATCTACAACTTTCGTGAAGGGCCGAAAATCAAATGAGATCATCTGTACAAAAATGTGTTTTTGGGCGGTACCTTATAGATATAAAATACCACATTTTATCTTTTGTGATTTTTTGTCATTTTTCAATAAGAGAAAAATCAAAATAAAAATAGAGAAAATATGAGAAGAATATTTACAACTTAATGTAATTTTTTTTTGATTTTTAATAATGAAGAAAATAAAATGATAAAATACATGGGTAAAATGGTCATTATGTATAATGTACAAAAGGGGCCCAAAACCCAAGTTTTGCATACGAGCTCCGATTTTAGTGGAATTGGTCTTGTTTCGAAGGTCTCTGAATGTATATTACTTTAAAAGTGAGTAGACCTAATTCAGAGGTTGTATGAGAGAGATATGTACGTTTTAAGGTTCATGGTTTCAAACTTGGATTAGGATTTTATTGGTTAGTTTTACAAATTAGTATTTTTTTGATATTTTTCTTTAATTAGTGTTAGTAATATATACATTATGGAGTTGGTTTTATTAGATTCGGAGTTAGTATAAAATATATACAAATAAGGTATTTTAGCTAATATACAGGTGAATATTTACAAGTGAATTTGGCTTCTTATTTAATGCATATATGAATGCTAAAATTCAGATATTATGCTTGCATGCATGAATGCTAACTAAGCAATATAAGTGGAAATATGCAGCTAATTACTTGGGAACAAAGCTCTATTTTCAACTTTTAGAGTGATGAATCACAGATTCGTCAGAGTTACGTATGGATTCGCACGTATCTTGCATCAGAAGAAAGGGCCCCTGACCATGGATTGTCGCCTGGAGAGCCATGTGAGGACTCGAAGGACTGAGAGGAGATGTGTGGCTAGGGCTCCAAAACAGGGCACCAAAAATCTTTGAAGAGCATTCTCGAACAAATAAAAAATGATCTTGAGAAAATAACATCAAACTCGAATTGTCCAACAAATAAAAAATTAATTCCTCCAGAATCGAACCCGCTTTGATACCATGTTAATAAATAGAAAGCAGAATGGCGCGAGGGTCGTGTTAGGTTCGATCAGGGTTGCACAAGGGGCGATTGAAGTGGAGGTGCCCTGCCTAATGAGGTGTCGCCTGATGCACGCTATGGAGCCGTGCCGCTTTGATGCTGAAGGGCGATGGAGGCGGCGCCTGCACGATGAGAAGGGAGGAGTTCCATTCGGGGGCTCCGTGCTCTGCCTTGGGTGCTAATAGCTGCACCTCTTTAAGATGCGATTGTCAGAAGGGATGCGCGATGATACGCGGGGCCTGGAGGTAGGGCGCGGGGAGATGCGCCTGGAGTCTTCAACCTGGAGGTCGATGGAGTAGGGCTTGTGTGCGAGGGCAACGCCAGGAGTACGGCTTGCATATATGAAGAACAAAGGTTTCACAATGAAACCTTTGAATCTCCCAACAGAATAATAATCTCTAGGAATAAATGTATTTAGGGTTTCAAATAACCCTAGCCCTCAAACATGAGCAAAATAATGATAATCATCTTCATCGAATCTCGAACAAAATAATAAACGAACGTAGAATCCTTGAGAATCGAACCCGCTCCGATACCATGTTAAGAAATAGATATGCAAAAGCGAACATGGAAAAATGATAAAGAATGTATGAATGCAGGATTAACGTGGAACCCTACTTCGTGAGGAGCGGGATGAAACCATGGGAGAAGCCCTCAAATAGGGTGTGTTTGTCTATTGACTTTCTCAATGGATACAGGAGGTCTGGGGCTCCTTATATAGCCTCTCCAGAGCCTTCAAGTCCCACCTCTAGGTGATGTGGGACTAAACACATGGATGGGGTAAATGGATCTTCTCCAGGACCCATTTACCCTGCTACAACTCATGACACATACAATGAATATTCCAACAGTGACGGTTTCACGGTGGGCAGAGTCGGGTGTGCTCGAAATGGCAGTGGTCAATGGTGATGAGATCGAATTGGTTGATTCCTGTCACACGGAGAAGGATGGCAGACAACTGTCGATTGGAGATGCTGAGGCAGCCACGGCTCGCTGCCAAAGAACGGCAGAGCTGGGAGTTTGCCTGGAAGGAGTTGGGGAGATCTAAGCTCGACCCCGATCTTCGCCTCAAGCACCTAGCGAAAGGTTTGAAGCTTAGAAACTGTTGGATATGGCTGCAACGTGGAAGACAATCCAATAGATCATGCCTATGAACGAGACAAGGCCATCATCACTCGACCTTAACTGTTCTTTGCTGTCACCGGAGGAACCAAGGGGGTTTGAACTGTTATACTCTCGCTCGGAGGATGCTTCTGCATGGAGGTGGTGGCTATGATTTTATGGGTTCATGGAATTGGGGAATGAGGTGGTTGTGCACAAGGGCCACGATCGTTAGGAGAGAGAGGAGGCGGAGTTACGAGTCCCGCAGAAAGAGAGAGAGAGAGATGTGGGTGGCTCACGCAGAGGGGGGAGCGCAACTGAGGATGATCGTGGGGAAGAGAGAATGAGAAGAGAGGGAGCGTGGTTCACACGCAAGATGCAGGGGTGGTTGCGCGCCGCCGTAAGGGGTAGTGCGGTGGGCATAAATGGTACGCGTAGAGAGAAAGCGGGTGAAGTGATGGAAGAGAGGGACGCCACGTGGTGCGCGTAGGGGCGACCATGTGGCAGGTGGAATTAAAATGTAAGTAAGAAATAATATACATATTAATAAAATGAGTAATTAAATAGAATAAATACTAAATAAAGTAATAAATAAATATTATAAAATAAATAATAATAATTAATAAAGTAAATACATATGAAATAAATAAATAATACCTAAAGTAATAAATAAATAAGGATAAAATAAATAAATAAATAATTGAATAAAATAAGTAATAAATAATAAAATAAACAAATTAAAAATAAAATAAAAATTTGGGTGACACATGGTAGATCTAGGAGCGGCCATGTGTCGCTCAAAAAAAAAAAATTAAATGTAAAGAAAAATAAAAAAGAAATAACAAAAGGAAACGGACCAAAAAAGTGGTCAACATAAAAGTTACTCTTCTCGATGAGATCTGCAACTTTCGTGAAGGATCTAAAATCAAAAGAAGTCATTTGTACAAAAAGCATTTTTGTGGTGCTCTCTGTATATAAAATACCGTATTTTTATCCTTTGCTAATTTTTTTGTCATTCTTAAATAAGAGAAAAATAAAAAAAATATAAAAAATAAAATGAATATTTACAACTTAACATTTTTTTTATTTTTTAATAATTATAAAAATAAAAGGATAAAATAAAGGGTATTCTAGTTAATATGTATAATATACAATAGGGGTCCAAAACCCAAGTTTCATATACAATCTCCGATTTGTTTGAAATTGATTTTGTTTTGAAGGTCTTTAAATGTATATAACTTTAAAAGTGAGTAGACCTAAATTGTACACTATGTAGGAGAGATATGCACATTTGAAGGTTTTTAGTCTCAACCTAGGTTTTGGATTTTATTGGTTGATTTTACAAGTTAATATTTTTTGATATTTTCCTTTATTGGTGTTAGTAATATATACACTATAGAGTTGATTTTATTGGATTTGGAGTTAGTATAAAATGAATACAAATATGTGATTTTAGCTATGTACAGGTGAATATGTACAAGTGAATTTGGTTCCTTATTTAATGCAAATATGAATGCTAAAATGTAGATATTATTTTTAAATGCATGAATGTAAATATACATAATAAAAGGAAATATGCAGCTAATTGCTCAAGATTAAAGCTTTATTTTTGACTTTAGAGTTATGAATCACAGTTTCGTCAACCCCTATACTTAAACCTTACTCGTCCCTAAGCAACTAAAATGAAATGCAAAAGTGGAATGATTTTGGGTTCCATACCTAGGTCACAAACAAAAGGTGAAAATGGACCTTGAATCAACCTTTGGATTAATAGTGTGGTGAAATTGGGAATTGAATTTAAGACCTAACAACCTTTAAGTTCCGCAAGTCTCTTTTTCTAGTCGCCTCAACAGTTAAGTCGGAATAGATCTTCATATGCAAATTCTGATGTCTATGAATCTTACTTGAACTGTGTAAGTGAAACATAGCTCTCCGCATCAGAAATGGCAAAGAAACAATCTCCTCTAACAAGGTAAATCTAACTCCTCGATCTAGCAACTCTTTCCTCGAGGAGCGAGGTATTCCCTTCTAAGTTCAACTGCGGCCAACTCAAGAGGAGGGGGTAGAGAGAAGAATGGATAGTAGCCAGTGTAGCTACCTATCCTAGGATGCTTGACCAGTGTAGCCAAGTCATCCAGATGCAAGCTTAAAAAAACTTTGAAGCTCTTCTTGTTTTTCTATACTCGTATATACACTCCAGAAGGCATTTTACTTTTCAATCATGCCTGTCCACTTTTGGAAATTTTGCATTTTTATTATTGTTTTCTTTTTTTTGACATATATACAAGGTGCATCATTTACATCAGGATTTTTTCTTCTTGGGCCAGTAGACTATCCCTCTTTTGAAGCATTATTGCAACCTACAACATCCTGTTGTTAGACGTTGTCATCACTAAACTATGTTGAGATGCACTACCATCCCTAGAGAAGGACGGATGTTTCCACCCATGTGCTACTTCGAGCCAAAGGATTCTACCTCCTCACCACCTCATCAATGAAAAGCTATGTGTATTGTGCTTATCCAAGTTAGGTCACAGTCTAAAAGAATCGTGCCTGTGTAGAAATATTCCACTTAGACCAATCAAGATGACAAGTGAACATAAACTTGCGAACTCAAAGAATTAAGCCATCTGACCTGAAAAATCATAACTCCAATTCCTATAAGGTTTCTCTAAAAGTAGGTAGATTAAGGTTAAATCAAATCCATCCTCAACATCTATTCATAACTTGTTTTAGATCCCACTATCTTTTCACTTTGGATATGCTATATATGCGGAAGAGATGCAGATGACATGATATATAGATGGATGAAGTTCAAGACACAATTTTTTTGACATGCAAGGATGATATGCAAGAGTAAATATGGAACCTTTATTTATTTTATTATTTTATTATTTATTTTTTTCTTGGTATACCTCCTATTTTACAACAAATTTTTAAAAAGTATTATTTACAAGAATTTTACAACTTTTTACACAAGTATTATACATATTATACAATATACATACTATACAAATATACATGTATTTTACATTTTTTTCAACTTTTACCCACCCTGTAATTATTGCATACCATATATTAAAATACACAAAAGTACGAGCTATGGGTAAAGTATATATGCAATGTATACATGCTCCCCTATACTTAGCATGTGCTATGTCCTCAGAGCACGAGAAGCGAGGAAAAAGACATAGCTCACGCTAAACATAGGATAGATAAAATAAAAAAAAAACTATAGAAATCGATCCGCCCCCTATACTTAGGCTATAGTTGCCTAAGTGTAGAAGAAGATAAAAAATGGGGCGGACGATATCAAGAGGGGGATTGGACGAGTACATATACATGGTGGGCATCGCCCCCCTATAGTTAAGCTCCAGTCAGCCTAAGTCTAGGACATGAGTGAATGTGAGAACCGATAAGATCTAGAGAATGTACAGAGAATGATGAAGAGACTCGGGTCACTTTCCCCCTATACTTAGGATCTGATCATCCTATGTATAGACATAAAATGAAACGATATGGAGCCGGAGCGAGTGATTCGAATCACTGGAGAGGTAGGGAAAGAAAATATATACAAGGAGGAGTGAGAATATACAAGGATCAAGAATATTTGTGAAAAACCTTCTTGCGAGAGCGAGGAGGTGGGTAATATACATATGTGTCGCTGTCGGAATCATCCATAGATGAATAATAGTGAGGCATAGGGATTTCCCAACAAGATTCGACACATGGCTGCTTGCTCAGATATGGTTTAAGAAAGGCTGAACTGAGGTCACTCACATAAACCATCTAATCCTAACCCGATGAGGACTCCTCTAAAAATTCCTTCTTCGGTATGTTGAAGGAAACTTTCTTAGTTGGTTTTCTAGAACTTGAATCATTGAGAGGGAGAGGAAAGTGACACGCCTTGAGGGGTTTGAGGGAACACCTTGAGGAATCAATTCTCGACTTCCTCTCACTAGATAACCAGCTAGAGGGAGGAGCAACCATGTTTTTGGGTAAGGTCAATTCAGTAATGGCTGTCTCCTTTATTGAGGGTCCAGGCTGATGTGTTGTGCTGACCATGGGTTCCTTATCAGATGATTCACCATATATATTGTAATATTCTTGAAGGGTCAGCACATGTCTTGGGGAGGTGCTAGTGATCTTAGTAGGCTTGGCATTAGGAGTGATGCAAGCAGTAGGAGTCAATGATGTGTGGGGAGTCTCTGATCCAGTGGTCAGCTCGACAACCGGTATCTCAGGTGTAACAAAGAGTTGGGACTCATCTTTCTCTTGAGGGTCATGACTGTCAATAGCTTTCTTGGTTATCTTAGAGTAGAGTGTGTCAAAGAATGAATGCAGTCGGAGTGCTCCCAATGCTGTGAAATCGATCTCCCTAGTCTTACAGTTTATAGTCGCCTTAGTCAAGTCTAAGAATGACTTCCCAAGAATAATAAGAGACTGGGTAAACTCTCCTCAGTGCTCTATGTCAATGACCGTGAAGTCCACCTAGAGCAGAGCACCTTGGAAAGTAATGATGAATGAAATTGTTCCTCTCGGCCATTTTATTGATCGATCAACTAGATGAACGATCTCTCTTGACTTTCTGATTGGCATGAGTTTGAGCTTGTCAAACACAGAGGTCAGGAGGATATATATCAGTGAGTTATCATTAATTCTGGCATGGGTAAAGGTAGTGTTTTTGATTTCACATTCAACCCTAGGCAACCGCTTCACTCTGCGACTCTTGGTCTTTCTCCCCATCACCAAGGAGGTGGCCATATACACTATGTGTCTTTCATTCCTTGTCCTCTTATCGCCCGACCTCTTCGGCATCAATTTACTTCTCACAAATTGTTTGAGGTCGGGAAAGTGATCTATGTCCTTTATTAAGGGAAGCTAGAAATCAATTCCTCATCTAGTGCTTCCTTAGGGTAGGATCTAATTTTTTAGGTCTTTTTCATTTTCTATTTTTATGAGTTTTTCTGATTTTGCAATGTTTTTGGTATTTTTGTGATTTTTGATTTTTTGTTGTTTTGAATAGGTGAAGGAGAGGGAGGATATGCAAACTCTCTATGGGAAGGTAAATGGCTAGTAGAAGAGAGATGTAGAATGGACTCCAGCTATACATAGTGTGTGTTTTTCTTTGTATCCTCTAAGTTTTCAACATTGAATCCGCTTATTACATTCTACACTTTGACGAGTAAATACATATTTTAATTTGAGCACGCTGTAGTACGCGTATCTAGTGATTCAACCAGAACCGAGACAAGATCTCCGTGAAGAGGGCTCGGCTTTAATTTATATCACGGGCAAGTCCGGGGTTGAACGCAGGGAGGCAAAGGAACAACTTTGAGGTTAATTCAAAAATTTAGGATTAGATTTCCAATGCAGTTTTTTATATTTTTTTACGCAAAAACAAATGCCAATGCAAAATGCGGCTGAATTAAGTTAATAAGAAAGCACACAACTTAGCCAAATTAATTTTAATGAGAAATTAATCCAATTTAGCCAAATTATATTTTTCCAGTAAACTTAATCCAATGATGAATGAACATATATTTTTTTGGGAATTTTCAGGGTTAAAATGCAATAATTAAAAGTGCACACTTTTTATGGGTTTTTTCGTTATTTTTCACACAAACAGTAAGCAAAAATCATGAAAATTTTAATGGAATGAAAACATGATGCAAGGACACTACAATAATATTTTTGAATTTTTCTGATAAAATATGATTTGTTATGGATTTTTTTAGTAAAAACAGAGTGACTATGA
The DNA here is from genome assembly GCA_037367405.1 of Ottelia alismoides. Lineage (NCBI taxonomy): Eukaryota > Viridiplantae > Streptophyta > Magnoliopsida > Alismatales > Hydrocharitaceae > Ottelia > Ottelia alismoides. The sequence goes on from JAZKJV010007390.1 coordinate 157,853, forward strand.
GTAATTAAATTCTAAAAATCCACAATATCAGATTATCCAAAGAGCGAATTATCTCAAAAAGATATTTTTATATGAAATCTAGGAGATTTGAAATTTTGTAAAATAATGTACGTGTATTTAATGAAAAATCAAATATCCAAATCACTCTATAATTTATTTAGGCACAAGACAATTCCAATTGTGATGAAATTTGGATAGTAATTAGATCATACGTTAACGCATCATTCTTGATTTTTGAAGAATTTTTGGAGCAACTGCGAGTTAGATATGAATTTAAGAGCACTGATTGGGTAAAATATAGAATTTTGCAGCAAAATAATTTTAATTAATTACCCATAACTCAGAAAAATACAAACAAATATTGAAATGGTAGATAATTTGTTGCTCAACATCATATTATTTTTCATTAAATAAAATGATACAATATTGATGTCCAAATTGATATATAAATATAGGGTTATATGTGCAAATACAGAGAATAAACAAAACATACAAACAAATATATACAGGGACTAAATATGAATATATACAAAAGGGAGAAAAAATAGTAGAGGGGAGTGATGAAGAAGATGAAGACGGTGGTGATGGTGATGGTATGATGATATAATAGTGTGATGTAAAAAATAAGGAAAAATAAATGTTAGATAAAAAAATAACAAGAGAAATATGAAGGAATGCTTACCTGAATCTTCGCCGGATTGGCAGAGTAGCTACGCTGAACTCCTGTCATCACCTCGATCTGATTGGCGAAACAAAAATCGGAGAAGCTGTGGGAGATCTATGGGGAACTCGTGACATGGAGCGGAGCTCCGCAGATCTCGCCTAAAGGAGGTCGTCGCTTGAGGAAGATGCCTCGCCCCTGTCACCGACAAAACATTCCAAGGTCTCTCCTTTTTCTATTAGAATGGCAGATGAGAAAAAAATGAGGATGTACAAATGAATATAAAGAGAAGAGAAAGGGAAGTTAGAATGGTGGTGGTGTTGAATGGGAGGTTAGATTATTGGTGGAGTTGAATGGGAGGTTATATTATTGGTGGAGTTGAATGGGAGGTTGGATGAAGAAGTATGGAGTGGAATGGAGGTTGGTGGTTGAATAGAAGTTATTGTAGAGAATGAAAAATAAATAATAAATAAATAAATAAAGTAGGCTACTAAAAAAAGAATAAAATAACGAGAGAAAGAGTTGAGAATTTATAAAGGAAGACAAATAACATGTACATTTTGTTGTTTGCTTTTCTAATTTATATTTTTTTATCTTTTTAATAAGAGATATGTACAATAGAAAAATAATATAAAATACTACAGTCAAAATACAACACAAATATGATTTTTTTTGTATTTTTAGTAATTAAGAAAGATAAAATAAAAATGAAGAAAGAATGAATATATACATAATATACAATGTACATCTAGGTCCTAAAATCCAACTTTTGCAAATGAGCTCTGATTTTAATGAACCACTTCCATTGGATAAATAATTTTCTAACTTGAACTTTAAAAGTGAGTTTGATAAATTTGGAGTTCATACGGAGCAGGAATTTAGCTTGGAAGTTGGTCTTTACGGCTTTTTCCCTTCGGGATCTAGGAGCATTTATTTGAGCTAAAATTTGTTTTGTATTTTTGTATTTTTATATACATTTTTATGAATAGGATAGAGAGAGAATTAGCGAAAAAGGAGTTGAAAATGAAATTATTAAAAATACATGAAGTTTTGGGGTATTTACAGGTGAAAAACTCCTTTAATTTTGCGGCTTTTTATTGTTAATTTATTTTTACAATCTAATATACAATAATTGGTATGTTTTATTTAGAATAGTCATTTTGTTATTTTATTGATTTTATATACATTTATTTGGGATTTTACTCTGGGATTTTGCTAAGAGCAAGATATTGAGATCATGAATCATGGATTCATCACCCCCTATACTTAAACTTTGCTAGTCCTCGAGCAAATAAAGAATGAATAAGTTGGGTTAACCCGTGATTGTGCATGTGAATACAAGACTTGATCCGTTCAAGAACTCTCGAGTTTAGAGATCCTAAAATTCTAAGCTGACCCAAGCTCTAGTTAAAAGGTATCCAATTTCCCTAATCATCAGACTCTCTTTGTATACATATATAGTAGGGATATGACTTAAGTGTTGACTGTAGTTACGAGAGTAGAGTCACAACGTCACCCAAGGTTCCATTCCAAGAGACTCTCCTAAGAACCTGATCCTCAACACTAGGGAATAAACCATTTCTTGCATCCAATCCACTGTCTCTTTAGTTGTCAGACTTAAAAGTGTAGATGGAAGGCCAGTTGATGGAGGGCATAAGATTGTGTCATTTCTTCTCTCCCTCTCATTGGAACAAGGATCTTCTCGAGTGCCTTATTACGCAATACATATTTTTTTGGTGTTGATTAGTGTGTCCATCAAGATAAGTTGGAGTCGTCTGCACTTGTTTTTCTGGGAGTACACCGGGGTGTGACTTTTTTTAGTACCTATCGTACCTTCTACACCCAGACTTGTAGCATTTACGATCCAGAGCCCTTTTTTGGTGCAAGCCTGACTCCTGGTCCTAACCAAGTGGAGACTTTTGAAATGGTTGGGAGCGCTCGCCTTTGGTGGAAGCTCTTTTGATAATTGACTTTGTGGAATGAGAGCTTTTCTTTAACATTTCATTGCTTTGTAGTATTTTGGCTAGCTCCACTGCTTTTACCAAGAGTTGGCGCACACTGATCAACATTTTTTTATTTTATCACTCCCTGGCACATAGGTAAATGTCAAGAGATAATACAAGAACCATGTTTTCATACTGGGTAAATATGCTGGCACTCAGGTTTCATGAATCCTTCATTGATTTTATCCCATCCTCGAGCATCATCAAATCAAGTCCAAACTCAAATCCCTCATCCTAGTTCCTCAAGTGATATTTCAAGTCATCTCATCATAACTGCAGTCGTGTTTGTGAGGTGTTGATCATATTCTTAAGGTAGAGACTAAGCATGCAATATAGCACATAAATCTTTCAAACAAGGGAAATGTGAATAATTAAGTCCAAGACCCTAATGACTAAGGCTGGTTAACTCAAAATCTCAAGACCTCATAAACCAAGTGTTCTTGAACATTACTAGTCTTGTGTGAAAGTGAATTGTGTCAGGGATTAAACCAACTTATTAGCTAGTTTTTTTTTGATTTTTTAAAGGTTTTTTTTTGAAAAACAAAGGAAAAGAAGAACGTTCTTTTAGAAAAAGTTTTGCTTTTTTTTTTCAAAAGTTTCTTTTAAGCAAACAAGGTAAAATAGTTTTTTTGGAAAATAGTTTTTTTGGAAAAGTTTTTTTAAGAGATTTTTTTGAAAAAGTTTTTTTACCCACCCCATAATTATTGTATAATATATACAAAAATACATGAAAGTACGAGCTATGGGTAAAGTATATATGCAATATATACACACCCCCTATACTTAGCATGTGCTATGTCCTCATGGCACTAGGTGACAAAATTCATAGCTCGTACTAAGTATAAGTGGGTGAAAAGAATATAAGAATATGGGAGAATACAAAACGGGTATCGGGCCCCTATACTTACGCTATGGTCAACCTAAGTATTGGTTAGAACACGAGATTGGGGAACCGATGAGAGTAGAAAGGAATATACAAGAAGAAATGGAGCAACTCGGTTCACTCACCCCCTATACTTAGGATCTAGTAATCCTAAGTATAGCCAAAAAGTGAAAACGATACGAAACTGGGGATAGTGATGAGAATCATAGGAGAGGGAGGGAAATAAAGGGAGGAAAATCTATACAAGGAGGAGTGAGAATATACAAGGATCAAGAAGGTTTGTGATAGACCTTCTTACGGGAGCGAGGAGGTGGGTAGTATACACAAGTGTCGCTATCAGAATCGTCCTCCGAAGAATAATAGTGAGGTGTAGGGAACGTCCAACAGGGGTCGACACACGGCTGCTTGCTCAAATATGGCTTCAAAACAACCGAACTGAGCTCACTCATATAGATCACCTCATCCGGACCTGATGAGGACTCCTCAGAAAGTTTCTTCTCTGGTAAGTCGAAGGCAACTTTCTTAACCGGATTTCTAGAACCTGAAGCATCAAGAGGAAGAGGAGATTGATACGTCTTAAGGAGTTCGGGGGAACACCTCAAGGAATCAATACCCTTATTCTTCTTACCAGATGACCGACTAGAGGATGGAGCAACTGATTTATCAAGATTGGTCAATTTGGTCCCAGTTGTCTCTTTTGGTGTAGGTCTTGGATGTGGTGTGTGTGAGGTACTAACTAGAGTTCATCATTAGATGAGTCACCATATGCATTGTAATACTCCTGCAGGGTCAGCACACATCTCTGGTAAGGCATAGTGTTCTCAGTTGGCTTGGCATTTATTGGCTCATGAGTTGGATCATCTAATAATCAAGGAAATCAGTAATGATCATGTCTGACTCAGGGACAACTTCTGACTGTGAGTCCTCTCGAGAAAGTGTTACGGTAGTGGTAATGCAAGTAGTGGGTGGTGTGGAGGTGTAGGGAGTCTATGAACCAATGGTCGCTTGGACAGTCGGTATCGCAGGTGTAGTAGAGAGATGTGACTCAACTGTCTTTCGAAGGTCACGACTGTCTGAAATTTATGGGTTACCTTGGAATATCGTGTGTCCTCAAAGATCGGGTGAGGTCGGAGTGCTCCTAATGCAGAGAAATCGATCTCCCGAGTCTCGCAATCTATAGTTACCTTAGCCAAGGCTAAGAACGGCTTCCCAAGAATGATTGGAGACTGGGTGAACTCTCCTCGGTGCTCAATGTCAATGATCGTGAAGTCTATTTCCAGTAGAGCACCTTGGAAAGTAACAATGACTGAAATGGTTCCTCTTGACCGTTGAATGGACCGATCCGCCAACTGAATGATCTCTCTTGACTTCTTGGCAGATCCGAGTTTGAGCTTGGTAAGCACGGATGTCGGGAGGATATTAATCGGCGAGTCATCATCGATTCTTGCATGGGTAAATGTGGTATCTTTGATTTCACAATCAAACCTAGGCAACCGCTTTACTCTGCGACTCTTGGTTTTTCTCCCTATCATCAAAGATGTGGCCATAGACACTATATGTCTCTCAGTCCTTATTCTCTTATTGCCCGACCTTTTAGGCATCAATTTACTTCTCACAAATCTTTTAAGGTCGGGGAAGTGTTCAATGGCCATTATTAAGGAAAGCTCAAAAATCAACTTTGTATCCAATGCTTCCCTAAGTGCAGGATCCAACTTTTGTAGATCTTTTCTGTTTTCAATTTTTATGCTGTTTTCTGAGTTTTCAATTTTGTTGATCTTTTTTATAGGTGGAGGACTAGGAGAATGTACAGACTCTGGTTTGGAGGGAAAGCGGTTAGTAGAAGAGGGAGATAGAAGGGACTCCAGCTGTACATAACGTGTGGTCAATCCGGTGTCTTCCAGGTTTTCAAAAGTCAATCCGCAAAATCCATGATCCACATTCCTACCTGGAGTCTTGATCATTCTACAAATGTCATCCTCCAATAAGTTCTCATTACACCTCATGAGAGAAGTCTGCGCAATTAGAGGATACTACTGAGAACTTGGGCTTTTATACTCAACACACCTTAACTCTGGCGTGTAATGCTGGTTTGAGTATGGCCTTTCTGTATGGCAGATGTTGGTCAGAGACTCATAAGGTGGAGTCAGTAGATAGGGGGTCTGTAGATCGATCGCATTAATCCAATCCCCTGTATATGTCGGCTCTCCGAATGGGTGATATGAAGGCTGGTCAATGTTGGCTTGATCACTCAGGTCAATCAAGTCAGAAAGATCATGTAGTGTAGGCCTCTCCATTCGGTTTGTTTGGTCGACCACGTTGTACTCAAAGGTTAAGTCGGGATGTGTATAGGTCAATTGTTGTCCGGTCCCAACTCGAGGTGAGAATGATGTCTGTGGAAGCAACTGAGTCTGCCAGTCATTCATCTCAGCAGTCGCTTGCTCTTCGATTTGTTCCTTAATTCTAACAAGCGGACGAGAATATGTTGAGTCAATCCAGGGTGGTTGTGGGTCAGGGTGTAGGAATATGGGGTAGGTGAGAATGACGAAGAAGTGGAGAAGTCAGTCGAAGTTCTGACTTCGCGATCACGGCGTGGGTATGAAGATTAGTAAGAGGGTGGAGATGATCGGAATAAGGTCGAGGAACAGTGACATGGATATGGTGACCAATATTCTGACATCATTGAAGGGAAATGGGAGAATGAAGCGGATCGAGGAAGAAAGCGTGCAAGTGCACCGAATAACACACAAACAAACAAACACAAGAGCAAACCCTGAGTTCACCTACTCAACACTCTGATGGTCGCAAGAGTCCGACCATTTATATTTTTGATTTTTAATTAGGTGATAAATCAAGATATAAGTCCAATTACGCAAGGTGTAAAAGTAGGTTTTGGGCACTATCCTATGGATGCGTCCTCACCTCTCAACAATCACAATTGCCCAGCATCCAACGAGGGTTTTGCTCTCCCAAAACAAGTGTTAATTTTAGTTAGTTTTTTTGGTCAACTCTGATTAGCAATCCCGATTTTAAGTTTGGTTATCACTTGATTAATCCACCAAACAAAGCATGCCTAACGATCAGTCTCGATTTCCTTTTAACTTAAGTTTCAAAAACCAAGGGGAGGAAGTCCAGAAAAATCGATGCAAATAGTGAAATTAATGATGCATGCCCAGTTCAGAAGACTTACAGTGATCCTCACGCTCTACATGCTGGATGCAAGGCAGAATTGAAATTTTGTACTATATGAATGCAAACGAGAAAACCTTTCCTAGACAGGCAGTTCTATTCGCGAGTGATGAACAAGTTAAATTTGACTAAAGTTAAATTTGACTAATAGCCATGTGGTCAAAGTGCGTCTCGTTAAATGTGATGTGTGGTCCTAAAAATTACGAGCACAAGTAATAAAGATATTCTAATAAAATATGCTCTAAGAGTCGCGAGTGCAAGTCCTATGCTACGTCAAGCAACCACACGGCCACGAGAGGGTCTAATGTGCAGTCCGGATACAAGCGCGAGATCTCAAACAAGAGCCGATGTAAAGAAGGAATTACCTAAATTATTACAACACAATAATTACAAAAATTTACGAAAATTCTCTCAAAAATAAATTAAATATCCTTGCTCTTCAGCAGTCAGTGTACGTCGCGTCCGTCGACCTCCGATGTACTCCAAGTCCACCGGACCCTCACAAGGAAAATAAGATTTATATTAGAGATAAAAATAAAATATATACCAGAATGAGCAGAAAAATAATTGCGAAAAAATGGAGTAATTACAAGTGGCTCGGGGGTCAGACTACTCGAGTAAATGAAAAGCTAAATCCAAAATTTTAAATTAATCCTTAAGATGTTTGCCTCCCTGGCAATGGAGCCATCTGACGAGTCGCTAAATACATATTTTAATTTTAGCACGTTGTAGTACGTGTATCTAGCGATTCAATCAGAACCGAGACAAGATCTCCGTGAAGAGGTCTCGGGTTTATTTTATATCCCGGGCAAGTCTGGGATCGAACACAGGGAGGTAAAAGAACAACTTTGAGGTTAATTCAAAAATTTAGGATTATATTTCCAATGCGATTTTTTTATATTTTTTATGCAAAACAAATGCCAATGCAAAATACAGGCGACTTAAGTTAATAAGAAAGCATGCAACTTAGCCAAATTAATTTTAATGAGAAATTAATCTAATTTAGCCAAATTATATTTTTTCAGTAAACTTAATCCAATGATGAATGGACATATATATTTTTTGGAATTTTCAGGGTTAAATTGCAACAATTAAAAATGCACACTTTTTATGGGTTTTTCATAATTTTTCACACAGCAGTAAGCAAAAATCATGAAAATTTTACTGGAATGAAAACATGATGTAAGGATACTAAACAATATTTTTGGATTTTTCTGATAAAATATGAACTTTTAAGGAATTTTTTAGTGAAAACAGAGTGACTATGAGTAATTAAATCCTAATAAATCCACAATACAAAATTAGCCAAAGAGCAAATTATTTGAAAAAGGTATTTTTATATGAAATCCAGGAGATTTGAGATTTTGTAAAAATGATGTACGTGGATTTAGGTAAAAATCAAATATCCAAATCACTCTATAATTTATTTTAGGCACAAGACAATTCCAATTGCGATGAAATTTGGAAAGTAATTAGATCGTATGTTAACGCATTATTCCTGATTTTTGAAGAATTTTTGGAGAAACCGTGAGTTAGATATGAATTTAAGAGCACTGATTCGGTAAAATATAGATTTTTGCAGCAAAATAATTTTAATTAATTACTCATGACTCAGAAAAATACAAATAAATATTCGAATGGTAGACAATTTGTTACTCAACATCATGCTATTTCTCATTGAATAAAATGATATAATATTGATGTCCAAATTGATATACAAATATAGGGTTATATGTGCAAATACAAAGAACAAACAAAACATACAAACAAATATATACATGGACTAAATATGACTATATACAAAAGGGAGAAAAATTGCTAGAGGGGAGTGATGAAGAAGATGAAGATGGTGGTGATGGTGATGGTATGATGATATAGTAATGTGATGTACAAAATAAGGAAAAACAAATGTTAGATTAAAAAAATAACAAGAGAAATATGAAGGAATACTTACCTGAATCTTCGCCGGATTCGCGGAGCAGCTACGCTGAACTCCTGTCGTCGTCTCGATCCGATTGCTGAAACAAAAATCGGAGAAGCTGTGGGAGCTCTATGGGGAACTCGTGATGCGGAGTGGAGCTCCGCGGATGTCGCCTGAAGGAGGTCGTCGCTTGAGGAAGATGCCTCGCCGTTGTTACCAATAAAACATTCCAAGCTCTCTCCTTTTTCTATTAGAATGGCGAACGAGAAAAAATGAAGATGTACAAATGAATATAAAGAGAAGAGAAAGGGAAGTTAGAATGGTGGTGGTGTTGAATGGGAGGTTAGATTATTGGTGGAGCTGAATGGGAGGTTATATTATTGGTGGAGTTGAATGGGAGGTTGGATGAAGAATATGGAGTGGAATGGAGGTTGGTGGTAGAATAGAAGTTATTATAAAGAATGCCAAATAGATAATAAATAAATAAATAAATAATGTAGGCTACTAAAAAAAGAATAAAATAAAGAGAGAAAGAGTTGAGAATTTACAAAGGAAGACAAATAACATGTACATTTTTTGTTTGCTTTTCTAATTTATATTTTTTTATCTTTTTAATAATAGATATGTACAATAGAAAAATAGTATAAAATACTAAAATTAAAATACAATACAAACATGATTTTTTTGTATTTTTAGTAAATAAGAAAGATAAAATAAAAAATGGAGAAAGAATGAATATATACATAATATACAATGTACATCTAGGTCCCAAAAACCAACTTTTGCAAATGAGCTCTGATTTTAATGAAACCACTTCCATTGGATAGATAATTTTATAACTTGAATTTTAAAAGCGAGTTTGGTGAATTTGGAATTCATACAGAGCATGAATTTGGCTTGGAAGTTGATCTTTACGGCCTTGTCCCTTTGGGATCTAGGAGCACTTATTTGAGATAAAATTTGTTTTGTATTTTTGTATTTTTATATACATTTTTATGAATAGGTTAGAGAAATAATTAGCCAAAAAGGAGTTGAAATGAAATTATTAAAAATATATGACGTTTTGGGCTATTTACAGGTGAAAAACTCCTTTAATTTTGCGGCTTTAATTGTTAATTTATTTTTACAATCTAATATAAAATAATTGGTATGTTTTATTTAAAGAGTCTTTTTATTAATTTATTGATTTATATACACTTATTTGGAATTTCACTCAGGGATTTTGCTAAGAGAAAGATATTGAGATGATGAATCGTGGATTCATCTCACTTCCACACCTGAGCTGGAATAAATTGAAATTATTCGGTCGGTGATATTTCTAAGTTTATCCTCAATAAATTCATATCTCTTCACAACCCTAGAAATGTTATCCTTCAAAGAGTCCACATAGCAAATCATTGAAGCATTTTGTCTACTAAGAGGATACTGCTGGGATCTTGAAGTCTCATACTCAACGTGCCTAGAATCTGGCATGTAATACTGGGTCGAGTATGGACCATCCGAATGACAAATATTGGTCGGAGCCTCGACTAATGGAGTCAATGATGTGGGGTTGGTACATCTAGCCCATGAGTCCAAGACCTTAAATGTGTTGGCTCTCCGAAAGAAGGATGGTCAATGTGGGCATGATTACTAAGGTCAATCAAGTCAGGAAGATCACATGATGCAGGCCTCTCCATTTGGTTTGTCCAATCGACCATGTCTTGCCCTAAGGTCAAGTCAGGATGTATATGTAAATTGCAATCCTTTTCTAAACATTTGTAAATTGTTTTCCAAACATTTTACTTTACACAAAGAAAATAAAATTTTCATGACAAACTATTTTTAAAAAGGTTGAAAATATTTAACAAAATATTTTCAAAATAGTTTTCAAAATATTTTTCAAAAATATTTTCAAACTATTTTTCAAACAGTTTGCAAAAACATTTCTTCTTGATTTACTAATTAGTAAATAGAAAAAAGAATTTGAGGAATAGTCAACATCTTTTTATTATGTGATTTTAATGAATTTTAGTAGTGTTTTAGCCATAATTATTAAGAAAAATACAAAAGTACGAGTTATGGATAAAGTATATACGAAGTATATAGGACCCCCCTTTACTTAGCTTGAGCTATGTCCTCATAGATCAGAGAGAAAAAGAGAAGACATAACTTATACCGAGTATAGAAAAGGCTAAAGAATAAATGAATAAGGAACGAAGAAATGGATAAATAGAAAGTTGACTGTCCCCCCTATACCCAGGGTCAAATAATCCTAAGTATAACAAAATGTATACAAACAGGGAGGGTCAAGGGTGAGAATGAACATATCGTACTCAGATTGTCTCCCCCTATACTTAGGGTAAGATATCCCTAAGTATAGACAAGAAGAGGAGACAATGGAGAGGATCAAAGAATAGTAGAAATCAGGGTGCACACCCCCTATACTTAGGACAAAGTACGTCCCAAGTATATAAGGTTGACAAAAAGGGGCGACACCTTATTGATAGAAAAAGAATAGGGAAAAGGAAAAGTAGAAAAGAAGAAAAGAGAGAAGATAAGTGAAGATAGAATAAGGGATTTGAACAACTCGGGGTGCACATCCTCCTATACTTAGGGCAAAGTACATCCTAAGTGTGTCAATGATGAAGGGGATGACACCTTTTCGGTAGAATAATAGACAATAGAAGGAAAAGAAGAAAAGAATAAATGAAGAAAAGTAATTCAAAAATATTTTGATTTTATTTGTCTTCGATTGAATAGAGTCAACGACAGACATAAACGTATCATGTTCAAGATAAGGCTTCAGAAGCTATACATTGACTACAAATGGCTGTGCATCAGCTGACAAACCAGATATCATTATGCTTCCATTGTTACACGCATGCCTCACTATGAATGGCCTGGTCCATTTGCTCTTCAGTTTGACCAGAAAGATCTTTAATTTTGCATCGAACAATCACACCTTCTGACCTGGCTCGAAGGATTTGCAGTGGATGTGCTTGTCGTGCTACTTCTTGACCTTCTCCTTGCACATCAGGCTGTTGTCATATGCGTAGTCTCTAAATTCCAACAATATGTTCATATCCACTTTTCGGTACTTCTCAGCTTTCTCAAAGTTCAAATTATAGATCTTGATGACCCATAAATATTTGTGATGGCTTGCCATAGACAAGGTAGTAGGGGGACATTCCTAGGGGTGACTTGTATACGGTTTTGGAGGCCTAAAGAACTGAATCAAGTAGTTGAGACTAGTTCTTGAGATCTGCACACACAAGCTTCTGCATGATCATCTTTATCTCCCTATTTGAACATTTAGCTAAGCCATTGGACTGTGAGTGGTATGGTGAAGTGACACGATGCTCTATGCATAATTCTTTAGTTAGCTTCTTCACCTCTCTTGTTTATGAAATGGCTACCCCCATCTGATATGATAACTTTGGGGATCCCGAACCGTGCAATGATGTGATCTCTTATGAATCGACAAACCATCTGACTGTTAGCAGTTCGGGTGAGAATAGCCTCCACCCAGTGACTCACAAAGTCGATAGCAAGAACAATGCATTCATAATCTTGGCTGTTTGGAAATGAGCCCATAAAATCGATGCCCATGCGTCGAAGACATCTGATATCTGAATGAACTTCAGAGGCATCATATCTCTCATTCCTATAGTACCAGCCATCTTTTGGCAGTCAATGCAACACTTGACGTAATCTTCTACATCTTTGAATAATGTAGGCCACCAAAGGCCACTCTGAAGAACCTTTGCTACTATTCGTTTGCCTGAATGATATCCTCCGGAGTCTCGATCATGGTACAATGTGAGGACACTTGGAACTTCCTCCTGAGGAATACACCTCCTCCAGATGCAATCTGCCCCCTCATAGAATTGATATGGATCCTCCTATTGGTAGAAATGAATTTTAGTCAAAAATTTGTCCACTTTTAGCTTTGACCAATCTTGCGGAGTTCTCTTAGACATAAGATAATTCATAACATCAACATACCAGGGGAGCGAGGTGACTGACTGAATTGCCTCATCTGGAAAGTTTTCTGTGAACGGTTGTAGGTTCGGCTCAGGAGATGCAAGCTAAGGAATTCTGGATAAGTGGTCGGCACCGCATTCTTCACTCTAGGTTTATCTCATATTTCAAGTTCAAATTCTTGGAGGAGAAGGATCCATCAGATGAGGTGTGGTTTGACATCCTTCTTCTGTTGTAAGTACCAGATGGCCGAATGATCTATATAGATGATGACCTTGGACCCGAGGAGAAGGGATCTGAACTTTTCCAAGGCAAAGACTACCACTAGCAGCTCTTTTACAATGACTGTGTAATTCCTTTGGGCTTCATCGAGCGTTCAACAAGCGTAGTGAATCGCAAATGGTACATTATCTTCCTCTGTCCGAGCACAACATCGATGGCATAATTTGACGCATCTATCATTATCTCAAAAGTATGTCTCCGAATCAGTGGTTGCAAGATAGGGGCCTGAGTAATAAGTTCCTTCAACTGATTAAAGGCACGGAGCACAGTCATCCACAATGAAATCATTCTCCTTGTCTAGCAACTCGGTCAACGATGTGGACAACTTACTGAAATCTTTGATAAATCACTGGTAAAAACCAACATGGCCCAAGAATGACCTGACCTGCTTGATGGTTGTAGGTGGCTCAATTTCAGAAATTACCTCCACCTTGGTTGGGTCAACATCCGTGCTATGTTTAGAAACAACGTGACCCAACACAATTCTTTCAATCACCATGAAGTTGCTCTTCTCCCATGAGAGCACTAGATTTACCTCACGGAACCTCCATAAGACTCGGTCTAGATAGTCAAGGCATTGGTCAAATGAATCCCCGTAGATCGAGAAATCGTCCATAAAGATCTCGAGAAAATTCCCACCATATCAGCGAACACTACAAGTATACACCTCTAAAATGTGGTTGGGGCATTCCAGAGCCCGAACGACATCCTTCTGAAGGTGTATGTACCAAAGGGACATGTGAACGTGGTCTTCTCTTGGTCTTCAGAGGCTATTGCAACTTGATTATACCCAAGGTATCCATCCAAGAAGCAAAAGTATTACTTCACGGCCAATCTCTCAAAAATCTGGTCAATGAAGGGTAACAGAAAGTGGTCCTTCTTGGTGATAAGATTAAGTCTTTTGTAATCCATGCACACTCGCCAAGAAGTGGGTTTTCTGGTTGCAATCTCCTCTCCTTTGTCATTCTTCATGATGGTGATCCCTGATTTCTTTGGCACCACATGCAGAGGTCTCACCCATTTACTGTCGGAGATACGATATATGAATTCTGCATCGCACCATTTTTGAATTTCTTTCTTGACAACCTCCCGCAAATTTGGGTTGAATCTTCTATGAAATTCTTGAGAGGTAGTGACACGAATTTGCGATGTCGTCGAGATGGAATAAATAATACAATGTCATTGTTCTCAACCAATTGAACTGGTCAATGAGAAAAATATTTTAAACCACCTTAAAGAAATCAATCAATGGAATGTAAGCGATTATCGCTATAAATTTACATGGTATAGCGACCAGAGTAGAACACAAGGAGCACGATTTTAAAACATAGCAGTCAAATTTCGAAAATAAAGTTTTCAGTGGTTTTTGATTTTTTAGTTTTTTTTTAATTTTCAAATAAAGCACAAGTCACAATATGCACAAGGGATAAAAATACAGACACCACATACTTTTTGTATTTTTAGAATAATAAAAATTCTCAAATAATTACAGAAAATAAATTTTTAGATTTTACAGGTTTTCAAATGTTTTTGATATTTTTTTTCAAATTTTTCTGATGTTTTTGTGATTTTATAAAAATTCAAATAATGGAAACAAGACAAAACAATGCATCGCCAAGAGTATTTTGCACCTTAAAAATATTTTAAATGCCCCAAACTCCTAGACTTATTTTAAGCTAAAACAAATTTAAATATCTACAAACAAAACTGATATCAGAAATTTTGGATTTCTCTACAATTTTCTATAATTTTTTTAATATTTTTAGTTTTTCATTTTTTTTGGTTTTTATAAATGATTAATGCACGAAAATAAGAAGGAAACTAAAAGAGAGTAAAATACACCTACAATAATTTTTTTGGGATTTTTAGGCAAACTTTCGAATTTTTATGATTTTTCTAATTTTGGGAAATAAAAAGATACTTTTTTTGAATTTTTAAAATTATCAAATAAAAATTAAATGCGATGAAAAATTTATATATTGTTCAAGGACATAGCCGGAGCATGCACAAATTTTTTGAGAATTTATTGTGTAATAAAAACATTTATTCAACAAGAAAAAGCATGCAATTTAGGTCTGGAGAAACATGGACCAGAATGCAAATATTCAAAGTTTTTGCATCAAAATATAACAAGACATAAAAAATAGGATGAAAAGTGCAATTGACCCAATAAATGCGTATGTCACAAGTGATAACGCTCTAGCAGGGACTCGATTGTAATTTTGAAAATTCTCAGGGTGCAGAATGTAACTTTCCCAATCTTTTTTATTTTAAAATCTACCCTAGGGTTCCTTTTCCTTCCTCGTTTCTTTTTCAGCAAAGGGGGCACAAGGGTCGGGCCACCGAGGTGGGCCTGAAGATGACACAAAGATGCGTTGGGGGCGGTGCGGGCGGTCGGCTGGAGGTGGTTCGACAGAGGGTGATCTGGGCACGTGAGCAACTGTTGGAAGGTGGGCGCAGCTGCGAGGTGGTGCGCGGGCCACGCAGCGGTCGATCACCACGGGGGTATGCGGAGGACGTGCCGCTGGAGGTCCAGTGGGAGCTTCAGGCGGTCCGGAGTGGGTCTGCGTATGATAGAAGTCACGTGGCCTAGGGGCCGATGTGTGTGGCGAGGTTGGTTGGTCGCTGGTCTGGAGTCTGGGCGTAAGGGCTCTGCACAGGCGGAGGGCTGGCATTGTCAGTGGAGGCGTCGTGCGCGTCGCGCACTGGAGGACGGTCATGTTCGACAGGGCGCCGCATTGGAGTGGCGGAGGCGGCTTGAACAGGTGTCGATGGAGGGCTGAGGGTGGAACGAGCGGTGGCTGCACTGACGGGCCAAGTGACGGTGGCGGGCGTCGTCGCCCGCTGGAGTTATTTTTTTTGTTTTTTTTAATTTTTTTGTATATGTAAACAACAGAAATAAAAGATTTTTTTTAGTTTTTTAAAGAAACTATAAACATGAACTATTTTTTTATTTTTTCTTTTAATGATCCTGCAAAACAAATGTTAGAGAGAAAAAACTATGCAATTATTTTATTTTATTTATTAATTTTATTTATAACTAAAAATAAGATGCGTAAATGGTGCATATCTTGCAATATGGAAGATAGATTTGAGGATCCGACCACCATGCGTGGTCGGATGGGATAGGTTGTGTGAGATAGAATATGAAATGTAGAGATTGGAGAATGAGATGAAAAATCGGTGTCGGATTGAGAAATGTGTGGTGGATTTTTTTGGAGATTTATCTAAATTTTAATCAAGAAATTGAATCACAAATTATGTCTAATGATTATCAAGAGAAAAGACAAAAAGTAAAATGGATCTCATCTTGGGGTCGGATACGCCGTGGTGGCCTCGACGAGGGCCGACTCGCTGTCACCGGACGACTCGGAGGCTGGACACCCTTCTTCGACAAGATCGCTCTTGGAGATCGAACTCCTCTCCACCAAAGATTGATCGAAGAATAATGTAGGGAGACGAGCCCAATAAATAGAAGATGAAAATCAAAATGGAAAATATATACGAATAAGGAAGATTTTTATTGGTTAATGAAATAAATAAATAAATAATTAAATTAATTAAATAATTACAAAATTTGGAATTAAATAAAACAAATAAAACAATTAATTTATAGAAATTAATTAGCCACCTTAATGGTTGTTATTTAAGGTATAGGATAATATCTTATATACATGGCATGTTTTCAAATCCAATAAATAAATAAATTAAATAATTAAATACAAATTTCGTAATTAAATTAAACCAATTATTTAATGTTAGATATTTACTGGTTTTGTGATTTACGTGTGAGGAAAATATTATATACATGTAGTATAATATACACATGTACAAATAAGGAATTTATTTTTTTAAATATATATTTTTTAATTTTTTTAATTATTAATATTGTTTTTAATAATTAAGATAATATTTAAAATTATGTATATTATGTATAAAAAATAAATATGAATTAATATATACAATAAGTATGTGGTAAAACTGCACAAACGACCATAGAAAATCTGCTTTTCAACCGTAACTTCAAAAATTATGAAATCATAGCCATTTGAAAGATAATTTAATTTAGAGTATAATGGAAGTGAGCTTGATTCAATTTGAGTCTATATTGAGCCGGAATTGATCGTTCAATTGCCACTTTATAGCTTTTTCTGAGTGTGATTATTTGTAATCTATACATTATTTTATTTTGCAATTACAAAATATTTTTATTTACAATTTTATTTACAAAAATATTTAATTTGAGGTCAATTTATGTACAAATAAAATAATGTAAGTTTTATACAAATATTCAAGGAAAAATTTACAAAATATTTTTGGATTTTGAATTAACGACCCTACCTCCCCCTACTTTATTCCTGGTAGATTAGGTTAAGTCTCGATATTCTCTCAGATTCGGGTCAGTCTGTAGTTATTTCATAGCTACATCCTTTATTTTTCTTTTCTTTTTTTTATTCTTTTATTTGAGTGTTAAAATTTTTTTAAAATGCATATTTAACAAATGCATGCAAAATGGTAATTTCACGAAATTAGTAGGTATTTACATGTATTTGACTAAGGAAATGGATCTAAAATAAAAGAATAAAGGCGATGAATCGTGGATTCATCATTCCCCTATACTTTACCTTTGTTAGTCCCTTAGCAAACACTTATTTGGAAAATGAGTGAACACAAAAGTAAAGAAAAGAAAAAAAGTAAAGAAGTTAGAACAATGTTGACTTTAAACTTATGTTCATAAAATTGTAGAATGGAGATCTGTCGGACATTTGGATTATTAGTATGTTGGATTAATGGGAAATGGATTCAAAACCTAACAGCCTCTAAGTTCCACAAGGCTCCTATTCTGGTCTCCTCAATAGTCAGGTCAGAACAAGTCTACATACACATATTCTTATGACTATGAATCTTTACTTGTACGGTGTAAGTGAAATATAGCTCCTCATCAAAAGTAGAAAAGAAACAACCTCTCTAAACAAGGTAACTCTATTATTCCGGTTAGCAACTCTTTCCTCGAGGAGCGGGGATATTCCCTTCTAAGTTCAAGCACAACCAGCTCAAGAGGAATGGAGAAGAGAATGAACGATAACCTGTGTAGCTACCTATCTTGGATGCATGACTAGTATAGCAAAGTCATCCGCTGCAAGCTCACAAACATTTGAATTTGAAGCTCTTATTCATTTTTTTTTCACTTATATATACACTCCGGCAGGTATTTTACTTTTCAATCTGGCCTGTCCACTTTTGGAGATTCTGCATTTTTTTGAAAATATATACGAGGTGCAACATGTACATAAGGAGTTTTTCTTCTTGAGCCAGTAGCTATCCCTCTTTTAAAGCATTATTGCCACCCCACAACATCCAATCTTTAGTCCTCAACATCACTAAACCAGGTTGAGATACACTTCCCTCCCTAGAGGAGGACGAGAGGCTCCACCCAGATGTACTACCCTCGTATGATACCCCAAGTCAAAAGATTCTGCCCCCTCATTACCTCCTCCATGAAGAGCTACGTGTAGAGTGCTTGTCCAAGGGAAGCCATGGTCTGAAAGAATCATGCGTGTGTTGTTAAATATTCTACTTAGACTTATCAAGATGACATGTGAACATAGTCTTATGGACTCAAAGAATTAAGTCACTAGGACTTGAAAAGTCTTAACTCCAGTTCTTATAAGGTTCCTCTGAATTTAAGTGGATTAAGGTCCAACTAAGCTCCATTCATCAAATTTATTCCAAATTTAGTTTAAATGATAATACTACCCTGAAAAATGCACATGCAAATGCAAGAAATATGTACAATGCAAAGAAAAGAAAGCAAAATCTTTTTGTGAAATAATTTTTCTAATTTTGAACTTTTTATGAATTTTTGAAAAATGATGCTTATGCAAAAAGAGTTTTTTTAACAAATAGTTAGTAATATATACAAGTATATAAAATTTTTTAATAAGGGTTATGGATGAGATATACATATTTACACAGAAGTCAGTTAATTATTTACAAGAATCAGGTGAAACGATTTACAACTTGAGTAATTTATACAAGTATATACATACAGTTGGATTTTTTTTCTTTCGTGTGATGCCTATATTCCTCAAACTTATTTGAAAATAGTTTTACAAATAATTTTGAAGACTATAGTCAAAAATATTTTTTCAAACAATTTTACAATAATTTACAAACATTTGAAAATAATTTTACAAATATTTTTCAAATAGTATATATAGTTTTACAAAATAATATTATTTCAAACAAAGAAAAATTTTTACTAGCCAAAATATTTTTACAAAGGTTGAAAATATTTTACAAATATTTTTCAAATAATTTTCAATTTTTTTAAAATAGGTTTTCAATCCACTTTCAAATATTTTCAAAATATTTTAACCTTACTTATTAAGCAGTATATACAGAAAGAATTTTAAGGAAATTTCTGCATTGTTTTATTAGTTAGTTTCTTTTTAACCAGTATTTATACAGTATTTTAGCCATATTAAAAATATGAAAGTACGAGTTATGGCTAAAGTATATATACAATACATACGACACCCCCTATACTTAGCTCAAACTATGTCCTCATAGTGATTAAAGAGCTGAAAAGGAAGACATAACTCATGCTAAGTATAGAAAAGTGAAAAGAATACTATACTACTACGCTGACTAAAAGAATAATATCAATAGAATTTGGTGATCCCCTATACTTAGGATCAAGTAATCCCAAGTATAGAAGACTACACACAAGGAAAAACATCGAGGGTTAGAATGTACTGGGTTTACCTCCCCTATAATTAGGCTAAAATATCTTTAAGTATAGGCAACAAAACAAAGGTAAAAAGAATCAAAAGAATAATCACACATCCGGCACCCCCATATACTTAGGGTAATATACACCAAGTATAACATAATATTGAGATGGAGATGGGGTGTTAGACAAAATAATGTGCGATATGGACAATTGGATCTATACATCTACGGGAGGAAGTGATAATCAAGCATGAGATGCAAATGATGTTAGTGAAAAACCACATATCATACAAAATGAATGGGAGAAACATCGACGATCAACATATCATGATCTAGATATGGCTTTAGGCGCTGACCATTAACTTGGAAGGTGGACTCAGATGACATCTCGGATATATCAATACTGCCATTGTCATGCACCTTCCGGACCAAGTATAGTCCCTCCCACTTGCCCTACAACTCCCTGGAAATAGTTTTAGCCTAGCATCGAATAACCATACTTTCTGGTTCAGCTCAAACTGCTTATGGCTGATGTGAAAATCATGCCATATCTTCACTTGTTCCTTATACTGTTGGCTACTTGAAAAGGCTGTATCTCTAAGCTCCTCCAGGGCTGCCAATTCTACCTTTCTCTGATCTCCTACACTCTCTGGATCCAAAAATGTCTCAGTAACAACCTATAGTGACTTATGCTTCATCTCAACTGGTAAGTGTCATGGCTTGCCATAAACGAGTTAAAATGGAGATGTACCCGATATAGTCTTGAAGGATGTCCGATATGCCCACAAGACCAAGTCCAAAAGCTGTGAACAATCCTTTCGGTCTGAATGGACTACCTTATGCAATATAGTCTTAATCTCCCTGTTAGAAACCTCAGCAAGACCATTCGTCTGTGGATGATAAGGAGTGGTAATTGTATGATCTATGCTGAACTCGTTAGCAAGGGCCCTTACCTTGTCGTTGATAAAATGAGTCCCCCTGTATGATATCAAAACTCCAGGTACTCCGAATCGTGAAATGATATTTTCCTCAAGAATTTGCAAACAGTATTATCATCTACGGTTCAGGCGAGGATGGCATCAACCCAACGACTTACATAATCTACATCAAGTAGAATATACTCAAATCCCTGACTCTTAAGAAATGGGCCCATGAAATCAATGCCGCATGAGTCAAAGACCTCACAGAGGTGAATGGGCTGCATCGGCATCATATCTCTCTATCCACAAGTGCTATTTTCTAATAGTCAGTACATCTTTTCATGAATTCATCTGAATCCTTGAAGAGGGTAGGTCACCAAAGGCTGGAGCACCTTTTGTGCTATCCATTTCTCAGAATGATGTCCTCCTTCCTCAAGCTTGTGGAAATAGGTGAGGACACTATGTCTTTCTTCTTGAGGAATACACCGTATCCACATGCTATCCCCCCTCATGATAAAGAGTGGAATTTTCCTAATGGTATGACTTGGCCTTTGCAAGAAAGGTCTCAAGTCGCTGTCTGGGTCAATCTTGTGGAACTTTCTTCGTGACAAATAGTTTACAATGTCGGCATACAATGGAAGTGAGGTGATTGCAAGGAACACCTCATCTGGGAATGTCTTTGTAATAGGTGTGATCTGATCCAAATCCTCAAGGTTCTGTAAACGGGAGAGGTGATCCGCTACCACATTTTGGACTTCAGGTTTATCCTTAATCTCTATGTCAAATTCCTGGAGTAGAAGGATCCATCTGGTCAATCTAGCTTTGGCATCCTTCTTTGCCATTAAGTATCATATGGCGGTATGATCAATATAAATAATCACTCTAGATCTGAGAATGTAAGATCAAAACATTTCAAAGGAAAAGACTACAACTAACATCTCCTTTTCTATGACCGTGTAATTCCATCGAGCGACATCCAATGTACGAATAGCGTAGTGAATGGCATATGGTAATCCATCCCTCATCTGTCCTCGCACAACCCCAATGATAAAATCAGAGGCATCCGTCATGATATCGAATGGGAGAGACCAATCAAGCGACTGAAGGATATGATCCTCAACAACTAGATTCTTGAGAGTCACAAATGATGCAAGACACTTATCATCGACAAGGATCTTGGTGTCTTTTGTCAACAAATCAGTAAGCGGTCGGGCAATATTGCTGAAGTCTTGTATGAATCGTCGGTAGAAACTGACATGCCCCTAGAAAGGTCGCAGCTGTCGTAAATTGGATAGTGGATTGAGTTTCTTTATGATATCCACCTTGGTCGGGTCAACCTCCATGCCCCTGTTGGAGGTGATATGACCAAGGACCATCCTCTGAGTCACCAAGTGACTCTTTTCCCAAGATAATACTAAGTTGACCTCAATACAACACTGAAGTACTCGATCTAGGTAATCAAGACATGCATCAAAACTGTCACCGTAGACTGAGAACTCATCCATGAAGACTTTTAAAAATTCACTAACCATGTCTGAGAAAATAATGAGTATGTGTCACGACCCCGTTTCCCGGGCCGTCAGATCCTCCCATATCCGGATCTGGTTACTTAGCAATAATTTATTCAGCAATCACAACTAACATTCAGAAATAGACTGCAAATAAAAATACTCAGAAGAAAGTATTTCAACACTTTTCCATTCACAAAATAAAGTTCAGATGATACACTGTACCACTATAACCATTTATATGTACATCAGCTTAAAAGGGAAATATACAAAAGATTACTAACTACCTTAAAGAAAGTAAAGCTACTGTGGCTGGCTGGATGTCTAGTATGTAAGCTGGATGATTTTTTTAGAGTCTTTGCGATGGCTCACCGATACCTGTTGGGTTTTCCATAAATCATAGGATAAAAATTAGCGAATGCTAAGTAACGAAGTAAAGAAAAGCAAACAAATTGTGTAATTTTTCAAAATTCATTGATATCACAAAAATTTCATTTCTTTTCATTAATTTAAGTCCTATTCCTTTCTATTCCACATCAAGGATTAGTCCAGGGGAACCCCACCATTCTTGGACTCCGAAGCTGTGGATGCTTCAGGATTGGAGATTGTGTTGATCTTGGTAAGCTTATGCTGCCGCACGTCACCTCAACCAATCATCCAATACTACCCTGACAATTTCCTTTTTCATTTATTAAACAGGGTCTCAACCCTTAGCCTGGAAAAACAAAAGAGCACACCGTCCTCGAGGACTCGGTTGCTTAAAACCTCATGCTAACATTTAATCATATAACCTAGCAGCTTTAAATGCATGTTATCGTGACCCAGCCGCTATTGAACCACCCGTGCCTCCATATGGCACGACCACATCTTCTGTCGTTCCAACCCGAATATATTGGCTCCTGGTACCACGCATTGCAAAATCTTCATTTCGTGCGCACTTATCATAACAGGGCAACCATGTACCACCTAGGTAGGGAAACGTCAATACGGGTTCCTTCCGACAAACCTACAGGTTGCATGCCCGGCCTGTAGTTCTACTCCCAGTCATCCTTAACGTGACACATGATCCTTTTTAGGATCCATCTCAAATCACACCAATTCACATGATGTAATTCTTTCGTTAAGTCTTTGATTTGCATAAACCGCAATACTTAGTATCGACTCACATATATATTATTCATAACCATATGTATACTCCTATTTATACCTATTTTAACTCCCAAATCCTAACTTTCAGAGCCAACGCATCAATTTGATGCGTAAATCTTATTTTAGTGGGAATCACAAAGCAATTCTTTAGACTTTTTCAAAAATAACCAAAATTAGGGTTCTTCGTAGCAAAGAACACAAAATCAAGAATTTCAATAATTTTGTATGAAAACCCAATAGCAAAAGGAAGGATTTCATTACCTAATCGAGCTCTCTCTCGTGTATGCATGGCTTTATCGAGTTTCGTTTTTAGAAAGGCTATTTTAAGGCTCCTGAAAAGATCGAATTTCATTTTTCGTATCAAAATGCTAAGAATATGTTAAGAACGCGAAGAACGAACGAAGAACGCGAGGAACGCGAAGAACACGAAGAACGTCAAGAACATATTTTCTCTTAAAATTTCGGCAGAGTTTCCCCTTATATCGGGACATATTTCTCAGAAAATTTCAGCGGAGTTTCCCCTTATATCGGGACATATTTCTCGGAAAATTTCGGTAGAGTTTCCCCTTATATCGGGACATATTTCTCAGAAAATTTCAGCAGAGTTTCCCCTTATATCGGGACATATTTCTCGGAAAATTTCAGCAGAATTACCCCTTATATCGGGACATATTTCTCAGAAAATTTCAGCAGAGTTTCCCCTTATATCGGGAAATATTTCAAAATAAAAACGAAAAGAGTTTCCTCTATAAAATCAATAGAGAGAAAAATAACAGCGAAACTGAACAACAAGAGATGAAGAACCGGTAGACACCACACATCTTAGGTGAGTGAACGTGTGACGAATCATAGGGTCACTGACGTGCATAGCCGCCCGCACCTAAGTAGGGTATTACACAGATTTCTTCATCAAAATAACTATAAAAGCATAATACGAAGAATAGAAACATAAACGATGGAGAATCGGTAGACACCACGCGTCTTAGATGAGTGAACGTGTGACGAATCACAGGGTCACTGACGTGCATAGCCGCCCGCACCTAAGTAGGGTGTTACACAGATTTCTCCTCGAACCACAATAGGAAAACGAATCGGAAAGAAATATGAATCAAAAACAAAACTTCGAAGAACAAGAGTATGAATTGAAAGCCTAGCTTACGAAGCAACTAAGAGAGGATCATACCTTTCTCCTCCTCGTTTTCCCGGCAGCGCTTCGCTAGCGCTCCTCCCTCACTCCCACTCCTCCTCCCAACCTCTCGACCCTAGCCCTTGGGGTGGTGGTGGTAGTGGAAGTTGTAGAGAGTGAATGGGTAGAGGGGGTCTATTTATAAGCCCCAGAAAACCACTAACCATGGTTAGAAAACCATGGTTTAGACCTTAACCATGGTTTAGCGGCCCATGGTTTTGGCCCATGGTTTTAGCCAAAACTTATCCCAAACTTGGAGCCTAAGTTAGAACATTCTAGAGGATTCTAGATTCGCTAATGACGCTTAATTAACACTAATCGTGATTAACTTTCACTAATCGTGATTTAACTTTCGCGGCTTACGCTTATCTTTTGTTAACTATTGATTAGTGTTTACTAATGATCATTAGCGGCTTTCAATCGTCATTAATTTCTTTAATTATTTTAATTAGTATTAATGACAGTCATTATGGATTAATGACTTCTCTTTCTTCGGAAAATCATAACAATTCGAAACGAAGTCCGATTCACACGAAACAAATTTCGTTGGTTTTCTCTTGACGAGCCGGATCTTATTATATAGGATCCGAGATATACCAAGTTCTAGGCTTTACAATTATAACAACCTTAAAGGAAGTCTCGTCCTCGAGACTAAAAAAAATGCAGGCATAACATCCTTAAAGAGGATTGAAACCATAACAACCTTAAAGAGAATGAACGTCATGTCATTTAAAATGAACATATACATAATACATAATGTTATCATTCAAACAAGTACGGGTATTTCTCTCTCATTTCTGCCTCAGGTTCCCATGTGGCTTCTTCAAACTCTTGGTTTCGCCATAATACTTTAACTAGAGGCACCTCTTTGTTTCTCAACTTTTTGATATCCCTTTCAAGTATTTGCACAGGTATCTCTTGGTATGTCAAGTCTGGCTCAACATGTAAATCATCATAACTTATCTTATGCTCTGGATCCCTAATGTACTTTCTCAGATTTGATACATGAAATACATCATGTATTGCTGAAAGATGTGGAGGAAGTGCAAGTCTATAGGCAACTTTTCCAATCTATTGAATAATTTCAAAGGGACCCACGAACCTGGGTGCTAACTTCCCACGCAAGCCAAACCTCTGAACACCCTTCATAGGTGATACTTTGAGAAATACAAAGTCACCTACCTCAAATTCAAGGTCTCTTCTCCTGGTATCACGGTAACTTTTCTGGCGACTCTGGGCAGTTAATAGTTTTTTTCTAGCAAGTTCTACAGCTTCCCGTGTCTCCTGAAGTCTATCTGAATCATAAAGGTTCTTTATTCCGACCTCTTGCCAACACAAAGGAGTAGTACACCTTCATCCATCTAGTGCTTCAAATGGTGCCATGCCAATACTTGTATGGTAACTATTATTGTAGGTGAATTCCACAAGAGGCAAATGTTTAATCCACGATCCCTTCCATTCTAAGGCACATGCTCGTAGCATATCCTCTAGTGTTTGAATCGTACGTTCTGACTGACCATCTGTTTGTGGATGATATGCTGTACTCAAGAATAGTTGTGTACCTAGGGCTTTCATGAAGTTCTCCCAATAGTGTGAGGTGAATCGTGAATCTCGATCAGAAACTACTTCCTTCGGGATACCATGGAGGCGAATCATATGTGTAATATATAACTCAGCCAGCTGGTCTGGAGTGAAAGATAAGCTTATCGGAATGAAGTGTGCTACCTTTGTCAGACGATCTATTATAACCCAGATACTATCTTCACTACCAGTCGTCTGAGTAAGCCAGTAACGAAATCCATGGAAATGCTTTCCCATTTCCATTCAGGTATAGGGAGGGGTTGCAATAATCCCGGTGGCTTTTGGTGTGAAGCTTTTACCTGCTGGCAAGTGAAACATGAATTCACAAACTCAGCAACATCTTTCTTCATTCCCGACCACCAAAAGTATGAATGAAGATCCTTATACATCTTCGTAATTCCTGGATGAATAGATAATCTAGAACAATGAGCTTCTCGTAAGATGTCTTTCCTTATTTCAGGTGTGTTTGGTACACAAACTCTGTGATGATTATACAGTAAACCATCTTGTATCTGGAATCCCTCTATCTCATTCTTCTCAAGTTGTTGTTTCAAGTCTTTAAGGACTGGATCATCCTCCTGTCCCTTCTTTATTTTATCCCATATTTATGGTTTGTATCGATGAGGAATAGTTATAGTATCAACACTATTATCAAATGGTTTCCATTCACTTAACGTTGATAGTAAACCCCAGAAGTGGATAGCACTCACTAACCCGGGTGTATAAGTTCTTCTGCTAAGTGCATCTGCTACGACGTTCCCCTTATCAGGGTGGTAGGAGATAGTGCAATCATAATCTTTCAACAACTCTAGCCACCGTCTCTGTCTCATATTGAGCTCCGTTTGATCAAACAGATATTTCAAGATTTTATGATCGGTGAAGATTTCAAAAGTAATACCTTACAGGTAGTGTCTCCATATCTTTAAAGCGAAAACTGCGGCAACTAATTCAAGGTCATGTGTTGGGTAGTTCTTCTCATGTGTCCTGAGCTGTCGTGATGCATACGCAACTACCTTACCATGTTGCATAAGAACCGCCCTAAGTCCTTCTTTAGATACGTCAGTGTACACTGTAAACCCTTCACTCCCGGAGGGTAGAGTAAGGATGGGTGCAGATGTTAGGCATTCTTTCAGTGTCTGAAAACTAGCTTCACATGTATCAGACCTAAGAATGGGACCCCCTTTTGAGTTAGTCTAGTCATTGGCAATGCTATTCGTGAAAAGTCCTTCACGAATCTTCTATAATATCCAGCTAAACCCAGAAAAGATCGTATTTCTGTGATAGTCTTTGGGCGTTCCCAACTCATCACTGCACTAACCATTGTAGGATCAATTGATATACCTTCCCCATAAATAACATGGCCTAAGAAAGATACTTCAGATAGCCAGAAATCACATTTGCTATATTTAGCATACAATTTGTTCTTCCTTAGAGTTTCAAGTGCCCGCCTGAGATGGTGTTCATGCAGATACTTATCCTTGGAGTAAATAAGCACATCATCAATAAAGACTACTACAAAGTGATCTAAGAACTCCTTGAATACTCTATTCATGAGATCCATGAAGGCTGCTGGGGCATTTGTTAGTCTAAAAGGCACAACTAAGAATTCATAATGTCCGTATCTAGTTCAAAAAGCTGTCTTGGGAATATCTGTATCTTTAATTTTCAACTGATGGTATCCATATCTTAAATCAATCTTGGAATACACAGTTGAACCTTGTAACTGATCAAAGAGATCATCTATTCTTGGCAGAGGATAGTTGTTCTTTATTGTCCTCTTGTTTAGTTGTCTATAGTCAATGCACAACCGCATCGACCCATCCTTTTTCCTAACAAATAAGACAGGTGCACCCCATGGTGAAGTACTAGGACGAATGAATCCTTTATCTAACAGTTCTTGCAATTGTACCTTTAACTCTCGTAACTCAGCTGGTGCCATCCTATACGGAGGGATAGAGATAGGCTGAGTATCATGTATGAGAGATATTTCAAATTCAATCTCTCGCTCAGGTGGTAATCCAGGTAGTTCTTCTGTAAATATATCAGTAAACTCGCACACTATAAGCACATCTTCTATCATTCTTTCTGACCATGATATAGTGGATACATAAGCTAAATAACCTTGGCACCCTTGCTCTAACAACTGTTGTGCCTTCAATGTAGAGATATATTTGATATTATAATTGGATGTCTTTCCAATGAACTGGAACTTTATCGAGTTGGGAAGGTGAAATGTTACTGTCTTCTGGAAACAGTCAAGACATGCATGATGCCTTTCTAACCAATCCATTCCTAGTATAAGATCAAAGTCCTCCATTTCGATTAGTAGTAGTGAAACATGTAACTGACGTCATGCTATTAGTATTATACAATTATCCAGGATTTCTCGGATTATAAATACTTGTCCTCCCGATCCCTTTATCAGATAGGACTGTTGTACTTCTATTGGTATCTTACCCAAAGTGGGTACTAACCGTCGAGCAATAAATGAATGTGAAGCACCATAATCAAATAAGGCATGTACTGAAAAACCATGAATAGTAACAGTACCTCGTACGACTGTGCCTGAATTGTAGGCTTGTTCCTCAGAAATTGCATTTAGCTGGCCATTAGGAATAGGCAAGCTAGAACCCGCAACACTTTGTGGTGGTTGTTGTGTAGGAGACGCTCCTTGTGAGCCTCGACCTCTACCATGTCTTCCTCTGTGTGTTGCTCCATTGCTCGAGGTGGATGTTATACTGTTAATTGGGGTTGATTTAAACCCTGAACCTCTCAACTTCGGACAATCTTTCTTGATGTGGCCTTCTTGATGACAGTAAAAATACACACGTGCTCCCGTTTGAGCTGAAGATCCCGGCACAGAGGTGCTAGCTCCTGCTGCTGAGTTGCGAGGATATAGTGGAGGTCTAGAGAAATCCCTTCTTCCAAATAATTCCTGGCCCAAATTCTGTGGCGAGCTTATATTAGACCCGACTGGACAATAGCGACGATCTCTACGATTATAATGTGACTTGCTTTTGGATGGTCCACCATTAAAGTGGAAACTTCTTCTTTGGCGGTTTTCATCCCTCTCCATCTCAATACGAGAGGCGATGCCCATTGCTTCATCTACGGTTGTGGCTCTAAAACCAGCAAGATTTTCTCGTAGATCTCCCTGAAGACCGCTAACAAATTTGGTAAGACACTCTTGTGGTGAAGCTTCTAGAGCTGGTGAGTACCGTAGTAGCTCAGTAAAGTGGATATGATAATCTCTTACAGTCTTAGAACCCTGATTCAGAGAAGCCAACTCTCTCCTCTTTAACTCTTCCCAATGAGAGGGACAGAAATGAGTTCGGAACCTCTCTTCAAAGATATCCCATGGAACAGGATCTGCTAATTTCTTGGAAATGGCTCTCCACCGTCGTCTTGCATAGTCTGCTAAGGAGTAATCGGCAAAGTGCACCCAAGTATCTGCTGGTGCGTGTATTATTCTCAGCATCCTACTGACGTCATCAAGCCATAATTCAGCCTCGGCAGGTGTCTCTACACCTTTGAATCGAGGAATTTTTCCCTTTCGGTAATTATCTAGTAATGTTTGGTGTCTAAGAAGGGTCTTCTCCATTGCTCCTTCAACCGGGGTAGGAGCAGACTCAGTTGAAGGATGGTAACTAGATTCTTCCTTAGAAAGATGGATAGAATCTTCAATCATGGCATCAGCAGGCTTAGATGCCTCGGGTCTCTCAGCCTGTGCATTGAGCCTCTCCTCCAATGCCTGTTGCCTTTGCCCCATGTCTTGGAGCATTGCCATCATAACCGCTAATTGTCTAGACATGTCTTGATCTGCCATGATCCTGGGATGAGTCAAGGTCAAAGGTCAGATCCTATATGTCATAACATGATGTACATAAGGGACAATGACTTGTGAATGGTACTGCAGTCATTTATTAAGATCAAAAGGATCTTAATACAACCTTAGTTTCTGAATACCGCTCATAGTTATTAATTACTAAATAAATTACTGGAGTAACCTGGCTCTGATACCAATCTGTCACGACCCCGTTTCCCGGGCCGTCGGATCCTCCCATATCCGGATCTGGTTACTCAGCAATAATTTATTCAGCAATCACAACTAACATTCAGAAATAGACTGCAAATAAAAATACTCAGAAGAAAGTATTTCAACACTTTTCCATTCACAAAATAAAGTTCAGATGATACACTGTACCATTATAACCATTTATATGTACATCAGCTTAAAAGGGAAATATACAAAAGATTACTAACTACCTTAAAGAAAGTAAAGCTATTGTGGCTGGCTGGATGTCTAGTATGTAAGCTGGATGATTTTTTTTAGAGTCTTTGCGATGGCTCACCGATACCTGTTGGGTTTTCCATAAATCATAGAATAAAAATTAGCGAATGCTAAGTAACGAAGAAGAGAAAAGCAAACAAATTGTGTAATTTTTCAAAATTCATTGATATCACAAAAACTTCATTTCTTTTCATTAATTTAAGTCCTATTCCTTTCTATTCCACATCAGGGATTAGTCCAGGGGAACCCCACCATTCTTGGACTCTGAAGCTGTGGATGCTTCAGGATTGGAGATTGTGTTGATCTTGGTAAGCTTATGCTGCCGCACGTCGCCTCAACCAATCCTCCAATACTACCCTGACAATTTTCTTTTTCATTTATTAAACAGGGTCTCAACCCTTAGCCTGGAAAAACAAAAGAGCACACCGTCCTCGAGGACTCGGTTGCTTAAAACCTCAGGCTAACATTTAATCATATAACCTAGCAGCTTTAAATACATGTTATCGTGACCCAGCCGCTATTGAACCACCCGTGCCTCCACATGGTACGACCACATCTTCCGTCGTTCCAACCCGAATATATTGGCTCCCGGTACCACGCGTTGCAAAATCTTCATTTCGTGCGCACTTATCATAACAGGGCAACAGTGTACCACCTAGGTAGGGAAACGCCAATACGGGTTCCTTCCGACAAACCTACAGGTTGCATGCCCGACCTGTAGTTCTACTCCCAGTCATCCTTAACGTGACACATGATCCTTTTCAGGATCCATCTCAAATCACACCAATTCACATGATGTAATTCTTTCGTTAAGTCTTTGATTTGCATAAACCGCAATACTTAGTATGGACTCACATATATATTATTCATAACCATATGTATACTCCTATTTATGCCTATTTTAACTCCCAAACCCTAACTTTCAGAGCCAACACATCAATTTGATGCGTAAATCTTATTTTAGTGGGAATCAAAAAGCAATTCTTCAGACTTTTTCAAAAATAACCAAAATTAGGGTTCTTCGTAGCAAAGAACACAAAATCAAGAATTTCAATAATTTCATATGAAAACCCAACAGTAAAAGGAAGGATTTCGTTACCTAATCGAGCTCTCTCTCGTGTATGCAAGGCTTTATCGAGTTTTGTTTTTAGAAAGGCTATTTTAAGGCTCCGGAAAAGATCGAATTTCATTTTTCTATCAAAATGCTAAGAACATGTTAAGAACACGAAGAACGCGAGGAACACAAAGAACGTCAAGAACATATTTTCTTTTAAAATTTTGGCAGAGTTTCCCCTTATATCGGGACATAATTTCTCAGAAAATTTCAGCAGCGTTTCCCCTTATATCGGGACATATTTCTCGGAAAATTTCGGCAGAGTTTCCCCTTATATCGGGACATATTTCTCAGAAAATTTAAGCAGAGTTTCCCCTTATATCGGGACATATTTCTCGGAAAATTTCGGCAGAGTTTCCCCTTATATCGGGACATATTTCTCAGAAAATTTCAGTAGAATTTCCCCTTATATCGGGAAATATTTCAAAATAAAAACGAAAAGAATTTCCTCTATAAAATCAATCGAGAGAAAAATAACAACGAAACTGAAAAAAATATACTCAACAACAAGAGATGAAGAACCAGACACCATACATCTTAGGTGAGTGAATGTGTGACGAATCACAGGGTCACTGACGTGCATAGCCACCCGCACCTAAGTAGGGTATTACACAGATTTCTCCATCAAAATAACTATAAAAGCATAATACGAAGAATAGAAACATAAACGATGGAGAATCGGTAGACACCACATGTCTTAGATGAGTGAACGTGTGACGAATCACAGGGTCACTGACGTGCATAGCCGCCCGCACCTAAGTAGGGTGTTACACAGATTTCTCCTCGACAGATTTCTCCTCGAACCACAACAGGAAAATGAATCAGAAAGAAATATGAATAAAAAAACTTCGAAGAACAAGAGTATGAATTGAAAGCCTAGCTTACGAAGCAACTAAGAGAGGATCATACCTTTCTCCTCCTCGTTTTCCCGGCAGCGCTTCGCTAGCGCTCCTCCCTCACCTCCCACTCCTCCTCCCAACCTCTCGACCCTAGCCCTTGGGGTGGTGGTGGTAGTGGAAGTTGTAGAGAATGAATGGGTAGAGGGGGGTCTATTTATAGGCCCCAGAAAATCACTAACCATGGTTAGAAAACCATGGTTTAGACCTTAACCATGGTTTAGCGGCCCATGGTTTTGGCCCATGGTTTTAGCCAAAACTTATCCCAAACTTGGAGCCTAAGAACATTCTAGAGGATTCTAGATTCGCTAATGACGCTTAATTAACACTAATCGTGATTAACTTTCACTAATCGTGATTTAACTTTCGCGCTTATCTTTTGTTAACTATTGATTAGTGTTTACTAATGATCATTAGTGGCTTTCAATCGTCATTAATTTCTTTAATCATGTTTAATTAGTATTAATGACAGTCATTATGGATTAACGACTTCTCTTTCTTCGGAAAATCATAACAATTCGAAACGAAGTCCGATTCACACGAAACAAT
Source organism: Ottelia alismoides (assembly GCA_037367405.1). Classification (NCBI taxonomy): domain Eukaryota; kingdom Viridiplantae; phylum Streptophyta; class Magnoliopsida; order Alismatales; family Hydrocharitaceae; genus Ottelia; species Ottelia alismoides. The sequence goes on from JAZKJV010007390.1 coordinate 190,681, forward strand.
TTTCATTGGTTTTCTCTTGACGAGCCAGATCTTATTATATAGGATCCGAGATATACCAAGTTTAAGGATTTACAGTATGCACCTTTGGAATGTAGCTGGGGCATTACATATTCCAAAAGGCATCCTTCTAAAAGCATACGTCCCAAACGGACAGGTGAAAGTTGTTTTCTCTTGGTCATCAAGCGCTATGGCCACCTGGTTGTGTCCCGAATACCCATTCAGAAAGTAGTAGTAACTCTTCCCAGATAGTCTCTCGATGATCTGATCTATGAATGGTAGCGGGAAGTGGTCCTTCTTGGTGCCTGATTCAATCGTCTGTAGTCCACACAGACCCTCCAAGAAGTGGGTACTTGGGTAGCTATATCCTCTCCATACTCGCTCACAACTGTGGTGATACCCATCTTCTTAGGTACCACATGCAATGTACTACTAACCCACTTGGAGTTGGAGATGGAGTAGATAAAATCGGTGCTCCACCACTTAGATATTTCCTTCATAACCACCTCTAAAAGATTTAGGTTCAGCCGTCGTTGGAACTCACGCGAGGGCTTGGCATCTTCTTCGAGATAAATGTGGTGGGAGCACAGGGCTGGACTTATCCCCTAGATATCAGTTACATTCCATCCTATTGCCTTGTGGTTTTTTAAGAACCTCCATCTAACGAGATTCTTGGTCTTCAGTCAAATATGCTGAGATAATGACTAGGAACATATCTGGCTCACCCGTAAGGAATCTATACTTCATGCTCTGCGATAAGGTCTTCAATTCTGGACAAGTGAGAGCTGGTAAATCTAGCTTTTGGAATGTCTGAGTGAATGCTACCAAATCTATGTGTGAGAACTCTCGCTGCAATGGTAAATCTGACGAAGACGACCCAACTGGTATATTTGTCAACTGGCCTATCTCACTCTCTACCATAGCCGTCGGCTCTATAGGCATCAAACACGGTAAATATTCATCAAACTCTTGCCAGTCAAAATCAGTGTCTGAATCTGAGGGATCTGAATATGAAGAGTATGAAAACGAAATCGGTCTCACTATCCTAACCATGATAAACAACCTCTACTATATAATGTGCCATGAGTGTGCTCTCTAAACTCTCATCTGCCACGACCTGTAAATCTACTATGTTTGAAGATGTGGCAAGAGCTCGTGATGCGGGATCTGCCCAAACTGCTTCATCATCTTTAATCATAAAGTCACACTCCTGGTGGATGTCTAGCTTTGCCTCTATCATCTGCTCTGAGTCAGTCATCTAATCCGAACCTCTAATTCTCTAGTTCTGGTCTCCACGATCTTCTCTATTTGTACACTTTCACCCTTGATGCGAAAGTATACTTTCCCACTATAATGGTTGAACACCGCCTTGGTTGTGACCAAGAATGGTCGTCCTAAGATGATGGGGGTATCTGTCACAGATTCAGAGACCTCCATGTCCAATACAACAAAGTCTACGGGGAATTTCAAGCCATGAATTGTGACGATAACGCCCTTAAGTAACCCCTTCAGCCTCTTAACAAATCTATTAGCAAACTGAAGGATCGTCCTGCTCTGTCTAAGAGGGCCAAATGCGAATCGATCAAGTAAGGCAACTGGAAGAAGGTTAATCGAAGATCTGCTGTCTAATAGGGTACGATCGAACTGCTGCTCATGAATGTGGCATCTGACATATGGAGCTCCTGCATCAGGTCTCTTAGCTGGCAATTTATTTTGAATTGCGAAACATGTGACAGGAGTCAGCACATGTATCTCTGTAGTACGATTCCTCTTCTTCCTCTGTATAGTGGTCTGTTCTCTCATGTGCTTCTGGGAGAGAGGAATGTGCTCTAGTACCTCATGTAGAGTCAACTGAATGTGGAATCTGTCGATCATATGCTAGCTGAACTCTAACTGCTGTGATTTTTTTGGATTTTCTATTTTCTTCCCCTATGCCAAGCGGAGTGCTTGAGGGAAGGGGATATCTGGACCCTCCTCAGATAGAGGGTTAAGAAGATGTTCTTGATTCTGTGAAGGGATGGAGGCCATACAAGAATCATCATGCAACACATATGGACTCAGAGTAGATGAAGAAACCTTTCCTTTATTCATTTTTGGTATTTTTGATATTGTTTTGAGATACAAAAACATGAGGAAACACAACTGGAATAGAAATGGTGGCATCAGCACCACCTACAACATCTGTCTTTGCGGCATCTGCACCGTGCTCTGGTTCAACATCACCTTGAATGGTGGCATCAGTACCACCAACTGCATCTGGAGAATGGACAACCTCAATACCGTCGACAAGATCATCATCCTTGGCGACGTCAACACCACCGTCATCAACATCATCAACGGCATCAGCACCACTGTTCTCCTCGTTTGACGCTCTTGAATCATCATGGGGCTGTTGCTCAGATGGGCGCCGCCGACTGGCATCCTACCGCTTCTAAGTGTCACAAAATCATCATCAAATATGTAAGAAGAAATATCACCCAATGAATCACTAAGAGTGGTAGTCTTTATAAATTGTACCTGCTCATACTTCCTCTTTAGATTGTTCCGGGTTCGGTTCAATCTGAGCGGGTATGGCGGCTTTGCCCTTGATTATTTCCCTCATCTCTTGCCTGAACTCGTCCATCTACCGTCTGAAGGATGACTACTGGTCTGAGAGTAGGCGGGCTAAGTCATCAAGGGATGGGTTCTCATAGGCTGGTCCATGAGAACCAGTTAGGTTGCCTCGCTGGAAATGATGCTGGCTGCTGGTACTGATGAGGGGGAGGATGAGAATATTGTTGAGGCTGCTGCTGCCTCCACTGCTATCCCTAATGGTGGGGTAGAGGACCCGACTGGTAATACTGCTGTGGCTGGGAGTAGTGGGGTTGTTGCTGCTGGTTGGCTGCTCTGTCTACCCGGAGCTAGAGGCTGCTGCCAAGAAGAGGTGCCTCCGGTAGACCACCTGAATCCTGGATGATCTTGGCGTATCCCAGGCTGCTGCCGATCATACCAAATCTCGTTGACTTCCATCAACGACTCCTTCTCATAAGGGGGTGGGGGAAGAACTTCCAGTGGCTTATCTGGCTGATACATCACCATTCGAGTGTCCTGAGATGGTGGTGACTGAGAGTAGTGCTGCTGCAACGGCTGAACTGGCTCTACTTGAATTTGCGATGTGGTCAAGATGAAATAAATAATACAATGTCGTTGTTCTCAACCAATCAATTCGTTCAATGAGCAAAATATTTTAAACTACTTTAAAGAAATCAAGCAATGAAATGTAAGTGGTTTTCGCTATTAAATTTACGTGGTATAACGACCAACGTCAAACACAAGGAGCACAATTTAAAAACTTAGCAGTCAAATTTCGAAAGTAAAGTTTTCAGTGGTTTTTTATTTTTCAATTTTTCTTAATTTTCAAATAAAGCACAAGTCGCAATATGCACAAGGGATAGAAATACACACACCACACACTTTTTGTATTTTTCAGAATATTAAAAATGTTAAGATAATTACAGAAAATATATTTTTGAGTTTTACAGGTTTTAAAATATTTTTGGTAATTTTTTTTCAAATTTTTCTGATGTTTTTGTGATTGTATAAAAATCAAATAGTAGAAACAAGAGAAAACAATGCACAACCAAGAGTATTTTGCACCTTAAAAATACTTTAAGTGCCCAAAACTCATGAAACTTATTTTTAAGATAAAAACAATTAAATATCTACAAATAGAGTCTGAAATCAGAAATTTTGGATTTTTCTACAACTTTCTACGATTTTTTAAGATTTGTAGTTTTTCGTATTTTTTTGGTTTTTATAAATGATTAATGCATGAAAATGGGATAGAAATTAAAAGACAGTAAAATATACCTATACTAATGTTTTGGAATTTTTAGGTAAATTTTCGATTTTTTATGATTTTCTAATTTCAGTCAGATAAAAAAAATACTATTTTTGAATTTTTAAAATATTAAATAAAAATCAAATGCAATGACAAATTTATATAATGTTCAAGGACATAACATGAGCATACATAATTTTTTTTGAGAATTTATTGTGCAATAAAAACATTTATTCAACAAGAAAAAACACGCAATTAAAGTTTTGGACAGACAGGACCAGAATACAAAAATTTAAAGTTTTTGCATCAAAATATACTAAGAAATAAATAATAGGATGAAATGTGCAATTTAGCCAATAAATACGTGCATCGCACGTGATAGCGCTCTCGTAGAGACATGATTGCAATTTTGAAAATTCCCAAGGGTAGAATATAATTTTCCCAATCTTTTTTTATTTTAAAACTTCACCCTAAGGATCCTCTTCCTTCCTTGTTTCTTTTTCAACAAAGGGGGCATAAGTGCCGAGCCACCGCCGCAGCCTTAGAGGTGACATGAAGACACGTCGGGGGTGGCACGGGCAATCGGCTGGAGGTGGTTCGGTAGAGGGCGATACGGGCACGCGAGCAGCTGTTGGAAGGTGGGCACGACCGTGAGGTGGTACGCGGGATACACGGTAGTCGATCATCGCAGAGGTGTACGGAGGTTGCGCCACTGGAGGTCTGGTGGGAGCTTCGGGCGGTCGGGAGTGGGTCTGAGTCTGATAGAAGTTACGCGGCCTGGGGCCGACGCATGCAACGAGGCTAGTCAATCGTTGGTCTGGAGTTTGGGCGTAAGGGCTCCATGCAAGTGGAGGGATGGCGTTGTCGGTGGAGGTGCCATACGCACCGTGCGTTGGAGGTCGATCGCATTTGGAGGGACGCCGCATTGGAGTGGCGGAGGCGACACAAACAAGTATCGGCGGAGGGTGGAACAGGCGGTGGCTGTTCTGACAGGCCAAGCGACGGAGGCTGGCGTTGCCGCCCGTTGGAGTTATTTTTTTCTATATGTAAACAACAAAATAAAATTCCTTAAAGAAACTGTAAATAGGAACTAATTTTTTATTTTTCTTTTAAGATGATCCTACAAAACAAATGTTAGAGAGAAAAACAATTATGCATTTTTTATTTATTTTATCTATAGACAAAATAGGATGCGTGAATGGTGCATGTCTTGCGATATGGAAGACAGATCCGGGGATTTGAGCACCATGCATGGTCGAATGTGATATGTTGTGTGAAATAGAATGTGAAATGTAGAGATCGGAGAATGTGATGAAAAATCGGTGTCAGATCGAAAAATGTGTGGTGGATTTTTTTGGGATTTGAAGATCTAAATTTTAATCAAGAAATCAAATCATAAATTAAGTCTAATGATTATCTAGAAAAATGATGAAGAGTAAAATGGATCTGACGTTGGGGTCGGATACGTCGTGATGGCTTCGACGAGGGCTGACTTGCTATCACCGGACGGCTCAGAGGTTGGGCACCCTTCTTCGACAAGATCGCTCTTGGAGATCGGGCTCCTCCACCAAAGATTGATCAAAGAATAATGAAGGAGGAGGAGCCCAATAAATAGAAGACGAAAATCAAAATGGAAAGTATATACAAATAATGAAGGTTTTTATTGGTTAAATAAATAAATTAATTAATTAAAAATTGTATTAATTAATTAATTACGAAATTCAGAATCAAATAAAATATTTAATTTATAGAAATTAATTATCCACCTTAATGGTGGTTATTTAAGGTATAGAATAATATCGTATATACAAGGCATGCTTTCAAATCCAATAAATAAATAAATAAATTAAATAAAAAAAAAATTAAATACAAATTTTGTAATTAATTAATTGATGTTATATATTTATTTTTTTGGTGATTCACATGTGAGGAAATTAGTTGTATACAAATATTGTATACATATAGTATAATAGGCACATATACAAATAAGGAAAGTATTTTTTAAAATAAAATTTTTATTTAATAATAATAATAATTTTTAATAATGAAGACAATATTTTCAATTATGTACATTATGTATAAAAAATAAATATGAATAAATATATATGATAAGTATGTGGTAAAAGTGCACAAACCACCCCATAAAATCGACTTTTCAACCGTAACTCCAAAATTATGAAATCACAACCATTTGAAAGATAATTTAATTTTGAGTATAATGGAAGTGAGCTTAATTCAATTTGAGTCTGTATGGAGCCAGAATCGATCGTTCAATTGTCACATTATGACTTTTTCCGAGCGTGATTATTTGTAATTTGTACATTATTTTATTTTGCAATTATTTTTATTATTTACAAAACATTTTTATTTACAACTTTTGTTTACAAAATATTTGAGGTTAATTTAAGTATAAATAAAATAATGTAAGTTTTATACAATATACAAGGAAAAATTTACAAAATATTTTTGGATTTTTGAATTAACGACCCTATCACCCCTACTTTATTCCTGGTCGATCAGGTCTAGTCTTGACCTTCTCTCGGGTTCGGGTAAGTCTGCATTTATTTCATAACTACATGCTTTATTTTTCTTTTCTTTTTTTCTTCTTTATTATTTTATTTAAGTGTTAAAAATGTTAAAAGTGGATATTTAACATATGCATGCAAAATGGTAATTTCATGAAATTAGTAGGTATTTACATGTATTTGACTAAGGAAATGGAGCTAAAATAAAAGAATAAAGGCAATAAATCATGGATTCATCAAGAGGGTTCGCTGTCTTCCTCAAGGAAAATGCGATGCGAGCACAAGGATGGATTGATCCAATGGAGATCTGAAGTTTTCTAGCCTATTGCCTTGCGGTTACATTCAAGAACCTCCGTCAGTCGAGATTCTTGATCTTCTTTGAGGTGAGCATTGATAATGATCTGGTACATGTTAGGTTCTCCTGCAAGAAAGGCATATTTCATATTGGAGGGCAATGGTTTTAGCTCAGGTGGGCTAGGAGCTGCTTCTAGGGTGACTTCAGCTACTATCACCGGTGTGGTCCTTTTGTCTGCTTGGTGTCCACCATGCTCTGTTCTGCCTCTTCATTCAATAATTCGCAAAATGCATCAATGTTTTCTTCTTTATTGCAGAACTCTTCAATAATATGCTCTTGGTCTTGGAGGCACATCATCACCATCTGAATCTCCTTAAGTGAATTAGCAAGCGTATCATCTTGATTGATAAGGGGAAATTCGACCACATTCTCCAATCCCTCCTCGAGGTAGAGGAATTCATGGATCTCATTATCATCCATAAAGAGGTTGGTGTCTTGAATTTCAGCCAAAAAGTCACAGTCTTCAAAATTATCGATCACCCATACACATGCTGCAGATGTTCCCTCTGGCTATTTTACATCAGACATGGTCTCTATTTTGATTTTATCGCTGCTGGAGCTGAAGGTGATCTCCAGTGCCAGAATTCACCACTGCATTGGCTCCTGAACTGTGATAATCACGTCCTCCAACATGCCCCTAGACCGCTTGTCTAATTTGTCTACAAATTACAAAATCATCTTTGTGGGTTTGAGCGCTCGTAGCCTGAATTCTGTGAGCAGTGAAGCTGTCATCAAGTTGACAAAAGACCCACTACCGAGTAAAGTACGTTCGAACTCTTGGTTAACATCTGACAACGAGCAAGAGGTGCTCCCTTATCAGTCTCCTTGTCCAAGAGACTGTTGATGGCAAATGTGGCCACTATAAGAATATGCTTCTCAGACTTGCCACCTTTGCTTCTGGAATTGTGAAGATGAGGCCTACGCCTATTTGTATATGCATCCTTCAGTCCTTCCTTCACATCTGGCATGCACTCAAGAGCTTTCATCAACGACATGTTCAAGACCAAGTTACGGATAATTTCCACAATGGTAGGATCATACAAAGCATTTTTCATAATTTTCATTTTTTGTGCTTTTTCATTGCTCCTGGAAAAGGAATATTTACAGAATCTGGATTAAGTCATTCAAACTGTGTCCATATGATTGTTTACAAGTAGATGGCAAAAGGTATAGAATCATCTATAATAGGTAGACCAAAAACTGCAGACTCGGCTTCTGGTGCTAGCTTTGGACTCACTACAGGTGCAAGATTCTTCAAGACTAGAGCTGGTTCCGTGCCCTATGCAAACGTCTCCAATGCTGGCTGGTCTTTACCGAGGTTGTTGTTATCTCTTTATATTTTTGTATTTTCTTCATTTTTTGTGATTTTTTTGTAGGTGGTGTTCCTTCAAAAATGCATCTTGGCCCTCCTGCTGGCTGGACTGAAGACTTCCCGTTAGATGCAATGTGCCTTCCCTTCACATCTGCTGATGGCTTCAGTGCTCTACCTCTCCTGAGAGTAACAATATTAGATAGAAACAATTCATTTCTAAATGAATCGGGCAGATCACTGCAAACTACCTGCTCCTTGCATCAAAAATTACTAGGATTTGCCTAGACTTGTCTGGAATGATGGTTTTGGCAGTCATCAAGTCGTCTACCTTCTGGGTCATCTCAACCATATTCTTAACAAGCTTCTCCAGACAAGTGAGGGCTGGGTTCACAGGCGCAACCTCAGAAGAATCACCCAATTGGGGCCTCTAGTTCTGATAGTGTGGGGGAGGCTGCTGTTGTAACCCCGTGAAAAGTGGTGAGGAAGAGGAGAAGAAGAATACTGTGAATATTGTTGGGAGGGATAAGAATTTTGATATGATGCATCCGGCTGCTGCGGTGGAAAGCCATGATGACGGTAGCCGGATTGCTCCTGTGGATACCCTTGCCTCCATGTGTTCCTGTATTGCAGAGGCTACTGGTTCTGGGGTGGGTAGGACTGGAAGTTTCTCCCTCCCTGCTGCTGCTGGTGAGGTGGCCGGTTAGCCGAGTTCTGACCCTGGGGATGTCCCTGAGGACAGGTCAGCTGCTGTTCGTGCTTCCACACACCATTAATCTCTTGAATTTGCAGTGGGGGTGGAGGAAACTACTCCAGATAAAGTGATTGTTGCTCTGATTGATAGACAACCATCTAGTTCTGGGACTAGTGGGGCTGCTATGGGACCTGCACATAGTATACATGCTAGACGGGTGGAGGCTATGGGAGACTCGATTGAGGAGGTTGTATCTGAGGAGGTTCCTTCTGCTTAGCAGGGTTCTCTGCAATGGCAGACACAAAGTTACAAGCGTTGACATTCAGAGCACAAACTATCTGCTCTAGGTATTGAGAGATCAAATCAAGCTTCTCCAAGACCTTGGTTCTCTTCTCAATAACAAACAAAATTTTGAGGTTCTGGGACCTCTTCTCAATGATGTCTACCTTAGACAAGTGGCTATCGATAATGCTGAGGTTGGAGTTTTCATCTTGTCTTATGCACATGTAGCCATATTGACAGGCTTGTTGATGGTGGCGGGCATCTTTATGTAGGCACGTGATAAGGACTGAGCAGCCTCTCCTTCAGCCATCTCCTAAAAAATGTTCCATACGACGTCCTCATCCTTATTGAAATGCGAGCTACCACAAGCGGCATCAACGAGTCTTTGGCTTTTCCAGTGTCAGCCATTGAAGAAGTACTGCATGAGACTAGTCTTGGGAATTGCATCTGGGGACACTTTTCTTGTAGCTCTTTAAATCTTTCCCACGCTTTATGGATCGTCTCGTGGGGTTGTTGGCAGAAAATGAAGATGCGGGCACACATATGGTTCAGGAGACCTAGACAGTAGAATTTGTGGAGAAATGCATACTTTAACTCCTCCCCAGGTCGTGACTACCTTCCCCAAGTGGTCGACCCAATACAAGTCCTTGTCTTGGAGGTTGAAGGGGAAGACAATCATCTTGACTACCTCCAAAGGAATATCGGGGTAGTAAGCAATGGCACATATGCGACCAAACTTCTTGAGGTGGATATATGGTTCGTCGGTAGTTTTCCCATGGAATACGAGAAGTAGAGACAGAATCTGCAGCTTCAACTCGAAGTGGGCATGGATTTGTGGAATTTGAATCCACTCTGTGATACGACCTGCTCCAGGATTGTATGTCTGCTTTAAAGTGGCTTTGGCGGTGGCGGTCCGTCATCCCTTCCCTCGAAATAGGGTCCACCTACTGAAAATGCATTTCGTGCGCCTCCTTCATACTCTGGGTTCGGGTCATCCTCCCTTCTGCCATCTCCTCTCATCAGTTCTTCTCCTCATATCTTTTAACATCTCTTGAAAGGTAGTCCGAGCCAGGGCTTGATTGGTCATCTGCTGTTAGATTGCCTGTATGGAAGCGAGCAGCTGACTATTGACTTCATTCTGTGTAGTATACTACCCTTCCCTCGGATATGCCTACTCGGTTGGTTGGGTCCGCGGACCCTTTCTTTTTCCTATAGGAGCCATCTCTGAATCAACTTGAATGACTGGCTCTTGATCGGGTTGATAATCTGCAAAATGGAATGAACCCTGATCAGTCTCTTTCTGAACAACAACTACTGAGAATAATTTGTAATTAAGGTCAATCCCAGTTTGTTGTGAACAGATCATAGGATATCAATTGAAATCGATCTCCACTACAACGGGTTAATTTTGGGACAAGAGTAATCCCAGTTTATTTGGAGAAGAAGAGCTAGTTCGTGTTGCGAGTCCATCTTGAATAGTGGATTTATTGGAGAAAGGAAAGTATTGAAAGAAGATAGTATCGGGGATCCAAGGAGAAGTTTGCAAGATCCGAACTGACTTCTTGGAGATCGTCCCATTTTATTGAAGATGTTGGCGATACGAAATCGATGTGGGCGTCGGCAGGGTCCCGACTAAACCACTTGTGTGACGACATCTTGAGAGGGTCAAAAGAAAGAGATGATGGATGAAGAGTACAGAGGCAAACAAGGAATAAAAGGAGTGTAAAATGGTAGAAGGCTTACACAATGACAAGGGTCAAATGGAAATGAGAGAAAATTACGCAAATGCATGATGTTTTTGATCTTGACCTTAATAAGACTAATAAATCAAACCTCAAAACAATAGATTTAATTTTCAGGCAATTAATCTTTGAATGAGTCCTGGAGCGCTACACATATAGGAGAGAGTACTGCTGGAAAAGTATCCCATACTTGTCCTCCTCCTTTGTAACATGTAGTATGCACTTTTTAAGGTCCTTGTAACCCTTCCTGGGTCCCTACTCAGCCAAAGAAATAGAGGTAGGAAGCCGATAGGTGAAACCAATACTTTGGATCTCTCTCGCAATGTGAGCGTGCAAGAACCTACTCGGGCATAAGTTGATGAGATAGACACCCCCATGAAGGTGTAGCCTATGCTCAATACTTCAGACGAGGTCGACGCTCTACACAACAGAGAGCATCATTGTTGACTAAGCCCTAATTGTCTACGTACGATAGAAGCACCAATACTTTAGAAATTCAGGTGATACACAAGGCTGCCACAGATTGGGTTTGGGCTCTAATCCTTACGAAGGCACTCTCTCACTGGGAAGGAGACCTTAGAATGCAACCTAAAATCAAATGAAGGCTTTTCTCACCCAAGGCAATGAGTCCAATTAATCAATTTTATTTAGGTCAAATATTTTTAGCAGTCCCTTTTTTAATATTTTTGTGTTATCACTTGATTTGAGTAGATTCAATACAAGCGCCTAACATTTTTGTATTTTATTTGATTCCTATTTGATCCAAAAACAACGGGAGATAACGGAAAAGCAACACAAGATGACACTAAGATGGAAATATCACCTTAGTACCTAAATGATGAATGCTCAGTTATAAGACTTACAATGCTTCCCAGCTCTCTCCATGCGGGATGCAAAACAAGAATTTATAAACCTATACCATACGATGATATGCACATGGAAATCATCCTATGCAGACAATTACTGACGTGAAGAACTAAATGCTAAATACAAAGAGTAAAACCTAAAGTCCGATCTTGGAGCCTCCTCGATGCCTACCACAATGGGTCCTACAAGTGTTGTATGGAGTGCTCTCATGGTGCACGGTTTCGAGACTAAGTGTCAATCAATTAATTAATTCTAGGTCCAAACACAAATACTATAGGTGCATGCAAAAATACTTAGGTGTGTGGCCTTAGACTACATGATCAAGCAAGCCTAAAAACTAAGGGCTCATTCCACAAAACAAATAGAAAAATGCAGAAAGCACAAATCGTGAGACACAAAGTGAAATACAATGACGAAAAATCGAAAATCCGCGGTGAACCCCCAAGTGAACAACACTAGGAAATTGGGCCCGAGTGTCCAAAGTCCAAAGTACCTATATTATTACAAATTAATAGTCAAAGTAAATCTCTCTCTCTCACCAAAAGGTAAAAATCCTAAACTATCCTCTCTCTCTCTCTCTTAAGAGTCTCATTCTCTCTCCTGCCAGCTAGGTCAGAATAGGCGGCTCTTCATCTCAAGGCTACATAGAATCACCTAAGCGATCCTCCTCGGTTCGTAGTCCCTCACAAGAAGACATGAGAAAAGATGTCAGATAGTTCAAAATTAATAATCAAGCAAAGATATAATAAAAAATGTCTAAGCAAGTAAAAGTGATAAAATCTACTTTGCTAGCCGATGCTCCTCGACAACGACACCAGTTGAAAAATGATTGGATGGGAGTCGCTAAATAATGGCCTGACAAAAAAGGCTCACTGTCGCTGAGGCAACTACTCGAATCCTCTCGTTATTCAACAATTAACCCACATAGATAATTAGATAATTAAGGGAAAGAGTTAAAATTTGTTATACCCTACTAAGAATGTATAATGGAAATCAAGTAGGGGTCAAACATAGGAAGCAAAGGAATAGAGCAGACAAGGTAGAAATCAAAGCACAAATTACCTTTCAAACACTTAGCCAAGTTGCAATTTTTGTGGGTTTTTTATTTTATTTTTTTGATTTTATATTTTTATATTTTGATTTTTAATTTTCAGTTTTTATATTTTCTTTTTATATTTTATATTTTATCTTTTCTTTTGAATTCAATTTAAGGCTATATATAGAGTATATATACAATATAGACTAGGGTTGATATAAAAAATAAACAAAATAAGCAAAATAAAGAAAATAAAGAAAATAAAATCCTTTTTGTCTTTTAGATAAATTTTCACTATTTTTATGATTTTTTTGGAAATTTTTTCTAGTTTTTATATATTTTTAAAGTAAAAAATACCCTAGAACATGGATAAAATAAACACCAGAAATCAGAATGGAGATGAAAACTATAAAATAGAGTAAAAAGTTCTCCAAATTAATTTGATTATCCATATAATAATATAGATAAAATTCAGAAATAGAAAATGTAATTTTTGGATTTTTAAGAATTTTTTATATTTTAATAAAGTTTTTAAGGGTTTTTCAATTTTTACGAGTTTTCTTTATATTTTTAGTGAGTTTTGGCATGAAGTTTCAAAATTGGTAAATAAAAATAAAAAATATATATTTGGAATTTTTCAAAAAGGTTTTATATCCTTTGTGGGTTTATAGTTAAGCAGTTAGAAAATAGGTAGTTTTTCATTTTAATAAATAATAAAAAGCTTCAAATTGCAAACTAAAAATATACCATAAAAGTACATGCAATCAAGAGCTTTAGTATGTTTTTTAGGATTTTTAGAGTTGCTATTTAAAATAAATATTAGCAACAAAGAGAAAATACACTACTGACAAGGGCATATATGTAAATAGCAATAATTCTAGGGGCCAAAGTGCAAATTTCATAAAACATTATAACTAAATATTCAAATTTCTAGACCAATCACAAAATCCAAGACCCGTGAGGGCCTATCTGCAATAACGCCAAGCCCACGTGCACATGCACATGAGCCATGTTGGTAGGGACCAAAACACACATATCAACAAGTTTTGGGCCTAACCACAATTTGTACAAAAATATATAACTTGAAATCCAAAATTTTTGACTAAACAACAATAAACCAAACCCGTGAGGGTCTAGTTGCAAACACCCCACGTTATATCGGTTGACCAAGACAAGGACTAATTTGTGAATTAAACTAACACATGGGTTTTTATGTGATTATTACAAAAGATATAAAACTTCAAAGGAAGGTTTTATTGATAAATAGTAAATACAAAAACCAGCTGGTGAAGTATGCAAAATACCCAAGCCAAAGGCACAAAATCCAACAGTTGGTGGCGCCTCACTTGACACGTGTCACTCCGAGGATGCATGATGGTGGTTCATAGATGAATGACCACGATTAAATTATGGTCATCAATCAGACGGTGTCGACGCTAGACCATCCAACAGTGGCTGCTACGTTTGGGGCCAAATCTTGATCCAACAATGGAGTGCAAAGAGGGAAGAACAAGGAGGAAGCTCTGGTGAGGTGATCTTCCTCCGGCTAGCAAACCCTCCTCTGTCGCTTGCTAATGCTCCAAAACGGCCCGATCTCCTCCTGCAAGGCTCCTCAATCTGCTGAAGGTCATAAAAGGCACCAAAAGATCACCGGAGCTCTACCACCGACAGCGAAGATGTTGAAGGGCTCCAGGTACCTTCGTCGAACTCCAAGTTCACCTCCAGATGGCTTTAGGTGTCCAAGATCTGGACATGAGAAACTAGGGATGAGGGCAAAGTGCCTCGTCCCATCAGGAGGTGGAATGACAGCGATGGAGGCGAGGTGGCGGAAGCTCTAGCGAAGTGGTTGGCTTGGAGTTCTGAGAGTCTGTTCCAAAGAGGAGTAGGTGAGATGGAGTGGTGGGAAGTGAGGAGAAGCGCAAGGGGAAGAGAGGTGAAGGGGGTAGGTGGTTGGAAAATGTTTGAGATGGTCAAAATCAACTGGCAGATCTAGAGCTCCATCGGACGAAGATCTTGTCTCCACACTACATTCGACGAAATCATCAAGAAGAATCAACAGTTTTAAGCTACATCTATGCTAGGGAATGAAAAAGACTGGAAGATAAAGGAGAGAATCTCATCGATGCTTGCCTGGAACAAATCTCTGGGTGTACGACGATGGAGCTGAACCAACTCAATTCGACACCCACACAGACCCCTGAAGGTTTGAATCGACTACTGTTGTCACCAGGAGGATCTTCGAATACCTAGGTTTAGGGTTTGAAGGTGGAAGCGCGATCAAAACACAAATGGAAGATCGGGGAGGCTTTTGTACACGTTGATGAGAGGGCTCAAAGAAGGAAGAATATCGAGCGAATGAGCGATGCAATCCTCGAGGAGAGATATGGGCATGTATGCTCGATTGATGAGGAGAAAAAGTCATGCAGGAAGCGAAGCGAAATGGTGAAAGGGTTCAGCTGAGGAAAAACCAAGAAGAAGGGGAAAAATAAGGTCTGACACAACGTTGGGGGCTGGTCAGAGAGGTTGACCTGCGGTCAACTCTCCGACGCACCTGGTTGGTTCACATGGACCAACCAGGAAAAACCCCAGAAAAATATTTAGAACATAAATAAAAAATAGTTCGATTCTTATTAATTTTAGGTTCTAAAATAAAAATATTTATTATTTTCTAAAGAATTTTATTATGATTTTTATTTTCATTTTTAAAGGTTTAGAATTACAAGTTAGTTTTTAGGGGCTATATATGTATATTTATCTATGTATTTATCATATTATGTTTTATTTTGTATTTTAATTTTTATCAATTTAGTTTATTATTTTATATATTTATAACTCATTTTTAGATACCTAAATATATTTTTATTTATTTTATTGATATATTTTATATACTTAAATAATTAGGTATATTATTTATATCGGTATAGATATAGATATTTCACCTATGAATTTTATATAAGTATTTTAATATAATTTTTTCATTGATGTTTTTATTCTAGTTTTAATATGCACATATATTATAAATAATGTTTACAAAATTATAAATACAAAATTATAAAAATAATGAATAATAATTAAAAAGAATATTTTAATAGGTACATCTATACAATAGGGTCCAAAACCTAACTTTCACATTGTAACTCCAAAAAATATGAAATCAATTTCATTAAATAGATTATTAAAAGTTATATAAAATTGAAAGTGATTTTTGATATGTTTTTGATTTTTTATTTGAGAGATATGGGTCTGGGAAGTTAGTATTTTGGAAACTTATTTAGACTGTAATTTGTACACTATATATTATTTTTGAGTGAAATTAATTTTGTATTTTTCTATATTTTATTATCTACAATTTCATGCTTAAAGTTTCTTTACTTAAAGTATAAAAGTGGAACTAAAAATAGATCCTAAATGAATGAAAATGAATTAAATAAATAGGATTTTTTATTGTATTTTGGCCCTTATCTCCCCCCTACTTTATTCCTTGTCGATCTAATCATTGGGATGTCCTAGGTCTTGGGGTTCAGGCTCATAAAATATTTCCAATATTTTATTCCTTTTCTTTTCTTTTCGTTCTTCTATAATTTTGGCATTAAAAATGTATTTTACACATTATTTTCACAACATTGCATGGATGTTAAAATGCATGAATTAAGGGTATTTACATGCACTTACTAGGGTTTAGTGGCCAAAATGATAGAATAAAGATGATGAAATGGAGATTCATCAAGGGGACATTAGTGCAATTTCACCAAGAGAGCGCGTGCCTTGCACGTGCTCTATTAGAGCGGTACGTCCTTCTATATGTAGAGAAAGGTAAGGCCACACATTGCAAATTACCCGCCCGCACGTGCAACATCCATGTAGGAGGGATAGGGCTAAACATGCTAGAAGATCGAGGATAGGCCGCTCGAGGTCGAGGCAACTGGTATCTGTGCGGAGCAAGGTTGGATCTGGTGGAGGCGAGTTGGTGGCAGTTGTGGCCTTGGCAGAGGCGGTGGAGACACTCGACAGAGAGGGTTGCGTGAAGATGATGGAGGCGCAGTTCTTCACGATAAAGTGATGGCGAAGAGGCAATGATGCAACAACTTGGTGGAGGTGTGCTTCGTTAATGTTGTTGCGGTAGAGATGAAGATGTGGATCGACCCTCTTATGCGTTGAGGTCGTTGGAGTCATGTGGATAAAGGATGCGAAGGTCCAGATCGAGGCAGTTAGAGGAATCGACCGAAGCGATGGAGGTGGTCGGTGGTGATTGCACGGTGGGTGGAGTCAGGTGCGCTCAAACTGGCAGTGATCGATGGTGATGAGATAGAATTGGTTGAGTCCCATCATACAGAGAAGGATGGCAGGCAGTTATCGATCGGAGATGCTGAGGCAGCCATAGCTCACAACCGAAGAAGGGAGGAGCTGGGAGTTTGCCTGGAAGGAGTGGGGGAGATCTAAGCACGACCTTGATCTTTGCCTTAAGCACTCGACGGAAGGTGCGAAGCTTAGTAGCTGTTGGATATGGCTGCAACGTAGAAGATAATTATGCAGACCATGCCAATGAACGAGACAAGGTTGTCATCTCTTTACCTTCACTGTTCTCTGTTGTCACATGAGGTACCAAGGGGGATGGACTTGCTACACTCTCGCTCGACGGATGCTTCTGCTTGGAGCAGTGGATATGCTTTTATGGGTTGTTGCAGTCGAGCAAAAGTGGTGGAGGGTCATAGGTAGATGGGAATGAGGTGGTTGTGTACAAGGGCCACGATCGTGAGGAGAGAAGGAGGCGGAGGTGCGGGTCCTGCGGGAAGGAGAGAGAGACACACAGGTGCTTCATGTAGAGGGGGGAGCACAGCTGGAGGATGATCATGGGGAAGAGAGAAGGGAAGAGAGGGTGAGCGGTTCACACACAAGATGCAAGGGTGGCTGTGTGCTGCTGTAAGGGGCGGAGCAGACGACGTGGATGGTGCATGCACAGGGAAAGTAGGTAAAGCGATGGAAGATAGGGACACCACGTGGTGCACGCAGGGGCGACCACATGGTAGGTGGAATTAAAATGTAAATAGTAAATAATATACATATTAATAAAATGAGTAATTAAATATAATAATACTAAATAAAGTAATAAATAAATATTATAAAATAAATAATAATATAATAAATAAAGTAAATACATGTGCTTACTCATGCCACTCTGCTTCGCCATCCAGAACTGATTGCTAGACAAGAGACCAGATTTAGGTGCTCCTTACGTTAGATGACATATACATGAGCATCGGTTCGATCGTAGCCTATTAGACAGTGGGCCTTCTATTAACCTACTTCCGCCAGCCTTACTCGACCGATTCGAGTTCGGCCCTCTTCGATAGAGCATGACAATACTTCAGTTTTCTAATAGATCTGTCAAGAGGCCGAAGGGGTTTTTGAAAGACGTCGTTGTCACAATTCAGGCCTAAAATTCCCTGTGGACTTTGTTATATTGGACATGGAGATCCTGAGTCTGTGACAGATACCCCCATTATACTAGCACGCCATTCTTGGCCATAGACAAGGCGGTGTCCGATCATAATAGCGGGAAGGTATACTTTCACGTCAAGGGAGAGAGTGTACAAATAGAGACCATCGAGGAGACAAAAGCAAAAGATTCAGCCTGCTCCGAGCTGTCGAGCGATACAGAGCATATGACAGATCCAGAGCGAGACATCCACCAAGAGTGCAACTTTATGACCACAGATGATGAAGTAGTTTGGTCCGATCTTGTATCACGAGCTTTTGTAGTGCCATCAGACACTGCATATCCACATATTTTGGCAAACGAAAGTTCGAAGAACGCACTCTTGGCACCAGACACATTTGAGGATGACGATCGTGATTTGGATAGAACGGCAAAATACATTTCATGTTCTTCTGATTAGATCCCTCGGATTCATACATTGATTGGGATGACTTTGATGATTATTTGCCATGTATGATTCTTTCAGAGCCGACATCTAGGGTGGAGAGTGAGCCAGCACAGATTACAAAGACACCGGCAGGGTTGTCTTCACCAGATTTCACATACAGCGAGAGTTCTCCCATGCATATATGGTAGCCTTCACTCAGACATTTTAGAAGCCACATTTGCTAGCTCCTAGTCGTCTAGAACTAAAGACCTTGCCACAATCGATGAAGTATAGATTCCTTGCGGGTGAGCCAGAGATGTACCCAGTCATTATCTCGGCTGATTTGACTAGAAAGAAAGAATCTCATTTGATGGATGTTTGTGAAAGAAACCTCAAGGAAATTAGATGAAGCGTAGCAATCTCCAAGGGATAAGTCCGACCCTGTGCTCCCACCATATCTATCTCGAAGAGGATGCCAAGCCATCGTGTGAGTTCCAAAGATGGCTGAACACGAATCTTCGAGATGTGGTCATGAAGGAAATATCAAAATAGTGGAGCACTGATTTATATACCACATCTCAGACTCCAAGTGGGTTAATTCATTACATGTGGTACTCAAAAAGACGGGTATCACTATAATTGTGCGAGTCTAGAGAGGAGATAGCCACTTCAGCACCCACTTCTTTAAGGGTCTGTGCGGACTATAGATGATTGAATCAGGACACTAAAAAGGATCATTTCACACTACATTTACTGATCAGATTGTCGAGAGGCTAGCTGGGAAGAGTTACTATTGTTTCCTTGACAAGTACTCCGGATAAACCAGGTGGACATAGCATCCGAAGACTATGAGAAAAACGACAATCACCAGTCCGTTTGGGACACATGATTTCAGACAGATGCCCTTTGGTTTATGTAATACCCTAGCTACATTCCAAAGGTGAATGTTTTCCATCTTTTTGGACATGATGGATGATTGTTTATAGGTCTTCATGAATGATTTCTTGGTCTACGACGATGGGTTGGATGCTTGTCTTGGCTCCCTAGATCGTGTGCTTCAGCGTTGTATTGAGGTCTACTATCTTGGGAGAAGAGCCACTTCGTGGTGACTCAAGGATGGTACTTGGTCATATCATCTCCAACAGGGGCATGGAGGTCGATCCAACCGAGTGGATCTCATAAGGAAACTCAATCCACCGTCCAAGTTGCAACAATTGCAACCTTTTCTGAGGCATGTTGGTTTATACCGATGATTCATTCAGGATTTCACTCGTATTGCCCGATCGCTTACTGATCTGCTGATGAAAGACACTGATTTCACTGTAGATGATAAGTATCTAGCGTCATTCAAAAATCTCAAGGGATTAGTTGTTGAGACTCTTGTTCTTCAACCACCCGATTTGTCTCTCCCATTCGAGATCATGACAAATGCTTCTAATTTGCCATAGGGGTTGTGCTAGGATAGAGGAGGGATGGATTGCCTTATAACATTCACTATGCTAACCGGACTTTGGATGCCGCTCAGCAGATTATACTGTTACAAAGAAAGAAGATGCTAGCAGTAGTCTTTGATTTAGACAAGTTCAAATCTTATATTCTTGGATTCCGAGTGACAATATTTACAGATCACACCGCCATTCGTTAACTCATGGAAAGAAGGATGCCAAAGCCAGACTGACCAGATGGATCCTTCTACTCTAGGACTTTGATATTGAGATTAAGGATAAGCCTGGAGTCAAGAATATGGTGGTGGATAACCTCTCCCGTTTAGAGAATCTTGAGGATTCAGAGAAGATGGCACCTATTATAGAGACTTTCCCAGATGAGGCGATCCTTGCTATCCACCTCACTTCCATAGTACACCAACATTGTGAACTATCTTGTCGCCAAGAAAATTCCACAAGGTTGGCCCATACCAATGACTTGAGACCTTCCTAGCGAAGGTCAAGTCGTACCATTTGGAGGATCCCATCCTTTATCATGAAGGAAGGGATAGTGTCTGGCATCGGTGCATTCCTCAGAAGGAGCCACAACATCCTCACATACTGCCACAGGCCTGAGGCAGGAGGACATCACTCTAGAAGGAGTCCAGCATAGAAAGTGCTCCAATCCGTCTTATTGGTGGCCTACCCTCTTCAAGGATTCTGATGAATTTGTGAAGAAGTGTACTGACTATCACTGGATGGGAATTTGTGGACATTGTGATATGATTCTGATGCAAACCATTCACTTTGTGAGGTTTTTGATGCATGGGGTATCGATTCCATGGGTCCATTCCCTAAGAGTCAGGGATTCGAGTACATCTTCTTGTTGTTGATTATGTGTGTCATTGGTTGAGGCCATATCTGCCCGAACCGCAAATGCTAAGGCCATTTGCAAATTCTTGAGGAAAAATATCATTTCATGGTTCAGGGTATCTAGAGTTTTGATATCTGACAATGGGACTCATTTTATCAACGACAAGGTAAGGACCCTTGCTAATGAGTTCAACATTGACCATCGAGTTGCCACTCCATATCACCCATAGACTAATGGTCTTGCTGAAGTATCAAACAGGTAGATCAGGACTATATTTACATAAGGTTGTCCGCTCATACCAAAAGGATTTGTCATAACTTTTGGACTCGGTCTTGCGGGCCTATTGGACCTCCTTCAAGACACCATTGGGCACATCTCTCTTTAGTCTCGTTTATGGAAAGCCATGCCATTTACCTGTGGAGATCAAACACAAGTCACTATGGACAGTCACTGAGTTATTATTGGATCCCAAGAGTATAGGAGATCAGAGGAAATCAGAGTTGGCATCCCTGGAGGGTTGAGAGATACAACCTTTTCAAGTAACCTACAATACAAAGAAAGAGTGAAGATATGGAATGATTCTCATATCAACCATAAACAGTTTGAGCCAAACTAGAGAGTTTATCTATTTGATGATAGGTTGAAATTATTTCCAAGGAAGTTACAGAGCAAATGGAAGGTACCATACTTAGTCAGAAAGGTGCATGACAACAGAAGCATCGACATATCTGAATTGTCATTTGATTCTACCTTTCGGTTAACGGTCAACGCCTGAAGCCATATCTTGATCATGATCCGATGATTGTTGAAATTTCTCCTATTCATTTTGCATGATATGTAGTCTTCGACTCACATCATTTGCATCTCATGCCTGATTATCACTTCTCTTCTACAATTGTATAGATCCATTTGTTCATATCACACATTCTTTTGTCTAAATACCCCATCTTCATCTTATGATTATGCTATACTTAGGGTACACCTTACCCTAAATATAGGGGGTATCAGACATTTTATTATTCATTTGGTTCTTTTTACCTATGTTTTTCTGCCAATACTTAGGCATATTTTACCCTAAGTATAGGGGAGGTAACCATGTATATCCTAACCCTCGGTTTTCCCCCTTGTGTACAAACTTCTATACTCAAAATTACTTTATCCTAAGTATAGGGGACTACCGACCTCTATTCATTATTCATCATTTTATATAGCATTCTTTTCACTTCCCAATACTCTGCACAAGTTATGTTTTCCTTTTATCGCTTTGATCACTCAGAGGACATAGTTCGAGCTAAGTATAGGAGGTGTGCCATATATATTGTATATATACTTTAGCCATAACTCGTACTTTGGTGAGTGTGTTAATAGATACTATGGTTAAAAATCACAAACTAAAAATCACAAAAAATTTTAAAATTTTCTTGCATATAAAATTTTTCTTGCACATAAATGTTTGAAAAAAACCTTTTGTAAAAACTATTTTTGTAAAAATGTTCGTAAAACTTTTTTGATTGAAAAATTTTTGTAAATACTTTTGTATCAAAATTATATATATATAGTACAAATTTTTTTAAAAATGTTTGAAAATAAAAGTTTGTAAAAATCTATTTGTAAATGTTAGTAAAATTTTTGCAAAACTTTTCCTTTTTTCTTGCACATGTTGTACATTTTATTCAAACATTTTTCATTAACATTTGCATATTTTGAAAATTTCATAAAAGAGTTTTTGTACATTCTTTCTGAATCATAGTTGACATTTAAACTGGTCTGGAATTAAATTATGGAATGTAGCTTGGTTAAGATCTTAATCCACTTAACTTCAGAGGAACCTTAAAGAATTTGGGGTTAAGACTTTTTCAGGTCCATTAGTGACTTAATTCTTTGAGTCAACTAGGCTATGTTCACATGTCATCTTGATTAGGGATGCTAATCAAACTGAACAAGTTTGTATTCGATTAGAGTTTGTTCGATAATATATAGTTCGAAAAATGTTCATTCGTTTCTAAATGAACAGAACATGAACTTCAACTTTTAGTTCGGTAGCTTAACGAACCAAACATGAACATAATATATGTTTGTTCGATAAAAGTTTAGGTTTGATATATGTATATGTACTTGTATTTGTATGTGTAATTTAGTATTTATACACTTGATAAATTTTGAGGTTAAAGAAATTGTGGTATTTATAGGGCTTTGTACCACTTTAATTTGAATATTTTCTTATTAATACTGCATATCAAACCTTGTTATTGAACTTCAGTTTCAAAAAAATTCATATAAATAAAATTTATTTAAGTTAAATTGTTAATGAACTATTATCGAACTGAACTCGAACGTTCGTTTTCTAAATGAACTCGAACTCAAACATATCCTCTCGAACATTTATTGAACCGAACTCAAACTCGAACTTTCTTATCGAACCAAACTCAAACATAGGTCCGTTTGTTACATTTCGGTTCGATTAGCAACCCTAATCTTGATGAGCCTAAGTAGACACTTAATAATGCACACATGACTCTCAGAGACAATCGCTTGACTTGGTCGCGCACCTTACACATAGCCCTACACGGGTGAGGTGATGAGAAGGCATAATCCTTTTGATTGGGGTAGCAAACGAGGGTAGTGCTTCTAGGAGGAACCTCTCATCTTCTTTTAGGGAGGGATGTGGGCCTCAACTTGGTCTAACGGTGTTGAGGTCTAAAGACAGGAGTTGTGGGTTGCAATAATGCTTCAAAAGAGCGATAGTGTACTGTATCAAGAAGAAAATTCCTCATGTATATGCTGCACGATTTAGATATGTTGTACATATGCACATAAAAAAAAGTGCAAAAGTATGAAACACTCCGAAAAAGTGGACGTGCCTGATTGAAAATAAAATGCTTGCCAGAGTGGTTATATAATTCAATAAAGCAAAGCTTATGTATCACAATCTTCTTATCCCATGAAGCTTGCAGCAGAAGACTTAGCTACAATGGTTAAGCTTCGAGGGATACGTGGAGGGAGGCTGTTACTTTGTTATTTCTGAGGTGGGTAGCTACATATCACTTACAAAATACAAGGAAAGATGCATAGTCATTAGAGTTTGTGTATGTAGACTTGTTCTGACCTGGTTTATTGAGGAGCTTTAACCATAACATTGTGGAACTTAGAGACTGTTATGTCTTAAACCTATTTCTCAATAAGGCTCCGACAAACTAATAATCCAAAGGTCTAACTGAACTCCATACTCCAATTTAATGAAGATAAGTTTAATAATCAACCATGATTCTTTTGAAATCATAGAAAAATAGTTTGAAAACCGATAAACATTTTTTTTTACTTTATACACTTTTTTTATTTTAAATTCATTTGCTATTTTTATTGAACTTCCAATTATTTTGTATATTCTGAATTTCCTATTGGTCCATGTCGACCACAATCAACGATCTCTTGCAGCTGGGTCGGGTCGCCCGCCCTCTTGTCGGATCTTCTTCTCTGCTTTTTCTCGCTCGAGTTCGGCTGCATCTTGCCTTGATTTTTGGACCCGAGAATCCTCGTAAACCCGAGATTCTCGTGGATCCCTAGGACCACCCAGATCCTCTTAGGGTTACACGTAGCCTCTCAATCTTCTAAGCCCTTGAAGAACCCTATAAAACATATCATCCACCTCCACTACCGTCCAGCTCGTTCCTCACCACCCATTCGACCCCTAGCTACCTCTAGCTGAGTAACAACTGCCTGGAGTTACCTTTGGAGCTCGGATTGATGTTGAATCGATGCAGCTCAAGCTACGTGGTCGGACCTCCACCGCGTGTAGCCTCCTTGGCATGTCACAAGCCGATTGAGGCCATCACCTCGACGCTCGCCTTCGCATGATGCTCAAGAGCTCCTCCGAACCTTCAAGTACAACTTACATCCACTTCAGTTCGTTGTTCGATTCCATCTTGCCCATTTCGCTCCGCCACTATTCATTTTCTTTGACCAACTGGTCGGAGCCCCGATACCCACTCCCCTCCATTCCGATCGACACTACGCCTCATGCTCCACATTCTCACGCAACTTCCCCCCCCCCCCCCGAGACTTGACCATCGGGTCGAGATTAGGACCTATATCTCCTTCCTCTGCCCTCGTTGGAGATCAACCACCTTTCCCCTGCTTCTTTCATCTCCAGCTGCAGTAACCAGGACCCGAACGTAGACCCCAGTCCCCTCTACACTTTGCAGATCCTAACGCACGTGGGGAACCCATTTAGAGCTTCCAGCTGCTCAACAGAGAAGCTCCAGGCAAGCCGTCTCCCACTACGTCCATCCGACTGTCACTGTCTGCATCGGATCCCACCAACGGACACATCTCACTTCCGCGATCCTGTTGAGCTTCTCCGACTATTCATCGAGCCATCGAATCTTCTCCTGTGCTCGATTGAAGATTGCCAGGGAGGTGTTCTTGCATATCCCTTCTCAACTGTTAGATTAGCCAGTCTCTGCCAGATTCCATCTGGGCCGCCGACCATATCAGCTTTTGGGTTGTTATATCAGGCCCCTCTGATGCATCTACCTGCATGTTCTTGACCAGATCCTGAGCCGTCAGATTTGCAGTAGCCAGACGATCAAAACCGTACACCAGCTCCATCCTCCACGTGCCCTACATGTCCTCACAATGGTAGATTTCCCTTTTTACATTGCATGTTTTGATATTTCACTTTAGTCCATTAAATAAATGTTGTATTTAGGAGTATTTACAGTTTGGATCTTGGAGTTTATGTTATTTGCATTTTAGTACCTCTGAATTTGAAGCACGTGCCATCCCATGTGAGTTTCGGGTTATTTGCATCATCTGTCCTGAACATTATTATCATTGTCGTCGGGCTATCTCCGGGCTTGGCCCTTGCTTGAGGTTTGCTAGGAGATAAAAGTGTGCAATTCTGCATAAAGGTGATAGTTTGAGTTCGTCATGGAGTAGGACTCGGTTCACCGACAATGAGTTAGCTCCTGCTCGCTATGTGCTACGGATACGAGGGGTACCTATCCTCTCGTGCTCAGAGGGAAGACTGAAGGAGCTTTTTGCTGGTGTCGGAGAGGACCTTATCGTACTCTCGGACGACCTCCGTCCGGGTTCAGATGCTGCTTTGGTAACCGTTACGGTACGGATCAGAGGTGCACCGTACCAACTGCATCTAAGAGTGGGACGTGCGAGCTTTAGAATCTCCATTGACGAAGTTTGTCCTCCTCTACCACCGTATGCGACAGAGCTGCAGCAGAAAGTCGGAGGGACGTTGAATGGACTAGGCGCCATCAATTCCGGGATTGACGGTGCATTGCTTGATTCGGATTCTTCGTTGCCAAATCATGCGGAATTTGATGCACTTGTTTCGTGCATCTAAAACGGCGAGGCCTTAAATGGCAAGATTTCTCCAATGGGCATAACTTTAAATGATAATATCTCTCCAGCGGGTATAGCATGCTATGTGCCACCCAAATTCAATAGTGGAGTAATCTTTGGTGGTCCTACACACAAATTTCAGATCCCGATCGTGATCAAGCCTTACATTCGAATGCAATTGTCAATGGTACTTCTCTTGCTATTCAAACTACTCCATCCTTGGGCAGTATGCTGCTCATGAACCAAATTCTGAATGTGCCTTTATCGCCACGTGTCTCCGAATAGGGGACCGTTTGCGATAAGGATGTTGATGTCATGCCTCCTCCAAGTCCTTCGTTTGCAACTGTTCAGGGGGTTGGGTGCGACAAGGATGTTGCTATCATGTATCCAACCCTGGTTATTAACAGTGATACTAGAGTGCTGTTAGTAGACTTGCGGTGTTTCTTTGTGCTGGAAGCTTCATCTTATGCAAGAGCGGAGACTGATGGCCTATTATTACATGTCGGGGAAGTGGATGGCGTTTATGATGAGGGAGATGACTCGGGTGCTGAATCAACCATCTGTGACACTATGGATGGCCTTGATGTGGGAGATTGTAGGCAACACTGAAAGAAGAGATACGGACCAAGGAGGGATAGATGCAAAAGAACCGAGGAGGGTGTTGATACTTCTCTGCTCGCAGTAGGGAGATCAGAGAATCTTAATTTGG
Organism: Ottelia alismoides; assembly: GCA_037367405.1. Taxonomy (NCBI): domain Eukaryota; kingdom Viridiplantae; phylum Streptophyta; class Magnoliopsida; order Alismatales; family Hydrocharitaceae; genus Ottelia; species Ottelia alismoides. The sequence continues at coordinate 217,537 of JAZKJV010007390.1, forward strand.
CTAAGGTGGCGGGGGTGATCCCCCCCCATCGGGAATGACGCGGGTTGCAAATGAAGATAACATCCTGGAATGTACGAGGTTTAGGGAACCTCGAGAAAAGAGGTTCTATGGGATCTCTTTTGAATAATTGATTGGCTGATATCATTTTCCTTCAAGAGACAAATCTCACTGATTGTCCATATTCGTTGTGGAAGTCTCTCGGACTAAATCGTATGAATAACTTCTCGGTGCTAAATGTTGTTGGCAGTGTAGGCGGTATAGCTGTGACTTGGGATAGGGGACCTGTTTGACTCTGACAGAGAAAAGGGGCATATTCGTGCTAACTGTGGAATTTCTCGTGAAGCATCTTGGCTCTAGGATAGTGATTTCTTGTGTCTATTGGCCAACTGACCACACGCTACTTGGCAACTTATGGGCAGATCCACGAGAAGTGAGAGAAGCACTCCCTGATGCAGCTTGGATCGTGGCTGGTGATTTTAACGTCACTTTCTTCGAAATCTACATATCAGGAATGTAGGGGGGCAGGATCATGGCTCACAAGGTTTTGTGGATTTGGTGGGAGATTTGCAGTTGGAGGTTCTGGACGCTGTTGACATTAGATACACTTGGAGGAACTTTGGGTCCCGTTTGAGATTAGATAGTTTTTTGGTCTCTTCAGAGGTGATGCAGTTGTTCCCCATGTGTGGAGTTTCTTCTCGCTAGAGACCTAGATCAGATCACTCTCCTCTTGTTTGGTTTAGTGGTGAGGAGGAGATCCCACACTCTTTTTTAGATTTAAGAGGTCTTGGTTGCTTGAAGATGGCTTCCGTGAATTGGTTTCTGATCATTGGACGTTAGTGGAAGGAGAGGGGATCGGCTGCCTCGTGCATGTTGCAGAAGTTAGTCACCTTGAGGAAGAGATTGAACATGTTCAAGCGTGAGGTAAGAGAAGCCAGGAGGGCGAACAGAATAGTGGCAGCGGAAGGGATCGCGAGGCTAGATAGGTTAGAGGGCTCTAGAGACCTGATGGATGAAGAATTTAAAGAGAGAGGGGATCTCATGAAGGTTGCTTCTATTAAAGATAAGAATAAGGCGGTGGAATGGAAGCAGAGATCAAGGCAGAAATCGATGAAGGAAGGTAATGCGAATCCAAAGTTTTTTCATGCAGTGGCCAGCGGAAGGAGAAGAAGAAATCTAATATGAGCAGTGGTTGTGGGGGAGTCGAGAGTAGAGGAGGAAAAGGAGATTAGGAGAGCACTAGTGAATTATTTTCATGATCTCTCGAGAAGGGTGGTGCCAAGACCTTGGAGGTGGGAAGGAACACGGGCTTCCATTCTCCTATCCAATCAGAGCAAGTGACTGATTATACCTTTCACCAAAGAGGAGTAGAAGCTTGATGTCTCCTCGCTGAATGGCGAGGGAGCACCCGGACCGGATGGATTTCCTGTTTTTTTCTACATCGAGTTCTGGGAGGTGATGGATGACGATGTCTTTGCAGTTTTGGAGGAGTTTAACAATGAGAATGCATGTTTCAATAGAATCAGTAAAGCTACGCTATTTCTCTTCAGAAGGAGGCATCCGAACGTGTTGAGGATTACCGTCCCATTACCCTCTCTAATGCTATCTATCTGATTATTGCTAAAGTTCTTGCTGAAAGACTTGGTGAGGTCCTTCATGACCTAATTTCTCCAGTACAATCTGCTTTTATATTAGGAAGAAAAATTGGTGACAGCTTGGTTATGGCCTCTTAGATTATAGTAGACTAGCAACAATGTAAGGTTCACCGGTGTTGTGGAAGGTGGACTTCTCCAAGGCGTATGATAGTATTGATTGCCGCTTCTTATGGTCTTTGTGGGCCAAAAGGGGGTTTTCAGATTTGTAGATCTCTTGGATGAAGCGATGTGTCACCACTGCATCTTACTCAGTTCTGGTGAATGGTTGTCCCGAGGGTGGATACTTTCAGCCATAGTGGAGTATTTGTTAGGGGTGCCCTATGGAGCCACTTGTCTTCGTTCTAGCAGGGGATGTTTTACCTCATATAGTAAATCAAGTTGTGGCTCACGGTCTCACAGCAGGCTATTCGCTGGGGGACATATCTATTCCAGTTCTTCAACATGCAAATGATACTATTTTCTTTATCGAAGATGGGGCTACTTAGGTAAGGAGTATGCCGTTGGTTTTGGAGATCTTTGGTGAACTCTCTAGCCTTAAGATCAACATAGAAAAATCTAGCATGATCGCAATCCCAATTTTCTTCTTATCGACTAGGCTTCTTACGGTAGGATCGGCTTGAGAAGATCATGCAAAGTTTTTTTGGGGAAAGACTGGTGGGGATGGTCGTGCTCTACATCTTGTGGACTGGGAGACAGTTACTTTACCCAAGGAGGATGGGGGACTATGGGTGTCGAGGATGGAGTTGGTAAATCGTGCACTACTGTTGAAATGGGTTGCGAGAATTTGGGGCGACAAGGAGGACTTATGTAGCAGACTCATACGCTGCATCTACAGGGTCGAGATCTGCTCTATTAATGCTATATGTAACATTTGCTTTGAGACAACATTGTGGAAGGGTATTCGTGCGGCTTTCACAGATTTTCCCCAACTCCTCCGTCCGAGATTAGGTGATGGCAACACTTTTTCCTTCTGGACAGATGGTTGGACGAACAACGAACCTCTAGCCTCTCGCTTCCCACGTCTATATGCTATAGCTGTGGAAAAAAGTGCTCGTGTCACAGATCTCTAGGATAACAGTTGTTGAAAACTTAGTTTTGTAGGCGCGCTCTCTAAACTTGCCGATACTACTAGTAGTAATAGCGATCAAGGAGAACAGGTATCTTTGATACGTTACTTACAACAATCGATGTTGGCGGTTCGAATCCCTCCTCGCCCACAACCGGTCCAAAAGGGAAGCACCTTTACCTCTGGGGGTAGAAAAATCATGATCGGGGTCGCAGACGCAAACTTGGGTATGTGTCTTTTGTCGAAATGGAATGGCCTTACTTTCTCGCGAATGGTACTATAATTACATATAGTATGCAAGGCCCAAATCCGCTTTTTGTTTTACTCCTCGTAACTCTCCCTCAGCCATGCTTGGGCAGTCCTCCCCGAAACATAACCTAGAATCAGATCCTCATTATCTAAAAGGACCCGGAACATATAATTGGGATGTGATTTAGTAATTAAACCTTCATGAATCAATTTTTGTTCTTTCATTCCGGGTGACCCCCTGGAAGTATCAACTAATGGAGGAGTAGTCATATAACTTACCTTTCCTTTCCTTTTCACGGGTAATAAGTTACAGATCAAATTAGGATGCCAGAAGGGGGATCAATATATATATATATATATATATATATATATATATATATATATATATATATATATAAGGGTAAAATGGGGCTGCCCCCAGGGAGTAGCCAACTTGGCTACTCCCACCCTTATTTTTCCCTCATTTTTTTATTTTTTTGGAAAATAAAAATTTGTATATTCATCACTATATCACTCTCACATTCTATTAAAATTTCGTCAGAAAAAGAGATTCCTAAGCCCTCCATCCAGACGTTATTAACGGTCGCAGGATTTTTTAAATCGACCATGTTAGGATGGAGGCCATAGGAGTCTGTTTCTGACGAAATTTTAATAGAATGTGAGAGGGATATATGATGAATATACAAATTTTTATTTTCCAAAAAAATAAAAAAATGAGGGAAAATAGGGGTGGGAGTAGCCAAGTTGGCTACTCCTGGGGGCAGCCCCATTTACCTCATATATATATATTATGACACAACATTTCTCCCCAATTCCTTTTAGTCGGGCTTCTCGATCTGTCATTATACCCTGAGAAGTGAAAATCTTAGGAATTCGTTGATAGTTAGAATATTCGTAGACCAGGTCGGCTGATACGTTTTAAATAGTTTTATGTATACCTTTTCTAGTCCTTTTGACTTGATGAGGTTTCTAGATAGGATTGAGGGCCCCATTATTGGTAAAGATCATTGGTTTTGGAGAGAGGGTGACTTCTCTATCAAGAAGGCCTACGCTTTGCTGATCAGGAGAACATAACTGCTTGATGAAGACCTTGCGAGGGATTGTTGGATGATTTGGGAGTGGAACTTCTAGTACGTATTAGAGTTTTCATGTGACTCGTGAGACATGGGAGATTACTCACCAAGGAGAGACGTGCCCGCATCTTTCACTCTGATGATAACTCTTGTGTTCTTTGCAACTCAACATTGGAATCCGTTGAGCAGCTATTCCTGTATTTCGATAAGACGAAATATTTTTGGCGTATGTTAGATGTAGCTTGGGTTTATCTTAGCAACATGACATCCTTCTGGGAATCTCTCCTCAACTCCAGATTTCATCCAACTGCCGTGAGATTAATGCCAATTGCGGGCTTATGGGCTTTATGGGTTACTAGAAATGGTGTAATTTTTCATGCAGAGAGGTTCTATGTTGAAAATGTAATTCACCTTGCTCGGATTCTCCTCGAGTCTTGGTCGTTTTGATCTTTTTTTTATTAGTATACTGGGGCGGGCACCATCGCGTATTTTCCCCTTTTTTTGGATTAAAAAAATAAATAAGTCGAGCTACAGAGGACGTCCAGATATGGATGATTGTCAAACAGGACGTCCTTATCGAGTTATCTTTGACAGGTTTTCTACCCCTTGGAATCCTTCTATCTGTATATAGATGCAATGTACAGTGATCCACTCATGCAAATGTGCGTGCAGCGCAGAAAACTTACATGATGCATTTGGAAAAGCAAAGAGGCCACAATCAAATCCTCTTTTGGATTTTGCTGCTTCCTTGATAGATTCTTAAAGGTCCCCCCTGGCACTCACTAACAAGATAGGCTACACAGACTATGAGGGGTAGCTTCTACAAGACGTGTCCTGACCATCATTATTCTATTCCACGCTTCTGATGGGTTAAAGGAGTGAGTAGTCCCTTTAGGGAATCAGATTCCTCTAGATTGCAATGACATCACAAGGAGGGAATGTCTTCCAAAATCAGCGCAACACTGCCCCACAGACACATACAGGTTTCCTTTACCATGTAAAAATCCTTTTCCATACGATAAAAGTAAGGTAATCAGTTTCATTTGTTTATATAGAGCTGTTCGAGTAACTTCAAGATAATCTTAAATCAGTATTGAATATATGGTTGTGAAGGATCATATCTTTCTATCAACAGGTCCAGATCTTAAAAGAAATAAGAGCTTCTCCTCGTAATGCCATCAATGGAATGAAAATAAATTCTACCATCAAATCCAGTAATCGATTAATATCAAATCACCTGTTATCGGATTGACGAAGGCTGTAAAATAAAGGCAATATAATCAAGTTCACGTAGACCAACTGACCTGAAAACAGCTCCATTACTAATGTAGAAAAAAAAGGAAAGTGAAAGAAAGAGAAATGCATCGACCATGCCTTCAACTCTCCACATTTGACTGTTAGGTACACCCAACTAAATCCGCAAGAGCAGAGAAATTACCATAAAAAGACAATAAAAAGAACCCACAGAAAGTGGGAACGCATGCATCAAAAAAACCTGAGCTGAAAGAAGAGGGAGATGAGAAGAGATGACGATCATTTGAAGAAAAAGAAAAGAACAATCTAGTAGTATGGGTGAGAAGAGATCTACAGTAAGGAGCTGTTGACAAGTCCATGCCAAGAGGGAGCAACACCAGCAGTCCCCCAGCTGTAATCCCTCCCCGGGTCCACGCCCATGTTCCCGTGATCCCCAGCCATCTGCCATTGCATGCCCACCACCATCTTCCCCTCTCCATCCATACTTTTGCAGTATTCTTCCCCCACTGGTGCAGCAGCAGCAGTTGCACCAACACCCCCACCCACTTGGGCAGCCATCGACTTTTCCTCCACACCGCCATTATAGATATGGCAGAGCCCACCCTGGATCGTGTCAGAGAACCCACCCCTCAATATGTCGAACAATGCTGGAGATGCACCAAGGACATTAGAGTTAGGGTTTCCAGTATGGATGTTGCCATGCTCGTAAAGGGTAAGGTCATTTAGGTTGTAGGGAAGGGATGGGAGTGTTAGGGGAGAGATGAGAAGTGAGTTGGAGCTGTGGAGATGGAGATGGTGGTGGTCTAGTTGCCTTGACTTGGAAGAGGAGGACCTCTTGTTTTTCCTGCAGCCACCACCCACAGGTACATTCCTGAGGGAGCCGCCCTGGGTCCAGTACCTCCTGCAGCCCTTGCAGAAGTACCTTGGCTGGGAGAGGCTGTAGTTGTTGTAGTAGCAGAACTTTGTGTTGGGTGGAGTCACATCTAGGGCACCGCAGGGAGCTTTCAGGATGAGGCTTCATCTTCTTCTCTTGTTGCTGCTGCTGCAATTGCTGTTGCTGTGGCTGCTGAGGTGGTTTGGTGCAGACCATGAGCTCGTTTAAGGAGTGGTTCATGTTCATGGCCTGAAAGAAATTGACTTGGATCTCATTTCATCAATGTAAACAAAATAGTGGCGCACTCAATTGTTTCTGCATAGGAAGTGCTGAAAGCATGAGCGTAATTGATGTGCGAAGTACTTGGAATTAATTAAGTACTTGGAATTAATTAATAATGCAACAAGCGAATGATTTCGCCAAATCTCTGAGAACAGTCAGTATGGGGTGTAAAGAATGTAGCTTCCTATATAATGGTGAGCACATAAGAAATTGAGGAAAATTCAGAAAAGTGAAGAAATTAAAAAGGGAGAGATAAGAAGGAGAGCGTTTTACGTGATGATGGTGTACCTGAAGCTGAATGGTAGAAGCCTCCATCCTATGCAAGCACTGTGAGATCTTATGGTTATATATTGTTTGAGATAGAGAGATTCTGATGCTTGAGAGAGGAGCGAGAAGATCTAAAAGGCCAAAGGAGATCGACAACTCTCTCTCTCTCTCTCTTCGGCAGGGGGCAGTAACAATTATAAACAAAGAAGTAGAGAGATCTTCGGGGGTGGGGAAGAGGAGAGAGGGGCAAGAAGCAACAGTACTGGAGATATGAGAGGGTGCAATGATTGCAGTCCGTACGTGAAGATCGATGTATATGGCTTGCACGCAGAGAAAGCGGAGTATTCGTTCAACCTATCATCTGTATAAGTATACAGTACTTTGAACATGGAGAATTTTCGATGGAGATGGATATGGACAGTATTATCAAACTAATTTTGTTTAACGGCTTAGTTCTGTTATACATGCATCTCGCTTGGCATATGTCTTCCAAGCTTAACCCAAACTCCAGGGATTTGTGGACTTCCATAGCATAATTATCTTCATGTCGCATCAACTTAAGTTCACGTGAAGGCACGTTTGAAAATGCCCAAAACATAACACATAAACAACAATTGGTATATAAAAAATATTGTCCTAACATCAAGAAATTGTCTTAGGGGAACTTTTGAAGGTGGTATGCTCCACTAGTTTTTATCTAGAGAGAGGGATGGAGGTAAATGTTTGGTGAGAGAGACTCCTCTTAGCAAGGTTCCATTCGATATTCCCATCTTCACGGGAGGTTCCTTTTATAAGGCATGCAAACAACTCTTAGTTAGCCCCATTCCCCATGCCTCGTAAGATCCAATTTCACGTGACATGACCTCCTACAACGATTGACCTCGCGCCGGTCGATAGTATTTCTTGACCATGAGGTCATTAGTGTTGAAGAGATATCAAACAAAGGTACCCAACGTCCATTCTTAGAGGAGCCTGCGGTGCCTGATAAGTCAGATCCGGCAATTGCTGTAGAGATCCTCTCTCGACACTCGATACGAAACTCGATTAATTCATCAAACAATTAACACATGACAATATATATATATATAAAATGAGTTAAAATTTATTATAACTCCATAATAAATATGTATAGGGCAAATAAGGTGGAGTGTCGAACCACTGAGAACTACGGATGATAGGTATGAATACTAATAGTAATTAATAATTATTATTTTGTATTTTTTAGTCTTCTTATATTTTTTGAATTTTAGTTATATGTGAAATTTTCTGGATTTTAAGTGTTTTATATTTTTATGTTTTTAAATTTATATTTTTATTTATTTTTTAAATTTTAAAAAAATTTATATTCTTTTTTAAAAACTAAAAATATATATATTTATAATAATACAATAAATATAAGTAATATATAGTATATAGTATACATAGAGTCTATATTTGTAAATATACATAACTTTACTCAAAATATGAAAAATATAATGTTTTTGTGTTTTAATATTTTCTATATTTTTTCTAATTGTTGAATCAGAATAACATCGAGAGGTGGTCGTAAAGTCACACAAGGCAGACCTTAGTCGCTGAAGTGACCAGTCTCGAGAGCCGACTAACTCAAGACCTTAGTCGATGTGTTAACTGCTCAAGACAACCAATAAATTCAACAATTAACCCACAAATAGTAATCAAGAATTGAAAATAAATGTGGAGTTAAATTTCTTTTATTTAACACTACAAAAAAGATGTGTAAAGTGTGCAAGTATGTATAAAGTGTCGAACACAGGGAACAAGCAAGATAGATCAGACAAAAATGCACAAAATGTGAATGTGAGGTATTTGTTAATATGATCTTTTTTGTGGGTTTTAATTTTTTTTAATTTCTTATTTTTTTTGATTTTATACCTTTGTATTTCATTTTTAATTTTCTGATTTTGTGTTTTCTTCTTATATTTTTATATTTTCTTTTAATTTGTATATAAGTCTATATAAAGGATATATATACAAAAAAGTTTAGGGTAAATATAAATATTAGAAAAAATATTCAAAATAAAGAAAATAAAATATTTTTGGATTTTAAATATTTTTTACTATTTTTGTGATTTTATAAGATTTTTTGATAATTTTTATATATTTTTAAAGTCAAAAATACCCTAAAACATGGTTTAATTAAATAGTCGAAATTAAGATGGAGATTAAAAATAACAAACAGATCCAAAAATTCTCCCAATGAATTTTAAAAGAATAATAATATAAAGAATAAAAATATAATTTTTGGGATTTTGAGAATTTTATAATTTTTTATAAGTATTTTTAGGTTTTTTCTATTTTTTGAGTTTTCTTTTGTAATTGTACTGATTTTTGTCTGAAGGTTAAAAGCACATAAACACACTAAATATATTTTTTTGGATATTTTCAAAATGGTTTTATATTTTATGGGTTTTCTAGTGCAAACAAGGACAAAAAAGGCAATTTTTGATTTTTTTATATATAATAAAAACTCTAAAAATCCAAATAATTAGATGGCATAAAAGTGTGTGCAATCAAGAAGGTTCGGGGATTTTTTGAGTTTTTCATGAAATAAATACAAGCATCAAAAAGAAAATACACCACTAGTAAGGGTATTAATGTAAATAAAATAAAGTTCCAGGGCCAAAGTACAATTTTTACAAAAGTTATAATAGGAATAAACTTTGAATGCACTAATATGAAATACAAAAAGTAGCGAGGTTTTGTCTGCAAAATTTCCAGACTCACGTGTATGCACACGCGAGCCATGCTGGAGGGGACCCAAACGCAAATATATAAAGATTAGGGACCTAAATGCAATTCTACCAAAAGGTTTACACGTAAATAAAGAGTTTCTAGACCAAAATTAAATCTAAAAAACCATAGGGGTTCGTTGCAAAATCTCCACCTCATGTGAGGAGCCACGTGAGGTGATGTGACACGGACCAAATGGCAAATACAATAAAGTGCGGGGGTGGGGGGGTCGCAATTATTACAAAAATAAATAAAGGCCAAGGAATGTTTGTGTTCTAATGAGTAAATTACAAAAATACTTGGGTGAAAGTGTAAATCACTCAAAGGAACGACAGAGGAGGACGACTCAGATCTTGTCACTTGCTACGTATTGCTCCTACGAGGCCTGATGACGCTTCGCTTGAACAGCCTAGATTAGAACCCAGGGCTGGGATCTACAGTTAAGAATGAGCATGGGCTGGGTTGGGCCCGGCCCTGGCCTAGGCCCAATCCCATCTAAATATTTCGGGCCTTGGACTGGTCCTAGGCTCGCAAATTTTGGTGTTGTTCGGCCCAAGCCAGGCCCATCTTGTTTCCTTTGGGCCGAGCTTCGGCCGAGCCAACCCAAGCCTTGGCTCATTTCCTGATCATGAAAACCACAACACGAGAAATATAGAAACTGCTGGTGGTAAGGAGGCAACTGATGGTAATGAACAACCGCGTACTACTGATAGGGTTGGTGCTCATAGTATTACGACTATTGGTACTGACTCTATCTCCAATTTCCTTGATACGACGGAAACTGCTGGTGGTAAGGATGATTACCCTAGATAGATCTCCATCCTTGTTATTGAAGGAATGGATATGAGTTGGAAGATTGACCTTGCTAATGTCTGCCTAGATGGGCCAGCTGTGCATTGTTAGAACAAACACCATTCACCTCTTGAATGAGAGATGGAGATGGAGATCATGGATCCTAAATCATCTAAAGCTCTGGCTGATACACAAATAAGATGTTGCTGGGACTGCTGAGGTGCGGTGGGATCATGTGCCCACATATAGTACACGTGCTAAACCGCTGGTTGTGTTGGACTCTATTGAGGAGCTTGAGGCAATGATGGCTGCTTCATCTCAGTAGGAGTCAAAGACGATGCAAACATAGACTGGCATACTCTAATTGTGCTCACTAGCAGCTCCGGCTTCTTCGTGATCTCATCCAACTTGTCCAAATTTTGGGTCCTTTGTTCAATCACAATGAGTTTTTTGAGGTCTTGTGATTCTTTTCAATGATATCCACCTTGTACAGATGACTCCCAATGATGCTTAGGTTGGAGCTTTCATCCCTGTCCAGCTCATGCGATGCTGTCATATGCACTGGCTTTTGATGAATCTGTATGTGTCTCCGGTATGCACGTGATGACAACAAGACAACTTCTCCTTTTGCCATTTCTTCCAAAATTTGTCCCACAATGTCCTCGTCTTTATTAAAATGTGACCTACTACAAGCGGCATCGATGAGATTTTGGGTTTCAATTGTTAGTCTCCCAAATAAGTGTTGTTCCAGGACGTTCAGTGGAATATCGTGATGGATACACTTCTTTTGCAAGTCACTAAACCTCTCCCAAGCCTCATGAATGAACTTGTGGGTGTCTTGGGTGAAGGTGACAATGCGGGTACGCATCTGATTTAGTTGCCCGAGAGGGTAGAATTTATGCAGGAATGCAGACTTTATCTCCTCCCATGTCGTGATGACCTTCCCCAAATGATTGATTCAGTGAAGTGCCTTATCCTAAATACTTAATGGGAATGTTTTCTTCTTGACTACGCTTAACAAGATGTTAGGGTAGTAGGTTGTTCTGCGGATGCACCCAGAATGTTAAAGATGGATATATGGTTCTTTGTTTGTATTCCCATGGAAGGTGTGAAGAAGAGCCAAGAGTTGAGGCTTCACCTCAAAATGGGCATGGACAACTGGGATTTCAACCATTCGGTCATTTTTCGTGTTTTGGGGTTGTAAGTCTCATTGAGAGTAGGCTTAACCCTCTCTCCCTAGGTTTGCCTGCTGTCCCTACACCATCTCCATCTTGTCTCTCTCCATCTTCTACTCCTCCTCAAGGATTATCTCTCCTTCTCCTCAAGTCATTTAGTTTATCTTTAAGGTGACCTATTCCAATTCTTGGTCGGTGAGCTACTGTTGTATTACCTTGATAGAGGTAAGAAGATGGGCATCCACCATATTTTTATCTGACAACTTGCCTAACTGAAGCCTTGGTGTGTGCTAAGGTCCCTTCCCTTTTTAAGTTGGAGCCATCTCTGCATCTGAGTCTGAATCTGACAACATTTTTGGCTCCACATCAGGCTCTTGATCTGCACATGGAATGATGCCCCAATCAGTATGAATTGAAGCAATAGAAAGAATCATTCTTTGTTAAGGTAGCCACAAAATTCATTAAGGATGGAGATGTATATGGCGTTAAATCAATTTCCATCCAAAATGGGCAAATTTCATGACAAGAGTGATCCCAAATTATTGAAGAATGTAGGAGCCTGGAGAGCAGTTCGTAAGGTCTGAACTGTGATCTCGTGAATCGTCTCGATTTATTGGAGGTGGTTGCATAGAATCGATGTGGGTGTTAGTGGAGACCTGATTAGGCCATCCATGAGTCACCATCTCGAGGGTCAAAAGGAGGATTGAGAATGGATGAATTATATAAAGATATATAAGAAATAAAAAGAGTGTAAAACGATATAACAACTCAAAGTGAGCGGGGATCAAATGGGAATAAAAGAAGAGAAAATGAAAGGAAAATTTTGCACAAGTGTGCGGGACGTTGATATTTGACTTTAATCTATAAAAAAAAACAAAACAGGTTGTGGATTCAAAAACCCAACACAATGTGAAGGTGTAAGAGTTTGGCTATTTTTATCTTTTCAATTTTATTTTGTTTTACTTGCAAGATCTTTTAACAAGTCCTTATTAGGGTGATGAAACCTCGATTCATCATCTCAATATATTGATCTTAGCAAAATCCCTGATTAAAATCTCAAATAAATGTCCGTAAAATCTATAAACTAACAAAATGACTCCTGCAAATAAAATACAGTAATTATTGTATATTATATTGTACAAAATAAATTAATAATAAAAATCTGCAAAATAAAGAGATTTTCACTTGTAAATAGCCTAAAACTTCATGTATTTTTAATAAAGTTATTTCAATTATTTTCAGATAATTCTTTTTCCAACTTGTTTATAAAAACACATATAAAAATAAAAATAAATTTCACCTCAAATAAATACTCCTAGATCCCAAAGAGAAAAAGGTCGTAAAGTCCAACTTCCCGGCCAAATACCTACTCCGCATGAACTCCAAATTTACCAAACTCACTTTTAAATTTTAAGTTAGAAAATTATCTATCCAATGAAAGTAGTTTCATTAAAATCGGAGCCCATTTGCAAAATATTTATTTTGGGATCTCTGTGTACATTGTATATATTGTAAATATTCTTTCTTTCATTTTTATTACCTTTTTATTAATTACTAAAATAAAAAAAAAATCATTTTTGTATTGTATTTATTTCTAGTATTTTATTTTATTTTTATGTTATAAATATCTTTTATTAAAAATACAAAAAAGTAAATTTAGAAAAGTAAAAAAACATCTAAATGTTATTTGTCTTCTTTTGTAAATTCACCACTCCTTTTCTTCTCTTTATTTTATTGTATCTTAGTAACCGACTTTATTTTATTTTTACCCTTTATTTATTTTACATTCTCTACTTCCATTCAACTCCATATATTCTAACCTCTCATTCAACTCTACTCAACTCCATCATTTTTCCGATAACCTCCCATTCCACTCCATATTCTCCATCTTCATTTTTCTCCAACATCTCATTATTCTTCTTTATATTCATCTCCACATCCTCACTTTCCCCTATCTGCCATTCCTAGAGAAAAAGAAGATAGCTCATCGAGATTGATCGGTGACAGTGTTCCACCACGATACGAAGCGACAACCTCCTTTCAGGCGAGATTCGCAACGACCACCGTCACAACGGCGCGAGTTTCCGATCGAGCTTGCTCAGCTTCGCGGCGCATCCGCCACGCCATTCGAGGACACGATAGAAGTTCAATGTAGCTGCTCCGCCTTCTAGTGACGATCCACGTAAGTTTTCTATATTTTTCTCGTTTTTAATTATCTAACTTTAATTTGTTGTGTTGGTTACTATCATTTTTATATTACGACCACATCTTTACTTATCATTTACATCACCACCTTCACCACCGTATCCTTTTATCTTTTGTATTTCATCACATCTTCATCATATTATTTCCATCACCATCAAACTAAAAAATAAAAAAGCAATTCACAACAACAAAAAAAATTAAAAAAAGAAAAGAAAAGAAAAAAATCACAGCAGCCACTTAGTGAGTAGAAAGATGTTCCCGAGGGATTAGCTCAAGGAGTACTAAAAAAGGGGTGGCCGGCCCCCCTGCTTCACAGCCGGCCACCACTCTCCACCATAGGCCACCACCGCCAGCGGGCGGTGCTGCCCCCCTCCAGCACTGCCAGCTCTCCTCGCGCGAACCCTACTGCAGTTGCTGTACGCGGCCACAACTGCCTGCCCACACGGCCATCCACGCTTCTCCCTTGTGCAGCACATTGCCGTCCTCAGCTGTTTGCTACCTCGACCATTTGCAAGCCCTCCAGCACGGCTCCGCCACCCGCATTCGCCGTCGCCACCATCGCGCAACCGCCATCTCCACCATCGTGCAGCCGCTTTCACTGTCGTCGCAGCCCACCGCCCAGCCGCGCACGATCCCACTGCCGTATCGTGCCCTAGCCACCTGCGCTCAAAGAGGAAGAAGGTCTCGTCCTTTTTTCATTTTTAAATTTTGTAAAAGTTGCATGTTGTCTCCGTATAGTTTTTGTATTTCCAAAAGTGCCCATATGCACAAGTTTGACTTGTAACTTTTATTTTCTGTATTGCATTGATACCTATATGTTCATGCTTTAATTTGGTCCTCAATTTTGCATCGTTAAATGTTACGATGTTGAGAAACTAATTTTACATCATTTGGATATTTATTTGGATTTTTGTGATGTCCTGGGTAATTAATTAAAATTATTTTATTGAAAAATTGCATATTTTACCACATATGTGGTCTTAAATTCATATTTCACTCACATTTGCTTTAAAAATTACTCAAAAATAAAAAAATGATGCCTTGAAATGTGGTTTAATTAGTCTCCAATATCTTAAATGGAGTTGTTCTGTTCCATAAATAAATTATAATTCACACTCTGGCTAATTTGATAATGTGGATTTATTAGGAATTAATTACTTGCAGTCACTCTGTTTCCATTAAAAAATCCATAAAAAATACATATTTTGTCAGAAACTTCCAAAAAAATAGTGTAGCCTCCTTGCATCATGTGTATGTTCCATTAAAATTTTAATAGTTTTTGCATTATGTTTGTGTTAAATCGTGTAAAAACTCATAAAAAGTATGCATTTTCATTGTTGCATTTTAACCCGTAAAATTTCATAAAAAATGTCTTGCATTCATCACTGGATTAGTTTTATCGAAAAAATATAATTTGATTAAATTGGACTAATTTCATATTAAAAATTAATTTGACTAAGTTGTGTGTTTTCTTATTAACTTGATTCACTTGCATATTGAATTTGCATTCACTCTGCATTTAAAAAATAAATAAAAAAATACGCATTGGAAACCTAATAAGTTTTCTGAATTAACCCAAAGTTGTTCCTTTGCCTCCCTATGTTCCACTCCGAACTTCCCCAGGATGTAAATCAAAGCCGAGATAATTTCACTGAGATCTTCTCTCGATTCTGCACGATTCATTAGGTGCCCATATTACAATGAGAAAAAAATTATATCACATATTTAGCAATATGTCATATGTCGCCATTCCTGGGTAGGCAAATGGCTTAGGGTTTAATTTAGAAAATTTGATTTAGATTTTCTCTCACTCTGGTAGTTTGACCCCCGTGCCACCTTGTAATTAATCTATTTTCCCTTCTTTTATCTCAATTATTTCTCTGCTTATATATATATATTTAATTATCTATCTCTCTAATATAAATTTTATTTTCCTTGCGAGGGCCCGATGAACTTGGAGTGCATCGGAGGTTGACGGACGTGACACACACTGACTGTTGAAAGCAAGAAATTTTAATTTATTTTCGAGAGAATTTTTGTAATTATTGTATTGTAATAATTTAGGTAATTTGATTTTTACAACGGCTCTTGTTTGAGAGCTCGCACTTGTATAAGGACTGGACATTTGACCCCCGTCATGGTTGTGCGATTGCTTGATGTAGAATGGGACTTACAGTCGTAGCTCTGAGAGCATTTTTAATAGATTATTTTTATTGCTTGTGCTCATAATATTTAGAATCACACATCACATATTATGAGACGTACTTAGATCGCAGAGCTATTAGTCCAAATCAAATCGTTCATCACTCGCTAATAGACTACTTGTCTAGGAACAATTTTCTCATTTCATTCATATAGTATAGAACTTCAATTCTGCCTTGCATCCCGTGTGTAGAGAGAGGATCATTGTAAGTCTTCTAAAATGGGCATGCATAATTGATTTCACTATTTGCGTTAGTTTTTCTCGACTTCCTCCCCCTTGGTTTTTTAAACTTAGATTAAAAGGAAATCATGACGGATCGTTAGGCGTTCCTTGTTTGGTGGATTAATCAAGTGATAACTGAACTTAAAACTGTGATTGTTAATCAGAGTTGATCAAAAAAATTGACTAAAATTAACACTTGTTTTTGGGAGAGCAAAACCATCATTATGCTTGTGCTATTGTGATTGTTGAGAGGTGAGGACACATACTTAGGATAGTGCCCAAAACATACTTTTAAGCCTTGCTTAATTGGACGTATAACTTGATTTATCACCTAATTAAAATTGAAAAGATAAACGATCGGACTCTTGCAACCATCACTGTGTTGAGTAGGTGAACTCAGGGTTTGCTCTTGTGTTTTGTCTGTTTGTGTGTTATTCGATGCACTTGCACATTTTCTTCCTCGATTTGCTTCATTCTTCCATCTCTCTTCAGAGATGTCGAAATATTGGTCATCATATCTAGGTCACTCTTCTTCAACCATATTTCGACCATCTCCACCCTCTTAGTCCTCCTCATATCCACACCCCGACCGTGAAGTCAGAACTCTGACCGACTTCCCCACTTCTTCGTCCTTCTCACCTACCCCACATTCTTACACTCATGACCCACATCCACCCTGGATTGACTCGCCATATTCTCGTCTACTTGCTGGAATGAAGGAACAAATCAAAGAGCAAGCCATTGTTGAGATGAATGATTGGCATAATCAGTTGACCCATAAACCTCATTCTCACCTCGAGTAGGGACCAGGAAAACGTTGACCTATATATATCTCGACCTATCCTTCGGGTACAACATGGTCAAATAAACAAGCCGAATGGAGAGGCATGCACCATACGATCTTCTTGACTTGATTGATCTGAGTGATCAAGCCAACAGTGACCAACCTTCATATCACCCATTCGGAGAGCCGACATATACAGGGGATTGGATTCATGTGACCAATTTACAGACCCTCTGTCTATTAACTCCACCTCATGAGGATCCGACCAACATCTGCCATACAGATGGGCCATACTCAACCCAACATTACATGCCTGAGTCAAGGTGTGTTAAGTAGAAGAGCTTGAGTTCTTAGTAGCATCCTTCAATTGAGCATACTTCTCTCATGACGTGTCATGATATTTTATTAGAGTATGACATTTCTAGAATAATCAAGAATCCATGTATGAAAGTGGATCATGTATTTTGCAGATTGAATTCTAAAAACATAGAAGATGCCAGATTGACCAACGTCATGTACAGTTGGAGTCCCTTCTACCTCCCTCTTCTACTAAACACTTTCCCTCTAAACTAGAGTTTGTACATTCTCCTATCCTCCTTATCTATTAAAAAGACAAAAAAATCTAAAAATCCAAAAACACCATAAAAATTAAAATGTAAAAATCTAAAAAAATTGGACCCTGCAGTTAGGGAAGCGATTGATAGAGAGTTAATTTTGAGATTCCCTTAATAATGGTCATTGAACACTTTCCCCACCTTTAAAGATTTATGAGAAGTAAATTGACAGTTGTGACCTCCGAGAGATAGTTGAGTCTCGTCTCTCTACTACACCTGAGATACCGTCTACCCAAATGACCATTGGTTCAAACACTCCCTACACCTCCACATCACCCATTGCTTGCATCAGCACCACTGTGATAGTTTATAGGGAGGACTCACAACTAGAAGCTACCCTTGAGTCGGACACGATCATTTCTGATTTCCTTGATTATTTAGATGATCCGACGTATAAGCCGACCAATGCCAAGCCAATTGATAACACTATGACATACCCGAGACGTGTGCTGACACTGCAGGAGTATTACAACACATATGGTGACTCATCTGATGATGAATCTCTGATCAACACCTCACTACATCTAGGACCTACATCAAAAGAGACAACTAGGACTAAATTGACCAATCTTGATAAATTGTTTGCTCCATCCTCTAGTCGGTCATTTGGTAAGAAGAAGAAGAAGAACAGTATTGATTCCTCAAGGTGTCGCCTTGAACTCCTCAAAACGTATCACTCTCCTCTTCCTCTTGATGCTTCAGGTTCTAGAAAATCGACTAAGAAAGTTTCCTTCGACATACCAGAGAAGGAATTTTCTAAGGAGACATCATCAGGTCCGGATGAGGTGATCTATGTGAGTGAGCTCAGTTCGAGTGTTCTTAAGCCATACTTGAGCAAGCAACCATGTGTTGACCCTTGTTGGATGTTCCTACCCCTCACTATTATTATTCTGAGGATGATTCTGACATCAACACATTTGTATACTACCCACCCTTTTGCTCCCGTAAGGAGATCCGTCACAAACCTTCTTGATCCTTGTATATTCTCACTCCTTGTATTGATTTTCCTTCGTAAATTTCCCTCCCTTCCCCGTGATTCCATCACTCGTCCCAATTCTGTATTTTTTTATTTTGTGGCTATACTTAGGATGACTAGATCCTAATTATAGGGGGGGGGGTGAGTGACCCGAGTTGCTCCATCTTTTCTTGTATATTCTTTCCCACCCTCATCGATCCCCCAATCTTGTATTCTCTCCAATATTTAGACTGTCCAGAGTCTAAGTAGGGGGGGGGATGCCTGTTGTGTATTCTCCCACGCTCTTATATTCTTCCTCTCTTCTATTCTTTTCACCCACTTATGCTTAGTACGAGTAATGGCTTTTTGTCACCTAGTACCTTGAGGGCATAGTACGTGCTAAGTACAGGGGGTTTGTATATATTACATATATACTTTACCTATAGCTCATACTTTGACTCGTTTGTAATTAAGATAAGGTGTTATGGGTAAATTATTGTAAATAAGAGGTATAACAAAAAAACTTTTTCATAGGAAAAATAAAACTTTTTCAAAAAAACACAAAAAACTAAATAACTGCACTTTGTCAAAATGAATACAATTTTTGAAAAATCAAAAATATTTTCAAAAAAATCTCTTTTAGAAAAAAACTTCTCAAAAAATGTTTTTATAGCAAAAATATTTTTCAAAAAAAATCACAAAAATAAAAAATCTAATTGATGAGCTGGTTTAATCCCCAACACTTTCACACTCACACAGGGCTAGTGAAGTCCAATAACACTTGGTTTATGAGATCTTGAGAGTTTGAGTTAACAAGCCGTAGTTATTAGGGTCTTTGACTTAATTATTCACATTTCCCTAGATCGAAAGATTTGTGTGCTATATTGCATGCTTAGTCTCTACCTTTATAATATGATTAGCATCTCACATACACAACTGTAGTTATGTTGAGATGAGTAGGAATTTCACTTGAGGAACTGGGATGAGGGATTTGAGTTTGGACCTGATTTTATGATGCTCAAGGATGGGATAAACTCAATGAAGGCTTTATGAAACTTGAGTGTCAACACCTTTAGCCAGTATGAGAACATGGTTCTTGTACTATCTCTTATTATTTACCTATGTGTAAGGGTGTGATGAAATCTAAAATTTGTTGATCAGTGTATGATGAAGAGGGATTTATTAAGGATCGTATTAATCCACAAGGCGGATCAATAGTCGATGCGGTGACCGCTTAACAAATCCCAAATCAATCAAAAATTAACCCACAATAATATATATGCAATTAATATAAAAAATGTGAAGTTAAAATTTATTATAACTCTACATGCAAGTGTGTATAGGTGTAAGCACAAGTCGATATCAAACACTGAGAGGCGAATGATTGAGTGTGAAATTAGTTGCGCAGTTATTCAATTCTGGGTTCATGTCCAATTCTGTATTGTTTTTGTGGGTTTTTAATTATATATTTTTTTATTTTGGTTTTTATATTTTAAATTATATAATATAGATATATATAGAGATATATATAAGAGAAGAGAGAGAGAGAAATAATATATGGATACATATATATATATATATGTATAAATACTCAAGATATATTAGATATAATATTTTTTTATCTTTTTATATTTTTATATTTTTTTAATTTTTTGTAATTTTGCTAATTTTTATGTATTTTTAATTCCAAAAATATCAAAAATAAGGGCTCAAATATATAGGCCGAAGATAATTTGGATTTTAAAATTATAAAATAAATCTCAAAATTACCTAAATTAATTTTAACACGTAAATAATAATTTATACATAATTATGAAGTAAGAAAACATATTTTTGGTATTTTTCTAGGATTTTTCTCTTTTTTTAGGATTTAGGAACTTCTTGAAATTTTTATATTTTCTTTTTCTTTTTTAGGGTTTTTCATTTTCTGGACTCAATATATATATATATAGATATACCATATATATAATATTTTTGGAATTCTTAAAAAACATTTGATATTTTTTTGGTGTTTTTAGATTTAGACAGGGACTGATTAGGCTCTATTTTAATTTTTCAAAATAGTTAAGTTGCATAAAATCAAAAATAAAAATGCATGCATGAAAGAACACTGTATCAAGCTAATACCCTAAATATTTCATGATTTTTGGAGCTATATTGATATTTATAATAAATACAAGAGAGAAATAAAATTAAAAACTGCCTGGCAGGGGTATTTCTGCAAATAAAAATAAATACAGGGGTCACAGTGCAAAAACACCAAAAAGTATCAACGTTTTCTGCAATTTTAAGGACGAAATGCAAATAAACCAACCCGCCAGGGCCCCTTTGCAACTTAACCATCACGTGGGACTACACGTGATCCGCACACACATGGACTATAATGTAATTTAAGGAAAATTCAGGGTCCTGGTTGCAATTTTCATAAAAATAATACACTGCATATTTTATTTTATGGACTGAATATAGATACATAAACATACAGGGGGTCTTGTGCAATTTTCCACCTCACGTGGGACGACACGTGAGGTGACGTGGAGTGATCCTAAAGGTAATATCAAAGACATGCAGGGGGGTCCATGCAAAATATCCACATTATTTTGAACTTCAACTTTTATTTACAGGACTAAATGGTAAATACCCCTTATGAGGTGCGGTTGGACGGCGCTGATGATTTCACTTGCCCACGCATCACTCATCCAATGGCATATACCGCTTCGCCGATGAATGCTTGAGAGTAGATCAGCCGAACTTATCTGACGGTCGAGGCTTGGCTCAATCGGACGGCTCTGGTTCGAACTGGGGTCTTCATCATGATCGGACGGCGATGGAGCCACCTGGAAGAACAGGGAAGAAGCTCGCACGAGGCGAGCTCTGATCTTGAATCGCGGGCTCCTCCGGGCTTCTCCGTCGCATCCAAGGTGCTCTGCTCGTTGCTGGAAGGTCCCCACGTCGAATGACGGTCTTCTCTTGGCTCCTGGAGGTTCGAGGTGTTCTGGCGAGGTCGGCGGAGGTTTGGATCTCCAGGAACCTCTTCCTGGTTGGATTCGAGTCCCAAAGGGCTCGTTTCTTCGTTGTACCTGCATAGGAAGAACAAGGGGCACGAGGGCTTTCTCCTCGACCATGGGCTTTGAAGCTGCGATGCAAGATGAGACGAGGCGAAGGAGCTCCGATGAACAACGGAGGTGGAGCTCCGATTCGCGAAGACAGAAGGTCTCCGGTTGAACAAAGGTGGTCAGGAGATGTAGAATCCGATGGGGAACGAAATGGAATGACAAGGGGGGTCAGAAACATTCCATAGCAACATGGAGAAGTCGCCGGAGCCGAGCTCCGACGAACTTCGATTTGGTTAACCTAGGCTACACTAAGGATCTAATTGCAAAATAAACGACATGAATGAAATGCAAAAACAAAAAGCTACCTAAATAACGTAAAGGAACAACTCTTATACCTGGGGGCCTCCAGGGAGCAAGACGGACGCCGGAGCTCCGCCGCGACAAAATTCCTTCCTCCTCCGGTCGATTCACGATGCTGGGAAGCTCCTCCTATCACAAGGGCTCGTCCAGGAACCGAATCAAGGCGTTTAGGGGAAGTAAAGTTGGCCAAAATGGTGAAGGAGGGGGAGGAAATTATTTATAAACATCCCTGGACGCCTTTATTGTCCGACGAATATCAACGAATCAGAGCTATGTACAATGTGTCACAAGATATGGCATTGATCATGATTGTTCCAGGAGCAATTTCCGTGAAGAGATCGAAAGTGATTGATCACTGTATCATCTGCGAAAAATGCAAGAATATGGGGGATTGGACAAGTCTGACAGAAGTCAGAGGCGCAGGGGGAGTTGACCGGGGGTCAACACTCCCTGGCCTCTGATTGGTCCACGTCAGCATTTGCTTGACTTATTACTTAATCATAATAAATGACCTTATTAAATTTTACTTATAAAATAAAAAATGTTTACTAAATCATGTAGTATTTATTTATGATTTTTATTTATTTTTTTGATGTAATTTATTATGATTATAAGTGTATTTACATGTATTTATTTTTATTTTGTACATTTTTATTTTATTATTTTATTATTTTATTTTCTTATTTTATATATTTATAAACTATTTTTATAAGCATAAATATATTTTTATTTAATTTTTATAAGTTTATTCACATATTTAAATAAATAGGTATATGTAATATGTAGGTATACTTATAGGTATTTTACCTATATTATATATACATTTTATTTATTGAATGAATTTTATTTGTTTTTATTTTGGATTTACATTTTTTATAAATTTTATGTAATATTTACAATATTATAAAAATATAGATGAATAAAGAATAAAAGAATTAAAGAATGTATTTCCCTTTTATTTATATACATATAGAACATAGGTATTTCATCTATGTTTTGGCAGAGTTTTATTTTATTCTCCTTTTTATTTTAGGTTTAATTCTAATTTTAATGTACACATAGGTTATAAATAATGTTTACAAAATTATAAAAATATGAATTTGTACAAATAATAAGTAATGAATAAATTGAATATTTTAATCGGTATTATGTACAATAGGGACCCAAAACCTAACTTTCACAGATAAACTCCAAAGATTCTGAAACTAATTTTATTAAATAGTTCTTGGAAAGCTATATATAATTACATGTGAGTTTGGTGGATTTTGAGTTTTTATCTGCAAGATATGGGTCTATGAAGTTGAGATTCTGGCTTTTTATTCTGTGTATAAAATGTACACTGTATATTATTTTTACACAAACTCAATTTTGTATTTTTATTTACATTATTATCTACAACTTTCATGTACAAAAGATTTTTATTTGATGAATAAATAATTTTATACAAAATAGGTGTTAAAAATGCATAAATGAATGAATAAATAAATGAGGTATTTATTGTATTATTGGCCCTTATCTCCCCCTACTTTATTTCTTGTCGACCAATTCCATTCTGGACTTGGTCTCGGGGTTCGGGTCATTACATATTTTGAATATTTTATTCCTTTTTCTTTTCTTCTCTTTATTCTATAATTTTGGCATTAAAAACCTTATTTTATGTACAATAAATACAATAAATAATGAATGCTAATATGTACAAACTGATGTTATTTACATGCATTTGCTTGGGTTTTTAAGGCCAAAATGATAGAATAAAGAATGATGAATCGAGATTCATCAGTGTACACCAACTCTTGGTAAAAGCATTGGATCTAGCCAAAAAGAAATGAAAAAAAAGAAAGAGAGGAATGTTGAAAGAAAAGCTCTCGCCATACAAAATCAAATATCAAAGAGATTCCACTAAAGGCGAGTGCTTGCAACCATTTCAGTGTGTCCACTTGGACCACCGCTATTAGGACCAAGAGTTGGGCTAGCACCAAAAAAGGGCTTTGCATCGTATAGTGATATAAGTCTAGGTGTCGAAGGTATATGAGATACTCAAAAGGTACACACCCCGATGTACTCCCAGGAAAACAAGTGCAGACGACTCCAACTTCTCTTGACGGATACACAGATCAACAAATCAAAAAATATACATGTGTTGAGTTAATAAGGCACTCGAGAGGATCCTTGTTCCAATGAGAGGGAGAAAAGAAATGACACAATCCTATTCCCTCCATCAACTGGCCTTCCATCTACACTTTTAAGTCTAAAACTAAAGAGACGGTGGATTGGATGCAAGAAATAGTTTATTCCCTAGTGTTGAGGATCAGGTTCTTAGAAGTGTCTCTTAGACTAGAACCTTCGGTGATGTTTCAACTCTACTCTTGTAACTGCAGTCCACACTTAATGTTATATCCCTATTATATATGTATACAAATAGAGTTTGATGATTCGGGAAATTGGATACCTTTTGACTAGAACTTGACTCATCTTAGAATTTTAGAATCTTTAAAATCGAGAGTTCTTGAACGGATCAAATCTTGTATTCATATGCACAGTTAGGGGTTAATCCAACTTATTAATTCTTTATTTGCTCAAGGACTAGCAAAGTTTAAGTGTAGGGGGTAATGAATCCTCGATTCATCATCTTAATATATTGATCTTAGCAAAATCCTTGAGTAAAATCTCAAATAAATATCCATAAAATCAATAAATTAACAAACCGTCTCTTCTAAATAAAATACAGTAATTATTGTATATTATATTGTACAAAATAAATTAATAATAAAAAGCCACAAATAGAGGAGATTTTCACTTGTGAATAGCCTAAAACTTCATGTATTTTTAATAAATTCATTTCAACTCCTTTTCTGATAATTCTTTTTCCAACTTGTTTATAAAAATGTATACAAAAATATAAAAATACAAAATAAATTTGACCTCAAATAAATCCTCCTAGATCCTAAAGAGAAAAGGTCGTAAAGTCCAACTTCCCGGACAAATTCTCGCTCCGTATGAACTCCAAAGTCACCAAACTCGCTTTTAGAGCTTAAGTTAGAAAATTGTCTATCCAATGAAAGTAGTTTCATTAAAACCGGATCTCGTTTGCAAAATATGAATTTTTTGACCTCGGTGTACATTATATATATATATATTGTAAATGTTCTTTCTTTCATTTTTATTACCTTTTTATTAATCCCTAAAAATACCAAAAAATCATTGTTGTATTGTATTTTATTTAGTATTTTATTTTATTTTTATGTTTTAAATATCTTTTATTAATAATACAAAAAATTAAAATTAGAAAAGTAAAAAAAACATGTAAATGTTGTTTGTCTTCTTTTGTAAATTGGCCAATCCTTTTCTTCTCTTTATTTTATTTTATCTTAGTAGCCTACTTTATTTTTTTTCCCTTTATTTATTTTACATTCTCTATAATAACTTCCATTCAACTCCATATGTTCTAACGTCCCATTCAACTCTATCCGACTCCACCATTTTTCCAATAACCTCCCATTTCACTCCATTTCCTCTACCTTATCCAACTTCTTATTATTCTTCTTTATATTCATCTCCACATCCTCATTTTCCCCCATCCGCCACTGATGAATCCTCATTCATCATTCTTTATTATTTTATTTTAGCTAAAATCTTTGCAAAACACCATGTAAATACTTGTAAATATAATAAATGTCAAACTGCATGCTTTGTGTAAATAGCAATAATTAGCATGTTTTTATGAAAAAATAAAAGAATAAGGGAATAAAGAAAAAGAGGGAAATATTTAGAATTATATTAAGTGACCTGAACCTAAGAGAGGGCCCAATATGGGCCTGATCGCCAAATAAAATGAGTAGAGAGAGAGATAGGGTCATTCATTATTGAGCCACTTCCTTCTTGGTGTATATATTATATTTTCATAAAATAAAATTATATTTCTGTTTCTCACAACTTGTATATATTTCTAAAAATAAAACAAAATTGAGAAAAATAAAATAAAAATAAAAACACTTCTCTCTCATCATGTACATATACCATGTATATACCAATAAAAGACATTTATTTTACCCTTGTAAATAAATAAAATACAAAATAAAAATTATTTTATATCCCAAATTTTATGTTGTAAATAAATAAAAGATAAAATTGGGATAATTGTACAAAAATAAACTAATAAAAATAAAAATTGAAAATACCAAGGTATTTATACCTGCATATAATATTATATTATGTATATACACTAATTTATTTTTCAAAAAAATAAATAAAAATATTATAAAATAATTTGAAAAATAATAAACATTTTTCATTTTGAAAATATTTCAAAATAAAATCATTTGCTATTTTTAATTTAATTTATAAATAATTTGTGAATTCTAAATTCTGATTGGTCCACGGGGGATTGTTGACCCCCGGTCAACTCCCCCCGGACCACATTGCGTTCGGACCCGAATTTGACCCGATTTCTCCACATTTTCCCGATTCGGTTCGACCTCTATTTCTTCAAACCCCGAGCTCCGATTATCGAGCAAACATCCGCGATTCACGTCCAACCTTTCCCTTAGGGGTCCGTGCATCGATCAACGCGCCCGATTCCCATCTTCTCAGACCCCCGCATGTATAAAGCTTTACCTCCAGCCGCCATTCCATGGCCTTTGGCCATCATCTTCGACCCCAGTGACCTCCACCCTTCTCCTCGAGTGACAACGAGCGCAGGAGCGTATTGCAACGAGCATTTGGAGGCCTTAGCCTTAGGTCCGGTGATACACGTCGTCGCGCTCCGCCACCGGCGAGCTCGAGCCTCTGGAGGCGTCGCTCCATTGAGGAAAGGACACTAGGAGACTCAGGCATCTCCATCCCATATGACCTTGGCCATCAGGTAGCTTCCTTAGCCCTTATCCTTGTCTGATTTCCGATTTCTTGCTTTCCGACCACCGAACCGTACAGCATGCTCTGATTACCTATTCGCCCTTCCGACCGCACCATCACCTTCGTGAGACTCCTCTCCACGTTCTCCACACATCCATCCACCCTGGTTCGACCCGGAACATGACCATTGACTCTCCTCCGCCGCCGCTCGTCGGAGAGCCAGGCTCCGCCTCCCCCGATCATCCATTTTGCCCGTAACTGGGTCGAGGCAATTTGCCCTCGACCCAATGTTCTTCTTGTGCAGGTACAAAGGCATATGGACCTCATCTGGAGGTCTTAACACTGAAGCACAATGCTTCAGGTATTCCTCGTCGCCAGGGGCCCTCTAGGTCCTCCCAACCCCATCGGAGCAGCCCATTAGCTGCAGAACATCATCAACCATCTCTTCCCCAATCTAGCAGCATCGGAGGATGTCCCGAGCGCACATATTGGCCGGGCGAAGTTCGCCGGCGACCAGTTCTTCCAGGACCCTCCATAGCCGTCCGATAGAGCTCCTCCTCTAGGTCCATCCGAGCCATCCATCTATGGAGTTCTAACAGTCGTCCGATCCATCTGAGGAGCTCATACAGAGCATAGATCGACGAAGGGGTATCTGCGCACTACAACCGTTGAATCCCAAGCGAGATTCTCTTTCAGACGTCAGATCTTAATAATAAGGGTTAATTTCACTTAGGTACTTCTTCTTTAGCATTTAATTTTCAGTCCTATAAATACGTGTCGTAGTTGTTTTAAATTTGGAATAATTGCACTTTGGACCTTATAGTTTTAGTATTTGCATTTTAGTCCCTCCGATTGTGGTGCACGTGCTTCGACACATGAGTTTTCTGGGATATTTTCATGTATGGGCTCTTGGGGTATTGAATGTTATTGTTTGAAGTTTTAGTTTAAATATTTGCATTTATGCCCCTGTGCGTGATGGATTTGAGCATGTGCTGGATTTGATGCGAAAATTATACCGAGCCCACTATATTCTCTGCATGTGTTTTATTTAAGCCCTTAGAACTCATTTTATTTGCACTTTGGTCCCTGTGTGCTGTGCCTCTCTTATTGGTCGGATAAAATATCAAATCAACTCCAAATCTCTTGAAATTTGGACACGCGACCCCTGCCACTGTGTAAAAATTTCAATGATTTTTTTGTGACAATTTTGTTTTGTTTTTCTATTTTTAAAATTCAAAAACCCTCATTTTTACTACTGTCTACATTTAAAAATCAACTAAAAATATTAAAAAGCCTCCAAAATTCTAAAAAAATTAGTGTCTGTTTGTTTTTGTGTCTTTTTACTTCTTTCCAAATTTTGCTTGATTTGTACTTACAAAAACCTTAAAAATTGAAAACCCTTAAAACCTTAGAAAAATCATTAAAAATTATAGAAAATTCAAAAAATGCAATTTCTTTTCCTATAGCTTAGTTTTTACTTGTAGTATTTTTAAATTGTTTCCAGATTTTAGAGGCTATTTTGATATTTTTAAATAGCCTTTCAAATCTGGCTGCACAGTAGTTTCTATTTTTTGTCTTGTTCCATTTTTAGAAAATCAACCAAAAATTTTAAAAATATGAGAACAAAACACTTGAAAAATTATAAAACCCAAAAATATTTTTATTGCAATTTTCTGACTTGCCTTTGTGTGTGTAATAATTCCTTGAGTGTGCCATTCTTATCTTTCTTTTATATTTTAACTATAATTAAAAATGACAAAAAATTTAAAAACTCATAAAATCCACCAAAAATATTTTCTTCTCTTTATTTGATTTTCAGAATACTTCATAGGCTTTTTAAGGCAACCTGTGCTCCTTGAGTTCGACCCTGGTAGCTATAGCGAGACCGCTATTTGACTTCATTATTTGATTATTTTATTAGTTGGTCTTCGATTTTTCTTGTTGACTGAGCTTCGAGATTCGGGTCGCAACGACCCTTATTTTTACCTTTACCCGGATCGCGTAAGTTCTCGATCATCAGCCATTTCTAAAGAAAAAGGAGAGATCTCATCGAGGTTGATCGATGACAACATTCCACCACGATACGAAGCGATGACCTCCTTTCAGGCGAGATCCGCAACAACCACCGTCCCCACATCGCAAGTTTCCCGTCGAGCTCACTCAGCTTCGCGGCGCATCTGCCACATTGCTCGAGGCAACAACAGGAGTTCAGCGTAGCTGCTCCGCCTTCTGGTGACGATTCATGTAAGTTTTCTATCTTTTTCTCATTTTAATTATCTACCGTTAATTTGTTGTCAGAGTCACCATGATTTTTTTATTACCACCACATATTTACTTATCATTTCCATCACGACCTTCACCACCACATCTTTTTATCTTTTGTATTTCATCACCATCATCATCATCATATTATTACCATAACCATCAAAACTAAAAAAATTAAAAAAATAAAAAAAATAAAAAAAATAAATTCACATCAGCAAAAAAATCGAAAAAAAAGAAAAAAAATACAATAGGTAGAAGATCCCCCTGCTCCACCCTCAGCAAATGATCTCCACCGTCGACTACCTCCGTCAGTAGGTGACGCCGCCCCACCTCCAGCACCACCGACACTCCTTGTACAAACCCAACTGCAACTGCTGTGCACGACCACAGTCCCCCGCCCGTGTGGCCATCCCCACTTTTCCCTGACGTGGCACACCACAGTCCTCGGCCGTACGCTGCCCCGACCATCCACGAGTCCTCTAGTGTAGCCCTGCCACCTGCAGCCACCGTTGCAACCACCACACATCCGCCATCACTGCTATGGCCCACCGCCCAGCCACACGCCGCCTTGCCTCCCCATCGTGCCCTAGCCACCTGCGTGCAAAGAGGAAGAAGGTCTCTTCCTTTTTATTTTTTAAAATTTTGTAAAAATTGCATGTTGTCTCCTTATAGTTTTTGTATTTCCAAAAGTGCCCCTATGCACAAGTTTGATTTGTCACTTTTATTTTTTGTATTGCACTGATATGCCTATGTTCATGCTTTAATTTGGACCTCAATTTTGCATCATTTTATTTAATGAAAAATGTTTTGATGTTGAGCAACTAATTTTATATCATTTGGATATTTATTGGAATTTTTCTAAGTCCTGATTATTAATTAAAATTACTTTATTAAAAAATTCCATATTTTACCCAGTATGTGGTCTTAAATTCATATTTCACTCACATTTGCTCCAAAAATTCAACAAAAAACAGAAATGATGCTATGAAATGCGCTTCAATTAATATCTATATTTTATCTTAATTGGAGTTATTATGTTCTTTAAATAAATTATAGAGTGGTTTTATTAATTGCTTTTTAATTAAATCTATACACATCGATTTTTGCAAAATTTCAAATCTTCTGAATTGGTCATATAAATGCCTTTTTGAGATAGTTCGCACTCTAACTAATTTGATAATGTGGATTTATTAGGAATTAATTACTTGCAGTCACTCTGTTTCCATTAAAAAATCCATAAAAAATTAACATTTTGTCAGGAACTTCCAAAAAATTCTTTGGCCTCCTTGCGTCATGTGTATGTTCCACTAAAATTTTCATAGTGTTTGTATTTTGTTGTGTGAAAATTTGTGTAAAAACCAATAAAACATGTGCATTTTCCATTGTTGCATTTTAACCTATAAAATTCCAAAAAAGTATCTTCCATTCATCAGTGTATTAGGTTTATATAAAAAAATATAATTTGACTAAATTGGACTAATTTCATATTAAAAATTTAGTCAAAATATAACTTTCAATTATTCTTCAGTCAGACCTTTGAAATTTAAGTGTGGGTGGAACCTTATTGGGAATCAGATTTGAAATTCAACGACCTTCGAGAATCACAAATATCTTCTCAATTCCCCTCAATATCCAGGTCAGAATACTTCAACTCAGATGCAAACCCTTATGACTATGAATCTAACTCGTACACTGTAAGTGATAGTGGCTCCCCTCAACTGAATTGACAAAGAGGCTGGCTTCTCCAGCATGACAACCCAGTGATTCCCCAATCTTGAAGGATATGGTTGTATCCTCAAGCGCATGACGGAAGCGTGAGGATCGCATCATACGCGATCGGGAGCGACTAGTCGGACTAGATGTTCTATACAGCGGAAATAAAAAATTTTTCATGCGACGAAACCACATGATCCAAGAACACTTCTCGGATCATTTCATCTAAATCACAAACAAGTAATAGGATTACCTCTTGAAGCATGGTTGCGATCAAGTCTCAAAATGAAGAGACCTCCTGTCTCAAATCCGATCCGACGGAGGAGACGCTTACGAGCGTGTTGATAAAACACGTGCTTCTCGCAATTTATGTTGATGATCCAAGCGGAGGATCTTCTCATCTCGACACACGAGATCTGACGTCTTCTTCATGAGCGAGGCGCACCGAAGGAGACGGAGATCCACGAGCAAATGGTAGGCGTGTAGAGAGAAAGAGAGAGACTTATGTTCTCATTGTGTGTAAAGAAGAGCAAAAGGGTGCCTCTCCTTTTATAATATTTTGGGATCCATGGATCTCAATCCATGGACAACACAAATCCAATGGCTCTCATTGATTGTGTTTCTTTTAATGGCTAAGATTTGTGTTGGTAAAAACCAACAACAATTAATTTAACTTAGATTAAATATATATTGATAAATCAATATAAATCAATCCCAAAAATAAATCAACTAATAGGAATTGGTGGTCGTCCCTTCCATCCAATATGGAAGGAGGCTCTCAAATGTAATCTTCTTAGATTACATAATTCCATCTATCTCCAATTTTACAACAGCAATTGTTGTAAATTATTCTACAAAAATAATTCATAATTATTTTGTGAATATTGCAATCTTGCCATTGGAAATTTGTGAATCACATTCACAACCCAAAATAAAATGTAAATTACATTTTCAATTTTATGTTCAATGTGAATCCAATTCACATTAACATTTAATTAACAAATGTAAATTACAAATAACTATCTCTTATATGTTATAAATCACATTTGTAATATATATGATTAATATGGATAGTGTTATCCACATTATTCATATCCATGATAATTAAATCACATTTAATCATCTTGGATCTCTATTCTCATGTGCCCAAATAATGTGAATCACATTCACATTATTCACATCTTCGATAATCAAATCTCATTTATTTATCTAAGATGACTCTCTTTATAATATGAATTGAATTCATATTAATCGTGATAATGAAATCATCAATTTTCTCAATGCTTGGATACATAATATCAACAATGAAATTATCATGAACCCTTTCAAGGATAATGCGCTTTCTTCGTGAATACTTGGAGATAAGGAATGGGTGATTGTATTGTTTCACGTATGGTGACTTGGATATTGAGATCATATCTCAAATCCAGATCGTGGGCCTCCCATAGATGCTTGATTAAATCAAGACCGCAAATCTAATCTTCTCGTTGCATCTGAATCACATTCAGATCAATGTCCAGCATTTTGACCAAGACCAGATTACTTTTCTACTTACTTTCCAAAAGTATATATCAAACCTACATATTCAGTCAAGATTCCAAAGTGAGACGACCGTGCACGAAATTTGATTCTTACCAACATCTCATGAGTGAGCTCATGTCTTCCGGTTCAGTAACTAAACCTGTATGCTTCCTTTGAGAGATCGTATTACTTATATGCCCTTACATGCACACCAGCGCACCGGTGTATAGACCATGATTAGGTCATCAACCTATTGGTCTGCCAAATGTACATACTCAGACATATAGTAACACATATGTCTCATGTCAGAGGATGTGTCCCTATATCATGACAGCATATGATATAGGACTTTGGTTATCTCGATCCCGTTAAGTCAACTCTTTCACCGAACTAATCCGATACCTCCGAATCTCTATTCCTATGCAGAGGACCTGCATCAAGAGGTCGATCAGATATCAGCCTAACTGAGAAACGATTGCCATCTCCTACCTAGGTTGGAGATCATCTCTTAACAATCATTTGACGGTGCTTGATGAGTCCTCAATCTAACCCTTTAGATATCCATCAAAGCACCAGCATCTATGATTCAATAGTTGAATCAACAGCTATATGATTATTAAGATGGCCATGGTACATAACCCTAATTGTACTAAGGGACCTATTATGCAAATTATTTATTCTTCATTTCAGATCAGGGAATGATATTCACAATAACATTTATTGCATAATGGCTCGTTGTGGGCTCGCATGTCCAACAAATCCATCAACTCCTTCCTCGAGTAGCAGGGTACTCCCTTCTAAGTTCAAGTGACAACCATCTCAAGAGGAGGGGATGAAGAGAAGAATGGACGGTAGCCAGTGTAGCTACCTATCCTAGGATGCAAGACCAGTGTAATAAATTCATCCAGCTATAGGATCACATGATTTGACTTTGAAGCTCAAGCTTCCTTATTGACTATACAAATATATACACTCCGGTAGGCATTTTATTTTCAATCAGGCATGTCTTCTTTTTTGGAGTTTTTACTTTTTTCACTTTTTTGAAATACTATATACATTAACATTTACATAAGGAGTTTTTCCTCTTGAGCCAATAGACTATCCCTCTTTTGAAGCATTGTTGCAACCCACACTCTCCTGTCTTTAGAGATCTACGTCACTGGACAGGTTGAGGTGCACTTTACTCCCTAGATGAGGACAAATGTTTCCACTTGTGTGCATCTCATACTGAAAATCCAATCCCCTCACCACTCCAGCTGAATTGAGACAAGTGAAAGGTGCAGGTGTCCAAGTTAGGTCATTATTGACAAGAGTCTGAAATACTCTACTTAGGCAGTAAAGAATCCATTGAACCAAGTCTCGTTATTCTCAAATAATTAAGTCAACTAGACCTGAAGTACCTCAATTCCAAATACTATAAGGTTCCTTTTATTAGATAGATTTAAGGTCCAACCAAGCTCCAATCTTCGGATTTTACTTAAACATGTTCAATTACCAGACTCAATCCGAAAAATACAAATGCTTATGCAAATGCTATGAAGAAAATATTTTTGTGATGCGATTTTCAAAGTTTTGAATTTTTTATGGATTTTTGAAAAAGATGATGCACATGCATTTTTTGGTATTTTTCAATAACATTTTTCAAATGGTTTTGGTATTTTTAGTTTGATAAATGTTTTTGTGATTTTTGAAAATAAATGATTTTGTATAAAAAACTCGGTGCAAATATTTACACGGGAATGCATCTTATATTTACAAGAATTAAAGTTTAAAAATTACAAGGGGTAAGTGGTCAATTATATATATATATATGTATATATATATACAATTTAATAAAAAATTTTAGTGTGATGTATATTCCTTAATCTTATTTGAAAAGCATTTTCCAAAAATATTGTAAAACTATAGTCTAAAATTTTTTTACAAATGTTTACACATATTTGAAAATCATTTTCAAAGGTTTTTCAAACAGTATACATAGATTTTTCAAAATATTCCTTACAACCATTTTCCAAACATTTGTAATTAATTTATAAATATTTTACTTCTCATAAAGAAAAGAATTTTGCAAACAAATATTTTTACAAAGGTCGAAAATATTTAACAAAACATTTTCCAAATATTTTTCAAAAGTTTTTTCAAAGAGATTTTCAAACTATTTTTCAAATATTTTGCAAAAAATGTTTTTACCTTATTTATTAATCAATAAATAAAAAATAATTTGAGGAATAATCAACATCTTTTTATTAAGTATTTTAATGAATTTAAACAATATTAATAGCCATAATTATTAATATTAAAAATATG
This sequence comes from Ottelia alismoides, assembly GCA_037367405.1. Classification (NCBI taxonomy): domain Eukaryota; kingdom Viridiplantae; phylum Streptophyta; class Magnoliopsida; order Alismatales; family Hydrocharitaceae; genus Ottelia; species Ottelia alismoides. The sequence goes on from JAZKJV010007390.1 coordinate 252,028, forward strand.
AAAGTACGAGTTTTGGCTAAAGTATATACATAGTATATATGACCCTTCTATACTTAGCTTGAGCTATGTCTTCATAGATCAGAGAAAAAAGAGAAGACATAACTCGTACTGAGCATAGAAAAGTCTAAAGAATAAGGAACGAAAAAATGAATGAATGGCTGAGAAGTTGACCGTCCCTTATACTTAGGATCAAATAATCCTAAGTAAAGCAGACTGTAAACAAAGCAGGGAGGGTTATGGGTGGGAGTGAACATATCATACTCAGACTGTGTCCCCTATACTTAGGGTCAGATATCCCTAAGTATATACAAGAAGAGGAGATAGTTAAGAGGATCAAAAAATGATAGAACTTGGGGTGTACACCCCCCTATACTTAGGAGAAAGTATGTCCTAAGTACAGAAGACTGACAAAAAGGGGCGACATCTTTTCGGTAGAAAAAGAAAATAGAAAAGAAGAAAATAGAGATGGAGATGGAAGAAGATAGAAGGGGATGTACACACCACTCCCCCTATACTTAGGGTAAAAGTAGCCCTAAGTATAGGCAACAACAAGAGTGATGAAACAGAATGAAGACTGAACATTCAGATCGTCAACCCCCCCCTATACTTAAGAAAAAGAACGTCTTAAGAAAGGCACACACGAGAATGGGGTGGATGAGCAAAAGGGTAGATGGACAGAGGAAAAAGAAAGCGAATTTACAATAGAATGGATATACATAGGATCAAGAAGGTTGAAAGTGAACCTTCTTATGAGACTGCTAATGAATGGATATGACAAGGTGCAGGCCGATACCAGGTCCACAATATATTGAAGGCGATCAAGATCGACCTGGTGAAGATCCTCAGCAGTCGCAAAGTGAGAAGACACAAACGGGTCAGTGGAAGTAGTGTGTCTAGGCATGGCCTTGGGTATCTCGCTGAAATCAAAGTGAAAAGGGACGAACTCATCATCAGAAGAAGTAAAGTCAAGGTCGTCCTACGAGTCTCTCCTAAGTCAAAACCAAAAGGAATGATATCATCGGTGGAAGTATTTGAGTCATGTTCGCCCTCAAAAGCCTTAATCATATCATCATTCTCATCAAAAGGCACGAATACTTGACTAAAAGCAACAAGATCAAATTCGATCTCAGTCTCATCGATATCTGCCCTTCGCTCATAGATGTCAATCGTGTAAATCTCGCGGATGTCATCAATACATCACCAAACATCAGAAGAAGGAACTCTGAGGTCCATGCTTTCTAAGTCTTCCTCCTTGGAGAGGAATTCTTGGTCTCAGTAGAATCCAACATACAACAAAAGTCTCTGATATTCTCATCAAGGCCACAATCCTCGGGGTCGTGTAAGATATGTGAAGGTGCATCAGATGCAAGTCTCTGACCTATGGTAGGTGCAATGATGATCACCTCTCCTTTGACAATAGGACGTAAGTGAATCTCTCCTGATCCATAATCAATAACGACCCTCGTAGAGGCGAGAAATGAACATTCAAGAATGATAGGAGAGTGCTCCCCGGTGGAGGTCTCCATGGGCAACACGAAAAATACAATACGGTAGCTCATGCCTTAAATCGAAATGACGACATTTTCAAGGATACCCTTCGGCCTCTTTATTGATCCACCAACAAACTGAATGATCATCGAGCTTCTCTTAAGAGGCCCTAAGTGAAGAGACTTTACCGATGAGAAGGATATGATGCCAATCGAAGCATCGCTGCCAAGGAGAGTGTGATCACAAGTGTAGTCAGAGATGGTACATCTGATGAAAGGTGATAAACCGTAAATCCAGCCCTTTATAGTGTAGAATTAACACTCAGATTGTCTTTGCAGTCGGGCTAAATTAGGTCCATCAAAAACCATTTAATTGATATATCAATAAAATTAAATGGTCGTATTTATATTTTACTTGGGCAAGCCCAAGGTCGAACTCAGGGACACGAGCCTATTCTGTGATAGTTAGACTCTTATTACTTTAAATAAGTGTTGGATTAATGAATAATAGGTCAAGAAATGCATGAAGACAAGACAAGATGCATTAAGTAAACATGAAAATAAGCATTATTTGCTTTTTATCATGCCAACTGATGTGAAGAAGTGCATAAATATGCCGTAATTACAAAAATACTCGAGCCATTTAATAACAAGTCACATCAGAATCAACTTCATGAAGCTACTTTCATTTATGTAAAAATAAGGCATGTGAAGCATTGAAATAAAGACACTGAGATATGAAAATAATACATCGAAATTCATAGTGTCAAATCTGAAATAGAAGCATGCCATCAAGAAGACAATGAAACGAGCTTCAAAACGCCACTGAAATCGACTCAATCAGAGCTAGGATGCTCAAGATATGCACGAGTGAAGCCAGAGGCATAAATGCAAGAAAACATGAACGATAAATAACAAACAGGTCCCTCTGAGGGACTAAAATGAAAAGAAAATAAAGTGCGGGACCTTCCTTGTAAATAACCCATACGCACGGGGGTATTTTTGCAATTATTAAACCCGTGATGGTATAAATGCAAAATACCTCAGGCGCACGTGGTCTACATGTGGTCTCTAGACTTGTTTGCAAAAGTAGAAATTTCCAAAGGGCCTCCCTACAATTTGCCTAGATCACACGTGAGGAGTTAGTGGTCCCAGACTCAGATGACTCTGAGGCGCGGGGATGTCTCAGAACTGCTTCGGCGGGGCTCGGCGATGGCTCAGGTGGTCCGAGCCAGCAGGCTTGGATGGTAGGCTCGGAGGCTGGCTTGGACTGACACGTGACCTTGTGTGCGTCATTGATCAAGTTGATCGAACGACGGTTGTAGAGTGGGGCGAGGTCGACGTAGCTTCCTTTCGACCGTTGGATGACCACCGAGAAGGGTTGCATCCAACGGTAGTTGTACCTTCTCAATCTCCTTCGCCGGGCGATGAAGTTAGACCTCTAACGAAGGGCAGTGGGCTCTGCCACATCCTCGCCGGCTGTGCTCTGCTCTCACGAGGTCGCTGGAGGGTGGTCGATGAAGCTCTAATCACGGGTGAGACGTGGCGATGCCTGAATGAGGCTTTCGATGCTGATTCGCCGGAGACGGGGCTACTGAAGATGGCTCCGGAGAGACCTCCGTTCGTTGAAGACTCGAGACCTGCACGGTTAGTACCAATAGCCGAAGCGAAGGACTGCGTGTAGGAGTGAAGTGGAGGGCATGTGAGCGAAGGGAGATGGAGCCCCAGTGATCTTCTTCTTCGATGAGCACTGATGAAGGTGGAGGAGGTGTTCAGATGGTGGAGAAAGGGAGAAGGCGATCGGAACGGAGCGTGTGGGTGGTGGAAGTGTGGTGAAGCTGAATAGATGCTCAATGGATGGCAAAGGTGCGAGTAGATAGCTAATAATTACAAAGAAATTGAACAAAAATGTAGAGCAGAGATCGGAGAGTGCTTACCTGGTCGCAGATGGAGGATGCGGTCTATGCTGAGCTTCGAGGGGAGCACGGGTCATCATTGAACTCTGACAACCCCTCGGAGCAGCTTGGCGGGGCAGAGCCACCGCAGTCCTGGACTACCATGGCAAAGGGTCATCACCAAGTGCTACCGATGTAGTTGTGCCTCGATCAGCCCTCCCCCTGTCATGGGGAGGAAGAGAGAGGCTGAACGGAGCCCCTCGTAACGCGATGAATTGGGGCTCGAGGCAAGGTATTTGAAGATCGAAGGTGGTTTGCAGGGATGATAAGGGATGACTGGAGGGGAGGCATAGAGTTACTGACGACCTGCGAGAAAGAGTGATGATAGCCCTTCATCGTGGGGAAGTCGGAGAGTGGTGAGGTTGGCGAAAGAGGTGGTGAAAATAGGAAGGGGGAAGGCAGTTGGCAAGGTGGGTGATTATGTGAGAGAGAGGGTCTGGAGGTAGGGGATGAGTTCTTTGTCGTTGGATCTCGCGATCCAACGGCTGAGAAATAGCCGCTACGAGGCGGTTGGGATTAGATCTAGGGCGATCCGATCGATGGGCATAGGACATGCCACGTGGCGAAACGCTATACGGGTGGAAGCAGACGGTTAAGATGCAACGAGGAATAGGATCGAGTGGTGGAGAAATGAGCAGGAATGAGCAACGCGGATGGAGATATCGAGACCATGATCATGTGGTTGTGAATGCGCCACGTGGCGAGATGAGGTGCAGGCGCTAGCGAACGGAGGAGATGGCATCTTGCTTTTTATCGAAGGGTCGAGGTTAAAGCAGGAAGGAGCTGTCCATATTGAAGAGGCCAAGGGCGATCAAACGGTTGCGAGAAGAGGCGTGTGGCGCACAAAGAGATGGGCCATGTCGCGCAACCAGAAGGCACCACATGGCCCAATCAGTTTATTGCAACAAAGGAAGTGATTTATGAGGGGGTAGATAATTTTCATGTTAATAAAAACGGAGAAGAGGTCAAACAAACGCTGAAAATACTTTTGAGGGCATTTTAAAGGGTAAAAACACCACGAATTTTAGTTTTGCCATATTTTGTATTTTTAATTTATTCAATGACTCTGATATTTATAGTATTTGTCTGGTTTTTATTGACACTTAGTCTAAGATAGGGGGTTAATTTCAGTGAATTAGAAGCCTGAAACAAGGTTTCAACAACCCCCTATACTTAAACTATGCTCGTCCCCGAGCATTAAAGAAAACGAATGAATTGGATGAACCCCCTTATGCATGTGCGTGCAGGATCCGATCTATTCAAGTCTTCTCAAATTTAGAGATCAAAAATTTTTAGAGCTCAATCCAGCCTTTATCAAGAGGCATCCAATTCCTCTAGTTATCCAAACTCTCTCTGATGTACATATAAACTAAGAATATGACATTTAGTGTTGACTGCGTTCACGAGAGTAGAGTCAAAATGTCACCCAAGGTCTTGGTCCAAGAAATTATCCTAAGGACCCAATCCTCATCAGTAGGGAATAAATCAAATCTTGTGTCCAGTCCACCATCTCTTTAGTTGTTAGACTTGAAAGTGTAGATGGAAGGCTACTGATGGAGGGTATAGGATTGTGTCATTTCTTTTCTCCCTCTCATTAGAATAAGGATTCTCTCAAGTGACTTATTTCGCAACACATATTTTTGATGTTGATCAATGCGTCAATCAAGAAATGTTGGAGTCATCTGCACTTGTTTTTCTAGGAATACACTAGGGTGTGTCTTTTTTGAGTACATATCGCACTTTCTACACCCAGACTTGTAGCATTTACGATGCGGAGCCCTTTCTTTGGTGCAAGTCCTGACTCCTGGTCCTAATAGCGGTGGTCCAAGTGGACACATTGAAATGGTTGGGAGCGCTTGCCTTTGGTGGAAGCTCTTTGATATTTGACATTGTGGAATGAGAGCTTTTCTTTAACATTTCATTGATTTGTAGTATTTTTGGCTAGCTCCACTGTTCAAACTGATTAGCATTTTTATTTTATCAAGACCCTGGCACATAGGTCAATGTCAAGAGGTTAGTATAAGAACCAAGTTCTCAAACTGGCTAAAGATGCTGACTCTCAGGTTTCATGAAGCCTTCAAAGATTTTATTCCATCCTCGAGCATCATTAGATCAAGTCGAGACTCGAATCCCTCATCCTCGTCCCTCAAGTGAAGAGTCAACTCATCTCATCGAAACCACAGTTGTGCATGTGATGTGCTGATCATATTCTTATGGTCGGAGACTAATTATGCAATATATCACACAAATCAAGAAACCGAGGGGAATGTGGATGATTAAGTCTAAGACCCAGATGGCTAAGGCTAGTTAATTTAAAATCTTGAGACCTCATAAACCAAGTTTTCTTGAACATTTCTGATCATGTGTGGAAGTGAATAGGTAGGGGAATTAATCCAACTCCTTCATTTTTTTACTTTCTATTTTTTGAAGACTTTGAAAGACATCATGACTACCTAAACTCAATTAAGTAGAAGCATCCACATTCAGCTAGTATGGGTGTAAGTACAGGCTAGAGCCCGTTGCTTGAGGACAGAGCCTTACGCAATGTCCTCTAAACCACCCATTCTGCTAAGGGCGAACCCTCCTTGAACGCGACTACTTATTTGGGTTTAGTAGTCAATTTGACTCTTAAAGGATTTTTGGATTTTTCTCATTTTTATGGATTTTTTATTAAAGGTTAGAACACAAGTTAGACTCGTCTTCCTTGAAAAAAATCATTTTCCAAACCATGTCACACCAATAAAGATTTTCCGAACATTTTCAAAAGATTTTTCAAAACAAGAAAAACTCATTTTTCAAATCATTTTTCAAATTACTTTTGAAAATATTTTTCTTGAAAATGGTGTAATATAACATAGAAAAGTATTGAAATCATTTTTTCACTTAGTTCAAAAGATCATACTTTAGCCCAAAAAAGTTTTAAATTTTTCATAAATTTCAAATTCTTCAAAATATAGCTAAAGTACATATATTGTATATACGGTATACCCCTCTATACTTAAACTTTGTTATGTCCTCATAGCATTAGATGATACATGGTCATAGGTCCATTTAATTATATTAGAATATACGGGAACTGATGTGGGCTTCCCCTATACTTAGGTTAGAAATAACCTAAGTATAGAGGAAAGGAAATATGAGTGAGAAAATAATGGGGACTCAGGCCCCCCTATACTTAGGCTAAGATTAACCTAAGTATAAAGATGAAGAATTTATGTTGGGGGAGACCTGAGGTGTACGAAGAAGACGGATGGATATACAAGTGAGTGGATGAATCTTCGGAGATTAATGGAGTATCTAAGGCTCGGGGAGGGTTTCAGATCATTAATGGCTCAAACAAGAATGCAAAACCCTATTATTTCACCGACTCATATGTGAAACCAACAAATGTTGGTTGATTATCTTGTCGATTTTATTGGAGATTAAAAATATTCTAGTTTACGTGAGAATCAAAAGCATGTCGAAGTGAAAAATCATCCTACGTAAACAAGGGTGTTGCTCTCCCAAAAACAAGATTTTACTCCATGTTTAGGTTGACTTGCAATTATCGGTCCTAGTTTATTTGCTTAAGGTTATCACTGAATTAAGGTGAACACATAAATCAAGCAATCATTGTCTACCACACATTACATTTTCCATTAACCTAGGTGATCAAGCCTGGAAGGGAGGTCAAGAAAAAGCCATGCAGCCGATAAAAACCATGATCTAGGCTAAGCAAGAAAACAAGCAGTGCCTTAGCAAAATTCAGGAAAATTGAACTGAATTTAAAATAAAAATCATATGTATGCAAGTCGATTGAAAACCACACCTAACGTGCTTCTATTAGCGGGGAATAATATCTTTTAATTTGGCTAAGTGAAGCGATGTTTATGTGTGTCTATATTAAAAGTGTGTCCTACCTATGAGTAAGCACGTAAAATAAAAATGTGAAAGAAACTTGAAGAGCTGCGTGCCTGGTCTTAAGTCGACACTCAAGTGAGGCAATCCCCACACAACCACATATATTTCGTTCTTTTACGAGCACAAGTCTTCGAACGAAGACCGCTATAAAGACGATTATTACAGATACAAGAAATGAAAATGAAGGACACATGTTTTTTTCTCCAAGATGATTCTGCGGCTCCTCACAGCGGGGAACACATGCTCCACACCTCCTTGAACTCCAAGGACCCTACCACAAAAGACAACGTTAGATACTAAATCGAAAAAATTAATGATTAAAATGCATGAAAAACACATGACCTACAAAAAGATTAACACTTAATTCAATAAATAAAACTCTAAACATGAAAGATTAGTCGTGTCCCCGACAACGGTGCCATTTGACGAACCGCAAATCCATCCCTTTAATAGTGTAGAATTTACACTCAGATTGTCATTGCAGTTGGGCTAAATTAGGTCCATCAAAAACCATTTAATTGATATATCAATAAAATAAAATGGTCGTATTTATATTTTACATGGGCAATCTCAAGGTCGAACTCAGGGACACGAACCTCTTCCATCTCATTTAGACTCTTATTACTTTAACCAAGTGTTGGATTAATGAATAGTAGGTCAAGAAATGCATGAATATAAGACAAGATGAATTAAGCAAACATGAAAATATGCATTTTTATTTGCTTTTTAGCATGCAAAGAGATGCAAAGAAATGCATAAATATGCCCTAATTACAAAAATACTTGAGCCATTTAATCACAAGTCACATCAGAATCAAGTTCATGAAGCTACTTTCATTTATGTAAAAATAAGGCATGCGAAGCATTGAAATAAAGACATTGAGCTATTAAAATAATACATCAAAATTCATAGTGTCAAATCTGAAATACAAGCATGCCATCAGAAGACAATGAAACGATCTTCAAAACGCCACTGAAATCGACTCAACCGGAGCTGGGATGCTCAAGATATGCACGAGTGAAGCCAGGGGCATAAATGTAAGAAAACATGAATGATAAATAACAAACATGTCCCTGGAGGGACTAAAATGCAAATAAAATAAAGTATGGGACCTTCCCTGTAAATAACCCACATGTACGGGTGTATTTTTGCAATTATTAAAACCCACGAGGGTATAAATGCAAAATACCCCAGGCGTACATGGCCTACACGTGGTCTCTGGACCTGTTTGCAAAAGTAGAAACTTTCGAGGGCCTCCCTACAATTTGCCCATATCACACATGAGGAGCATGTGGTCCCAGGCTTGGATGAATCTGAGGCTTGAGGAAGGCTCAGAACTACTTCGGCGGGGCTCAACAATGGCTCGGGTCGTTCGAGCCTGCAGACTTGGATGGTAGGCTCAGAGGCTGGCTTGGACTGCACATGGCCTTGTGTGCGCCGTTGATCAAGCTGATCGAACGACGGCTGTAGAGTGGGGCGAGGTCAATGTGGCTTCCTTTCGAAGGTTGGATGACCACCTAGGAGGGGGGCATCCAACAGTAGCTGTACCTTCTTCATCTCCTTCGTCGAGCGGCAAAGTTAGACCTCCGGCGAAGGGCAGCGTGCTCCACCACGTCCTCCCCGGATGTGCTCTGCTCTTACGAGGTCGCTGGAGGATGGTCGATGAAGCTCTGATCACGGGCGAGATGCGACGGATACTAAACGAGGCTTTCGATGTTGATTCGTCGGAGACGGGGCTACTGAAGATGGCACCGACGAGACCTCTGTTCGTTGAAGACTCAAGACCTGCATGGTTAGTACCAATAGCCAAAGCGAAGGACTGCGTGTGGGAGTGAAGTAGAGGACCTATGAGCGAAGGGAGGTGGAGCCCCAGTGATCTTCATCTCCAGCGAGCGCTGATGAAGGTGGAGGAGGTGTTCAGATGGTGGAGAAAGGGAGAAGGTGATTGGAGCGGAGCGCTGGGTGGCGGAAGTGTGGCGAAGCTGAAGAGATGCTCAGTGGATGGAGAAGGTTCGAGTAGAGAGCTAATAAAAACAAAGAAATTGAACAAAAATGTAGAGCAGAGATCAGGGAGTGCTTATATGGTCGCAGATGGAGCCTGCGGTCTATGCTGAGATCCGAGGGGAGCTCGGATCATCGCTGGGCTCCAGCAACCCCTCGGAGCAGCTTGGCGAGGCGGAGTCACCACGGTCCTGGCCTACCATGGCCAGGGGTCATCACCGCGGGCTACCGCCGTCGTTGCGCCTCGATCCGCCCTTCCCCTATCATGGGGAGGAAGAGAGGGCTTGGCGGAGCCCCATGTAAAGGTGGACGCAGTAAATTGGGGCCGGAGGTGAGGTATTTGAAGATCGAAGGTGGCAGTTTTGTTGTCAATGGACATGGTTTGCGACGAGGATACAAGACGAGTGGAGGGGAGGCGTGGAGTAACTGATGACCCGCGAGAAGGAGGGATGATAGGCCTTCATCGTAGGGAAGTCGGAAAGTGGAGAGGTTGGCGGAAGAGGTGGTGAAAAGAGGAAGGGGGAGACGGTTGGTGAGGTGGGTGAACGTGTGAGAGAGAGGGTCTGGAGGTAGGGGATGAGTTCTTTGCCGTTGGAGTGGAGAGGTTGGCGGAAGAGGTGGTGAAAAGAGGAAGGGGGGAGACGGTTGGTGAGGTGGGTGATCGTATGAGAGAGAGGGTCTGGAGGTAGGGGATGAGATCTTTGACGTTGGATCCAATGGCTAAGAAATAGGCGCCACGGGGCAGTTGGGATTAGATCTTGGGCGATCCGATCGAAGGGCATAGGACATGCCACATGGGAAACGCTATGTGGGCGGATGTAGACGGTTAAGATGAAATGAGGAGTAGGATCGGGTAGTGGAGAAATGAGCCGTAATGAGCGGTGCAGATGGAGATATCCAGACCATGATCGTGCGGTTGTGAATGCGCCACGGAGCGAGATGAGGTGCAGGCGCTAGCTGACAGAGGAGATGGCATCTTGTACTTGATCGAAGGGTGGAGGTTAAAGCGGGATGAAGCGGTCAAGATTGAAGAGGCCAAGGGCAATCAGACGGTTGCAGGAAGAGGCGCGTGGCGCACAAAGAGATGGGCCGCGTGGCAACCAGAAGGCGCCACGTTACCCAATCAGATTATTGCAACAAAGGAAGTGATTTATGAGTGGCTAGATGGCTGAATTTGGAAAAACTCAAAACATGAAAGTTGTAGATCTCGATGAGATCTAGAATTCTCATGTTGATAAAAATAAAGAAGAAGTCAAACAAAGGCTGAAAATATTTTTGAGGGCATTTTTAAGGGTAAAACACCGCGAATTTTAGTTTTGCCATTTTTGTATTTTTAATTTATTCAATGACTTAATTTATTCATTGACTCTGATATTTATAGGGATTTGTCTGGTTTTTATTGACACTTAGTCTAAGATAGGGGGTTAATTTCAGTGAATTAGAAGCATGTAACAAGGTTTTATCAACCCCCAATACTTAAACTATGCCCATCCCCGAGCATCAAAGAAAATGAATGAACTAGAAACCCCCTTATGCGTGTGCATGCAGGATCCGATCTGTTCAAGTCTTCTCAAATTTAGAGATCAAAAATTTTTAGAGCTCAACCCGGACTTAATCAAGAGGTATCCTATTCCTCTAGTTATCCAGACTCTCTCTGATATACATATAAACTAAGTATATGATATTTAGTGTTGACTGCGTTCACGAGAGTAGAGTCAAAACGTCAGCAAGGGATTGGTCCATGAAATTATCCTAAGGAACCAATCCTCAACTCTAGGGAGTAAATCAAATCTTGTGTCCAGTCCACCATCTCTTTAGTTGTTAGACTTGAAAGTGTTGATGGAAGACCAGTGATGGAGGGTTTAGGATTGTGTCATTTCTTCTCTCCCTCTCATTGGACTAAGGATTCTCTCAAGTGCCTTATTATGCAACACATATTTTTGGTGTTGATCAGTGCGTCCGTCAAGAAAAGTTGGAGCCCTCTGCACTTGTTTTTCTAGGAATACACCGGCGTGTGTCTTTTTTAGTACCTATCATACCTTCTACACCCGGACTTGTAGCATTTACGATGCAGATCCCTTTTTTTGGTGCAAGCCCGACTCCCGGTCCTAATAGCTGTGGTCCAAGTGGACACATTGAAATGGTTGGGAGCGCTTGCCTTTGGTGGAAGCTCTTTGATATTTGACTTTGTGGAATGAGAACTTTTCTTTGACATTTCATTATTTTGTAGTATTTTTGGCTAGCTCCACTGCTTTTACCAAGAGTTGGCGCACACTGATCAACATTTTTATTTTATCACACCCTGGCACATAGGTCAATGTCAAGAGGTTCGTACAAGAACCACATTCTCATACTTGCTAAAGATGTTGACTCTCAAGTTTCATGAAGCCTTCAAAGATTTTATCCCATCCTCGAGCATCATTAGATCAAGTCCAGACTCAAATCCCTCATCCCCGTCCCTCAAATAAAGAGTCAACTCATCTCATTGAAACTGCAGTTGTGCATGTGATGTGCTGATCATATTCTTATGGTCGGAGACTAAGCATGCAATACAACACGTAAATCTAAAAACCTTTGGAAATGTGGATGATTAAGTCTAAGACCCTGATGAATAAGGTTGGTTAACTTAAAATCTCGAGACCTCATAAACCAAGTATCCTTGAACATTTCTGATCCTATGTGGAAGTGAATAAGTAGGGGAATTAATCCAACTCCTTCATTTTCTATTTTTTATTTTTTTGAACACTTTGAAAGATATCATGACTGCCTAAACTCAATTAAGTAAATGCATCTGCATTCAGCCAAGATGGTTGTAAGTACAAGCCAGAGCTCGTTGCTTGAGGACGAAGCCTTATGAGATGTCCTCTAAACCACCCACTCTACTTAGGGTGAACCCTCACTGAACACGACTACTTATTTGAATTTAGTAGTCAATTAGACTCTTAAAGGATTTTTGGATTTTCTCATTTTTATGGATTTTCGATTAAATGTTAGAACACAAGTTAGACTCATCTTCCTTGAAAGAAAATAATTTTCCAAACCATGTCACACAAATAAAGATTTTCTGAACATTTTCAAAAGATTTTTCAAAACATAAAAAACTCATTTTTTAAATCACTTTCGAAAATATTTTTCATGAAAATAATGTAACATAATATAGAAAAGTCTTGAAATCATTTTTCACTTAGTTCAAAAGATCATACTTTAGCCAAAAAAAGTTTTAAATTTTTCAAAAATTTCAAATTCTTTAAAATATAGTTCAAGTACATATATTGTATATACGGTATACCCTCCTATACTTAAACTTTGTTATGTCCTCATAGCATTAGATTATACATGGTCATAAGTCCCTTTAAGTATAAAAGAATATATAGGAACTGATGTGGGCTCCCCCTATACCTAGGTTGGAAATAACCTACGTAATGAGGCAAGGAAAGATGAGTGAGAAAATATCGAGGACTCAGGCCCCCCTATACTTAGGCTAATATTAGCCTAAGTATAAAGATGAAGAATTGATGTTGGGGGAGACCTGAGGTGTACGAAGAAGACAGATGGATATACAAGTGAGTGGATGAATCTTCAGAGATTAATGGAGTATCTAAGGCTCAGGAGAGGGTTTCAGATCATTAATGGCTCAAACAAGAATGCAATAGCCAATTATTTCACCAACTCACACGTGAAACCAACAAATGTTGGTTGATTATCTTGTCGATTTTATGGTGACTAAAAACATTCTAGTTTATGCGAGAATAAGAAACATGCCGAAGTGGAAAATCATCCTATGTAAACAAGGGTGTTGCTCTCCCAAAAACAAGATTTTACTCCATTTTTAGGTTGACTTGCAATTATCAATCCTAATTTATTTGCTTAAGGTTATCACTGAATTAAGGTGAACACATAAATCAAGCAAACATCGTCTACCACGTATTTCATTTTCCATTAACCTAGGTGGTCAAGCCAGGAAGGGAGGTCAAGAAAAAGCCATGCAGCCGATAAAAACCATGATCTAGGCTAAGCGAGAAAACATGATGTGCCTTAGCAAAATTCGGGAAAATTAAACTAAATTTAAAATCAAAATCATATGTATGCTAGTCAATTGAAAACGACACCTAAAATGTTTCTATTAGCGGGGAAAAATATCATTTAATTGTCTAAGTGAAGCAATGTTTATGTGCGTCTATATTAAATGTGTGTCCTACCTACGAGCAAGCACAAAAAATAAAATCGTGAAAGAAGCTCGAAGAGCCGCGTGCCTGGTCCTTAGTCGACACTCAAGTGGGGCGATCCCCACACAACCACATATAATTCGTTCTTTTACAAGCGCGAGTCTTCGAGCGAAGAACGCTGTAAAGATGATTATTATAGATACAAGAAATGAAAATGCAGGACACATTTTTTTTTCAATTTTCTCCAAGATGATTCTGTGTCTCCTCGTAGCGGGGAACACATGCTCCTCGCCTCCTTGAACTCCGAGTGCCCTGCCACAAAAGACAATGTTAGATACCAAATCAAAAAAAATTAATGATTAAAATGCATGAAAAACACAAGACCTACGAAAAAGATTAACACTTAATTCAATAAATAAAAATCTAAACATGAAAGATTAGTCGTGTCCCTGGCAACGACGCCATTTGGCGAACCACAAATCCAGCCCTTTAATAGTATAGAATTAACACTCAAATTGTCATTGCAGTCGGGATAAATTAGGTCCTTCAAAAACCATTTAATTGATATATCAATAAAATCAAATGGTCGTATTTATATTTTACTTGGGCAAGCCTAAGGTCGAACTCAGGGACACGAGCCTCTTCCGTGATATTTAGACTCTTATTACTTTAATTAAGTGTTGGACTAATGAATAGTAGGTCAAGAAATGCATGAAGACAAGACAAGATGCATTAAGTAAACATGAAAATATGCATTTTTTATTTGCTTTTTATCTTGCAAAGAGATGCAAAGAAGGGCATACATATGCCCTAATTACAAAAATACTTGAGCCATTTAATCACAAGTCACGTCAGAATCAAGTTCATGAAACTACTTTCATTTATGTAAAAATAAGGCATGCGAAGCATTGAAATAAATACACTGAGCTATTAAAATAATACATCGAAATTCGTAGTATTAAATCTGAAATACAAGCATGCCATCAAGAATACAATGAAACAAGCTTCAAAACGCCACTAAAATCGACTCAATCGGAGCGAGGATGCTTAAGATATGCATGAGTGAACCAGGGGCATAAATGTAAGAAAGCATGAACGATAAATAACAAATAGGTTCCTGGAGGGACTAAATTGAAAATAAAATAAAGTGCAAGAGCTTCCCTGTAAATAACCCATACGCGTGGGGGAATTTTTGCAATTATTAAAACCTACGAGGGTATAAATGCAAAATACCCCAGGCGCACATGGTCTGCACGTAGTCTCTGGACCTATTTGCAATAGTAGAAACTTCCAAGGGCCTCCCTGCAATTTTCCCATATCACATGTGAGGAGCACATGGTCCCAGGCTCGAATGACTCTGAGGCTGGGGGAAGGCTCGGAACTGCTTCGACTGGGCTCGGCGATGGCTCGGGTGGTTCGAGCCTGCAGGCTTGGATGGCAGGCTCGGAGGTTGGCTTGGATTGACACGCGGCCTTGTGTGCGTCGTTGATCTACTGATCAAATGACGACTATAGAGTGGGGCGAGGTCGACATGGCTTCCGTTCGACTATTGGATGACCACCGGGGAGGGGGCATCCAACGGTAGTTGTACCTTCTTCATCTGCTTCGTCGGCGGCGAAGTTAGACCTCCGGTGAAGAGCAGCGAGCTCTGCCATCTCCTCGTTGGTTGTGCTCTGCTCTCACGAGGTCGCTGGAGGGTGGTCGATGAAGCTCTGATCACAGGCGAGATGCAATGAAGAACGAGGCTTTCGATGCTGATTCGCCAGAGATGGGGCTACTAATGATGGCTCCGACGTGACCCCATTCGTTGAAGACTTGAGACCTGCATGTTCGTACCAATAGCCGAAGCGAAGGACTGCGTGTGGGAGTGAAGTGGAGGGCCTGTTAGCGAAGGGAGGTGGAGCCCCGATGATCTCCATCTTCGACGAGCGGTGATGAATGTGGAGTAGGTGTTGAGATGGTGGATAAAGGGAGAAGGCGATCAGAGCAGAGCGCATGGGTGGAGGAAGTTTGGAGAAGCTGAAGAGATGCTCACTGGAAGGCGAAGGTGCGAGTAGAGAGCTAATAAAAACAAAGAAATTGAACAAAAATGCAGAGCAGATATCAAAGAGTGCTTACCTGGTCGGAGATGGAGGTTGTGCTCTATGCTGAGCTCCGAGGGGAGCTCAGGTCACCGCCGCACTCCGGCAACCTGCCGGAGCAGCTTGGCAGGGCTGAGCCACCGCGGTGCTGGCCTACCATGGCCAGGGGTCATCACCGGGGGCTACCGCCATCATTGCGCCTCGATCAGGCCTCCCCCTGTCACGGGAAGGAAGAGAGGGGATGGGCAGAGCCCCTCGTAAAGGTGGACGCAGTTAATTGGGGCCGGAGGCGAGGTATTTGAAGATCGAAGGTGGCAGTTTCGATTGCGATGGACGTGGTTTGCGGGGACGATATGGGACGAGTGGAGGGGAGGCATGGAGTAACTGACGACCCGCGAGAAGGAGGGATGATAGGCCTTCATCGTGGGGAAGTCAGAGAGTCGTGAGGTTGGTGGAAGAGGTGGTGAAAATAGGAAGGGGGAAGACAGTTGGTGAGGTGGGTAATAGTGTGAGAGAGAGAGGGTCTGGAGGTAGGGGATAATTTCTCTGCCATTGGATCTCGCGATCCAACGGCTGAGAAATAGGCGCTACGGGGTGGTTGGGATTAGATCTAGGGCAATTCGATCAAAGGGCATAGGACATGCCACGTGGTGAAATGCTACGCGGGCGGAAGTGGACGGTTAAGATGCAATAAGGAGTAGGATCGGGTGGTGGAGAAATGAGCAGGAATGAGCGGCGCAGATGGAGACATCCAGACCATGATCGTGCGACTGTGAATGCGCCACGTGGCGAGATGAGGTGCAGGCGCTAGCGAACGGAGATGGCATCCTGCTCTTTATCGAAGGGTGGAGGTTAAAGCGGGAAGCAGCGTCCAAGATTGAAGAGGCCAAGGGCGACCAGACGGTTGCGGGAAGAGGCACGTGTCGCACAAAGAGATCGGCCGCGTGGAGCAACCAGAAGGTGCCACATGGCCCAATCAGATTATTGCGACAAAGGAAGTGATTTATGAGGGGGTAGATGGCCGAATTTGGAAAAACTCAAAACATGAAATTTGTAGATCTCGATGAGATCTATAATTTTCATGCTGACTAAAAACGGAGAAGAGGTCAAACAAAGGCAAAAAATATTTTTGAGGGCGCTTTTAATGGAAAAAACACCATGAATTTTAGTTTTGCCATTTTTTTGTATTTTTAATTTATTCAATGACTCCGACATTTATAGGGATTTTTCTGGTTTTTATTGACACTTGGTCTAAGATAGCGTGTTAATTTCAGTGAATTAGAAGCATGAAACAAGGTTTCATCAAAAGGTGTAGTTGTGCTCCTTTTCCAAGAAGAATGGTGGTGAGTGATGGCATGGGCAGTGGTCTTGGTCAAGATATGACACTTAGATCTCTTCCTCTACTTTCTCTTCTTGGGTTGAGGAGTAGATAATTGGGCCATGGCTTGGTGAAGTGGGGTTTAAATGATCTCATGTATAGTGGCTGCCAGTTCAGGTTCAGTCAACAATTTTTTTAATTTTTGGACCTTCTCCATACAAGAAAGGAGATCAGAATCATCATCTACATGAGCAATGCCAAAAGTAGTATGTACAGTGGCATCCTCAGGGTCTGGGATAGGATAATGTGTGAGCGAGTGTGTGCCTGAAGGGTCTGGCAAATGTGACCTCTCTTCTCAGTCTAAATCAATCATGTGTCTCCTGAATTATTTTTGGATTTTTAAATTTTGATCATTTTTTATATGTTGGGTGATTGCAAGCTCTCATGGAAATCCTCGAGTGAACCCATACCATCAAATGGTGGAATATAATGGTTGCTCTTATTTACATCAGTGAGGTCGTCAATCCTCTGTCTCATATGCTCCATCATCTAGGTCAAGTGACCGAGGGTGGACTCCATGAAAGGTGACTCCAATAGGTCAATCTCGGGTGGATGTGAAGGCGAGAAATGTGAAAGTGGAGGTGGGTAAAAATCCAAGTCATGATATTGTGGTTGGAGAGGATATGTACAAAAGTCAGGAGCAAAGTCCTCCTGTAAAAAGGGAGGTGGACCGACTGGAGTGTATAGGGGATCCGTGAAGTTCGGATAAAAATAACATCAATGGCCATATCTGAAACAAAATAAAAGTAATCGGGAGAGGATGATGGTCAAATCAAGAGAAGTGAGAATAAGGTGCAAATGTGAAGAGACAATCTTGAGTACACACAAACAATCACAAACAAACTCACACAAAACAAACCCCTCAATTCACCCACTCAATTCGATGGAGACTGTGAAAGTTGGTTTTTTTCTTTGTTTGTTTTAGAGTTGGGTGAGAAGTCAAAATTTTGTACAAACACTTAGGAGGCCGAATGGGATTTGAGTACTACTCCTTAGTGTGTACGCGAGCAATTAAAACGAATACAATGAGGGGATTACTCACCCCAAGATAAAGATTTTCTTGTTCACGTATTTTAGAGTCAAGTAGTTTTAACAGTCCCAATTTTATTGTTATCACTTTTTTTGGATTTTTAATAAGAAATGCATGCGCCTAACGAGGAATCAATTTTACTCAGCACCTCGGTGATCAGAATCAGAAGGAGAGGCGGAAAAGCAATGCAAGCAGTAAATCAGTGATGTATACTAAAGAGAAATGCTCAACTTGCCTCCAACACTCTACGTGCAAAGATGCTCAGCAAAACTGAAACATATCTACATGCAAATGCAAGTGATGAAATCGCCCTTGGTTCAGAAATTGCTATTATCGTGAAGAACCAATGTTAATGACTTAGAATGGAACCTTAGGGTCCATTCTTGGAGTCTCCTCGGTACCCACAACAGTGGGTCCTGCAAGCGTTGTAGTGAGGCATGGTTCCGAGACTAAGGGAGAAGCAGTTTGATATTTGACTAGATCCAAACATATTCTATAGGAGCATGCAACGATTATTAAGTATTTGGACCTAATACTATCGACAATCAAGTCCTACGACGAGGGCTCAATCACACAAAGTAAATAAAATTAAACTGATAAATGAAATAAAAAATAAATGAAAACCGCGAAAAACGGACGAGGTCCTCGAGAGAACAATCAATCGTACACTGGACCCCGTAAAATATGAGCTGTTGCTGAGTCTTTTTTATTACGAGTTTATATGGTCTCTCTCTCACTTTAAATTATAATAAATGCAATAAACTACTCAAAAGATCTTTTTCTTCAAAATTTTCTCCAATTTCTTATTTGATGTTCGGTCCAAGTCACCTCACGTAGGTGTGCAGGCGCTCTTAGAAGAGAGTGCCTCCCTTGACCCGCGTCCCTCTCAACAAATCCAAACAAGGTGAGTAATTAGACAATTAAATAATAAGATCAAAAGACAAAAATCATACGATCAAAATAATGCCATCTTATGCTTTGTTGCTCCTCGCCAACGACACCATTTGATAATCGGGATTTTGTAGAGGTCGTGTTAATCCACAAGCCGGATCAATATTCGTTGAGATGATCTCATAGGAAATGCCAATCAGTCAACAATTAACCCACAATAATAATGAAGCAATAAAGAGCAACATTTGTGGAGTTAAAATTTATTATAACTCTACAACAAGGATGTGCATAGGTGGAGGTATTTGTAGAGGTTGAATACAGGGAACAAGAAGGATAAATTGTGCAAATTAATGCAAAAATGTAATTGTGAACTATTTGCCTATATGTGTTTTTGTGGGTTTTTAAATTAAATTTTTAATTTTATTTTTAATTTTATATTTTTGAATTTTGATTTTTAATTTTCTATTTTTATATTTTCTTTTTATAATTTTATATTTTTGTATTTCTTTTTCTTTTAGAAATATATAATAAATCTATATAAGAGTATATATATACAACATAAGATAGGGTAGATATAAATAGTATCAAAAATAAGAAAAAAATAAAAAATAAAATATTTTTGGGTTTTAAATAATTTTTACTATTTTGTGATTTTTCATATTTTTTTGATAATTTTTATTTATTTTTAAAGTCAAAAACACCATAAAATAGGGTTTTATGAAATACCCAAAATTAAAATGGAGATTAAAAATAATAAATAGTATTAAAAATTATCCAAATTAATTTTATAATAAAAATAATAATATAAAGAAAAATATGAAACATAAATATTAATTTTTGGAATTATTGGGATTATATATATATTTTACATTGATTTTTAGGATTTTCAATTTTTTAAGTTTTCTTTTATACTTTTTAGTGATTTCTGGTTTGAAGGTTAAAAATGCCTAAATAAACCAAACATATTTTTTGTGAATTTCTTAAAATATTTATTTTATTTTATATGGGTTTTGATTTTGTGAACAGGGAGAAAATAGGTTATTTTTATTTTTTATAATTATTAAAAAGTCCTAAATTTGCAAATTAAAAATAGGACATGAAACAAGATGCAATCAAGAACTATATTCTGTTTTTTAAGGATTTTTTAGAGCAATGTATCTATATGAAATAGTTACAATAAACAAACAGAAACTACATTACTAGCGCGGGCACTTTTGTGAATAAAAATAAAGGCCAGGGCCTCAATGCAATTTGCATAAAAAGTTATAATATGAATAAACTTTTAATGCACTAACATGAAATGCTAAAAGTTGTGGGGGTCTGACTGCAAAATCGCTAAGCTCACGTGTATGCACACCTGAGCCACGCTGGCGGCGATCCGAATGCAAATACAACAAAGTTGGTCGGCCTACTTGCAAATATTACAGAAAGTGCCCGTGCTAGTAATGTAGACTAAATAGAAATACAACAATGTTCGGGCCACGCCCACAAAATGTCCCCTCATGTAGGGCGTCATGTGAGGTAAGTGGCGTGGATTGTTATGCAATTATAGAAAAGTTAAGGGGCCTACTTGCAAATATTAAATTAATAAACGACCAATGAAAGTTTGTGTACTAAATAATAAATACAAAAAGGCCTTGGTTGAAGTGAAAAATACCCAAGCGGGGGTAGAAGCGGACGGTTGTGATCTCCCTACTTATACACGTGTCACGTCCTTGCTTCACGATGACGGTTGGGCGCAGACGACTACGATTAGATCGCCAAGGTAGGTCGGACAATCGTTGCTCCAGCAAATCTGACGCATGTTGCTCCTCTCCAACCACATGCCATCATCCAACAACAGAGGGGGTGGGTGGACGAACTGGGTAGAACTCCGCCAAGGAGAAGTTCCACGGGCCAGATCTCGCTACTCTAGTGGCCATTGATGCTCCAAAATGTCCTGAATACTCCTGCAAGGCTCCTCTATCAACTGGATACCTAAAAATGCTACGGTGAGGATCAGAGCTCCCCTACGAGAACGGAGGACTACGAAGATTTGGGTATCTCTAGAGGGACATAAAAATGGCTCCAGGTGTGTCAATGGACTCCCAACAAGCACAAAAAGCAACCTTGGGTCAAGGGAAAACTACCTTGACCCTCCTAGAGGGGAATGGAGGAGAAGGGGGGACAAGCGAAGCTATTCCGACGAAGGTGGTGGAGGTGGAGTAGTCGTGTCTCAATCTGGGTAGAATCGAGATGATATGGATGTGGACGAAGGCAGAGAAAGTGGTAGGGAAGTGAATGGAGGTAATTTGGGTGATGGGTAAACGGGTGGAGCATGGTGGAGGTTCGTTGGAGTGGAGCTGCAATGAACTACGAAGGATGGAATCTAAGTGACTAAATGCGAAAATAACAGCAGAAATGTTACCTAAGGTTAAGCCTAGACGAAACATGCGAGAGAAGAGAAGAAGTAGAAAGTGGACCTCAGTGGTCGGAGCCACGAAGAACAGACCTCGACATCGAGCTTACCAGAGGTGGTGGAGGCTGCCCTCAACTAGGCCAAACTCCGTCGCAGAAGGGCCGGAGAGGAGCTGTCACCTTCCTCTATCCAGGGCACCAGTAGGGTGAGTCTAAACTTGGTTAAAAGGCATTCCAACTTCTAATGGAGGAAGGGGGTAGTTTATGTACAACGTGTTCGAGAGGTTCTAAAGAACGAGATGTAGGCTACGATGCATTAATGAAATCCGCGAGGAAAGCAGTGGGTGTGTATGAGCAATCCAAGAGGTGAAAAAGCCAAGAAGGAATCGAGCCCTAAAGATGTAAGGAAAGGTCTATAAAAATCGAGGAAAATGGCAAGAAATGAGGTTCTGACAAGATGGAGACCTCCGTCAGAGAGTTGACCGAGGTCAATGGGCGGGGGACGTTGGTTGGTCCATGTGGACCAACCAAAAAAACCTTGCTAGAAACTAATTATAAAATAGATATTAAACAATAAAATGATTTAATTAATTTTAGGTTATAAAATAGAAATTTTTTATTTTTTATTAGTATTAAATTATGATTTTAATTATTTTTTGTAGTATATAATTACTCGTTACTTTTAGAAGTTATATAGGTATATTCATCTATATATTTATTTCTTTTATTTTATTTTTTATTTTTGTTTTTATTATTTTAATTTATTATTTTATAAATTTATAACTTATTTTTATATACATAAATATATATTTTTTATATTTTTATGATATATTATATACACTTAAATAAATAGGTGTATTATTTATAATCCATTTATGTATTTTATAAAAGTATTTTATTTTAATGTTTTTATTTATTGTTTTATTATTGTTTTAATATTTACATATATTATAAATAATATTTATAAAATTATAATAATATAAAATTATAAAAAAATGAAAATAAGTAATATGATTATTTTGATCATGTAAACTATACAATATGTATCCAAAGCATAACTTTCACACCTTAACTCTAAAAAATATGAAATGACATTCATTAAATAGTTTATTATTATACAATTAAAGTGATTTTGATATTTTTTGAGTTTTATTTTGAGAGATATGGGTCTGGAAAGTTGGGATTTTAGATTCTTATTTAGACTATATCTTTTATTTTGTATATTATTTTTGTATGAATTAAATTTTGTATTTTTCTATAATTTATTATATACAACTTTCATGTTCAAAGTTTTTTTATTTGAGGTATAAAAAAGGAAAGTAAAATAGATCCCAAAAATGAATAATAAATGAATTGACAAAAAGGGATTTTATTGTAGTTTGGACCCTTATCTGCCCCTACTTTATTCCTTGTCGACCTAGTCATCGAGAAGCCTAGGTCTCAAGGTTTAGGTCATAAAATATCTTCGATATTTTATTCTTTTTCTTTTATTTTCTTTATGCTATAATTATGACATTAAAACTGTATTTTATACAATATTTAAACAACAATGCATGGGTGTTAATTTCTGCAGATTAATGGTATTTACATGCATTTACTAGGGGTTTTAAGGCCAAAATGATATAACAAAGGTCTTGAAATGGAGATTCATCAGTATCGATGAGGTTCCGACCAAACCATCCATGAGTCGGCATCTTAGAATATAAGTGAAATAGATGATGAGTATAAATATAGTGATAAACAATGAGATGAAATGAAGAGGATAATAGAAGAAGGCTCAAATTGAGCAAGGCATAAAGGAAATAAAAATATATATGAAGTCAAAATTGGCGCAAGTGCACAGGATTGATCTTTGACCTAAATCTAAGGATTCACCAACTCACAATAAGTGAAGCCGTAGGAGTTCCACTATTTTTATCTTTTCAATTTTATTTTGTTATTCAGGCAATTTCTTAACAAGTCCTTAGAGGCTAGAAGAATATCTCGTACTTTCCACTTCCTTTGTAACATATACATGTACTTTTTAAGAGAATCCTTGCTATTGGGTCAGGATCCTCTACTCAACCAAAGAATAGAGGAGGAATCTTATAGGCAAAATCGATACTCCTCCCTTGCGAGGTACTCAGAAGTGGAACGATGAGATTAGACACCCCCATGAGGGGATTGCCAAAGCTCAATACTTCAGACTAAGTCTGAAAGCAAACAAAGCCCCACTCACCTATGTATGATAGAAGCACCAATACTTCATGAATCCAGTCGACAACAAGGTAGTACCCAGGTTGGGATTTTATCTCTATTTCCTAGAGTTGTGCCTCGCTCTGTCTGGAATGTATGGGAATAAATGTGAGCTTTTTAAAGCCAATATAATGAATGTTCGCTACGAATTTTAATTTTTGGTCAAAGTATTATTAGTGGTCCCCTTGTTTTAGTTTTTAAGATTATCATTTTTTTAGTATTTTTCATAATACATTACCTAACACTTTTTTCTTATTTTATTTTAAAATCCTAAGTGATAAAAATTAGGAGAGATGATGGAAAAGTCGTGCAAGTGATACAAGGATGGAAATATCTCCCTTGTATCTAAATGATGGATGCTCAGATAGAATACTTATAGTGCTTCCCTGCTCTCTCCATAAGAGATGCACGACATGGAATTTAAATCTATACTATATGCGGCATGCAAATCGACGAAATCTCCCTAAGCAGGAATTGCTCTTATTGTGAAGATCGAATTAAGTTAGATCTAGGTACATGTGTATCAAAGACTATAGGAGCATGCAGATATTAGGGATGACATAAATTAACCAATAAAGCAATCCTAAAATCTATGTGCTCGTTCACATAAAACAAAGGAAAGAAGATGGAAAGCTCAAAACACAAAAAAGGAATAAAAACAAATGGTAAAATAGGAATGACAAAAGATAGAATGCGAAGAAAATATGATGAAAAATCTAGTGGGCCCCAAAGTGAACAGACACTTGGTAAAATAGATCTACAATAGTTCACGTGTCCAAAAGTCCTTATACTAGTATTATTATAAATTAATAATGTAAAAAATAAAAGTCTCTCTCTCACACACAATGAAAATAAAAAAAATTAAGCTGCTCAGGTCTCTCTCTCGGTCTTATCCTTGCTCTCTCCAATCAGCTCACCAAGTAAGAGTTGATCTCCACATAATTGGGGTGCACCGACTCTCCTAAGAAAGTTGCCTTTGCTCCACGATCCTGAAGGATATGGTTAGATCCTCAAGCGCATCACGGAAGCGTGATCGTCGTATCGAATACGACGAAGAACGACTAGTCGTACTAGTTGTTCTAAGCAGCGGAAAATAAAAAATTTTCATGTGACGAAACCACATGATCCAAGAACACTTCTAGGATCGTTTCGTCTAAACCACAACCAAGTATTAGATTTACCTCTTGAAGCGTGGTTGCGATCAAGTTCTAAACGAAGAGACCTCCTGTCTCAAGTCCGATCCGACGGAGGAGACGCTTGCGAACGCGGGGATGAACCGCGTGCTTCTCGCAATCCATGTTGATGATCCAAGCAGCGGATCTCCTAATCTCGACACACGAGATCCGATGTCTTCTTCATGAGCGGGGCGCACCGAAGGAGACGGAGATCCACGAGCAAACCATTGGGCAGCATAACGACGATGCCGCGGCGATGGAGACCTCTCTAGGGCATCCATGGTGGACGGCCACATGAGAGAGAAAGAGAGAGGATGTGTAGAGAGAATGAGAGAGAGAGAGATTTGTTGCCTCAACTTATGTGTCAAGAAGAGCAATGGGGTGCCTCTCCTTTTATAGGGTTTTGGGATCCATGGATCTAAATCCATGTGTATTTGTGTTTCTTTCAATGGTCATGATTTGTTGCTAAAAACACAACAACAATTAATTTAATTTAAATTAAATATATATTGATAAATCAACACAATTTAATTACAAAATTAAATCATCAATACATGGAGATAATGAAAGGAGAGAAAGCCTCCTTCCATGTGGAGAGTGGGGACGGCCTCCCTTTCCTAATGGGAGTGGTGGCCGTCCACCCTCCTCCATTAGGAAGGTGGCTATTTCACCTTTTATGTAATCTATATTATTTGCAACAACTTTTGTTGCAAATTATTTCACAAAAAATAAATCCAATTTATTTTGTGAACATTGCAATCATGCCATTGAAAAATTGTGAATCACATTCACAACCCAAAACAAAATGTAAATTACATTTTCAATTTGATGTCCAATGTGAATCCAATTCACATTAACATTTAATTAACAAATGTAAATTACAAATAGCTCTCTCTTATATATTATAAATCACATTTATAATATATATGACTAATATGGATATTGCTATCCACATTATTCATATCCATGATAATTAAATCATATTTAATCATCTTGGATCTCTATTCTCTTGTGTCCAAATAATATGAATCACATTCACATTGTTTACATCTTTGATAATTAAATCTCATTTAATTATCTAAGATAACTCTCTTTATAATATGAATCAAATTCATATTACTCATGATAATTAAATCACATTTAATTATCCATTTTCTCAATGCTCGGATACATATATCAACAATAGAATTATCCATGAACTCCTTCAAGGATAATGCGCTTTCTCCGCAGATACTTGGAGATAAGGACAGGGCGATTGTATTGTTCCACGTATAGTGACATGGATATTGAGATCGTATCTCAAATCCAGATCGCGGGCCTCCCATAGATGCTTGATTAAATCAAGACCGTAAATCTAATCTTCTCATTGTATCTGAATCACATTCAGATCAATGTCCAACACTTGGACCAAGATCAGATCACTTCTCTACTGAGAGGAGTCACTAAAATCCAGACCCGTTTCATCACTCCCTAGGAATGGAAGCGTCATGGTTATACAATAGTTTATGATCACATCACCCTCAGGTATTCCCAATACCTGTACATCCTGCATACTGGAAGACTCAGACTAAACCCGAAGTATTGGATCAACTTTATACTGTCTACTTCATGGTTTTATCAGTAAGTTTCTCATTCGATCATTGGGAGTCGGTATCAATCATATACTTTCCAAAAGCATATATCATACCTAGGTCTTGATCATATACTTTCCAAAAGTATATATCAAACCTACAAATTCAGTCAAGCTTCCAAAGCGAGACGACCGTGCGCACGGAATTTGATTCTTCCTAATATCTCATGAGTGAGCTCATGTCTTCCGATTCAGTAACTGAACCTGTATGATCCCTTTGAGAGGTTGTATT
Organism: Ottelia alismoides; assembly: GCA_037367405.1. Lineage (NCBI taxonomy): Eukaryota > Viridiplantae > Streptophyta > Magnoliopsida > Alismatales > Hydrocharitaceae > Ottelia > Ottelia alismoides. The sequence continues at coordinate 278,586 of JAZKJV010007390.1, forward strand.
ACTCATATGCCCTTATATGCACACCAGAACACCGGGGTATAGACCTTGATTAGGTCATCAACCTATTGGTCTGCCAAATGTACATACTCAAACATATAGTAACACATCTGTCTCCGGTCAGAGGATGTGTGCCTATATCATGACAGCATACGATATAGGACTTTGGTTATGTCGATCTCGTTAAGTCAACTCTTTGACCTAACTAATCTGACACCTCCGAATCTCTATTCCTATGCAGAGGACCTGCATCAAGAGGTCGGTCAGATATCAGCCTTTAGAGAAAAAGGATTGCCATCTCTTTCTCAGGCTGGAGATCATCTCTTAACATCTGACGGTGCTTGATGAGTCCTCAATCTAACTCTTTAGATATTCATCCAAGCACCAGCCTCTATGATTCAATAGTTGAATCAACAGCTGTATGATCATCAAGATGGCCATGGTACATAACCCTAATTGTACTAAGGGACCTATTATGCAAATTATGTATTCTTCATTTCAGATTAAGGAGTGAATTGCAATAACATTTATTGCATAATGGCTCGCCGTGGGCTCGCATTTCCAACAATCTCCCACTAGCCCAAAGAGCCATTAATGGGTTAATCATTTAAACCCGCACTCATGTGACAATCATAGACTATTAAGAAAATAGCTAGGTAAGCTGATCAGTCACTCTGTTCCCGCGAGACTACGCCAAGTCCTTTTACGGCACTTGCATATCCCCAGTAACAGTGCTCGCATCTAATGCGAATGTTGCATCTCATGCAACCAATACTCAATCTAGTTGGTTACAGTGTCCCTGACATCATAACCAGTATCCCCATAATCCTTATTAGAATACCTTCATTCCCGGAGATCTCTATCTCCTAAGGTATCTAAAGTTTAGACCTTTATAGATCACTATCTACATGGTCTTAAACTTTTGAAGATAAGACTTTGAGATTACTATCTCAAAAATCTCCTCATCTATGAAGATTTTGTTATTACTGCAATCAAGTGTTTTATCTCTATAGTAGGATTAGTAACAATTTACTACTCCCACTGCATGACAGACATCTGGTATTTGTACACTCTAGCATACACTCAACTTCTCGTAACTAATGCACAAGTGCAAGTAGTTGTAGCATTTACTTCCTCAACTCTTTGAGGTGCTATCCCTTAAGATAGGTCAGTACCATATCTTAAGGGTTAGAAGCCTTCCTTGGAATTTCTATGAATAGAATATGTCCAAGGTATACTGCAAATGTGACAGTCCAATTATCCTCTTCTCTTGGCTTCTGAACAACTTCAGAATTAAGATCTAAGAGGTATCTTTGAAATCATATTTCAAGATATGGAATAACCAGAGAATAAAACACTTATTATTATCCTTATATCATTTTAAATGATCAGGATATCATCTACATTCAGCAAGATGAACACAAAGGCACTCCCACTAAGCTTCACATGGCTCATCAAGATTCTATCTGAAATCATAAAATTATAATTCCATCAAATCTTATGGTCCAACTTCAAGAAGCTTATTTGAGTCCATAGATGGATTCCTTAGTTTGCACACCTTGCTTTCCTCAACCATGAAGCCCTGGGGCTACTTCATGTGAATATCCTCAAAGAGGTATTCATAGAGGAATGCAATATTGACTTACATCTTGAAGATGCAATAGTCAAGTTGTTTAGCTAAGGTTAGCAACATTCTGATGATTTTAAGCATGGTCACCGAAGAGCAAGTCTCATTGCAAGCAATGTCTTCTCTTCCGGTGTGTGGCTCATGGCTATGAACCGTGCTTTGAAGGTCTCTACCTTCTCATCAGGTTCCCTTTCTCTTGAAGATCCATTTACACCTTTACAGGTTTTACCCATATAGGTGGATCCACGAGGGTCCATATACAACACTTGCATATGAAGTCTACATTAGACTTTTATTGCTAACATCCATCTATCCATGCTATGATCTTCAGAAGCTTCATCACATGAAGTTCAATCATTATCAGATTTCTCTGACACATGGAATCCATCCTCCAACTCATTTGAAGAGGTATTAGTGTTTCATTTTTAATTGTCCTCTTAGTTTCCAATTTCAGGAGCCTCATTATCTTCTCAAGATAAATGAGTTCCTACACTTCATTTTCATCTTGATTCTCAAGAGTCTCAACCTCTAAGAATCATATTCTCAGAGATGAGATACTTAGAATCTCAAGGTCATAAAGTAGGTATCCAATACCATCCTTTATTTTCCTAATGAAGCAGCACTTTCAAGTGCTAGATTCCAGCTTGCATGCATGGAATCATATTAAGCATATATATTGTAGTCTCTTCTACACATATATACCTGGAAACTAAGGGATAATTATGCTAAAATTCATCATTGATAAGATCATGTCACACATGATCCAATTGTATCTACCTATAACTCTATTGAGTTAAGGTGTGTTAGGAGGATTGAGATAGAAATGATATTCATATCTCTATAAGGTATTCTTTAAATTTATCTAACAGGTACTTGCTACCTAGATTAGATCAAATTCATTTTATCTTCCTTCAAACTTTGGTTCTAAACCAAAAATAATGAAATCTTTGAACATTTAAAAGGTTTCTTAGGTGAAGAGAAGAAATCTCATATCATACATAATCATCAACAAATATGACATATCCATAATGTTTACTATGATATAGATGATCTACATACATCAATATGCATGAGATCCTGAATACCTTGGCATCTTACACCTTTCTTTAAGAAGGGTGTATTGGACATTTTACTTTGAATACAATATTCATAAGTATGTAAGTTTTGAAATTTTAGACATTCTAAAGTTTCATCTCTTACTAGTCTATTGATCAAATCAATAGACAAATGTCCAAGGCTTGATGCTAGATCATTGTCAAATGATCTTCATCCTCATATTGATCTTAAGTTTTAATTTCAGCATTTAGAAATGTTAATGAGCCATTCATCAATTTTCTAATTTAGTGGAGTCCACTAGATTTTAGATTACTATCTGAAATATCTCCATCATAACTCTTTATGATAGTTCTACCTCAGAATTCATGTTTGTTTCCAACATTTAGAAACAAACAATGAGTGTATTCTTATATCTAGGTCACAGAGACATTCTCTAAGACTAAGGACTCTCCCACTGAAATTAACAAGTCTATCAATCCAAAAGAGATTGTTGCAACAATTGCATCAATATCCATGTGGATAACTATAAACCTTTAAGATCAAATTTTCCAGTCTTCTAAAACATATGCAACCTATTGCAAATGTCATCAGAAGATTGAGATACAATTATTTAACTTTATCTTATCAATGATTTATGTAGATTAATCCGATGCTCCATCTGAGTCCTTCTCTAAGGATTCTAGATAGACTTGATAGTCATACTATCAACACATCAACTTATTGCAGTATTGGTATTCATCCAACTCTTCGGATGACATATGGAAGTCATAGATGTGTAGTCAACTCTTTGACCATACTTCTTACTCGGGTCCAACCCATGCTTCCACTGCGCTGCCTTTATCTATAAGAAACCATTGCTTAAGACTAAGGATCTCTTATGTAAGAGTATTTCAACATTTATACATGCTTCATTAAATTCATACAATATGAATATTATGAAGCTTCATGAATGACCAGAGTATAGATAGTAGAATGATGACACTCATCATCTACATCCATCTAAACTCTTAAAACATAGGTTCAGGTAGGTACTCAAACAATTTGAATACATCATCTCTTATAGAGCCACCATTCTGCATGATGCAGTGAACCATCTCATTCATGTTAAATGTCAAGAGCACATATGTATGCCAGAATATCTTCATTAATTTTATAAGGATTATTTGACAATTGCGATCATCATCGACATGTCACTTCCAAAGTACATCCGATGAGAGATCAAGACTATAGAGACATACAAACCCTAGGGTTGTAGTCCTATTATCTATTTAATTGTCATTCCTCAATATTATGAGGAAACTTGCACATTGCAACCACATACATTATGTGTCCAATTGCAAGTACAATATCTGGATCATGAGTCAAATCCATGATATTTTACTGGTTATTATTGAGTATATCATTGAGTGGGTTTTAATGAAGGATTATCTGAAATAAGAAATTTGCATAAATATATAAAAAAATATATATATATATTTTACTTTGATTTAGGATTTTTATATCAAAGTTGTCTTGTCTTGTCAACACTGAAAGTTCATTCCCTTAATCACTTTTAATGTAAGAGATATACTTACCATTATATCTCAACAAGATCTGGGATCTCCTTCCTTATCTTTATTGCATCCCAATAATATGAGAATCTGCAACTCGGATAAAAAGAAGCGGGAACACATTCCGCCTTGCAAGTCCAATTTGCATTCCCAATTCGGTCTTTAACACCCGGGCCCACCACCCCTAAGGCGATGTTGACCCGTCGTTAATTGAACCAACCGTCAACAGGATTAGTACTCGCTATACGCAATCCAATATCGCCCCAATAATATGAGGATCCGATATTGGGGTCACTACGTATACGGCCTTACTCTTTCGAGAAGCAAAGAGCCCGATCCAGATGCGCTTGCATACAGGAGCTGTCACTTCGGACATGCGTCTCCTATATACAATCCCTGGCGACGGAACCCTTCGCCTTGACGGGAGACCATGGATGTCACTTACGTGATCCTCCATATCATATTCAAATTCTAATTAATCATTATGAATCATATTCATTATGATTAATTCTTCCAAGGGAAATAACATCTCTATTCATAATAGAGTATTTTAGTCTTAATTGGATTCCAATTAATCTAATCATATTAAATTAATGATCCAATTAATATCCAACAAATATTTTAATAGTTACTTGAATAATGGTATTATCTCAAATACGTATTATTTCGAATTTTAATAATTAGAAATACATCATGATTTCTTAAGCATTATACTAACCCTACCCGCTGTCATGGCCAGTATCGACGAGAGTGGGACGGACCACATACGTTGCAACCCGCAACCCCAATGCTCTCCGACTAGACACCATATCCACCTCGGGAAAGGATAATGCAAAATAGATTATTTTGTACTTGAGATGATCATCGGTTCTTCAACCGAAATTATACCATATAGTAATAATCAAAACAATTTTGATTAACATTATAATGAGATTTGCTAAACAAATCCCAAGTCCTATTCAAGCAACATGTTTGTTGGAATGTTGATCATGTAGATCAACCAATCTTGATCTAGATCACATCTAATCATTTGTTGGTTAGGGCAAAGTCATTTAAGGACATAATTATCATTAAATATTTCACAAATATTTATGCATAATTATTCCAGGAAATTAAACAATTTAATTTCAGTAATTAATTAAATGACAATCACTAGGTTCTTGATTAGGAAAGTATTTTCAGCAGTGACCCTCACTTACTAAAAATACCATATCTCAATCAATTTAAATCCAAATTAAGCAAAGTAAATTTCTAAAGTTTGCTAACTTGATTTACAACAGAACTCAAGTGATTTGCACGCATTTCAAGGCATTTCAAATCCATAATTAACATCTTAATTACGTCATGATCCGCAGTCCCCGAAACAGTGGATACATGTTCACTAAAATGAGCATATCTAGAGCAAACAGAATCGAAATCACGCAAACTCAGATCCTACGGTTTCCTTATTTAATGGGAAATAAAATCCAAATATTATTTTCGTGTTTACAAAATTTAAACAGTACCGAAAATAATATCAAAACAGAGATGCGAAAATGAAATGCAAGAAAACTTTCGCAAACCCTAATGAACCCAAGTCGTCCTCGGTTTATGGATCGTATCCAAAACCACCGACCTAAGGCTCTGATACCACTTGAAGGATATGGTTAGATCCTCAAGCGCATCACGGAAGCGTGATCGTCGTATCGAATACGACAAAGAACGACTAGTCGTACTAGTTGTTCTAAGCAGCGGAAATTAAAAAATTTTCATGTGACGAAACCACATGATCCAAGAACACTTCTAGGAACGTTTCGTCTAAACCACAATCAAGTATTAGGTTTACCTCTTGAAGCGTGGTTGCGATCAAGTCTTTAAACGAAGAGACCTCCTGTCTCAAGTCCGATCCGACGGAGGAGATGCTTGCGAGCGCGGGGATGAACCGCGTGCTTCTCGCAATCCATGTTGATGATCCAAGCGGCGGATCTTCTGATCTCGACACACGAGATCCGATATCTTCTTCACGAGCGGGGTGCACCAAAGGAGATGGAGATCCACGAGCAAACCATTGGGCAGCATAACGACGATGCCGCGGCGATGGAGAACCTCTCTAGGGCATCCATGGTGGACGGCCACATGAGAGAGAAAGAGAGAGGACGTGTAGAGAGAATGAGAGAGAGAGATTTGTTGCCTCAACTTATGTGTCAAGAAGAGCAATGGGGTGCCTCTCCTTTTATAGGGTTTTGGGATACATGGATCTCAATCCATGTGTCAACACAAATCCAATGGTCCACATTAATTTGTGTTACTTTCAATGGTCATGATTTGTTGCTAAAAACACAACAACAATTAATTTAATTTAAATTAAATATGTGTTGATAAATCAACACAACTTAATTACAAAATTAAATCATCAATACATGGAGATAATGAAAGGAGAGAAAGCCTCCTTCCATGTGGAGAGGGGGGAAGGGCTCCCTTTCCTAATGGGAGTGGTGGCCGTCCACCCTCCTCCATTAGGAAGGTGGCTATTTCACCTTTTATGTAATATCCATTATTTGAAACAACTTTTGTTGCAAATTATTTCACAAAAAATAAATCCAATTTATTTTGTGAACATTGCAATCATGCCATTGAAAAATTGTGAATCACATTCACAACCCAAAACAAAATGTAAATTACATTTTCAATTTGATGTCCAATGTGAATCCAATTCACATTAACATTTAATTAAAAAATGTAAATTACAAATAGCTCTCTCTTATATATTATAAATCACATTTATAATATATATGACTAATATGGATATTGCTATCCACATTATTCATATCCATGATAATTAAATCATATTTAATCATCTTGGATCTCTATTCTCTTGTGTCCAAATAATATGAATCACATTCACATTATTTACATCTTTGATAATTAAATCTCATTTAATTATCTAAGATAACTCTATTTATAATATGAATCAAATTCATATTACTCATGATAATTAAATCACATTTAATTATCCATTTTCTCAATGCTCGGATACATATATCAACAATAGAATTATCCATGAACTCCTTCAAGGATAATGCGCTTTCTCCGCAGATACTTGGAGATAAGGACAGGGCGATTGTATTGTTCCACGTATAGTGACATGGATATTGAGATCGTATCTTAAATCCAGATCGCGGGCCTCCCATAGATGCTTGATTAAATCAAGACCGTAAATCTAATCTTCTCATTGTATCTGAATCACATTCAGATCAATGTCCAACACTTGGACCAAGATCAGATCACTTCTCTACTGAGAGGAGTCACTAAAATCCAGACCCGTTTCATCACTCCCTAGAAATGGAAGCGTCATGGTTATACAATCGTTTATGATCACATCACCCTCAGGTATTCCCAATACCTGTACATCCTGCATACTGGAAGACTCAGACTAAACCCGAAGTATTGGATCAACTTTATACTGTCTACTTCATGGTTTTATCAGTAAGTTTCTCATTCGATCATTGGGAGTCGGTATCGATCATATACTTTCCAAAAGCATATATCATACCTAGGACTTGATCATATACTTTCCAAAAGTATATATCAAACCTACAAATTCAGTCAAGCTTCCAAAGCGAGACGACCGTGCGCACGAAATTTGATTCTTCCCAATATCTCATGAGTGAGCTCATGTCTTCCGATTCAGTAACTGAACCTGTATGATCCCTTTGAGAGATCGTATTACTCATATGCCCTTATATGCACACCAGCGCGCCGGTGTATAGACCTTGATTAGGTCATCAACCTATTGGTCTGCCAAATGTACATACTCAGACATATAGTAACACATCTGTCTCCGGTCAGAGGATGTGTGCCTATATCATGACAGCATACGATATAGGACTTTGGTTATCTCGATCTCGTTAAGTCAACTCTTTGACCTAACCAATCTGACACCTCCGAATCTCTATTCCTATGCAGAGGACCTGCATCAAGAGGTCGGTCAGATATCAGCCTTTAGAGAAAAAGGATTGCCATCTCCTTCTCAGGCTGGAGATCATCTCTTAACAATCATCTGACGGTGCTTGATGAGTCCTCAATCTAACTCTTTAGATATTCATCCAAGCACCAGCCTCTATGATTCAATAGTTGAATCAACAGCTGTATGATCATCAAGATGGCCATGGTACATAACCCTAATTGTACTAAGGGACCTATTATGTAAATTATGTATTCTTCATTTCAGATTTAGGAGTGAATTGCAATAACATTTATTGCATAATGGCTCGTCGTGGGCTCGCATTTCCAACATATCCCTCACAAATAAATAAACAAAAAGAGATGGCAAGCACATACAAACAATTATTTATGAAAAGAAATAAAAAATGGCTAATATGTAAATATCCTATCCAACATTGCTCATCGTTAATGACGTCAGTTGATCATTCGAGAGAGATGAGGAACATAATCCATGGTCTTTGAGGGTATGCAGTGTCCGACAAGTCACATCCGTAATCGTGGTGGCGGCCTCTCTCACTGTATTCAATACTCTAATCACTCAAATAGATCAACAATCAACCCACAATAAAGATAAAACAATAAAGGAAATGCATGGTGAAACTTATTATACCCTACAAAAGATGTATAGTGACAAGTAGTACTGGTCAAACCACTGAGAGAAAACTATGGATAGGTATAATTATTAATTATAATAAAAATCAACAATAATTATTTTTGTGTATTTATTTTATTTTTTATTTTTTCGGTTTTTAATTATATTTAATTTATATGTTTTTAATGTTTTATATTATTTTTTATGTTTTTGGATTTTCGAATTTTACTTTCTTTTTATTTCTTCAATTTTTTTGTTTCTTTTTATTTTAAAAGATATAATATATAGTAATATTAATAGATATAGATTTAATAATATACGAATATGAAATAAAAAATAAATAAATAAATATAGAGAAAAAATATATAAGAATAGTCCTTTTTGTTTTTTAAATCTTTTTAAAGTATACAATATATTTATAGATAATAATAATGAGTATTTATGTATTATAAGGTATATAGTATATATGCTTTATAATTTAAAATATAGATAAATATACTTAAAATTCACAAAATAAAATGTTTTGTGTTTTAGTATTTTTCTCTTTTGGGGATTTTTAGGTAGTTTTTGCTAGTTTTAATGTATTTTTATGGTATTTAAATATATCAAAATAATAACTATAATATATAGGCTGAATTATTTTGAGTTTTAAAAATAGATAATAAATGCAAAATTTCCCAAATTTATTTATAATATGTAGTTTATATTATTAATAAATAAAAATATACAATAAAAACTATTTTTGAATTTTTATGTAATTTTTTGAATTTTTATGTAATTTTTATTTATTTTTATAGAGTTTTTAGAGTTATGCATTTTTTAGTATTTTTCTTTTATTTTTTGTAATTTTTGGTCTGGAGTTAGAATGTATACTAACATTTATTTTTTTATTGGAATTTTAAAGCAAGCTTTATATTTTTTGTATTTTCACAAGAAAATGGGGGATAAATAGCTCCTAAATGATTTTTAAAACACGGAAAAATACAATAAAATGCCAAATAAAATATATGGGTATGTATAAGCATCAGATTGAGTATCTACTATATTTTTCCCAAAATTTTAACATGTAGGGGATAATTAAAAAAATAAAAAGACAAGGATAAAATATAATGATATCGTGACTATTTTTCAATTAAAATATTTTCGAAGGTGTTTTATGCAAAATACCATATATATTACATGTATATTGTAACTTTATATACTAAAAATAAATACAAGAAATTGGAGGGTCTTCGCTGCAAAATTTGCATGCCTCATGTGGTGTTCCACGTGAGGTGAGCTGACATAGGATCCAAGTGTAATAGATTAAAGGTGTAGGGGTTCCAATACCATTTTTACACAAAATATAAAGCCTTATATTTACAGTTACTATCAATAAATACAAGAGAGTAGCAAGGTTCTTTAGAAAATTTCCCTATAAGAAGCTTCATTGGGTGTTTCTCCTTACGCAATGTGGCTTGATCAACAGCTAAGGACCCACATCACTTCGACTAAATTCAGTGGCCAAAATCTATATCTGGGCCTGCTCCTCAATGCGACAATTGGGAGGCATGTCGGAAGAACTTAGAAGAATTAGTGCCAAGGCAAGATTCGATCTCGTATATCGCTTTCCTCCGAGCTCCTCCTTCACCATTGACAGGCTCCTTTGCTTCTTGAAGCTTTCCTGCACTTGTAGGTGGTGTTAATCATGTCCAGGCCCCATTGGAAGGGTCCTGGAGTTCTGGGGGCCCTAGAGCTCTGACTTGCATTGTGTTTCGTCGCCAGGAGGTTTGTTGAAGCTCAAAACATGCACAAAATCGTTCCTTGGCTCAAGACGATGATCCTCGACCACAAAGTGATGCTGGATGCGCAAGGGAATGGTTGGGTGATGGATCTCCAATCGTAGTCAGTGGAGGAAGCTTGTCAGACCAGGATCTTTCAAATCCTAGGTGGAATCTATTAGGATCGAATGGAGAAACGAATGGGGTAGCGAATGGAGAGTGGTTGCTGATGTGATTACATTTGGAGAACAAATGAAACGAAGCTGGAGATTAAGGCTCCAGCTAACTCAAATCCTAAAATTAGGCTAACCTACTGATTAATCGACTAAACTAACTTCAAATATAAGCTAATGAAAGTAAATGCGATAAAAATGTCGAAGGAAAGCAGGTCGTACCTGCTCAAGAACAAGGAGTAGAAGAGGTTCTCTACAGGTGCTCTAGCGATACCTTTATCTTTTCCACACCCATCATATCAACTCTATGATGTATGGGTGTGACACATGCTGTCACCATGGACTTAACCGAGGGGTCCTATTGGAGTTACTAAGATAGAAGAAGGATCGAAAGTAAAAAAGGTGACTGATATTTATAGGTAGAGGTCTTGGCAAAATGGGTGGAGGGATTGCGTGATGGAGGAGTGTGGTTGGCAGAAGCTAGGGCATCTGCGTGGACTAGGGTTGAGGGTAGAACAAAGAGGTGAGGTGCTCGAGGAGGAAGGTGGAGTGGAGCAAGTGTGGACATGGGGAGAAGAGGATGCCCTCATGAGCTCTGACAGAAAGTGGGACGGGGTTGTATAGTTGAACCACCCAGTCAACAATCCAAGCCCAATGGTTGGTCCACACAGACCAACTAGAAAATAGACATCCAAAAATCCCTTATTTTTTGATTTTAAAATAATAAATGATTTTATTAATTTAATATCAAAACATAAAATATGTTTGTTATTTTTTATTTTTTATGATTTTTATTCTTTTTATAAGTTAATTTATTAGGTGTTAATATTTACATGTATATACATATGTATATATACATGTATTTGGTATATTTTATTTTTATTATGTATAAAATGTTTTATTATTTTATTCTCATATTTTATATATTTATAAATTATTTAATACATATTTATATATTTTCATTGTACTTTCTGATTTTATTTATTTACTTAAATTAATATGTTCATGTCTTATATATGTATAGGTGCCTATATATTATAATACCTATTTATTTTAATGTATTTTTCATGGTTTTATTTTATGTATAGTATTTACATGTACTTAAAATAATATTCTAAATATAGAAAAATATAAAAATAATAAAGTATAAACAATGAATATAGTGAATATTATATAAAGGTATAAAGTACAATATGGATCCAAAGCCAACTTTTGCATCTCAACTTCGAGTTAAATGAAACTACCTTCATTAAATAGATAATTAAATTCTATAACAATAAAGGTGAGTTTGGTCAAATTTGAATAAGTATGGAGGAAATACAAGTCTGGATAGTTTTGTTTGTGGCTTTTTGTTATGTGTGTCCCAGTTGCACTGTGTATTATTTTTGTGTGAAATCAATTTTATATTTTTCTTTGTATTTTTTATAAATAAGATTCATGTTGAGGATTTTATTATTTAAGATATAAGAAGTGGAAAAATAAAATAGGTTCCAACTTCTTATTTATTGAGTAAAAGAATTAGGATTTGGAGTTGTATTATGTACAATTTGTCTACCCTATCTTCCAGTACTTTATTTCTTGTTGATTAAGTCATTATGATGACTGTATATCTCGGGGCCTATGATCATTCAATCTTTGACACTTCATTCTTTTCTTTCTTTTCTTTCCTTTATTCTTTTATTTTAGTATTAAATACATATATTTGTACGGTACTTATAATGTATGAATGCTATTTTGTACAAATTAATGCTATATACATGAATTTAACTAGAGATTTAAGGTCAAAATGAAATAATAAAGGTGATGAATTGGAGATATATCAATGACCGTTGATGATTTTTGAAGTTTCATTGGAAACTTGTCAAATCAAATGTGATAGTAGCATTTGGCTTCCTTTATCTGAGTGATAAGATGGTTAGGCAAGTGAATGACACCATCCTAGCTCTCATCCCAGTTTCATTGGAAACATATAAAGTCAAATGCGATAGTGGCATTGGGCTTCATTTATTTGTGTATTAAGATGGTTATGGACGTGAATAACATCACCTCATCCCCAAGGCCGACTCTCCCCTTATGTTGCGGAACTTTGGGCTAATGTCATGCTCTCCAATATACTTTACAAGGTTCTTTTTCCAAAGTACTTGCTATGCAACTTGAAGAGTTCCTACGACATCTCATTTCAGATAATCAAATGATATTTTTCAAGAGTAGAAAATTTTTTAATAGCACCCTACTAGCTCAAATGTTATCTATTTTGGGTTTGAGAACAAGGGGCAAGTTTGTTATCTTAAAATGACACTCATAAAGGATTTTGGTTCCGTTGATTTGCTAGATTAGTAATGGACTTGCGTGATGCAAAGGGCTTCAACAAGGTTTGGATTTGCTAGATTTGTAGCTATAGTAGAAACTTATCCGTCTCCATTCGTGTAAATTATCTACTGATAGTTTGTTCGGCGGGCTTTCAAGGACTCCGCCACGGAAATCCCTTGAGCCATTTGTTGTTCATAGTGGCGATGGAGTGCACATCTTGCTTCGTTATCCTCAATGGTTGCCAAAGGGGATCTGATATGTACAGATTGGGCTGCCACTTACCTCCACTGATCTCATTTACTCAAATGACTTGTTATTCTTGTGTTGTGGCTTTCGTAACTCCTTGAGGCCAATTAAGAGAGCATTATGTTGGTGTTTCCAACAATTCTTGGGGTTTATAATGAGTACATACAAAGGTGTATATTTTCTTCTAAGAATTTGAATGGTGACTTTGGTCTCAATTCGGCGGCGGGATTCCTTAGTGAATCCATACCAATTCCTACCATGTCCTATCTATGACGGGGGACGAAAGATTGTTAGGAATCTTGAGAATAAAATTAAAGACACATTGTGTGGCTATAAAATAAAGTCTTATCCTTGGCAGGTAGACTCTAATATAGTTGTATTATCAATTGTTTATTCCAATATAGTTGTTTACTCCTATATTGGGAACATAAACCATCTTTCCACACGCTGCTATTTCTCTCATTAACCCAATGTGCTTTGATTTCCTTCAGGACTGTAGGAGGCGTGAAATTGCTTGAGATAATGTCTGCCTTCACACGTAAGAAGGGAGACTCGGACTTCGTTCTCCAAATATTGTGATCAAAGCTAGGTTGTTTTCTATATTTGGAGATTCATTATAGTTGATGACTCATTATGGGCCTAATATCCCTAGGTGAAATACTTTCTCCATGAATCTTTCTGCAAAGTTGTAACCTTCAGAAGTTCCTTCCTATTTATGAGGGTTCTCCTCAAGGCAAGGTAGACGTTTTGCCAAGGGAGACCCTTTGGTTCCCATGCATCGGGTCTGTTAAACAATATCTCTTTTAGACAGTGGTTGGCTAAGTTAGGTAATGTGTCTTAGACTAGACTTCGGCTCCCCACCTTTCAACCATTGTGTCTGTCGGTAAACCTTGTAGAGTGGATCAAATGGCAAGATGAAACTGCTGGAGTTGATATCAGAAAGTTGAAAGTTGCCCAAATTATCGTTGTTTGGCGACTTGGAATAAAAGGAACCAGATGTAGAGAGGTACCTGCAAGAACACCAACTAATGTATCATGGATATTGTCGTTTTTGATGCTAACACCTTGATTTCCTAATCACCATGAATGATTCTACCTAAAATGTGCAAGCAATCACTTTCCTTTTTTTGTTATTTCGCAAACAATGTACTTTACTTCCCATGTGTTTTTCTTTTCTATTTTTGTTTAACTCAAATATATAAGGGCTGGTTCGGGTTGGGGAAAATCTAAGCAAATTGCAGGTTTTCCGCCCAAACATCTTTTTCTATACTCTCTCTCCCTCTCATGTACTACATCCAACAATTCTTCCTTCTCCTTCTTCCATTGTTCATCTAAATATTAGAAAATGCTCGACATCTAATCATTTTTCAAACTCCATTAACATCGCGTCACAGCAAACCCTTCAAATAACAAACCAACCATCTAAACACTATAACAAATAAAACGTTTATTTATCATCCTCGACCAAATAAACCATCCAATGAAACTTTGGAGGTTGTCATTAGACCATTTGAATATTTCAAATAGGAAAAAAATACTTAGTTACCGATATAGAAGAAAATCATTTAAGAACTATCGTTGAGCCCGGTGGCATCCTCTTTTATGATCGCGGGAGTACGTCACTATATCCCCGCTTCAGATCTTCTGATTAGCCATGTCTGTGTTTGGAGGATACCGAGACGTAGGTCTTGCGATTGCAACGAGGTGATGTATTCCGGACAGAGACGTCACACATGCACTGTACTGTTCTGTACTGGGAATGGAACAGAATAGAATGGGAAATGCGGGAGGAATACGAGGCGGTCGCCGACCGACGTCTTTCTCCGTAACCGATACGAACCGCGACAGCCATCTTTTGACTGCTTACCTTGACCCATCACCCGACGAGCACATTCCAATCTTTGCCGTTACATCGAAGTAATACATAATATTGCTGACTGTTATTTTGCTCTGGGAGTACCCATGGAATTCTCTGGATCTGAATGTTTCTTTATTTTATTGTTGCTAGCAGTTGGTTTCTTCAGCAGAACATGCATGGTGATCGTATAATAATCCAATTTGATGTAATTATATGACAGTGATAGCAACTTTAATATTGTCTTTATATCTCGAATTCCATTCACATCAACCTTTGGAAGGTACGAACACCTTTGGTAGGATAGCATGCTCGCGCAAGATTAACGACTTCGATGTGGAACCTAGAAGTACCCTTTTTTTCCTGCTATTGACAGAGTGAGTTTATTTGCCGTCAGGAAATTGGGGGTTTAGGTTTGGCTCATAATTCAAGGGTTTTGGTTTTATACAAATTTAGATCATAATATTAATGAAATGGCATCTACCTCGATGCAGTTCCTACGATAGCGTCCATTTCCAAGTTAATTATTTTGATTTAGAATTTGTATTTCTTTCTATCTTAAGTCCGTGTTTTTCACCATCGAACACTTGTTTTTATGTGGAATACCTTAATGATGTCGCTTAAACTGCAACAACAACGATGTCCTTTTTAACGTCTTACCTGAATATTAGGTTGTAATTATGTTTTAAAAGATATTCGTGAGCGCATCAGTTCAGTTACATTATCGATGTTAAATAACAACTTTAAAGAGGATGCCTTTTATATGTTTCATATGATTTTCTTGTCGGCTATGTTAGTTTCTATTAAGGATGCATCGTATTTGTAACGTCCCGGGCTTAGGTCCACGGTTCGTTAACGAAGCATTACTGGCCCTAACAACCTCTTGAGATCGGGCCCATATGGACCCGATTAACCACCTCCAAAATGCTTAAGCCAGGTTGTCAAGTAGTAATCTCGTCACTATTTATCCCACCCGGAAACTTCTTGTTTCCACGGTGTGGGACTTTCATTTTTTTGGGGGAGTTACAACCTCCCCCACTTATATTCGCAACGTCCTCGTTGCGACATGGCCCATCACTTCTTCCCAGTGACAGTGGCGGCTTCACGCTCTGGGTAGCCATTTCCTCCAACCTCTTTGTAGGGGCGGCTCCACCTCTCGGGTAGCCCTTTCCACTGTCAGAGGGCGTTCGGCTCTGATACCATTTGTAACGGAACGGGTCGGGACTACCGGCGGAATATTGCAACAATAGATCGCACGACCGAACCGTTACCGGAAACTTGCATGGTATTCAATAAGCATAGAGATACAATATTTGACTAAAGTCCAGTCAACATGAAAGTTCTCTTATTACAAGTTCAACATGAGTAACATTGAAAAAGGACCAACAACAAAACTAGCAATTCAAAGTTCCAGTGGGCATAAAGGCATCCTTCCGTAAATAGTCCATCATAGTCCGTACCGGTTCATTTTCACAAAGATGGGTAGTTGCCTTGAACTATAAGTTAGATTACAGCTTGTGCTCTCCTGAAAAAAACAGCAATACATGTCGTGAGCTAACACTCAGTATGTGGAAAGGGCTACCCGAGAGGTGGAGCCACCCCTACAAGAGGTTGGAGGAAATGGCTACCCGGAGTGTGCAGCCGCCACTGTCACTGGGAAGAAGTGATGTGCCATGTCGCAACGAGGACGTTGCGAATATAAGTGGGGGAGGTTGTAAAACCCCAAACAATGTCCCACACCGTGGAACACAAAAAATTCCGGGTGGGATAAATAGTGAGGGGCTTACTACCGAACAACCTGGCTTAAGCATTTTGGGGGTGGTTAATCGGGTCCGTATGGGCCCGATCCCAAGAGGTTGTTAGGGCCAGTAATGCTCCATTAACGGACCGGGGACCTAAGCCCGGGACGTTACAGTATTTTATTGCAAATGTGACTTCGAAAAGATTTTACATATGGATTCAATTAGGCACAACATGCTCTCCATTTAGAAATATCCTAATTCAATGTTTGCCCATCTAAATAAGTAGAACTTCTATACCAAGAAATGATAAAGTGTCTTTTGTTTTCTCTTTGTTCATACACCACAAGAAAAATACATTTTTTTACGTCTACACTATTCCTCCTACGTGTAATGACAATTTAGTCGCAAAAACTATAAACATTGTATTGCGACTACATTACTACCACAGTGTAGTCACTACCTTTAGGAGCTGCTTTTACGACTACATGTGGTCACTAACTGTGGTAGTTAACTGTTGCGACTATGTTGTGACCACATGATAGTCGTAAAGTGTCGACGAAGTTTGGCGAAAATTTTCGACTCACCAATCAATTGGAGCCCTAAAAATTTCCACCTCCTGAAGCCCTAAAACCTTCTCCAGCCTCTTATTTCCCCTCCCGAATTACCTCTACCCTTGGTCCTTGCCTCCCCTATCCACCACCGCCTCCGCATGTCACCCTCCCACCTCTCCAACACCTCCTCCGCCTCTCAGCCACTGACTTCGCCTTGCGATCGCCGCCTCCCCTTTCTACCACCTCCTCGACCTGTCGATCGTCACCTCACCTCTTCACCACCTCCTCCTCTCAGCCATAGCCTTCGCCTTGCGGTCTCCATCTCCCTCTCCATTACTTCCTCCGCCTCTTGGTCGCCGCCTCCCCTCTCCACCACATCCTCTACATCTCAGTCGTCGCCTCCGCCTTGTGTCGCGGCCTCCCCTCTCCACCACCTCCTCTGACTCTCATTTGTTGCCTCTGCCCCTCGGTCTCACCTCCGCCTCTCGGTCGATGCTTCCCCTTTCCAAGGGGTTCTCCTCTTTGGATCTAAGTTCATATGTCTCTCTCTTTATATATATATGTAGATGATGTTAACTTGACATGATTTAGATGTGATGTGGTCATGAGATTTATGCATCGGGATTGTGGATTTGCACAATCAGGATATTTAGGAAATTGACATGCTTTGAGATTATGGATTTGTAGTATTGAAATGATATTTCTATTGAGCAATTTGATAGGTATTTTAGTAAGGGTTGGAATGTGTTCGGAAGTAGAAACTTAGTGATGGAAACATCAAACTTTAGAGAGGACACAAGGAATTACCTATTGAAAAAATGTGTGTGTCGGAAATTCAATGATCCTTGTTGAAAAGAACTATCTATTGAAAAAATAAATGTGAGCGTAGGAAATTATGTGGATACCCTTCTCAACTGAAGGAAAAAATCACTTGAGAGGATGATCTCGTGCACACAAGTGGGAATATTTTCTTCTATTCTATTTGATTCTCAACGAAGTGATGCGAGATATTTGTAAAATTCAAGGATTGAATAGATATACATCCAAGATCCATTTACACAATTAAAAATTTCATCGCTAGGGTCTCTGCACATTAGGAACACACTTAATCCAAGGTACTTGTGCACATTAGGTATAATATCATGGTTATGAATAATTTTTTCCTAAAAAATATATGAAGAAACATGTGTGTTCGAAATACCCTTCACATAGAAACTGCAAGACTCTACGTGGATCCAAAGGTCGAGGAGGAGCTCGAGACTGTGAAGGATCCTGCATGCTGATAAGATCTTGAGAAAGTGGGAGAGGCAGAGAGAGTGGAGGCTGGATAAGACCATGAGACCCGTGAGAGCTATGATGGTGGTCAGAGCACTATGGTGTGGGATGATGAGTACGTGTCACACTAGGAGATGTCCCATCTCAAGGAATATAATGAGCATATTGTGTAAGAACTTGATAGAGTCACACTGGGATGCCAAATACATGTCACACTTGATGGGGTCTCTGCACATTAGGAACACACTTGGATCAGGGATGCTTGTGGAGATCTATGGGCCTCTAATCTTGAGTAAAGAAGTATGAGTGCCCGGATAGGATCTTTGCAGAGGTTTCCAAATGGTTGATGATCAGTGGCTCTTAGCTTTGACCAAATTCCTCGTATTCTGATGATGGTTCTCCCAAGCTCTGTATTTATACTTGTAGACTAGAAAATTGATAGATTGAATGCGACACTGGATGATTTAATCAATCAAGAGTCCATTTAAGAAGAGAGGTATGTTGGAAAGCATGTATAAGGATATCTGGCTATGTAATCATGAACGAGGGTATGTGTGTTAGTGTTGATTTATCTTCCTTAGAGGATCGATTTTCATTCTATCACCATATGTGTGTAATTAACTATTATAATCTCATTGCAGGTAGAGTAATGAGTTCAGCAAGGGATTGGATGTATAAATGTATAGTGAATGGATCCATTTGCATGTTATTTCTAATTGGTGTAGAAGGTTTTCTAATTTTTTTTATATACAAGGAGAAAGAATAGTTGACGTAGATGGGAAGATAATTTTCCCATGCATGAAATGTGGATTGATGAAGAAATAATTTAGAGACGTTATGGAAGAACACTTGTGCAAGAATGGTTTTGTCAATAATTACACATGTTGGTATGCATACGGAGAGGTTTGAGCAACCCACCGAGAGAGGTTGCAGATGTCATGCAGTCCTTTTGTTGAGATGGTTATAGGTGTAGTAGGTGTGGAATTTGACCCTTCTCTAGAGGGTTATGATGATGAATTCAATAGAGAATGTCAAGATTTTATTGAATTGTTACAAAAGGCTGAGGAGGCATTATGGCCTTGTTGTAAGTCCGTTTCTCTCCTATCTATTGTTACAGAGTTACTAACAGTTAAAGCTGAGTACAATATAACTAATGCTAGTTCAATGCCAACATTAAGATTATAAAGAGAATATTTTTGGAAGTAAATGCTATACCTAGTACCTATTATAATGTAAACACCATGATGAGTACACTTGGACGATTAGGAAAAATAATTGATGCATGCCCCAACCATCACATCATATATTATGGGGACAAATATAAGAATGAGACAAAATGTTCGAAATGTGATGAACCTAGATATAAATCAAATATGAAAATAAATGTTCCGCAGAAGGTGCTCTGTTACTTTACCATAGCACCACGATTATGAAGATTCTGTTATTGCAAAGAAACTTCTAAATACATAATTTGGCATGACGATCATATCCGTTGTGACTTTATGGAACATCCTTCTAACTCAGCTTGTGTAGCACTCATGCCTCCAAAATAGTCCCATATCTAAAACTCACAAAGTGTGAGAGTGGATTATAAGTGGTGGGGATTACTGACCCTGACAACTTGTTGGGTTCGTGCTCAAATGGATCCATTGAAAACCACCTAAAATGCGTAAGCCCAAGTTGTCAAGTTGTAATCTCCACCGTTTATAACCCACTCTCAAACTTTGTGAGTTTTTTTAATGTTGGTTCTTTACTGCTGTTATGTGTTTTGATTGATGTTATGAGTAATATTGCCAAGATATGTATATATATTATAAATAATATTTACAAAAATATAAAATTATGAAAATAATAGAAAAAAATAAAGTGACTATTTTACTCGAGTATATAGTATAATAGGGGTCCAAAACCTAACTTTCACTCCTTAACTCAGAAAAAATAAAACTACATTAAATAGCTTATTAAAAGTTATATATAATCAAAGATGATTTTGATCCATTTTGAGTTTTTATTTTTGAGATATGGGTCTAGGAAATTTGAATTTTGGCTTTTCATTTATAGTATAAAAAGTACATTGTATATTATTTTTGTATAAAATTAATTTTATATTTTATTATATTATTATCTACAACTTTCATGTACAAAGTTTATTTATTTGATTTTATAAAAATTGGAAAATAAAATAGGTCCCAAAATGAATAGGTGATGAATTAAAGAATGTAATTTTTTAATGTTTTATTGGCCCTTATTTCCCCCTACTTTATTCCTCGTCAACCTAGTCATCAAGATGCCCAGGTCTCGGGATTTAGGGTCATAAAATACCTTTGGCATTTTATTTCTTCTTCTTTTCTTTTATTTATTATATAGTTTTGGTACTACAAACAATATTTTATATAGTACTTATGCAACAGAGAATGAATGATAATTTGTACTAATTAGAGCTATTTACATGTATTAGCTAGGGGTTTTAAGGCAAAAATGATAGAATAAAAGGAATAAATGGAGATTCATCATGGGTTTTACCACTTTAAAACTTGGTCTTAAGCATTTTGGGTGGTTGTAAATGGATCCATTTAGTCTCGAACCAAACAAGATGTTAGGGCTACTTTTCCTCGATAACGGACTGAGAACTTAAGCTCGAGACATTAAAGCTCCTTGGAGGGCTAGTATGGAATCATATCCCACTTTTGCTGAGGAAAAGAGGAATGTGTTCATTGGGTTATTATCCGATGAATTTAATACACATGGTCATGAGAAAGATTACTCATGTTGGCCAGTTATCATTACTCCATACAACTTGCCACCATGGTTGTGCAACAAGAAGCAATATATGTTTCTAACTTTTCTTGTGCCCGGTCCAAGCCATCATGGAAAATATTTAGATGTTTATCTCAGACCATTAGTCGATGAACTAAAGGAACTTTGGGAGGAAGTCCAAGAGACATATGACACTATCAGTCACAGTAAATTTCAGATGAGAGTGAGTTTATTGTGGACTATTAGTGACTTTATTGCATATGGAATTCTATCAAGATGGAGCACACATGGGAAAAGAAGTTGTCCATATTGCATGAAAAATATGAAAGCATTTCAGCTTGAGCATGGTCGAAAATCATGCTTCTTTGACGTCCATAGACAATTCTTACCTAAGGATCTTCTCTATAGGAAACAGAAGATGCAGTTCAAAAGAAATACAATTGAAGATTCAGAGTCACACGTCATGCTGTAAGTTTTGAGATATTCATAAGGTTAATGGATTTAAAGAGTTGAGATGATTGTTTTCTACGTCTTTCAGGTTTTGGAGATACTCATAATTGGATGAAGGTGAGTATCTTTTAGGAACTACCATATTGTTCAAATCTACTCATCCGACAAAATTTAGATGTGATGCATATAGATAAGAATGTATTTGATAATGTTTTTCACATGGTATTGAATGTCACAAGTAAGACAAAGGATACGGAAAATGCTCAAGAGATCTTATGAAAATTTGCGCACGTCCTGAATTAGGCCTAATATAATATGAAGATGGTTGTATTTATATGTTGAAGGAAAAATATTGCTTAAGAAGAGATCAAGTGAAAAAATATGTCAATGGGCTAGTAAATTAAAAATGTCGGATGGTTTTTCCTCTAACATATCCAAACTTGTTGATTTGATGAAAATAATTTTAAGGGAGTGAAAAGTCATGATCGTCATGTATTTATGGATCAATCGTTGCCTCTTTATTTTAAAGGATTATTGCTGAAGGGAGTTCATGATGTTCTAACTGACTTGAGTAACTTATTCAAATGCATATGCTATGCTAAGTTGTTAGTCGAACATATGGCAACCCTTGGAGAGAATGTGGTTCTTATTCTATGTAACCTTGAGAAGGTTTTCCTCCAACCTTTTTTGACTAATGGAACACTTAATGACACACCTTTCCTATGAATGTAGAGTTGGTGAATACCATTGGATGTAATCATTTGAAAGGTAAATGATACATTGAATTTACCTCGTTAAGTTATTAATTTTGTGCTGTCAAATAATGTATGTTAACCTACCTATATGTATATGTTTTTCTTAAAGAGAAAGGTACGCAATAAAAACATGGTTGAAGGATCAATACGTGCACAAAACATTTCAGAAGAAGTTATCAACTTTTGTACTAGATATTTTCCATACGATATTGAAACTGTGCATAATAGTCCCATGTGAAATAAGTACAATGATAACAGAAGCGTAGTTGGTCTCTCAAGATTTTATACGTTTATTCGACCTTTGAAAAAAGTAAATCCACGCATGATGATCTCTCAAGAGAAAGAA
This sequence comes from Ottelia alismoides, assembly GCA_037367405.1. Taxonomy (NCBI): domain Eukaryota; kingdom Viridiplantae; phylum Streptophyta; class Magnoliopsida; order Alismatales; family Hydrocharitaceae; genus Ottelia; species Ottelia alismoides. The sequence goes on from JAZKJV010007390.1 coordinate 301,612, forward strand.
GTTGTTGAGCTTTACGATGTAGATAATACATAAAATCTGACACCTTTTGCGGAGTATGTATTGATGTCACATTATCATTGGAACATAATATAATTGATCCAATGCTTATCAACTCTTTTCTTTTTGTAGGGAGTATAGGGATAAATATAAGGATGGAAAATCTCATTTTTACTGATGATGAAGTGGTCGATAAATTTCAGAGGTTAGTTTGGTTTAAGGAAAGAGTAAAGCTTATTGATCCAACAAATCATAAATACCAGATTCTAAATTGTCTTTCTCTTGGTCACAATTATATGGTGATGTCGTACAATGGTTTTTTAGGCAATAGGTACATATTTTACTACCTTGACACGACCAACAACTTAACTACGTACAACTGTAGCGAGATGATTAAGGGAATTACTATGAGGATAGTTTGAATTACTATGGGATTCTCAATGAAGTGCTCAAGCTTGAATATAATGACATCCCCTAATAAAATCTTCTTATTTTCATGTGACTAGTATGATCCACAATATGGTGTGGTTGTTGGTCACACACATAATATTGTAGATGTCATTCTTTGAAAATATGTACAAAGATTTCAACCATTTATTCTTAGTACACAAGATGATCAGATATGTTATGTACTGAATGTTAGGAAAAAATGAAAAAGAGAAGCTCTCACAGTATTGAAGAAGATGTCAGACATCTATATCGATGATACTGAACAACTAAATGGGGATTGCGAAGGATATGGGATAATCCTCAAGTGCATCACGGAAGCGTGAGCATTGTATCGAATACGACAAAGAACGACTAGTCGGACTAGTTGTTCTATGCAGCAGAAATTAAAAAAAATTTTATTCGATGAAACCACATGATCCAAGAACACTTCTCGGATCGTTTCATCTAAACCACTAACAAGTAATAGGATTACCTCTTGAAGCGTGGTTGCGATCGAGTCTCTAAATGAAGAGACTTCCTGTCTCAAGTCCGATCCGTCGGAGGAGATGCTTGCGAGCATGTTGATGAAACATATGCTCCTCGCAATCCATGTTGACGATCCAAGCCACGGATCTCCTGATCTCGACAAACAAGATGCGACATCTTCTTCACGAGCAAGGCACACCGAAGTAGACGGAGATCCACGAGCAAACCATTGGGCAACATAACGACGACGCTGCGGCAATGGAGAATTTCTCTAAGGCATCCATGGTGGATGGCCACATGAGAGAGAGAGAGTGGCATGTAGAGAGAGAAAGAGAGACTTATGTTCTCTTATGTGTGTTGTGTAAAGAAGAGCAAAGGGGTGCCTCTCCTTTTATAATATTTTGGGATCCATGGATCTCAATCCATGGGCAACACAAATCCAATGGCTCACATTGATTTGTGTTTCTTTTAATGGCTAAGATTTGTGTTGTTAAAAACCAACAACAATTATTTGTTGTCTTTGAAATAAATTAAATATATTGAAAATCAATCAATATATTTCAATATAAATCAAAGCAACAAACATGGAATATCTTGGAAAAGAATCAAGCCTCCTTCCATGTATAGAGTGGACGGCCACTAACTTGAACAACCCAAGTTGGCCGTCCACTCCATGTATGGAATGGATGCCTTTTCATTCCAATTATGCTTAGATCTTCTCACATAATATTCCACATATGCAACAATTTTTTTTTGCAAAAATATTCACCAAAAAAATTCCAAATTATTTTGTGAACATTGCTGTCTTACCAGTGGAAAATTATGAATCACATTCACAACCCAAAATAAAATGTGAATTACATTTTCAATTAATTGTTCAATGTGAATCCAATTCACATTAACACTTAATTAACAAATGTAAATTACCAATAGCTATCTCTTATATATTATAACTCACATTTATAATATATATGACTAATATGGATGTTGCTATCCACATTATTCATATCCATGATAATTAAATCACATTTGATCATCTTGGATCTCTATTCTCATGTGCCCAAATAATATGAATCACATTCATAATTTTCTTCTTTGATAATCAAATCACATTTAATTATCTAAGATAGCTCTCTTTATAATATGAATCGAATTCATATTAATCATGATAATTAAATCACATTTAATTATCCATTTTCTCAATGCTCGGATACTCATATCAACAATGAAATTATCCTGAACCCTTTCAAGGATAATGCGCTTTCTCCGCAAATACCTGGAGATAAGGACAGGGCGATTGTATTGTTCCACGTATAGTGACTTGGATATTGAGATCATATCTCAAATCCAGATCGCGGGCCTCCCATAGATGCTTGATTAAATCAAGACCGCAAAACTAATCTTCTCATTGCATCTGAATCACATTCAGATCAATGTCCAACATTTGGACCAAAATCTGATCACTTCTCTACTGAGAGGAGTCACTAAAATCTAGACCCATTTCATCATTCCCTAGTAATGGAAGTGTCATGGTTATACAATCGTTTATGATCAACATTACCCTCGGTATTTCCAATACCTGTACATCCTGCATACTGGAAGACCCAAAATAAACCCGAAGTATTAGATCAAATTTATACTGTCTACTTCAGGGTTTTTATCAGTAAGTTTCTCATTCAATCATTGGGAGTTGGTATCGATCATATAGTTTCCAAAAGCATATATGATACCTAGGTCTTGATCATATACTTTCCAAAAGTATATATCAAACCTACAAATTCAGTCAAGCTTCCAAAGAAAGACGACCATGCACAGAATTTGATTCCTCCCAATATCTCATGAGTGAGCTCATGTCTTCCGGTTCAGTAAATGACCCTGTATGATCCCTTTGGGAGATCGTATTACTCATATGCCCTTACATGTACACCAGCACTTCGGTGTATAGACCTTGGTTAGGTCATCAACCTATTGGTCTGCCAAACGTACATACTCAGACATATAGTAACACATCTGTCTCCGGTCAGAGGATGCGTGCCTGTATCGTGACAGCATACAGTATAGGACTTTGATTGTCTCGGTCTCGTTAAGTTAACTCTTTGACCTAACTAATCTGACACCTCCGAATCTCTATTCCTATGCAGAGGACCTACATCAAGAGGTCGGTCAGATATCAACCTAATTGAGAAAGGATTGCCATCTCCTACTCTGGCTGGAGATCATCTCTTAACAATCATTTGACGGTGCTTGATGAGTCCTCAATCTAACTCCTTAGATATTCATTCAAGCACCAGCCTTTATGATTCAATAGTTGAATCAATAGTTGTATGATTATTAATGTGGCCATGGTACATAACCATAGTTGTACTAAGGGACCTATTATGTAAATTATTTATTCTTCATTTCAGATCAGGGAATGATATTTGCAATAACATTTATTGCATAATGGCTCGTCGTGGGATCACATGTCCAACAATCTCCTACTATACCAAAGAGCCATTAATGGGCTAATCATTTAAACCCATACTCATGTGATAATCATAGCCTATTTAGAAAATAGTTAGGTAAGCTGATCAGTCACTCTGTTCCCGCGAGGCTACGCGAAGTCCTTTTATGGCACTTGGATATCTCCTAGTAACAGTGCTCGCATCCAATGCGAATGTTGCATCTTATGCAACCAATACTCAATCTTGTTAGTTACAGTGTCCTTGACACTACAACTTAACAATTACCATAATCAGTATTTCCATAATCCTTATCAGAATTCCCTTATTCATGGATATCTCTATCTCCAAAGGTATCTGCAGTTATGACCTTTTTTATCATTATCTATAAAGTCTTAAGCTTTTTAAGATAGGATTCGGAGATCACTATCTTGAAAGTCTTGTCATCTTTTAAGATATAGTTATTACTGCAATCAAATGTTTTATCTCTATAGTAGGATTAGCAACACTTTATTACTCCCACTGCATGGCAGATTTCTAGCTTTTTGTGCACATCTAGCATACACTCAGCTTCTTGTAACTAATTCACAAGTGGAAGTAGTTCTAGCATTCACTTCCTCAACTCTTTGAGGTGCTATTCCTTTAGATAGGTCGGTACCATATCTTCAGGGATGGAAGCCTTTCTTGGATTTTTTCAAAAAATGGAATATGTTCAAGGTGTACTACTATTGTGACAGTCCCAATACCCTCTTCTCTTTGCTTCTGAACACCTTCAAAACTAAGATCCAAGAGGTATCCTTGAGATCATATCTCAGGTTGTGGAACAACCAGATAATAAAACACTCATTATTATCATTATGTCATTTTAAAATGATTAGGATATTATCTACATTTAGCATGATGAACACAAAGGCACTCCCACTAAGCTACACATTGCTTATCAAGATTCTATCTGAAATCATAACATTTATAATTTCATCAAATCTTATGTATACAAGAAGCTTATTTGAGTCCATAGATGGATTTCTTTAGCTTGCACATCTTGCTTTCCTCAACCATAAATCCCTGGGGCTACTTCACGTGAATATCCTCAGAGGGGAATGCGATCTTTGATCCATTTACACCTTTATGGGTCTTATCCATATAGGTGGATCCTCGAGGGTCCATATACAACACTTGTATATGAAGTCTACTATAGACTTTCATTGCTAAAATCCATCTTTCCATGTAATGATCCTTAGGATTTTTATCACATAAAATCCGATCACTGACACGTGGAATACATCCTCAAACTCATTTGAAGAAGTATTAGTGTTTCATCTTTAATTGTCCTTTTAGTTCCCGATTTCAGGAGCCTCATTATCTTCTCAAGATTAAATGAGTTCCTACACTTCATTTTCATCTTGATTCTCAAGAGAGTCATCCTCTAAGAATCACATTATCAGAGTAAGAATCTCAAGGTCATAAATAGGTATCCAATACCATCCTTTATTTTCCTAATGAAGCAGCACTCTCAAGTGCTAGATTCCAGCATGCATGCAACCTTATTAAGGATATACATTGTAGTCTCTACTACACATATATACCTGGAAACTAAGGGATAATTATGCTAAAATTCATCATTGATAAGATCATGTCACACATGATCCAATTGTATCTCCCTATAACTCTATTGAGTTAAGGTGTGCTAGGAGGATTGAGATAGAAATGATATTCATATCTCCATAAGGTATCTTTTGAATTCATCCAACATGTACAGGTTACCTAGATTAGATCAAATCCATTATATCTTCCTTCAAACTTTGGTTGTATAATGAAATCTTTGAACATTTCAAAGATTTCTTTAGGTGAAGAGAAGAAATCTCATATCATGTTTAATCATCAATAAATATCATATATCCATAATGTTTACTGTGATATAGACGATCCGTATACATCAATATGTATGAGATGTTGAATACCTTGACATCTTACACCATTCCCAAATAAGGGTGTATTGGACATTTTTCTTTGAATACAATATTCACAAGTATGTAAGATTTGAACCTTCAGACAATCTAAAGTTTCATCTCTCACTAGTCTATTGATCATATCAACACACAAATGTCCAAGGCTTGATGCCAGATCATTATCAAATGATCTTTATCCTCCTATTGATCTTTTAAGGTTTAATTTCAGTATTAGAAATGTTAATGAACCATTCATTAATTTTCTAATTTAGTGGAGTCCACTAGATTTTAGATTACTATCTGAAATATCTCCATCATAACTCTTTGATTCAAAGGATCTCTTATGTTAAATTCAAAAAGAATTCAATGTAAGAGCATTTCAACATTTATACATGTTTCATTAAATTCATACAATATGAATATCACGAAGCTGAAGGATATGGAGAAATCCTCAAGCGCATCACGGAAGCGTGATCATCGTATCGGATACGACGAAGAACGACTAGTCGTACTAGTTGTTCGGAGCAGCGGAATTTAAAAATTTTTAAACCGATGAAACCACATGATCCGAGAACCATTCTCAAATCGTTTCATCTATAACCACAGCAAGTATAATGCAATACCTCTTGAAGCGTGGTTGATCGAGTCTCTACGAAAAGAGACCTCCTGTCTCAAGTCCGATCGTCGGAGTAACGGCTTGCGAGCGCGGAGATGAGTCGCGGTGTCCTCGCAATCCAAGATGATCCAAGCGCGGTTGCTCCTGATCTCGTCGCACGAGATCAAGCGTCTCCTTCGTGAGTGAAGCACTCCAAGAAGACAAAGAACCGCAGAGAGTCGAAGCGGCAGCACGATGGCGCGGGCGTCGACGTTTCTCTCCACCAAGGTGGACGGCCACCAAGAAGAGAGGGAGAGAAGGGCTGTCGTGTATATGAGAAAGAGAGAGAGAGAGAGTTTGTGCTACAATAGCATGTGTAAAGAGAGAGCCAAGTATGCCTCTCTATTTATAGGGTTTTGGGATCCATGGATCTCAATCCATGGGACACATAGAATCAATGGATGAGATTGATTTATGTTCATCCAATGGCTAAGATTGTTGTTGTCAAAAGCAACAAATTTAGGTCAAAATATATTTGATAAAATCAAATATAATTCATTCCTAAATCAACCCAACAAATAAGGAGAGAAGACACATGGAGATTTCATCTCCATGTGCCTTCCATGTAGGCGCACACCCACTCCAATTAGGAGTGGTGTGCCGTCCATGGCTTGCATGGAGATTGCAATCTCCATGAGATTGCATATCTCCATGTAATCTCTCTTATTTATTTGCAACAAAATTATTTGGGTTTTATTTCTCAAAAAATAATTCACAATTATCTTTGAGAATATTGCAATCTTGCCATGGAAAAATTGTGAATCATATTCACAACCCAAAACAGCATGTAATTTTATATTGTTAATTAATTACACAATGTATATCCAATACACATCATAATTAATCAACACATATAAATTATAATTAACTCTCTCTAATACATTATAAATCACATTTATAATATATCATGAATAATTGGATATCTCTATCCACATTATTCTTATCCAAACTTATTAAATCACATTTAATCATATTGGATAATTTCTCATACATCATGATAATTAAAACACTTTTAATTATCAAATTCTCTTTGCTTAGATCTTATGGAATTGTTCTTAAACCATTTAAGAACAATGCTATTTCTCCTTAGATACTTGGAGATAAGGACAGGGCGATTGTATTGTTCCACGTATAGTGACTTGGATGTTGAGATCGTATCTCAAATCCAGATCCTATGGACCTCCCACTGATGCTTGATCAAATCAAGACCGCAGACTTAATCTTCTCATTGCATCTGAATCTCATTCAGATCAATGTCCAGTTCATGGACTAAGATTAGGTCACTTCTCTAATGAGAGGAGTCACTAAAATCCAAACCTGTTTCATCACTCCCTCGGAATGGAAGCGTCATGGTTATACAATCGTTTATGATCAAATCACCCTTCAGGTATTCCCAATACCTGCACATCCTACATACTGGAAGACTCATGATCATCCTGAAGATAAAGATCACTTTTACACTGTCATCTTCAGGGTTAGATCATTAAGTTTCTCAATCTTGGTCATCGGGATTTGGTATAGATCATATGCTTTCACAAAGCATATATCTTACCTTCAAATTCATGTCATGCTTCCAAAGCACGACGACCATGCATGGAATTTGTTCAGTCCCAATACCTCATGAGTGAGCTCATGTCTCCCGGTTCACAGGTGAACCTGTATGATCCCTTTTGAGAGATCGCATTACTCATATGTCCTTACATGCACACCAGCTCGCCGGTATATAGACCTTGATTAGGTCATCAACCTATTGGTTTGCCAAATGTACATACTCAGACATATAGCAATACATCTGTCTCTAGTCAGAGGATGCATGCCTATGTTGTGACAGTATTCAACGTAGGTCTTTGGTTATCTCGATCTCGTCAAGTCAACCCATTGACTAGACTAACCTGACACCTCTGAATCACTATTCCTATGCAGAGGACCTGCATCAAGAGGTCAGTCAGATATCAGTCATATGAGATAGGATTGCCATCTCCCACTCAGACTGGAGATCATCACTTAATGATCATTTGATGATGCTTGATGAGTCCTCTATCTAACTCCTTAGATATTCATCCAAGCATCAGCCTCTATGATCCATCCAATGAATCAACAGCTGTCTGATCATCAAGTTGGCCATGGTACATAACCCTTATTGTACAGAGGGACCCTATAGTGCATTCATTCATTAATCTCAGAAAGGGGAGTGAAAACCAATCAATAATTTTCATTGATAATTTATTCATTACAATAACATTTATTGTAGAAATGGTTCGCCCGGGGCTCACATTGCTAACAATCTCCCACTAGCCCTCAGAACCATTCAGGTACAATCTTTAAACCCATACTCATTACATGCTGGTCAAAAACCTTCTGTGTCAGAGGTTTGGTAAGAGGATCAGCAACGTTGTCGGCAGAGGCCACCTTGGTGATGATGATGTCACCACGCTTTTGTATCTCCCGAATGATGTGGTATTTCCTTTCCACGTGCTTGCTCTTTTGATGCCATCTGGGTTCCTTTGCCTGGGCAATGGCTCCCGTGTTATCACAGAGTAACGGGATGGGAGTATCAGAGGAAACTACGCCAAGCTCCAGCACGAACTTGCGCAACCACACCGCCTCCTTCGCAGCATCCGATGCGGCAATGTATTCGGCTTCCGTTGTTGAATCTGCAGTAGTGTCCTGCTTCTTGCTTCTCCAGCTCACAGCACCACCATTCAACAAGAACACGAACCCCGATGTCGACTTTCGATCATCTACATCCGATTGGAAGTCAGAATTTGTATATCCCAAGACTTGGAGATCACCATCTCCATAGACCAAGATGTAATCTTGCGTCCGTCTTAGATATTTGAATATGTTCTTTACTGCATTCCAGTGTTGTTCTCCATAGCAGGATTGGTAACGACTTACCACTCCCACTGCATGGCAGATATCTGGCCTAGTGCACATCATGGCATACATTAAGCTTCCTACGGCTGATGCATAAGGACATCCAGCCATGGCCTTCTTTTCCTCAACAGTTTGAGGAGCCATTCCTTTAGACAGGTGGATACCATGTCTTAAGGGTAGGAATCCTTTCTTAGAACTATCCATACAGAATCGTTCAAGAATCTTCTTAATGTATCCATGTTGTGACAATCCCAAAATCCTCTTTTCTCGGTTTCTGAACAGCTTCAGGCCTAAGATGTAAGAGGCTTCTCCAAGATCTTTCATCTCAAAGGTATGGGACAGCCAAATCTTTACACTGGTCATCATCCCTGTATCATTCCCAATGATAAGGATGTCATCTACATAAAGCACGATGAACACAACGGCGCTCCCACTAAGCTTCTTGTATACACAAGGTTCATCAGGATTTTGCACAAAATCATAACTCTTTATGGTTTCGTCAAATCTGATGTTCCAACTACGAGAAGCTTGCTTGAGCCCATAGATGGATTTCTTCAGCTTGCATACTTTACCATCCTCAGTCATGAAGCCTTGGGGCTGCTCCATGTAGATATCCTCCTCGAGGTATCCATTGAGGAAAGCCGTCTTGACGTCCATCTGCCAGATGTCGTAGTCAAGATATGCAGCTATAGCTAGCAATGTCCGGATGGATTTAAGCATAGCCACAGGAGAGAATGTCTCATCGTAGTCGATGCCTTCTCTCTGTGTGTAGCACTTGGCTACGAGCCGTGCCTTGAAAGTCTCTACTTTCCCATCAGGTCCCCTCTTTCTCTTGAAGATCCATTTACACCCAATGGGTTTTACCCCTTTAGGTGGATCCTCTAGGGTCCATACACCATTCTTATGCATGGAGTCAATTTCTGACTTCATTGCTAGCATCCATCTATCCATGTCTTGATCCGCGAGTGCTTCATCAAATGAAGTAGGATCAATGTCAGTTTCACCTGACACATGGAATCCATACCTTTCAGGTGGTGCAACCACCCTCGAACTCCTTCGAAGAGGTATGGGTGTTTCATCTTTATTTATCTCTTCCGTTTCTGGTCTAGGAAGTTCAGAATCCTCAGGGGATTCAAAGAATTCCTCTACTTCATTATTGTCTTGACCTTTAAGGAAATCATTCTCCAGAAACTTCACATCTCTAGAAACAAAAACCTTTTGGGTCTCAGGGTCATAAAGTTGGTATCCAATACCATCTTTAACATACCCAATGAAGTAACACTCACGAGAGCGAGATTCTAGCTTACTTGCGTCCACGTTCTTCGCATAGACCAAGCAACCCCAAACCCTCAAGTGATTAACACTAGGTTTGGTTCCATACCATAGCTCATGAGGAGTCTTAGGCACGGATTTGCTAGGAATCTTATTCAGGATATATATTGCAGTCTCTACTGCATATCCCCAGAAACTAAGAGGTAAATTTGCTTTATTCATCATTGATCGGACCATGTCCATGATGGTCCTGTTGCGTCTTTCAGCAACACCATTTAGTTGGGGAGTTCCAGGAGGAGTGAGATTGGAAACAATTCCATTCTCCTTAAGGTATTCCTTGAATTCATCTGATAGGTACTCGCCACCTCGATCAGATCGAATCCGTTTAATCTTCCTATCGGTTTGGTTCTCAACCAAAGCCTTGAATTCTTTGAACTTTTCAAAGGTTTCAGACTTATGACGTAGTAGGAAGATAAACCCGTATCGCGAATGGTCATCGATAAACGTCAAATAATATCGGTATCCATTTCGAGTCGCGGTACTGAAGGGACCACATACATCGGTATGTATTAGGTCAATAATACCTTCGCATCTCGTAACCTTGTTACGGAAAGGCGTCCTAGTCATTTTGCCCTGTATGCAATGTTTGCAAGTGGGCAGAGGTTGAACCTGTAGAAAATCTAGAGGTCCATCCTTTATCAATCTATTGATCCTATCAACAGACAAATGACCAAGCCTTTGATGCCATATCTCATTTGAGATATTTTTATCCTCTCTGGATCTTCTAGGGTTTTTATTAGTGGTTGTCACATTCATAATACATTTATCAATGCACAATTCATAGAGTCCACCAGAAGTCAAAACACCATCCGCAATATATTTATCATAACGACTTATGACTAATTTATTACAGAAAAGGAAAGTATATCCGCTTCTAACAAGCTTAGATACAGATATCAAGTTCCTTCTGACTTCGGGTACATAAAGACATTCTTTAAGTATAAGGACTCTACCACTAGATAATGATAGTCTACAAGTCCCGACGGCTACTGCTGCAACACTTGCATCAGATCCCATCTGGATGACTATCTCCCCTTCCTCAAGATTCCTAGTTTCCTGAAACAAATGCAACAAATTGCATACATGAACAGAAGCACCAGAATCTACAACCCAACTTCCTTCTCGTCCAACGAGAAAGCTAGTTTCAATGATGAAAGTAGATTTCATACCTGCTGGGGCTTTACCTTTGTCTGAGGACTTCAGGTAATCTGGGCAGTTACGCTTCCAGTGCCCCGGCTTCTTGCAGTGATGACAGACGTCGGTTTTCTTCGACGCCATGAGAGTGGATGCACTGGAAGAAGAGGCAACACTTTGTCCCTTCTTCTTTCTCTTCTGGGCCGGGCCCTTCCGAGAACCATGCTTCCGACCGCGCTTCCCTTTGACCTGTGCAACCATTGCACTGCCACTGGGACCATCCTTCTTCATTACGTCCTCTGCGGACTTTAATGCAGCAAGGAGAGCAGTACTTGTCAATTCCAACTTGTTCATGTGGAATGACACTACAAAGTTATTAAAAGACTTGGGCAAAGACAGCAGAATGAAGTCAGCTTGCATGTCTGCATCTATCGTTGCCCCAAGAGTCTCCAGCTCCGACAAGTACCCAAACATTTTGAGTACATGTTCACGGACCGAAGTCCCTTCCTGCATTCTACAGCGAATGAGGTCTTTCATAACATTGTACCGCTGAGTGCGGTTAATGTCACCAAACATATCCTTAAGATTCTGCATTATTTCCTGACAGGTATTCATCTCCACATGTTGCTTCTGCAGAACATTGGAGAGAGAACCTAGGATATAGCACCTAGCCAAGACATGATCTTCATCATACTTGTCATTAAATGCTTTTTCTTCCTTGGACTTAGGGTTCTCAAGCTTGTCCTCGGATAGCACATAACTAATGCGCTCAGCAGAGAGAACAAGCTCCAAATTTCGGATCCAATCCGAATAATTTGGGCCGGTCAATTGGTTGACCTCAAGAAGCCTACTAAGTGGGTTCAAAGACTTCATTTTCTGAAATTAAGAATGCACTATATTAGAATATAGAAATATATATTCAAATTTATGATATTTGATTAAGGTATTTAAATCAAATTATTCTTGCATTGTCGACTTTGAAAGTTCATTCCCTTAATCACTTTCAAAGTAAGAGATATACTTACCGCTATATCTCTAGCAAGAATTGGGATCTCCTCTTTATCATTGTCACATCCCAATAATATGAGAATCTGTGACTCCAATAAAGAAAAGCAGGAACTCATTCCAATTTGCAAGTCCAACTTGCAATTTCCCAATTCGGTCTTTAACACCCGAGCCCACCACCCCTAAGGCGATGTTGACCCGTTGTTAATTGAATCAACCGTCAACAGGAATAGTACTCGCTATGCGCAATCCAATATCGCCCCAATAATATGAGGATCCGATATTGGGGTCACTACGCATACGGCCTTACTCTTTCGAGAAGCAAAGAGCCCGATCCAGATGCGCTTGCACACGGGAGCTGTCACTTCGGACAGGCGTCTCCCATATGCAATCCCTGGCGACGAAACTCTTCGCCTTGACGGGAGACCATGGATGTCACTTATGTGATCCTCCATCTTCATATTCAAATTTTAATTAATTATCGTGAATCACATTCACATAATTAATTCTTCCAAGGGAATTAATAACTCTAATCATATTAGAGTATTTCAATTGGACATAATCAATTTAATCATATTAAATTAATTATCAATCCAATTCAATCAATCAAACTTGATTATTTTACTTGAATACATATATGGTAATATCTCAAAATACGTATTAATTCGAATTTTAATAATTAGGAAAAAAATACATCTTAATCCCTCGGACATTATCCCGGCCCTACCCGCTGTCATGGCCAGTACCGACGAGAGTGGGACGGACCACATACGTTGCAACCCGCAACCCCAATGCTCTCCGACTAGGCACCATATCCGCCTCGGGAAAGGATAATGCCAAATTGATTAATTTGTACTTGAGATTATCATCGGTTTTTCAACCGAAATTGTACCATATAGTAATAATCAAAACATTTTTGATTATAAGGAAATTTGCTAGACAAATTCCCAAATCCTATTCAAGCATCAAGTTTGAAGATTGTTGTTTCCAATTTATGATTTAGATCACATCTTAATCAATTAATTGGTTGGGGCCATGTCAATTAGGCAAATAATCATGTCTCAATATTTCACAAATATTATTCAAGATTATTTCACGAAATTAACAATTAATTTCACTAATTGACAATCACTTGGTTCTAGATTAGGAATGCAATTTCAGTAATGACCCCTATTCACTAAAATTGGCATATCTCAATCAATTTAAATCCAAATTAAGCAAACTCAATTTTCATAGATTGCTAACTTGATTTACAACAGAACCTAAGTGGACTTGCACGCATTTCGAGGCAGATGATAACAGTAATTAACTCTTTAATCATGTTAAAATCTATTGTTCCCGCAACAGTGCATACATGTCCATTAAAACAACCATAACTAGAGCATACGAAATCCGATTTACGCAAACTCAGTTCCTATGGTTTCCTTATTTAATGGGGAACAAAATCCAAGTATTAAATTCGTGTTTAAACAATTTAAACAGTGCCGAATTTATTTACTAAACAGATCTGCGAAATCAAATGCGATGAAAACTTTCGCGACCTAAACGAACCCAAGTCGTCCTCGGTTTTTCGAATCATATTCGAAACCGTCGACCTAAGGCTCTGATACCACTTGAAGGATATGGAGAAATCCTCAAGCGCATCACGGAAGCGTGATCGTCGTATCGGATACGACGAAGAACGACTAGTCGTACTAGTTGTTCGGAGCAGCGGAATTTAAAAATTTTTAAACCGATGAAACCACATGATCCGAGAACCATTCTCAAATCGTTTCATCTATAACCACAGCAAGTATAATGCAATACCTCTTGAAGCGTGGTTGATCGAGTCTCTACGAAAAGAGACCTCCTGTCTCAAGTCCGATCGTCGGAGTAACGACTTGCGAGCGCGGAGATGAGTCGCGGTGTCCTCGCAATCCAAGATGATCCAAGCGCGGTTGCTCCTGATCTCGTCGCACGAGATCAAGCGTCTCCTTCGTGAGTGAAGCACTCCAAGAAGACAAAGAACCGCAGAGAGTCGAAGCGGCAGCACGATGGCGCGGGCGTCGACGTTTCTCTCCACCAAGGTGGACGGCCACCAAGAAGAGAGGGAGAGAAGGGCTGTCGTGTATATGAGAAAGAGAGAGAGAGTTTGTGCTACAATAGCATGTGTAAAGAGAGAGCCAAGTATGCCTCTCTATTTATAGAGTTTTGGGATCCATGGATCTCAATCCATGGGACACATAGAATCAATGGATGAGATTGATTTATGTTCATCCAATGGCTAAGATTGTTGTTGTCAAAAGCAACAAATTTAGGTCAAAATATATTTGATAAAATCAAATATAATTCATTCCTAAATCAACCCAACAAATAAGGAGAGAAGACACATGGAGATTTCATCTCCATGTGCCTTCCATGTAGGCGCACACCCACTCTAATTAGGAGTGGTGTGCCGTCCATGGCTTGCATGGAGATTGCAATCTCCATGAGATTGCATATCTCCATGTAATCTCTCTTATTTATTTGCAACAAAATTATTTGGGTTTTATTTCTCAAAAAATAATTCACAATTATCTTTGAGAATATTGCAATCTTGCCATGGAAAAATTGTGAATCATATTCACAACCCAAAACAACATGTAATTTTATATTGTTAATTAATTACACAATGTGTATCCAATACACATCATAATTAATCAACACATATAAATTATAATTAACTCTCTCTAATACATTATAAATCACATTTATAATATATCATGAATAATTGGATATCTCTATCCACATTATTCTTATCCAAACTTATTAAATCACATTTTATCATATTGGATAATTTCTCATACATCATGATAATTAAAACACTTTTAATTATCAAATTCTCTTTGCTTAGATCTTATGGAATTGTTCTTAAACCATTTAAGAACAATGCTATTTCTCCTTAGATACTTGGAGATAAGGACAGGGCGATTGTATTGTTCCACGTATAGTGACTTGGATGTTGAGATCGTATCTCAAATCCAGATCCTATGGACCTCCCACTGATGCTTGATCAAATCAAGACCGCAGACTTAATCTTCTCATTGCATCTGAATCTCATTCAGATCAATGTCCAGTTCATGGACTAAGATTAGGTCACTTCTCTAATGAGAGGAGTCACTAAAATCCAAACCTGTTTCATCACTCCCTCGGAATGGAAGCGTCATGGTTATACAATCGTTTATGATCAAATCACCCTTCAGGTATTCCCAATACCTGCACATCCTACATACTGGAAGACTCATGATCATCCTGAAGATAAAGATCACTTTTACACTGTCATCTTCAGGGTTAGATCATTAAGTTTCTCAATCTTGGTCATCGGGATTTGGTATAGATCATATGCTTTCACAAAGCATATATCTTACCTTCAAATTCATGTCATGCTTCCAAAGCACGACGACCATGCATGGAATTTGTTCAGTCCCAATACCTCATGAGTGAGCTCATGTCTCCCGGTTCACAGGTGAACCTGTATGATCCCTTTTGAGAGATCGCATTACTCATATGTCCTTACATGCACACCAGCTCGCCGGTATATAGACCTTGATTAGGTCATCAACCTATTGGTCTGCCAAATGTACATACTCAGACATATAGCAATACATCTGTCTCTAGTCAGAGGATGCATGCCTATGTTGTGACAGTATTCAACGTAGGTCTTTGGTTATCTCGATCTCGTCAAGTCAACCCATTGACTAGACTAACCTGACACATCTGAATCACTATTCCTATGCAGAGGACCTGCATCAAGAGGTCAGTCAGATATCAGTCATATGAGATAGGATTGCCATCTCCCACTCAGACTGGAGATCATCACTTAATGATCATTTGATGATGCTTGATGAGTCCTCTATCTAACTCCTTAGATATTCATCCAAGCATCAGCCTCTATGATCCATCCAATGAATCAACAGCTGTCTGATCATCAAGTTGGCCATGGTACATAACCCTTATTGTACAGAGGGACCCTATAGTGCATTCATTCATTAATCTCAGAAAGGGGAGTGAAAACCAATCAATAATTTTCATTGATAATTTATTCATTACAATAACATTTATTGTAGAAATGGTTCGCTCGGGGCTCACATTGCTAACAGAAGCTTCATGAATGATTAGAGTATAGATAGTAGAACGATGACACTCATCATATCCACATCCATCCAAACTCTTAAAACTTTGGTTCGGGTAGATATTCAAACATTTTTAATACATCATCTCTTATAAAGCTACCATTCTGTATGATGCAGAGAACCATGTCATTCATGATAAATGTCAAGAGAGCACATATGTATGCCGGAATATCTTCATTGATTTTATAAGGATTATTTGACAATTGCGATCATCATCGACATGTCACTTCCAAAGTACATTTGATGATATCAAGACTATGGAGACATACAAACCCTAGGGTTGTAGATCTATTGTCTATTTAATTGTCATTCCTCATTATTATGAGGAAACTTGCATATTGCAACCACATACATTATGTGTCCAACTGCAAGTACAATATCTGGATCATGAGTCCAATCCATGATATTTACTGGTTAGTATTGAGTATAACATTGAGTGGGTCTAATGAAGGATTATCTGAAATAAGAAATTTGCATAAGTGTATATATTTAAAATATATACATATTTTACTTTGAATTAGGAGTTTTTATATCAAAGTTGTCTTGCCTTGTCAACACTGAAAGTTCATTCCGTTAATCACTTTCAATGTAAGAAATATACTAACCATTATATCTCAGCAAGGTCTGGGATCTCCTTCCTTATCTTTGTCACATCCCAATAATATGAGAATCTGTAACTCTGATAAAAAGAAGCGGGAACACATTCCGCCTTGCAAGTCCAACTTGCATTTCCCAATTCGGTCTTTAACACCCGGGCCCACCACTCCTAAGGTGATGTCGACCCGTCATTAATTGAACCAATCGGCAACAGGAATAGTACTCGCTATGCGCAATGCAATATCGCCCCAATAATATGAGGATCCGATATTGAGGTCACTACGCATATGACCTTACTCTTTCGAGAAGCAAAGAACCCGATCCAGATGCGCTTGTATGTAGGAGTTGTCACTTCGGACATGCGTCTCCTATATACAATCCCTGGCGACGTAACCCTTCGCCTTGACAGGAGAACATGGATGTCACTTATGTGATCCTCCATATCATATTCAAATTCTAATTAATCATTATGAATCATATTCATTACAATTAATTCTTCCAAGAGAAATAACATCTCTATTCATAATAGAGTATTTTTATTTTACTTGGATTCCAATTAATCTAGTCATATTAAATTAATAATCCAATTAATAAACAACAAACATTCTTTGTTATTACTTGAATCATGGTATTATCTCAAATATGTATTATTTCGAATTTTAGTAATTAGAAATACATCATGATTTCTTAAGCATTATACTAACCCTACCCGCTGTCATGGCCAGTACCGACGAGAGTGGGACGGACCACATACGTTGCAACCCGCTACCCCATTGCTCTCCGACTAGACACCATATCCACATCAGGAAAGGATAATGCAAAATAGATCACTTCGTACTTGAGATGATAATCAGTTCTTCAACCAAAATTATACCATATAATAATAATAACAATTTTGATTAACATTATAATGAGATTTGCTAAACAAATCCCAAATCCTATTCAAGCAACATGTTTGTTGGAATGTAGATCATGTAGATCATGTAACCAATTAGTGATCTAGATCACGTCTAATCAAATATTGGTTAAGGCAATGTCATTTAAGGGAATAATTATCATAAAATATTTCACAAATATTTATGCACAATTATTCCAGGAAATTAAACAATTTAATTCCACTAATTGATTAAATGACAATCACTAGGTTCTTGATTATGAAAGTATTTCCAGCAGTGACCCTCACTTACTAAAAATACCATATCTCAATCAATTTTAAATCCAAATTAAGCAAACTAAGTTCCTAAAGTTTGTAATTTGATTTATAACAGAACCTATGTGATTTGCATGCATTTCAAGGTTTTCCAATCCGCATTAACTCTTTAATTACGTTGAGATTCGCAGACCCCAAAACTGTGGATACATATTCACTAAAATGATCATATCTCGAGCATACGGAATCCAAATTACGTAAACTCAGATCCTACGGTTTCCTTATTTAATGGGGAACAAAATTCAATTATTATTTCATGTTTAAACAATTTAAACAGTGCCGAAAATAATCTCAAAATAGAGATGCGAAAATGAAATGCAAGAAAACTTTCGCAAACCCTAAAGAACTCAAGTCATCCTCGGTTAATGGATCGCATCCCAAAATCACTGACCTAAGTCTTTGATACCACTTGAAATATATGGGATAATCCTCAATCGCATCACGGAAGCATGAGCATCGTATTGAATACGACAAAGAACGACTAGTCGGACTAGTTGTTCTATACAGCGGAAATTAAAAAAAATCATGCGAGGAAACCACATGATCCATGAACACTTCTCGGTTCGTTTCATCTAAACCAAAAACAAGTAATAGGATTACCTCTTGATGCGTGGTTGCGACCGAGTCTCTAAACGAAGAGACCTCCTATCTCAAGTCCGATCCGTCGGAGGAGACGCTTGCGAGCATGTTGATGAAACACGTGCTCCTCGCAATCCATGTTGATGATCCAAGCCACAGATCTCCTGATCTCGACAAACAAGATCCGACATCTTCTTCACGAGCAAGGCACACCGAAGTAGACGGAGATCCACGAGCAAGCCATCGGGCATCATAATGACGACGCTGCGACAATGGAGGAACTCTCTAGGGCATCCATTGTGGACGACCACATGTGAGAGAGAGTGTGGGCGTGTAGAGAGAGAAAGAGAAAGAGAGACTTATGTTCTCTTATGTGTGTTGTGTAAAGAAGAGCAAAGGGGTGCCTCTCCTTTTATAATATTTTGGGATCCATGGATCTCAATACATGGGCAACACAAATCCAATGGCTCACATTGATTTGTGTTTCTTTTAATGGCTAAGATTTGTTTTGATAAAAACCAACAACAATTATTTGTTATCTTTGAAATAAATTAAATATATTGAAAATCAATCAATATATTTCAATATAAATCAAAGCAACAAACATGGAATATCTTGGAAAAGAATCAAGCCTCCTTCCATGTATAGAGTGGACGGCCACCAACTTGGAGAGTCCAAGTTGGCCGTCCACTCCATGTATGGAATGGATGCCTTTTCATTCCAATTATGCTTAGATCCTATATCTCACATAATATTCCACATATGCAACAACTTTTATTGCAAAAATATTCAGTAAAATAATTCCAAATTATTTTGTGAACATTGCAATCTTGCCATTGAAAAATTGTGAATCACATTCACAACCCAAAATAAAATATGAATTACATTTTCAATTAACTATTCAATGTGAATCCAATTCACATTAACATTTAGTTAACAAATGTAAATTACAAATAGCTCTCTCTTATATATTATAAATCACATTTATAATATATATGACTAATATGGGTACTGCTATCCACATTATTCATATCCATGATAATTAAATCACATTTAATCATCTTGGATCTCTATTCTCATGTGTCCAAATAATATGAATCACATTCACATTATTTTCATCTTTGATAATCCAATCACATTCAATTATCTAGGATAGCTCTTTTTATAATATGAATTGAATTCATATTAATCATGATAATTAAATTACATTTAATTATCTATTTTCTCAATGCTCGGATACTCATATCAACAATGAAATTATCCAGAACCCTTTCAAGGATAATGCGCTTTCTCCGCAAATACGAGGAGATAAGGACAGGGCGATTGTATTGTTCCGCATATAGTGACTTGGATATTGAGATCATACCTCAAATCCAGATCGCGGGCCTCCCATAGACGCTTGATTAAATCAAGACCGCAAATCTAATCTTCTCATTGCATCTGAATCACATTCAGATCAATGTCCAACATTTGGACCGAAATTAGATCACTTCTCTACTGAGAGGATTCACTAAAATCCAGACCCATTTCATCAATCCCTAGGAATGGAAGAGTCATGGTTATACAATCGTTTATGATCAACATTACCCTCAGGTATTCCCAATACCTGTACATCCTGCATACTGGAAGACCCAGAATAAACCCGAAGTATTAGATCAACTTTATACTGTCTACTTCAGGGTTTTTAACAGTAAGTTTCTCATTCGATCATTGGGAGTTGGTATCGATCATATAGTTTCCAAAGGCATATATGATACCTAGGTCTTGATCATATACTTTCCAAAAGTATATATCAAACCTACAAATTCAGTCAAGCTTCCAAAGCGAGACAACCGTGCACGGAATTCGATTCTTCCCAATATCTCATGCGTGAGCTCATGTCTTTCTGTTCAGTAAACGAACCTGTATGATCCCTTTGAGAGATCGTATTACTCATATGCCCTTACATGTAGACCAGCGCGCCGGTGTACAGACCTTGGTTAGGTCATCAACCTATTAGTCTGCTAAATGTACATACTCAGACATATAGTAACACATTCGTCTCCGGTCAGAGGATGCATGCCTGTATCGTGACAACATACCATATAGGACTTTGGTTATCTCGATCTTGTTAAGTCAACTCCTTAACCTAACTAATCTGACACCTCCAAATCTCTATTACTATGCAGAGGACCTGCATCAAGAGGTCGGTCAAATATCAACCTAATTGAGAAAGGATTGCCATCTCCTACTCGGGCTGGAGATCATCTCTTAACAATCATTTGACGGTGCTTGATGAGTCCTCGATCTAACTCTTTAGATATTCATCCAAGCACCAGCCTCTATGATTCAATAATTGAATCAACAGCTGTATGATTATGAAGATGGCCATGGTACATAACCCTAATTGTACTAAGGGACCTATTATGCAAAATATTTATTCTTCATTTCAGATCAGGGAATGATATTTGCAATAACATTTATTGCATATTGGCTCGCCGTGGGCTCGCATGTCCAACAGATTGTGCATAAACAAATTTGCTTATTTCAGAATACAAGCCACCACAATATGTTGCAATATATCCTTAAAGTAACACTCTTCTCAATGTTTAGTTTTAGTTGTGCATCAACAAATTTTTCACTTAAAACTATTTGATTACTGATTTTGTGTACGCATGCAGAAAATGCATGTGGCAACGATCGAGGTACTAGGGGTAGTAATTCACGTCAGGGTGACTGTCTTACACTAGACCTCAGTGGTATATCCGTATTTTCAGAACGATGTTATATGTTTACTTCAATTAATAAAAAATTTGTGTCATAGGTGAACGTAATGAAGATGTCGCAAAACTTGTCGTTTACATGCTAGATAATTGTATACAAGTCCCCGCACAATATGCTCATTATATTCCTCGAGCAGGGGCACCTCCTAGCGTGACACGTACTCGTTATCTCACACCACAGTCCTCTGACCACCATCATAGCCCTCATGAGTCTCAAGGCCCTATCCAACCTACACCCTCTCTGCCTCTCCCACTTTCTTAGAGTGTGTTTGGTTGGTGGGTTTTCTAGGGGTTATCCGGGGGTGGATAACCCGTTTTTGTTTTAGTGTGTTTGGTTGGTGGGTTAAGGGTTGGGAGGGTTTGTGTGATGCGGTTGTATTAGAATTTGAAAAAGTTGATAGTTATTATGATATGATTGTATTGAAATTTGAAAAAGTGGGTGGTTGTTGTGATGTGATTGTATTGAAGTTTGGAATAGTGAGTAGAAGTTGAGTATTTTATGATTTTTAGATGATATGATGGTATAATATATAATTTTTTTGATGGAAAATGAGTGGGCCCCACTAGTGGGTTTAAAATGGAGGTTTTGGGGGGTTACCCACCCAAAGTGGGGGGTAACCCCCACTCCGAACAGGCCCTTAGGGTCTTATCAGCACACAGGAGCCTCCACGGTCTCAAGGCCCTCCTCCACCTCCGGATCCACATAGAGTCTCCGTGATGGTTATTTCCAGCACACATATTTCTTCATATAATTTTTAGGAAAAAATGTATTCACAACCATGCTTTATTTACAATTCTATAAAAACCATTTTGAATATTTAGGTATACTATTGACAAACAACATGCAGTGTCTCAAGTGCTTAGTTTCGTGCGATGCAAGATTGCTTATACTATAGATAGAGTTGCATGATCCTGATGAACAAGAGAGAATCATGAACTGTATATATATAAGAAATATTTTGAAAGAATAATTTTATTTTAAATTTTCCATTTGAATAATAGTAACCACAAATTGAATTGTGGAATTTATTTGTTTTACCATCTGGACAAACAAAAGGATGTATCAACATGCTATAGTAAAACTAGCAAGTGATCGAGTGGATGACAATGTTCACAAGGCTAGAAAAGCTGCAATTAAAAGTCTTGATGGGGTGAAAGATTGTGAGAGGGCAAAAGCATGTGGTCCATCATGGTGCACACCAGAGCGGTAGGGACGTTATTGCGATCTCTTTGCTCAAGAGAATTTTCAAGAACATTCTGAAGCTGGGAAGATGAACAAAGGGAAGCAATCAATCAAATCCACCAGTGGGTCAAAAAGTTTTGGAACTGTGAGTTGTGAAATGGTATGTACAAATATGTATACTATTTTCAAGTTTAATTTTTACCGATGACTAATATATTGACAATAATAGAGTGTTGCCGACAATCGTCCCCCCTCATTGGATAAGTAATGGACTTCTATGCATAGACGTGGAGGATGAATGGTCTACACCTGAAGTAAAGACGGTGATGGTATGAATATTACTACTAGTATAAAATTAAAGATGATTGGTCGATAACTTAAAAATATATATTGTAGGTTTGTTACAGGGAGATGTACGGAAAGGTTTTGCATCCCAGAATCTGAAGAGGAATTGGACCGTGTCCCTAGCTTATGGCAAGAAGTCCTTAAAGATCATGATGTGAGACCTGAAAGAAGGCCAACATTGGGTGGTTTTCCACCCAAGTTATCATTCTCTACATATTCCGCTGGAGCCTCCCATTATTTTGGGAAGGCATCAATGTATAGCACGCCAACATCTCAATCGGGTGAATTTGAGGCTGAGTTTAGACAACTATCATAGGTTGTGGATTCACTAGCAATACAGTTGGTAACATATCTTCTGGATTACAAAACTTATCTTCTAGAATGTCTCTTTGAAGGAGAATGTAACTTTTTTAGGTATTACTTATATTCTTAATTATGTTTCAGTATATAGATTGATTCATCTTTCTAACATTTACAATGTCTTATTTTACTTCTTAAAAATAATAGAACTACAACTCCAAAAGGTCATGAGATGGAAGATGAGGACGAAGAGGAACATGGAGAGGTGGATGACGAGGATGATGCTACTGCATTACAAGTCTCACTTTGCAAAGGGGTTGTGATCTTAGAAGGTAAGAAAATAAAAAGAAATCCAAAAAATTGACAAAGAAAGGAAATACAAGGTGAAAAGAAAGGCAAAGGCCAAGGAAAAAGAAAAAGAAGTTTTGATGCCAAAACTTGTAATGTTAAGAACTTTAGTGTCTGGTTAGCTTTATATTTGTTTTGAACTTTAACTTTCTATTGTCTTGAACATGTAACTTTTTAAATATGTTTGCACTTTATCATTTTACTTAGGGTCATATGTGGCTGCCCCCTAGGGGCAGCCAACATGGCTGCCCCCGCCTTATTTGGGCAATTTTTTTTATTTTTTTTTGAAAAATAACACCATTTACATTCATCCCTATATCCCTCCTATATACCATTCGAATTTCGTCAGAAACAGAGACTCCTACGGCCTCCATCCGGACAGTAATTTTTTAACGGTAACAAGATTTTTTTAAATCGATACCATCGAGATGGAGGCCGTAGAAGTCTCTGTTTCTGACGAAATTCGAATGGCATGTAGGAGGGATATATGGATGAATATACATGATTTTATTTTTCAAAAAAAAATAAAAGAAACGCTGAAAAACGGGGCGGGGGCAGCCATGTTGGCTGCCCCTAGGGGGCAGCCCCATTTTTTCCTTTTACTTATCTATATATGTAGGAGGGATATATAGATGAATATTCATGGTTTAATTTTGAAAAAAAAATAAAAAAAATTTGAGGAAACTGCCACATGTAGCAGCCACGTTGGCTGTTACATGCAGCAGCGTCCCTTTTCACTATATATATATATATATATATATATATATATATATATATATATATATATGGGTTAAATGGGTCTGCCCCCAGGGGGTAGCTAACTTAGCTCCCCCCGCCCCATTTCGCCCGATTTTTTTATTTTTTTTGAAAATTTCTTCCGTGGAATTTCATCACTATATCCTTATATTGTGTCATTAAAATTTCGCGTGAAACAGAGACTCCTACGGCCTCCATCCAGACAGTCATTTTTTAACGGTAACATGATTTTTTAAATCGACCACGTCTGGATGGAGGTCGTAAGAGTCTTTGTTTCGCATGAAATTTGAATGACATAATGTAGGGATTTAATAATGAATTTATACGATTTTAGATTTCAAAAAAATAAAAAAATATGTGAAAAAAGGGTGGGGGGAGCTAAGCAAGCTCCCCCGGGGGGGGGAGGGGGCATACACATTTTTCCCTATATATATATTAAAGTGCATGTTGAACTTTGGCTTTTTACAAGTAAGATTGGTTCTTCTTTAAGACGATTGTAATACATTGTAACTACATGTTGGAAGATCTCAAGAGGTTTGGATGATTACATGAGCTTCTTTTATATTAGCTTTTATAATGCTACAAGAGAATCATACAATACATGTGGTCACTAGTTATTTTTTTATTTGGACAATAGAGTTTGCATCTATGTTGCTACTATTTTGTTACCAATGTGGTAGCAACGTAGTAGTCATGTGGTCATAGATTAAGTGGTACTACTACCATGGTAGCAAGATAGTCATAAGATGGTTGTTAATAAAGAATTGTGGTGGTCTTGTGGTCTTTACATGGTCGGTGACTTGTGGTATTAATTTGGCCGCAACATAGTCACGACATAGACGACAACAAATGGCTGGATTGCGACTATATTTTAACTCATAGCAACTACATGTAAGACTACATAAGGACTTAATTGAAAAACATCGACCATTTCAACCTGACCACACATTTTGCTACTACATGTCATAGCAAAGCTTTGTTGCGACCACTCCGATACCACATAACTACCACATTACTACAACAGTTGTAGTCGCAAAAATCGCATTTTCTTGTAGTGATTCATTTATTGGATTAGATATTTGATGTCATAAATTCCTGATGTCCTTCAAGGAGTAGAAGAGTGGTCATAAATGAGAGTTGTAAGAGGTGGAGGGTAGTGATGAATCTCCATTTCATCACCTTTGTTCTTTCATGTTGGCCTTCATTCCCTAGTTAAATGCATGTAGATATCACTAATTTGTCAGAATAAACACTCTATAAATTGTACAAAATACTATATTAATTATTGTATAGATATTGTACTTATTTCCAAAATAAAAAAATAAAGAAAAGAAAGAAAAAGATTGAGGTGTCAAGAACATAGAATGGACCTAGCCTCTGAGACTCAGTCATCATGATGACGTAGTCGACAAGAAATAAAGTAGGGGAGATAAGGGTAAAAAATACAATAAAAACCCTATTCATTAATTCTTCAATAATTCATTTTTGAGACCTATTTTACGCTTTATTATTTTTACATCTAATTAATAAACTTTGTATATTATAGTTGCAGATAAAAATACATTGAAAAATAAAAAATATTTATACAAAAATAATAGAAAGTGTACATTCTACAATCAAAATAAAAGACCGAAACCCAAAATTCGCAGACCAATATCTTCTCCATATAGACTCAAAATGCATCAAAATCATCTTTAATGGTATATAACTTTTTATTAACTGTTTAGTGAAGGTGAATTCATTTAGTTTGGATTTAAGATGCAAAAATTAGGTTCTAGTTACTTATTCTTTATATTTTCCATTATTTTATATTTTTATAATTTTGTAAATATTCTCTATAGTATATGCACATATTTAAGATAAAATGAAACCATTAAAAATAAGCTAAAATAAATTAGTATATGAAATATATATATAGATGAATTGTATGTAATTATACGTATGTAATACAAGATAAAAAATGACCAATATATAGCTAAATATACCTATAATTTACATGTAAGTAATAACTTTTAATAAATCATCTCAAAAAAAATAAATAAAAACATAAATTTATTATAAATAAAATACGAAACATTTTTTATGTTTTCACCAAAAATTACTAAATTCATTTGTTATTTCTTTACCGATTTAATAAAGCATTTCAACCTCAGATTTTTTTCCTTGCTCCACGTGGACGAACCAGAACCTAACCCTAGTAGACCTGGGTCAACTACCCCCTTTCTCTTCCAAGCATGTCTGATCTGTCAACCACTCGTCTTCTCTCCCTTTTCTCGACCAACCTATCACTTTAATCGACCTAATTTCAGGATCCAATCTAACGTCTATTATTCCTATTACACGCATAGTCCTAAAATCTTTTGTACATGAGATCGATTCTCTAGAAACCACCGGTCAATAAGGACCCTCATCCATGTTTATAAATAAGCCTCCTTGTCACCCTTCTCCATTTGATCACTCTTCAAGTCCTGAAACCCTTCATCTTGTGTGTGTATGTTCCCGGTAATAGAGAGAGAATCCCCCATGGTCGAGGATGTGCTAGGAGGAGAGGAGGCAATCCAAGGTGGAGCTCCGATGACTCCTGTGCTCCCTGGTTTATAGGTATGAGCTGCACCCCTTTTATCTATTTTTAGGTAGATTTAGTCCTAGTTTTTTCATTCCCATCATTTATTTCATAGTTAGATTTAGATTACTTGTAGTTTCAATTCTTCATTTGCCGAAGTTCCCAGCTCTGGCTCTGTTCCATCGTGCTTCCGACAGTGTTTTACCCCTTTAACAACCCCATATCTTTCTGAAGGATATGGAGAGATCCTTAAGCGCATCATAGAAGCATGAGGATCGCATCGTATGCGATCGGAACAACTAGTCGCACTAGTTGCTCGAGGCAACAAAAATTAAATTTTTTTTCTATGTGATAAAACCACATGATCCAAGAACATTTCTCGGATCGTTTCATCTAAACCACAAACAAGTAATAGGATTACCTCTTGAAGCGTGGTTGTGATCGAGTCTCTAAACGAAGAAACCTCCTGTCTCAAGTCCGATCTGACGGAGGAGACGCTTGCGAGCATGTTGATGAAACACGTGCTCCTCGCAATCCATGTTGATATTCCAAGCGACAAATCTCCTGATCTCGACACACGATATCCGACGTCTTCTTCACGAGCGAGGCGCACCGAAGGAGACAGAGATCTACGAACAATCGAACCGGTAGCATAACGACGACGCCGCGGTGATGGAGACTCTCTCTAGGGCATCCATGGTGGACAACCATATGAGAGAGAGATGTTGTTGTTGTTGTAATCAAGAAGAGCAAGGGATGACTCTCCTTTTATAAGATTTTGGTATCCATGGATAACACAAATCCATTGGCTTAAATTGATTTATGTTTCTTTTAATGGCCAAGATTTTGTTTGTAAAAAAACCAACAATAATTAATTTAATTTAGATTAAATATATATTGATAAATCAATATAATTTATTCTCAAATTAAATCAATCAAGCAAGGAGATTTATGGAATGAAGATTGCCTCCTTCCATAATATGGGATTTGGTGGCAATCTCATGTAATCTCATGAGATCTCATGAGATAACATTATTCCATGGAAATCTCCAAGATTTACATCAAAAATTGTTGTAAATTATTCTACAAAAATAATTCATAATTATTTTATGAATATTGCAATCTTGCCATTAGAAAATTGTGAATCACATTCAAAACCCAATATAAAATGTAAATTACATTTTCAATTAATTGTCCAATGTGAATCCAATTCACATCAACAGTTAATTCACAAGTGTAAGTTACAAATAGCTCTCTCTTATATATTATAAATCACGTTTATAATACATTAGATTAATATGGATAATGCTATCCACATTATTCAATATCCATGATACCTAAATCACATTTAATCTTCTTGGATCTCTATTCTCATGTGCCCAAATAATATGAATCACATTCACATTATTTATATATTTGATAATTAAATCGTATTTAATTATCTTAGATAACTCACCTTATAATATGAATCAAATTCATATCACTCATGATAATTAAATCATATTTAATTATCCATTTTCTCAATGCTTGGATATATATATATATATATATATATATAGGGTCATATGTGGCTGCCCCCTAGGGGCAGCCAACATGGCTGCCCCCGCCTTATTTGGGCAATTTTTTTATTTTTTTTGAAAAATAACACCATTTACATTCATCCCTATATCCCTCCTATATACCATTCGAATTTCGTCAGAAACAGAGACTCCTACGGCCTCCATCCGGACAGTAATTTTTTAACGGTAACAAGATTTTTTTAAATCGATACCATCGAGATGGAGGCCGTAGGAGTCTCTGTTTCTGACGAAATTCGAATGGCATGTAGGAGGGATATATGGATGAATATACATGGTTTTATTTTTCAAAAAAAATAAAAAAAAACGCCGAAAAATGGGGTGGGGGCAGCCAACAGGGGGCAGCCCCATTTTTTCCATATATATATATATGGGAAAAATGTGTATGCCCCCTAGGGGGAGCTAACTTAGCTCCCCCCGCCTCTTTTTGACATAATTTTTTTTATTTTTTTGAAATCTAAAACCGTGTAAATTCATTATTAAATCCCTATATCATGCTATTAAAATTTCGTGCGAAACAGAGACTCCTACGACCTCCATCCAAACGGGTCGATTTAAAAAATCCTGTTACCGTTAAAAAATGACTGTCTGGATGGAGGTCGTAGGAGTCTCTGTTTCGCACGAAATTTTAATAGCATGATATAGTGATATAGTGATGAATATTCATGGAAGAAATTTTCAAAAAAAAATAAAAAATGGTGAAAATGGGGCGGGGGGAGCCAAGTTAGCTCCCCCTAGGGGGCAGCCCCATTTATCCCTATATATATATATATATATATATATATATATATATATATATATATATATATATGGGGCTTATCCAATGGGCCCTGTGCCCATTTGAGATGAGATGAGCCCACTCATATTTTTCCATCATTTTGAGTTCAATGCTTATTTATTTACAGTTGTTATATCATATTCTTACTATTAGTAACTATTTTCATATAAAGAAGATCTTAGATTCACAAGAAATGGTCATTAGTAAGAATAAAAATGAGACTAGTAATACAAATAATAATACAATCATTTTGTACGAATTTAAGGTTTTTTTCATGAAAATAGTTACTAGTAGTAAGAATATGATATAACACTTGTAAACAAATACCTATTAAACTCAAAAAGATAGGAAATAATAGTAAAAAATGAGTGGGCTCATCTCATCTCAAATGGGCACAGGGCTCATTGGATAATTTCCATATATATATATATATATATATATATATATATCAACAATGAAATTTTCCTGAACTCTTTCAAGGATAATGCGCTTTCTCCGCGGATACTTGGAGATAAGGACATGGTGATTGTATTGTTCCACGTATAGTGACTTGGATATTGAGATCATATCTCAAATCAGATCTCGGGCCTCCCATAGATGCTTGATTAAATCAAGACCGCAAATCTAATCTTCTCATTGCATCTGAATCACATTCAGATCAGTGTCAAACATTTGGACTAAGATCAGATTACTTGTCTACTGAGAGGAGTCTATAAAATCTAGACCCGTTTCATCTCTCCCTAGGAATGGAATCGTCATGGTTATACAATCATTTATAATCACATCACCCTCAGGTATTCCCAATACATGTACATCCTGCATACTGGAAGACCCAGAATAAACTCGAAGTATAAGATCTATTTTACACTGTCTACTTCAAGGTTTTATCAGTAAGTTTCTCATTTGATCATTGGGAGTTGGTATCGATCATTTTTCAAAAGCATAAATCATACCTAGGTATTGATCACATACTTTCCAAAAGTATATATCAAACCTGTAAATTCAGTCAAGCTTCCAAAGAGAGATGACCGTGCACGGAATTTGATTCTTCCCAATATCTCATGAGTGAACTCATGTCTTCCGGTTCAGTAAATGAACCTGTATGATCCCTTTGAGAGATCATATTACTCACATGCCCTTGCATGCACACCAGCGCGCCGGTGTATAGACCTTGGTTAGGTCATCAACCTAATGGTCTACCAAATGACCATACTCAGACATATAGTAACACGTCTCTCTCCGGTCAGAGTATGCGTTCCTATATCGCGATAGCATACGACATTGGACTTTTGTTATCTCGATCTCGTTAAGTCAACTCTTTGACCTAACATATCTGACACCTCTGAATCTCTATTCCTATGCGGAGGACCTGCATCAAGAGGTCGGTCAGATATCAGCCCTTAGAGAAAGATTGCCATCTCCTTCTCAGGCTGGAGATCATATCTTAACAATCATTTGGCGTTGCTTGATGAGTCCTTACTCTAACTCTTTAGATATTCATCTAAGAACTAGCCTCTATGATTCAATAATTGAATCAACAACTGTATCATACTTAGATGGCCATGGTACATAACCCGAATTGTACTAAGGGACCTATTATGCAAATTAGTTATTCTTTATTTCAGATCAGGGAATGATATTTGCAATAACATTTATTGCATAATGGCTCGCCGTGGGCTCACATGTCTAATAATCTCCCACTAGCCCAAAAAGCCATTACTAGGTTAATCATTTAAACTCGCACTTATGTGACAATCATAGGCGATTTAGAAAAATAGCTAGGTAAGCTGATCGGTCACTCTGTTCCCAAGAGACTACGCCAAGTCCTTTTACGGCACTTGCCTATCCCTAATAACAGTGTTCACATCCAATGCGAATGTTGCATCTTATGCAACCAATACTCAATCTTGTCAGTTATAGTGTCCTTGACACTACAGTTTAATAATTATTATAACCAATATTTCCATAATCCTTATCATAATACCCTTATTCCAGGAGATCTCTATCTCCTAAGGAATCTGCAGTTAAGACCCTTTTTGATCATCATCTATAAAGTCTTAATTTCTTGATGATAAGAATTAGAGATCACTATCTCTAAAGTCTTGTCATCTTTGAAGATATTGTTATTTGTAATCAAGTGTTTTATCTCCATAGTTGGAATAGTAATAGTTTACTAGTCCCACTACATGGTAGGCACCTGGCATTTGTACACATCTAGCATACACTCGGCTTCTCGTAATTGATGCACAAGGGCAAGCAGTTCTAGCATTCACTTCCTAAATACTTTGAGGTGCTATATGTTTAGATAGGTTAGTACCGTATATTAAGGGAAGGAAGCCTTCCTTGGGGTTTTCCAAGAATGTAATATGTCCAAGGTGTACCGTAAATGAGGCGGTCCCAATACCCTCTTCTCTATGCTTCTGAACACCTTCAGAATTAAGATCCAAGAGGCATCCTTGAGATTATATCTCAAGTTATAAAATAACCAGATTATAAAACACTTATTATTGTCCTTATATCATTATAAAATAATTAGGATATTATCTACATTTATCACGATGAACACAATGGCACTCCCACTATGCTTCACATGGTTCATCAAGATTCCATTTGAAATCATAACATTTTATAATTTCATCAAATCTTATGTTCCAACTATAAGAAGCTTATTTGAGTCCATAAATGGATTTCTTTAGCTTGCATACATAGCTTTCCTCAACCATGAAGCCTTGGGGCTACTTCATAAGAATATCCCTGGAGAGGTATTCATAGAGGAATACAATCTTGACTTCCATCATGAAGATGTCAAAGTCAAGTTGTCTAGCTATAGTTAGCAAGATTTTGATGGGTTTAAGCATGGTCACTAGAGAGAAAGACTCATCGCAAGCGATGTCTTCTCTTCAGTATGTATCTCATGGCTACGAGCCGTGCTTTGAAGGTTTCTACCTTATCATCAGGTTCCCTCTTTCTCTTGAAGATCCATTTACACCTTTCTGGGTCTTACCTATATAGGTGGATCCTCGAGGGTCCATATACAACAATTGTACATGAAGTCTACTTTAGACTTTATTGCTAAAATCCATCTTTCCATGTCATAATCCTCAGAAGCTTAATCATATGAAGTTAGATCATGTTAGATTTAGTTGATACATTGACTACATCCTCAAACTCATTTGAAGAGGTATTGGTGTTTGATCTTTTATTATCCTTTCAGTTTCCGATTTTAGGAGCCTCATTATCTTCTTAATATTAAATGGGTTCCTTCACTTCATTTTCATCTTGGTTCTCAAGAGTCTCAACCTCTAAGAATTACATTCTCAGAGATGAGATACTTTAAGAATCTCAAGGTCATAAAGTAGGTATCCAATACAATCCTTTATTTTCCTAATGATGTAGCACTCTCTAGTGCTAGATTCCAACTTATATGCATGGAACCTTATTAATGATATATAATGTAGTTTCTACCACACACATATACATGGAAACTAAGAGGTAATTATGCTAAAAATAATCATCATTGATCAAATCATGTCACACATGATCCAATTGTATCTCCCTACAACTCTATTGAGTTTAGGTTTATCAGAAGGAATGAGATAGGAATGATATTCCATTCTCCATAAGGTATTCCATGAATTCATCTAATAGGTACATCAACCTAGGTTAGATTAAATTCATTTTATCTTCCTTCAAACTTTGGTTCTAAACCAAAATTTGAAGTCTTTAAACATTTCAAAGGTTTCTTAGGTGAAGAAAAGAAATCCTATATCATACATAATCATCAACAGATATCACATATCCATAATGTTTATTATGATACAGATGATCCACATACATCAATATGTATGAGATCCTGAATACCTTGGCATCTTACACCATTCCCAGAGAAGGGTGCATTGGACAATTTCTACTTTTGAATACAATATTCATAAGTATGTAAGTTTTGAAAGTTTAGACATTCTAAAGTTTCATCTGTTACTAGTCTATTGATCAAATCAACAGATAAATGTCCAAGGTTTGATGCCAG
Source organism: Ottelia alismoides (assembly GCA_037367405.1). Taxonomy (NCBI): domain Eukaryota; kingdom Viridiplantae; phylum Streptophyta; class Magnoliopsida; order Alismatales; family Hydrocharitaceae; genus Ottelia; species Ottelia alismoides. Next base: position 335,093 of record JAZKJV010007390.1, read on the forward strand.
ATCATTGCTAAATGATCTTCATCCTCATATTTATATTTTAAATGTTTATTTTCAATATTAGAAATCTGAGTTAACCATTCATTAATTTCCTAATTTAGTAGAGTCCACTAGATGCCATATTACTATATTAAATATATCCATCATAACTCCTTATGATAGGTTTATTCCAGAATTCATGTTTATTTCCAACAATTAGAAATAAACTATGAGTGTTTTCTTGCATCTAAGTCATAGAGACGTTCTCTAAGACTAAGGCTCTCCCATTGAAATTGAGAAGTCTATCAATCCAATAGAGGTTGTTGCAATAATTGCATCAATATCCATGTGGATGACTATAAACCTTAAGATCCAATTTTCCAATCTTCTAAAAACATATGCAACCCATTGCAAGTGTTGTTAGAAGATTGAGATACAATTATAAGACTTTATCTTATTCAATAAGCAAGTCAATATCAATGATTTATGTAGATTATTCTGATGCTCTATCCGAGTCCTTCTCTAAGGATTCCAGACAGACTTGATAGTCATATTATCAACACACCAACTTATTACAGTATTGGCATTTATCCAACTATTTGGATGTCATATGGAAGTCATAGAAGTAGGGACAACTCTTTCACTATCCTTCTCATCTTGGGTCTGACCCATGCTTCCACTGCGCTCCCTTTATCTATAAACAACCATTGCTTAAGACAAATGATCTCTTATGTTGAACTCAAAATAATTCAATGTAAGAGTTTTTCAACATTTATATATGCTCCATCCAATTCATACAATATAAATATCATGAAGTTTCATGAATGACTAGAGTATAGATAGTAGAATGATGACACTCATCATATCTACATACATCTTAACTCTTAAAAAAATCTTGGTTCAGGTCGACACTCAAATATTTTGAATACATCATCTCTAACAGAGCTACCATCCTACATGATGCAGAGAACCATGTCACTCATGATTAAATGTCAAGAGCACATATGTTTGCCAGAATATCTTCTTAGATTTTATAAGGATTAATTGACAATTACGATCATAATCAACATGTCACTTCCAAAGTACATTCAATGAGATGAAGACTATAGACACATTCAAACCCTAGGGTTGCAATCCTATTGTCTACTTAATTGTCATTCCTCATTCATATGAGGAAACTTGCACATTGCAACCACATACAATATGTGTCCAGCTGCAATTACAATAACTTGATCATGGATCCAATCCATGATCCATATAATATTATATAACATTAAAATGAAAAAGATATTAAAAATTAGAAATTAAAAATAAAAAGGAATATATCTAATAATAAACGAAATATTATATTTAAACCCACACATTAATTTATTTATTTTTTCATTAAGTGTACAAAATACACATTATTATTTATTCATTATTTATAAATAATTATTCCTTCTACCATGTATGGCTCCCTTTGTTCCATACTCTACCATACTTATGCCTATATACATAGTAGAGTTACAATAAATTTTAACTCACGCACATTGATCGCTCTAATTTTATGTAAGTTGATTGTTGATTAGAGGCACACTTTCTCATGTAGTGATTGGTAATTGTGTTTGATTAGCAGATTAGTGTGAAATGCCCTTGATGACCGAGAAAATCGTAATCCAAGACCAGGGTGAAGGTATAAAAACCCGGATCGTTGCGACCCGGATCATAGAGACTCAGTCAACAAGAAAATAAGAGACCACCAAATCAAAGATAAAATAATAAAATGCGAATAGCGGTCTTCGCTATTTATTTAACATGGTATAGCGACCAGGGTCGAACTCGAGGAGCACGGATTGGCTCAAAAGAGCATACGAAGTAGTCGAAAGATAAAATAAAAAGACAAAATATTTTTAGTGGTTTTTATGTATTGTTAATTTTTTGTGTTTTTAATTATAAATGAAATAAGAGAAAAAGGATAAAAAGAGCAAATTCAACAATTTATGAAACACTAAAAAATGCTCAGAAAATTCAAATAAAATTATTTTTGTGTTTTTTATAATTGTAAGTGTTTTGGTGAATTTTTCAGAATTTTCTAATTTTTAGTTGATTTTATAAAAATCGAAAAAGTGAAAACTATGAATCAGTGTGCAACCAGACTTGAAAGGCTAATTAAAAATATCTAATTAGCCTCTAAAAATCTAGAGACAATTCATTATGAAAACTAGATACAAAAACTAAGCTACAGAAAAAGAGTTTGCATTTTTTTATATATTACAAAATTTTTAAGAATTTTTATAAGATTTTAGGGTTTTGTGATTTTTAGGAGTTTTATAAATCCAAATGACACAAGAATTGGACAGAAACTCATAAACAACAAAACAAACAATTCCCAATTTTTTTAGAATTTTTGTCATTTTTTTATATTTTTAGTTGATTTTCTATTTCAAATAGTAGCAAAAATTTAGGTTTTTGATTTTTTAAAAATACGAAAAAGTGATGAAAATGTCCCAAAAAAACAGTGAAATGTTTACACAGTGGAAGGAGGCATGTCCAAATTTCACTTGATTTGGAGTTTATTTGATATTTTATTCAATCACTACAAATTCTACAGCACACAGGGACCTATATGCAATAAAAACTAAGTTTTAGGGCTGAATAGACAACACGTGTGAAAACTATAAGGGCAATAACGTAAAAATCCCATCAAATTTGCATATGTTCGAATACAGCACTCACATGGGTATAAATGTAAATTTTAAAACTTAAATTTCAATTCAGAACAGACACAATCTCCAACCCAGATGATGCAAATAGCCCAAGATATCACGTGCCTAGCAAGTGGTTCACATTCACAGGGACAAAAGTGTAATTCTAATTAATAAACAAACAAACTGTAACACCTTAGAACTACAGGATCGGGGTTGCAAAAAGTCCAAAAAGCACGTGTCGAAGCACGTGTTTCACACCAACAAGACTAAATAACAAATATTCTAAACAAGAGGTCCAAATAAGCAAATAATCCAAGAGTGCAAACTTATTTAATAGACTAAATAAAAACTAAATAAAACTGCAGGGGTATGGGCGCAAGTTACCCAGCCGAGGCGCATGAGAGGCGTGTGCGCGCCAGGTGTCGACCGGTGGATGGCTGCGGGTGAACGGTCCTGATGACGCCCTCTGGAGGATCCAACGGTGCTGGCACAAGGGAGAATGTAGGGGAACATGGCCGTCAGATTCCGGAGACTATCCAGACGGCCGATGGAAGATCGAAGAGGTTGGTTCTCCTCGCTATGGTGTTCCGCGTCGGGTGATGGTCTCTGATGAAGGCCCCAACGGTCGGATCCTCCAGCGAGGGATGAGCGACCTGGAGCAGCTCCGGTGAAGGGTGGAAGCGCGACCAATGGGGGTCTCTCACACTTATTGACCTGCAAAAAGAAGACCTTGCTCGGAGGGACGCTCCGGCACATGTTATTGGCTAAACAATAAAGCGAAGCGACGTGGATGGGCTATGGGGGATTCCGGCGAAGGTGATGGATGGAACCAGACTCGATTTGGGCTCAGATGGTCCAGCTCTAGGTAATCAGATCGTGTAGGGAAGGTGGCGATGGGTCGAAGAGTCGATCAATATGACTAAGATGCGGTGGCGGAGCTCCAGCCACTGGGGCGGAGCTGGTGGAGCTGGGATGCGAAAATCGAAGATGAACTATGCTAAAGACGCTAAATGATCTACCTGATGATCGAAGTCAACTAGGGAGGAGACGCTGGTTCTCCGGTGGTCTTCGCCTCGATGGAGCGTCGCTCCAGAGGCTCGGTCTTTGCCCGCGGCGGAGCACGACGACAAGGGTCGCCGGACCTGGGCTACACACCTCCAAACTCTCTCTCAAATACTCTCCTCACTCACTGTCACTCGAGGAAGACGATGAAGGTCACATGGATCGAAGATGGTGGCCGAAGGTGCGTGAAATGGCGGAGGAGGGCGAGACTTTATAGTGGTGCAGGTCCGATAAGAGAGGAGTGGAGCGTGCGGATCAATGCATGGAGCCCTAGCAAGAAGGTCGGGCGTGAATCCCGGGTTAACAAGGTTCAATCGAAGCTAGGGGTTTAGGTAAATGGGAGGCGAGGTGATTCGGGAAAAAGGGGAGAAGTCGTGTCGGCCACCCAGATCCGTGAATCTGTGGTCCTGGGGTGGAAGTTGACCGGGGGTTAACATTCCCCCGTGGACTAATCGGGAAGCGGGAATTATTAATTATTTGTAAATTCATTTAAAAAGAATAAATGATTTTATTTTGAAAAATTTTCAACATGAAAAATGTTTATTTAGTTTGAACTTATTTTTTAGTTATTTTTATTTCTTTTTTTGAAAAATAAGTTAGGTATTTACATCATATTATTATATACATGTATGTATGGTTATCCATTTTTGAATTTTATTTTTATTTTTTTATTTATGTACATTTATTTCAATTTTATATTTTATCTTTTTAAACTATAAAATATGTAATATAAAAAGATTTTTATTGAATTTTTGTTAAGTATTTACAAGGGTGAAATAATTAGGTCTTGTATTTTATGTACATGGTATGTATACACTAGTGAGAGAGAAGTTATTCATTTTTATTTTACTTTTATTTTTCCCATTTTTATTTTATATTTATTTCTTTTAAATATTTACAAAATATGGGAAGCACACATATATTTTTATTTTCATAAAATAAATTATTTACATATAGAGGGATATTTACACCATGTTGAGTCACCCTATCTCTCTCTACTAATTTTATTTTGCGGTCAGGTCCTTGTGGAGCCCTCCCTTGGGTCTGGGTCACTCAATATTTATTCTAAATATTTCTCTCTTTTTCTTTATTTCTTTATTCCTTTATTTTTGGGTAAAAACATGCTAATTATGGCTATTTACATGATGTATGTATTTTGACAAATTATTGTATTTACAAATATTTACATGGTATTTTACCAAGGTTTCTAGCTAAAATAAAGGAATAAAGAGTGATGAATGGGGATTCATTACCCCTATACTTTACTTTTGATAGTCCCTTAGCAAACACTTATTTGGAGAAGAAGTACAAGAGAAAGAAAAAGAAAAAGAGGAGAAATCAAAGTTGAGTATTAAACTTTGCTTCATTAAATTGAAATATGGAGCTCAGTCAGACCTTTTGATTATTCATTTGTCAAAACCTTATTTGGACTTAAGCTTAAAACTTAACAGCCTCTAAGTTCCACCAACTATGGTCAAGACTACTAAATAAACTAGATCAGAACAAGTCTACATACACAAACTCTAATGACCATGAATCTTTCCTTGTATTGTGTAGGTGATATGTAGCTCCCCACCTCAAAAGTGACAAAGAAACAACCTCCCTCTACCTGGTAACTCTAATGCCTCGGTCTAGAAACTCTTTTCTCGAGGAGCTGGGTATTCCCTTCTAAGTTCAAGTACAACCGGCTCAAGAAGAGGGGGAAGAAGAGAATGGACCATGATCAAAGTAGCCATGTATCCTTGGGAGCTCTAACCAGTGTAGCTGAGTCTCCCGCTGCAAGCTTCATGAGATGGTCATGTGTAACATAAGCTTTGCTTTATTTAACTATATACACTCCGGTGGGATTATTAAATTTTCAATCTGACCCATCACTTTTTTGGAGTTTTTCGTTTTGCACATTTTTTTCGATGTACATATGTACAACATAACTACATGGACCAACATACATACATAAGGAGTTTTTCCTCTTGAGCCAGTAGACTATCCCTCTTTTGAAGCTTTATTGCAACCCACAACTCCTGTCATTAGAATTCATAACCACCAGACCAAGTTGAGACGCACTTCCTTCACTATAAGAAGAAGAGAGGTTCCGCCTAGAAGTACTACCCTCATATGCTACCCCAAGCCAAAGGAGATTGCCTCCTCACCACCTCATCTATGGAGAGCTATGTGTAAAGTGCTAGTGCAATTAAAGCCATTATCTCTGAGAGTCATGTGTGCGTTATTAAGTGTTCTACTTAGGCTCATCAAGATGACATATGCTCATAGCCTAGCAGACTCAAAGAATTAAGTCCCAATGGACCTGAAAAGTCTCAATCCTAAGCCATATAAGGTTCCTCTTATAATTAGGTGGATTAAGGTCTTAACCAAGCTCCATTTGCCAATTTAATTCCAGGCCAGTTTAAATGTCAACTATGATTTGGGAAAACTGTGCAAGTATTTACAAAGATGCAATTTTACAAATTTTTACAATTGTGCAAAATTTTTGAAAAATGTTTGAAAACATGGATGTATGCACGAATGCTAAGTTTTGAAAAATATTTACAAAGATTTACACAAGGCTTTTGCAAGCTTTTTGATTTTCAAAACATTTTACAAAAAATTTGTACTATATACATAATTTTGATAAAAATATTTACAAGCTATTTACATAAATCATTTTTACCATCATTTTTACAAAAATAATATAAATAAATAAGTATGTGCAAGAAGAATTTTATGTACAAAGGAAATTTTAAAATTTTATGGATTTTTGGCCATTTTATTTATTAACACACTCACACAAAGTACGAGTTATGGCTAAAGTATATATGACATATATACGACACCCCCTTATACTTAGCTCGAACGATGTCCTCAGAGTGATCAAGGGATGAAGAAGACATAACTCGTGCTTAGTATAGGGAAGTGAAAAGGAATGGTATATACAAAGACGAATCAAAGAATAGAATAAAGAAGACTCGGTATTTCCCCCTATACTTAGGATCAAGTAATCCTAAGTATAACAAGCTGTATATGAAGGGAAATCCGAGTGGAAGGATGTACAGGGTCTACCCCCCCTATACTTAGGGTAAAATATCCCTAAGTATAGGCAGCAAAACAGAGGTAGAAAGAATGAATCGAATACCCGAGAGTCCTACAACCCCCTATACTTAGGGTAAAGTACACCCTAAGTATAGCATAATCGTAAGATGAGAAAGGGGTGTTGGACTAAAGAATAGTGTGATATGGACAACTGGATCTATACAAGTCGGAAGAACAATGATAATCAGGCGTGAGATGCAATAGATGTGAGTCAAGTGACCACATCTCACGCAAAGTCAATCGAGGCAACATCAACAACCCGCGGTTCATGATCTAGATATGGCTTGAGCCGCTGGCCATTAACACGAAAGGTAACATCAGAAGACAACTCAGATATATCAATACTCCCATTATCATGTACCTTTCTAACTAAATAGGGTCCCTTCCATTTGCTCTGTAGCTTCCTTGGAAACAAACGAAGCCTGGCATCAAACAACCATACTCTCTGTCCTGGCTCAAACTGCTTGTGGCTGATATGAGAATCATGCCACTCCTTCACTCTCTCCTTATATTGTAGGCTGTTTGAAAAGGCTGTATCACAAAGATCCTCCAGGCTGCTAACTCTACCCTCCTCTGATCTCCTACACTCTCTGGATCCAAAAGTATATCAGTAACAACCCAAAGTGACCTATGTCTCAGCTCAACAGGTAAATGGCAGGGCTTGCCATATACGAGGCGAAAGGGAGATGTACCCAAAGGAGTCTTGAAAGACGACCTATATGCCCACAAGACCGAGTCCAAAAGCTGTGACCAATCCTTTCAGTCAGGGCGGACGACTTTCTGCAATATAGTCTTGATCTCCCTATTCGACACTTCAGCAAGACCATTCCTCTGAGGGTGATATGGAGTGGCTACTCGGTGGTCTATGCTGAACTCGCTAGCAAGGGCCTTTACCTTGTCGTTGACGAAATGAGACCCCCCGTCAGATATCAACACTCGAGGTACCTCGAACCGTGAAATGATATTCTTCCTCAAAAATATGCAAATAGTCCTAGCATCTGCGGTTCGGGCGGGGATGGCCTCAACCGAATGACTCACATAATCCACGGCCAACAGAATGTACTCAAATCCCCGACTCCTAGGTTCCTCAAGATACCCCAATCGGGAGAGATGATCCGCCACTACATTCTTGACTCCAGGTTTATCCTTAATCTCTATATCAAACTCCTGGAGTAGAAGGATCCATCTGGTCAATCTGGCTTTGGTATCCTTCTTTGCCATGAGGTACCTGATGGCGGTATGATCAGTATAGATGGTCACTCTAGATCCAATGATGTAAGATCTGAACTTATCTAGGGCGAAGACTACGGCTAGCATCTCCTTCTCAGTGACGATATAGTTCCGCTGGGCGGCATCCAATGTACAGCTAGTGTAGTGAATAACAAAGGGGACTCCATCCCTCCTCTGTCCCAGCATGGCCCCCATGGCAAAATCGGAGGCTTCCGTCATGATCTTGAATGGGAGAGACCAATCAGGTGGCTGGAGAACATGAGCCTCTACAACATGACTCTTGAGAGTCTCAAATGAAGATAGACACTTATCATCTACAAGGAACTTGGTGTCTTTCGTCAGCAGACCAGTCAAAGGTCGGGCAATCCTACTAAAGTCATGAATGAAGCACCTGTAAAAACCGATGTGCCCTAGAAAAGACCGTAACTGCCGCAAGTTGGACGGTAGATTGAGTTTTATAATGACATCCACCTTGGACGGATCAACCTCCATCCCCCTGTTGGAGATGATATGGCCAAGCATTGTCCCATGAGTCACCATGAAGTGACTCTTCTCCAAAGACAACACAAGGTAAACCTCAATGCATTGCTGAAGGACTCGGTCTAGGCAGTCAAGACAAGAATCGAATCTGTTGCCGTAGACCGAGAAATCATCCATGAAGACCTCCAAGCACTCCCCCACCATGTCCAAAAAGATGGACAACATGCATCTCTGGAATGTCGCTGGAGCGTTGCACAATCCAAATGGCATGCGTCTGAAAGCATATGTCTCGAAGGGACAGGTGAAGGTAGTCTTGTCCTGGTCCTCGAGCGCGATGGCCACCTGATTATAGCCGGAGTACCCATCCAAGAAACAGTAATGGCTCTTCCCTGCCAGCCTCTCTATAATCTGATCAATAAAGGGCAGGGGGAAATGATCCTTCTTGGTGGCCTTGTTCAATCATCTGTAGTCCACACAGACCCACCAAGAAGTGGGTACCCGGGTAGCAATCTCCTCTCCAGACTCACTAACAACTGTGGTGATGCCCGTCTTCTTGGGCACCACATGCAATGGACTGACCCACTTGGAGTCGGAGATGGGTAGATAAAATCGGCGCTCCACCATTTCATGACAACCTCTCGAAGATTCGGGTTCAGCCGCTACTAGAACTCACGCGATGACTTTGCCTCCTCCTAGAGATATATATGGTGGGAGCACAGGGTGGACTTATCCCCTGGAGATCGGCTACACTCCATCCAATCGCCTTGTGGTTCTTTTCAAGAACCCCCATCAGACGGGTTTCCTGCTCTCCTGCCAAATAAACAGAGATAATGACTGGGTACATCTCATGCTCACCCGCAAGGAACCTATACTCCAGCGACGACGGTATGCGTTCTCCAAGCTCTCTCTGCTAGCATCTCTACGTCAGTGAACTCTGAAGGTGAGAGGATGGCCTACACAACTGGATCTGCCCAAACTGCCTCATCATCTGTAATCACAAAATCGTAGTCCTGGTGGATGTCTCGCCCTGCCTCTGTCATCTGCTCTGACTCGGAAGTCGGCTCTGAGCAAGCTGAATCTCTAGCTCTAGTCTCCTTGACCGTCTCTATTTGCATACTCACGCCCTCGACGCAAAAGTATACATTCCCGCTATCATGGTCGGACACTGCCTTGGTTGTGGCAAAGAACGGGCGTCCTAGAATGATCGGGGTATCGGTCACAAACTCAGGGATCTTCATCTCCAACACAACGAAGTCCATGGGGAATTACAGGCCCTGAATCATGAAGACAACGTCCTTCGGCAACCCCTTCGGCCTCTTGACAGATCGATTAGCAACTGAAGGACCGTCCTGCTCTCTCGAAGAGGGCCCAACTCGAAGCGGTCAAGAAGGACTGCCTGAAGTAGGTTGATCGAAGAACCGCTGTATAATTGAGTGCCATCAAACCTCTGCTCATGGATTTGGCATCTGACATACGGGGCTCCTGCATCTGGCCTCTTGGCTGGCAGACGGTTCTGAATCACGAAACAAGTGGCACGAGTAAGCACATGGATCTTTGACTCATGGTACCACGTCTTCCTCCTAAATGTGGTCCTGTCTCTGAGTGATCTCTGGAGTAGAGGTATGTGTTCCAAGGCCTCCTTTAGAGTCAGTTGTATGTGGAATCTATCTATCATCTGCTGGCTGAACTCTATCTGATGGTTCTTTTTTGGATTTTCTTTTTTCTACCCCTTACCCAAATGGAGTGCTTTGGGAAAGGGGACTACAGGGTCCTTCTCAGAGGAAGGACTAGGAAAGGGTCTGGCATGCTCATGAACAACAGAATCTACACAAACATCATCAATCAACACATGTCGATCCGAAAACAACAAACCCTTTCCTTTATTTGCAGAAATGTTATGAGATACACGTACAGAAGAAAAAATAACAGGACTAGCAGAACTGGAAATGGTGGCCTCAGTACCATCCTCGGCATCTGGACTTGCGGCATCAGTATCGCACTCTGGCTCAGCAACTGTAATGGTGGCGTTAGTATCACCTCCTCCAACTGGTGAAGCGACGGCCTCAGTACCATCGGCTCGATCAACATCCATGGTGTCATCAACACCACCGTCATCATCTCTCACGGCATCAGTACCACGCTCTTCCTTGCTTGGCGCTCTTGAGGTAGCGTGGGATCATCGCTCAGACAAGGCACCACCTGTTGGCATCCTACCGCTCCTAAGTGTAACAAAATCAACATCAACATGTATGCAGACATATCACCAAGTCAAGCACTAGGAGTGGAAATCTCAGTGAACTCTACCTGCTCAGATTTTCTCTTGAGGTTGTTCGGGTTCAGCTTGATCTGGGCAGGGATGGCGGACTTCCCTCTCACAATCTCCCACATCTCCTGGCGAAACTCATCCATCTCCCGTCGAAAAGTAGGCTGCTGCTCGGTCATGAGGCAGGCTAGATCATCCAAGGCGGGGTTCTCATAGGTAGGTCCATGAGAACCTGACGGGTGGCCTCGCTGGTAGTGAGGTTGCTGCTGTTGATGCAGGTGAGAAGGGTACTGCTGATGATATTGCTGCTGCTGAGTCTGCTCTCGCCTTCAAGGCTGTCCCTGCTGATAGGGACGAGGACCATACTGCTCTCTCTGGAATGGCTGTTGCTGGTGTACTGGGGGCTGGGGTTGCTAGTGTTGCTCACGCTACTGGCCGTACTGGTGCTCCGGCCAACCAGCGGAATCCGAGATGGTCTCGTCGGATAATGGTCTGAGGTCGGTCGTACCAAATCCCGTTGACATCCATCAATGCTCCGGCTCGTAGGTGGGTGGAGGGAGTACTACCAGGGGCTGATCTAGCTAGTAGACCACCATATGAGTGTCTTGGGATGGTGGTGACTGGTAAAACTGTAGTGGCTGTTGGTACGACTCCGCATGTATAAGGTAAATCTATCTAGGATGACTGGAATGCTGGGACAAGCTACCACTGCTGCTCGGATCTCCTCCTGACCGAAGACAGGGAAGAGAAGCCGTCTGTGCCTCCAAGAGACACATGAGCTGTGTCTTCAGGTCACTCAGCGTCTGTGCTATCTGATCCATCTGTGTGATTCCCTAGCACTGCTTCTTCTCAATCAACTCGATTCGGTCCAGCTTCTCGCTGATGATGCCCATGTTTGTGGCTGTAGACTCGGCTTATGCGGTTGCCACGGATGAAGTAGAAGGACCGGCGTCAACCTGTGCTATCCTTTGGTACTGCACAATCTGTGGCTGGGGGCGTCCCTGAGTGTAGAGTCGGGTATGGGACATTACTGTATAGTTCTCGTCCATCTCCTCATAGATGGCCTAGACCTGATCCTCATACTTGGTGAAGTTGGAACCGCCACAAGAAGCATTCACCAGGCCCTGCAACTCTGGTGTCAGTCCGCAGAAGAAGATCTGAACTAGGTTCGGCTTCGTTATGTCGTGGTGCGGGCATCTTTTTGTAAGCTCTCTGAACCTCTTCCATGCCTTGTGAAACTGCTCGTTGGAGAGCATGGAGAAGTTGCTAATCAGGGCCCTCGCTGCATTGGTCCACTCGAGTGGATAGTACTTGTTCAAGTACTCGGTGCAGAGCTGCTCCCAAGTGTATACGAATCTTCCCAAATGCTTCAGCCAGTTGGCTGCTCTGTCAGCGAGGGAGAATGGGAAGGCAATCATCCTGATGGTGTCCTCGTCCACCTACCGATCGTGGACGGTGTTGCAGATCATCTCAAACTCCTGGAGATGTAGATGGGGCTCCTCAGTGGCGAGCCCGTGGAAGCGGGGGAGGAACCGAAGTGTTTGTGGGGGGAACTTTAAGTCCCCCACGATCGCCGGAAGTACCACCCACCGGTGCGTAAGTGTCGATCCGCGATTGTGCAACTCCCGCAACGGTCTCGGCTGCTCGACCGGCTGAACTGGCTCCTCTGACTGATCTGGGTCCCTCTCTTCTGCGGCTCGCGGCTGCTCTCCTACTGTCCTCAACCTCTCCATCTCTCTCCTCATCTCCACCATGAAGGCTCCCTGTTCTCGTATATAGCATTGCATCGTCTCAAGAGAAGCCAACAGGGTGTTGTTGATCGCACCCTGGTCCAATACATAGGTAGTCGTCTCTGGTAGCTGACCCTCGGCGCGCTCCTCACTGCTGGCCATGGTCTCTGCAAAGGCAACAGACCCAAACTCAGGTGCCAATAAATCATCTGTCTGCTGTCTCGCATCTAGCACTGGTATCTCCGGACTGGTAGAAGAGTGGTGAAGGGGGAACATGGCGGAATCGAACTCAGGTTCGGAGAGCGGGTCTCGGCTCTCACGAACCAACCTAAAAGAACGAGCTGGAGTGCTAAAAAGCGGTGCAGCCAAAGGCTGCCTAAGAGACCTCCTACCCATCATCTTGATCTGGCGAGTCGGGCGGATGAGATCTGGAAACACACAAGATGAGCAAACAAACCCCCGATTCACCTACTCAACATAGAGATGAAGATTGTAAGAGTTCGGTCAATTATCTTGTCAATTTTTATTTAGGTGATCATGTCAGAATATCAGAGCGGTTACGCGAGCTGATGGGAATCCAATCTGCCTACCAGACTATCCTGTATAAAAGGTTGATAGTCTGACCGGGGTTCGGATATGGCTCTAGCCTAGTGTGCGGATCGCTCTCTCACTCATCCAAACCAGACAATGAGGGGGCTACTCTCCCCAAGACAAAATTTTAAGTGAGGTGTCTTTTAGGGTCAAGTGTGTTTAGCAGTCCCAATTTTATAGTTTTATTTTTATGTATTCTCAAGCAAACAACGCCTAACGAATTTTTCGATTCTCTTGATTATTTAAGTCCAAAAACAGGGGGGAGAAGACGAAAAAGCCGATGCACGATAAAGTCAATGATGCATGCATAGTAAGTGATGCATACCTGACTTCAGCAGTCTACATGCAAAATGATCCGCACATAAAGTAAAGATTGAAAGTAAACTACCTATATGATGCACGAGAATCCGGTCCTAGACGAAGTAATTTCTACACGTAAAGCACAATAGCCTGGTAATCAAACCTAAGTCCGGAGTCCTATCTTGGGGACCACTTGGTGTCCGCCACAACGGATCCTGCACGCGCTGTATGGTGACTCCACAAGGCACGTGGACTAGAGTCTAATCAATCCGTCTTTCTCTTATGATTTAATTAATTAGGTTTGGTTAACGATCTATAGGTGCAGGCAGATAATTAAGGTCTGGATCCTAATTAATTACATCACAATCAGAGAAAATACTAAGCTAAGGCCAAAATCACGTAAATCATATTAGTAGAAAAATGCAGAAAAATCAAAACCGGCGAAAAACCACGGTGAGGTCCCCGGAGCACACCGGTGCTCGGCGAAACAGACCTCGATCTCCAAGAGAGTCCAAGTCTGTCCCTATATTATTAAAATAAATGTTCTGCAGAAAATAACTCTAAGCTACTCTACGACTATCTACGTGGCTATTCCGTGGCTCCCGCACTCTTGCTGGGCTCCTCGCGTCCTCCTGCAGCTCTATGCAGAAAAGAGCCGCCTCTGACTCCTGCGGTTGATTCGGCTTCCGAAAATCCGCCTCGGTCCTCGGGCCCTCGCAAGAAATCAAACATGAGTGTATCAGACACAGGTTATTAGAAAAACATGCAAATAAATCAGAGCAAATATATCTACACAACTATGAACGAAAAACCGCGGAAAATCGAAAGACTACTAAGCTGTGCTCTCCGGCAAAGACGTTATTCTGATGACCGAGAAATTCGTAATCCAAGACCCGAGTGAAGGTATAAAAACACAGGTCGTTGCGACTCGGTTCTCAGAGACTCATAAGAGACCACCAATCAAAGATGAATCAATAAAATGAGAATATTAGTCTTCGCTATTTATTTAACCTGGTATAGCGACCACGGTCGGACTCAAGGAGCACGGATTGGCTCAAAAGACCTACGAAGTAGTCGAAAGATAAAATAAAAAGACAAAATATTTTTGGTGGTTTTTATGTATTTTAATTTTTTTTGTGTTTTAAATTATAAATGAAATAAGAGAAAAAAGATAAAAAGAGAAAATTCAACAATTAATGAAACACTAAAAAATGCTCAGAAAATTCAAATATAATTATTTTTGTGTTTTTTTATATTTTTAAGTGTTTTGGTGAAATTTTTAGAATTTTCTAATTTTTAGTTGATTTTATACAAATCGAAAAAAAGTGGAAACTATGAATCAACGTGCAGCCAGACTTGAAAGGCTAATTAAAAATATATAATTGGCCTCTAAAAATCAAGAAATAATTTTTATGAAAATTAGATACAAAAACTAAGCTACAGAAAAAGAGTTTGCATTTTTTTGTATTTTATAGATGTTTTAAGAATTTTTATAAATTTTTTTTACGATTTTTAGAAGTTTTATAAATTCAAATGACACAAGAATTGGATAGAAACTCAAAAACAACAAAGCAAACAATTCCTATTTTTTTTAGAATTCTTATAAAAAAATTTATATTTTTATTGATTTTCTATTCCAAATAGTAGCAAAAATTAAGGTTTTTTATTTTTTAAAAATAAGAAAAAGTGATGAAAATGTCCCAAAAATAGTGAAATTTTTATACAGTGGAAGGAGCCATGTGTCCAAATTTAACTTGATTTGGTGTTTGTTTGATATTTTATTCAATCACTACAAAGGCTACATCACAAAGGGACCTATACACAATAAAAACTAAGTTTCAGGGCTGAATAGACAACACGTGTGAAAAGTATGAGGGCAATAGCGCAAAAATCACATGAAATTCGCACATGTCCGAATACAACACTCACACGGGTATAAATGTAATTTTTAAAACTTAAATTTCAATCCAGAACAGACACAAACTCCAACCCAGATGATGCAAATAGCCCAAGATATCACGTGCCTAGCAAGTGGTTCACATTCACATGTACAAAAGTGTAATTCTAATTAATAAACAGACAAACTGTAACACCTTAGAACTACAGGATCAGGGTTGCAAAAAGTCCAAACAGCACGTGTTGAAACACGTGTCTCACACCAACAGGACTAAATAGCAAATATTGTAAACAAGAGGTCCAAATATGCAAATAACCCAAGAGTGCAAACTTATTTAATAGACTAAACAAAAACTCAATAAAACTGCAGGGGTATGGCCGCAAGTTACCCAGTCGAGGCACGTGAGAGGCGCGTGCGCTCCAGGTGTCCTGCAGTGGATGGCTGCGGGTGAACGGTCCTGATGATGCCCTCTGGAGGATCCAACGGTGCTGGCGCAAGAGCAAACGTGGGGGAAACGTGGTCGTCAGATCGTGGATCTAACGGCCTGACAGTGGCAAACCACGTACGGCTATGATGAAGACTTGAGCAGAGGGGCGATCCGATGGCTGCGAGAGGATAAGGAAGAACTCCTCCTAGGCGAGCTTCTACAGCGATCCGGAGATGATCCAGACGGCCGATGGAAGATCAGAGAGGTGAGTTCTCCTCGCTATGGTGTTCCGCGTCGGCTGATGGTCTCCGATGAAGGCCCCAACGGTCGGTTCCTCCAGCGAAGGAGGAGCGACCTGGAGCAGCTCCGGCAAAGGGTGGAAGCGTGGCCAAGGGGGGTTTCTCGCACTTATTAACCTGCAAAAAGAAGCTCTTGCTCGGAGGGACGCTCCGGCATAGGTTATTGGCTAAAAAATAAAGCGAAGCGATGTGGATGGGCTACGGGGGGTTCCGACGAAGGTGATGGATGGAACCCGACTCGATCTGGTCTCAAATGGACCAGTTCGTGGTGATCAGATCGCGTAGGGAAGTTAACGATGGGTCGAAGAGTCCATCAATACGGTTAAGATGAGGTGGCGAAGCTGCGGCCACAAGGGGCGGCACTGACGGAGCTCGGATGTGAAAATCAAAGATGAACTATGCTAAAGACGCTAAAGGATCTACCTGATGATCGAAGTTGACTGGGGAGGAGATGCTGGTTCTCCAGTGGTCTTCGCCTCGATGGAGCGTCACCTCTAGAGGCTCGGGCTTCGCCGGCAGCGGAGCACGACGACAAAGGTCACCGGACTTGTGCTACACACCTCCAAACTCTCTCTCAAACTCTCTCCTCACTCGCTGTCACTTGAGGAAGACGATGGAGGTTACAAGGATCGAAGATGGTGGCTGAAGGTGCGTGAAATGGCGGAGGAAGGCGAGACTTTATAGTGGTGCAGGTCTGATGAGAGAGGAGTGGAGTGCGCGGATCGATGCATGGAGCCCTAGCAAGAAGGTCGGGCGTGAATCCCCAGTTAACAAGGTTCAATCAGAGCTAGGGGTTTAGGTAAATGGGAGGCGAGGTGATTCGGGAAAAAAGGGAGAAGTCAGGTCGGCCACCCGGATCTGTGAATCTGTGGTCCTGGGGGGAAGTTGACCGGGGGTCAACATTCCCCCATGGACCAATCATGAAGCAGGTATTACTAATTATTTGTAAATTCATTTAAAAATAAAAAATGATTTTATTTTGAAAAAAATTTCACCATGAAAAATTTTTATTTATTTTCAAAGTATTTTTTGTGATTTTTATTTATTTTTTTGAAAAATAAATTAGGTATTTACATTATATTATTATTATATACAGGTATGTATACCTATGTATTTTTGAATTTTATTTTTATTTTTTATTTATGTATATTTATTGCAATTTTGGATTTTATTTATTTAAACCATAAAATATGGTATAAAAAAAGATTATTATTGATTTTTTGTTAAGTATTTACAAGGGTGAAATAATTAGGTCTTGTATTGCATGTACATGGTATGTATACACTAGTGAGAGAGAAGTTATTCATTTTTATTTTATTTTTATTTTTCCCATTTTTATTTTATATTTAATTTTTTTAAATATGTACAGAATATGGGAAGCACACACATATTTTTATTTCCATAACATAAATTATTTACATATAGAGGGATATTTACACCATGTTGAGTCACCCTATCTCTCTCTACTTATTTTATTTTGCAGTCAAGTCCTTGTGGAGCCCTCCCTTGGGTTTGGGTCACTCAATATTTATTATAAATATTTCCCTCTTTTTCTTTATTTCTTTATTCCTTTATTTTTGTGCAAAAACATGCTAATTATGGCTATTTACATGATGCATGCATTTTGACAAATTATTGTATTTATAAATATTTACATGATATTTTACCAAGGTTTCTAGCTAAAATAAAGGAATAAGGAGTGATGAATGGGGATTCATCAACCCTCTATCAAATGGTGTTGTTATCGGGGAGCAATGTGTTTGCAGCCTAATTTGTACATAGTTGTCTTTTATTTTTTATTAATTTTCTTGTACTTGTTCTTATTCCTTTTTTTTGACTTGTACATATTTCATCTATTAATTCTTTAAACACATTATTTGATTATCAATGCCATAATTTGTTGTGCTTGATGCGAGGGCATGCCCCATAAGGATAACTTTTTAGGAGGTCGATGCAACCAAGCTTGGTGGAGACTGGCCTTCTTGCCCTGGCCAACACGAGAGATAGTAAGCATAGCAAGGAGAACACTTAGCATAGATCTTAGATTGGTATTTATTTTTTTGGTGAGAGAGTTATTTCTTATTCATTAATTATTTGTTAATACATGGACTTGGACATTTTACTCTAGGATCTATTTTACCATGTGTCTGTTCATTTGGGGGTTCTCGTGGTTTTTTCGAGTTTTCTTTGCCTTCTCACTTTATTCCTCCATATTTTCCCTTTATTTTCATTTTTTTGATATTTTGAGTTTTTCGCCTTTGTTTTTATTTATTTTGTATGCATTAAGCCCCTACATTTTAGGGCTGCTTGTATTGGTACTTGGATCCAAACCCTAATAAGAGTTGTGTTCCTATGGTCTTTACATTTGGATCTAGTTAAAGTAATAATTGTCAACTTTTTATACGTGAACCCAAGCACTGGGAGAGGCACCATACAATGCTGGTAGGACCCCTTGTGGTGGGCATTGGGGTGTCTTCAAGACTGGACTCTCAGGTTCATTTATGAATAATGTGTTTGGGGTTCTCCCATGAGCAAGGCGCTACCTGTTAAGGATTGGAGCCTAAAACCCAATTTGTAACTGCCTTGTGTATCGCTTAGATTTCCAAGTATTGGCGCTTCTATGATACGTGGATGAGTAGGATCTGGTCAATTATGATGTTCTTGCCTTGTGTAGAATGTTGAACTTGTCTAAAATACTGAACTTAGGCCACACCCTCACGGGTGTGTCTATGTCATCGTCTCACATCTGAGTAGGGCCTTGCACTCTCATTGGTGATTCTGTTCCGAGCATGGTTCGAAGTAGTGGTTTCGCGTATTGGCTTAATCTCTCTCATTCTTTAGATGAGTAGGGATATGGGAAGGGTTACAAAGACCTAAAAATGTGCATACTACAAGTCGCAAAGTAGGAGGACAAGTACGTGATAATTTTTGGCAGTACTCTGGCTCCTATAGGGTTAGTGTCTACGAACTTGCTAAAATATATGCTTGAAATAATAACTCTAAAAATGAAAATATAAAAATAGTCGGTCTCTTATGGCTTCACATGTGTAGAGTTGGCGAACCTAATTTTGTATTGTGTATTGTATGGATCTAGATTAGGTTCAAAGATCAAGTCCCGTGCACTTGTGAAAAGTTTATCTTATGTATTTCCTCTTTGACTGCATGCTCATTTCGAGCCTTTCTACTATTTTACATTCCTTTTATTACTCATTGACCATCATATCTTTCCTCCTACATCAACCCTTATTTCCTCTACGATGAGAATCCATGGATGGTCTAATCGGGACTATGTTGATACCTACATCGATTCCATGGAATCGACATTGTCAATAATTCAAGGTGATCTCTAGACTCCTTGTCTTCTTTCCACTCTCTTTGTATTTCTTAATAAATCGGGACCGCTCTTGTCCCACTTCCGCTTGTTGTGAATGGATGTCAATTTCCATCTATATCTTTCACTTCGTTCACAACTATCTGGGATTGACCGTAATCCTAGACTCATCACTTCAGTTGGTATTCAATTTCATAGTGGTCTAATTGGGAAACCTTTTGCATTGCAGGTAGAAGTCAGTCCTCATTCCCAATATGAAGTTCATTTCATCAGAGTCAGACTCAGAGATGGCTCCTCAGGGAAAAGGAAAAGAGATAGGACAACAAACTCCCCAACCAGAGTAGGGCCAGTCAATCGATCAGAATCAAGTGAATGCTTAGTTTTTAGCATCCATCCAAGCCATACATCAATAGCTAACTGAGAAAGCATTAGTACAGTTCGCATTTCAAGACATGGTGAATGATATGAGGAACATATCCAAAGGAGGAGGAGAGGATGAAGGACACAACCATGATCAAGAAGAAGAGGAGAAAAGAGTTAAGAACCCTAAACCTACTCTAAAAGAGACATAGAATCCTGGAAATTGCCAAATGGTCGAGTGGATTTGCATCCCACCAATGCATGCTCTCACTTTGAGCTCAAACCTCAATTCCTCTCTTTTTCGTCCTCCTTCCACGAGAACACTAACATGGTGCGCTACATTCACCAGTTCAATTTTCTCGTATATGTATAACTACACACTACCCTAACGTCCCATTAGGTGTAGTCAAGATGACCATGTTCCCCTTCAGCCTCCAAGACAAGGACATGTACTTTGTTAGCCATTTAGGGATGGTCGTGACAATCTAAGAGGAATTTAAGTCTGCATTCCTGCACAAATTTTATCCTCTCGATTGACTCAACCATATGTGAGCCCAGATTAGCAACTTTCTCCCAAGCTACCCATGAGGTGATTCAAAAATACCTAGGAGAAATGCCCCCACTATGAGATATCGAGGACCAACTTGTTCCAACATTTATGAGGGTGTTTGAATATTGGAAGTAAAAGATTAGCTGGCGTTGCCTGTGGGGGGTCCCACATCAATAAGAATGAAGATGTAGTCTGCCAGATTTTTGAAAAGATTACCGAAGGAGAGGCTACCCTCTCTTCATCCCATGCTTACTAGAGACAGCCCCAGATCCTCCATAAACCTATGCACATGGCAACCTAACATGAGGCAAAGAGAGATGAGATGTCCAACCTTAGCATCATTGGGGGCTATCTCTCCAATGTTGATATCATCGATAAGTGATCATAGGATCTCGAGAAACTCATTGTGATCGAACAAAGGACCCAACATTTGGATAAACTGGACCAAATCACCAGGTATCTAGAGCTGCTGGTGAGTACCATCAACGCTTTCCAATTGTTGACCCCACCAATAGAGACTCCTGCTAGAAAGATGAGCCATTATTGCCACAACATACTCAACCCAGTCCACAACAGCTGGCAGTCCAGCATGTGTATTACTTGTAGACATCGGAGTAGGCCCCGCCACAGTAGCAGATGGTGGTCTATCAACCAGACTACTAGACATCTTTTGATATAGCATTTCTGCCACCACCCCTTATTTAAGAAGTTATTGGTTTATAGAGCAATGGAGCACAATTGGCATGTCCTTGAGGACATTCCCATGGCCAGTCATCAACCAGCTGGTAGTACCACAAACATCAGGGTGGTCATTTTGTCCGGTATTATCAGCCTCTCCCTCAACCTCAGTACCACTAGTCTCCGTAGTATCATAACAATTGGAGACAAAACCAACAATACCAACATCCACAGTATCGACACCACTAGTCATATCATCTCGTACATGGTTGTACCTCAACAACAATATTCCCCTCCTCACTACCAGCAATATCAGCTTCCTCCACATCAACAACACTATTAGCAACACACATCTCATCCTCCGCACCATCAACCACAACGTGGTCAGCACGTTGAACCTTCTGAGGCAGTTCCTGTGAACCCGAGCCTCGATTGCTTGGCCCAGTTGGTCAAGGGCATAACAGAAATGACACAGAAGCTGGATGACCTGACAACCACTAAAACTCCAATTCCGGCCCATGATGAAGCTAACTCTGATAATTTTAAATGAAAAGAGCAGGTAGAATGTGACGTCCTGTATGCATATGTAGAGTTATATGGTTGTGATTTTGTTTGTCTATTTCTATTACTCTTAGGAGCGGTAGGACCTTGACTCCATCTACAACTATATAAGGAAGAATAAAGCTTCATCTAGTGAGTCACCATCTTCTACATTAATAATGTTAGCCACAAATCCGAGTGAGGAAGAAGAAGGAGGAGCCACGCTAGCTAGTCACCACCACCCCAACGAAGAGAACAAAAAATAGAAAAATACAAAAAATTTCAAAAATATCATCGCAGTCAAAGTGAAGCTGCGCCAGCCATTGAGGAGATAACCCCAATAGACGATCTAGCACTAGTTGACAGAGTAGAGACTGTAACATGTGTACTTCCACCCCATTCTCTAGATTGTATACATTTTTGCAGTTCAGTTGTACAAGATGTTGTGGAAATGGCTTATGTTGTAAATAAGAACAAAATCTTTTTTATTTCAATTTCGTACATATTCCGTTTCCTGATGCAATTGAAAAAATTCAAAATCATGCAAAACAAAAAATTAATTAACTGATCCATGTTTTGTGGAGATAATTAAAAACCTGACTGTAAAATTACCTTTGATGAAAGCCATGAAATATATGCATGACGTGAAGAAGGGCTTGAAAGAAGGATGTATGCGCAAGCATCGGTCGAACCGCAACAACAATTTCCAGCTAGTTGAAAAGCACGTCCTCACTATAGCTACATGCGCAACAATCAACAATCTCCCAGAAAGAAGCCAGACAAAGCAACATCTTTAATTATATGTGAGCTTTCGACCAGGTCTTCGAGTAAACCCTTCTTGATAGTGGCTCTTTAATCAACCTTATGCCCATCTCATTTCTCAAAGAATTTGGGTTGGGTCCGCTCAAGATGATATGCATGATCCTTCAATTTGCTAATCGATCGATCAAGTGAGCCCGAGTTTTGTTGGAAGACGTTGTTGTAACGGTGCAGGACATGAAGTTTCATGTTGATTTTGTAGTCCTTGATATGGACTCTCCTGCACCATTACTCTAGACACCGATTATTCTTGGTGAGCCATTCCTTCTAACTGCAGAGGCTGTGGTTAACTGTGGGTCTAGGTAGTTCATGTTTTGCTCGAATAACAACAAAATAACAATGGAGATGGTCAGTGAGATCTTATCTGGTGAAAGTAGAGCATAGACAACTGAAGTAGACTATGACTTTATTGTAGAAATCAGAGACACAAAGTTATCTTTGAATGACACATGGACATTAGAAATTCTCTCACATGCGGAGGACCTGGAAAGCACAACCGACACATGCTACGATGTCAGTGGGGAGACTGATTCACATTTGCTAACACACCTTTTTTATTTGGAAGATTCATGTCAATCCTAAAAGAATGAATTCATTGCTGATTTGTTCGCTCATTATCAGCTGATCCTCAAGTGATCGAGGTAAGCAACACCTCCAAAATCACGGTAGAACATCCACCTACAAGTTCAGTTTCTGAAGTGACTGCGGGATAGACGAACAGTGTTAAATCCACTTTCGATAGGCCTTAAATATGTTTTCCTTGTAGGTGCATAAAACAGGTATCCAATCATCATTAGAAGAGAGTTGAACCCAGATCAGGAATCTCGACTGATGGAGATTCTAGAGACAAATCGCAAGCCACTTGGTTGGCATGTATCATACCTCCATAGGATAAATCCTGCTATGTATTCACATCACATCTATTTAGAAGATGATAACAAGCTATCAAGAGAATTTCATGGAAGACTGAACCCCAACTTGGAGGATATTGTCATGAAGGAAATCATAAAATGATGTGACACATGCTTTATTTATCCCATCTCCGACTCAAAATGGTGAGCCGCTTGCATGTAGTTCTGAAGAAAACATGGCTTGCCATTGTCACACATGAAAGAGGAGTGGAGATTTCTACTAGGGTATCAACATCCTAGCGTATGTATGCTGATTACAACTACCTCAATGATGCAATGAAGAATGACCACTTTCCCTTGCCATTTATTAATCATGTTTTGGAAAGATCGGTTAGTAAGGAGTTCTTCTGCTTTTTAGATGTGTAGTCTGGGTACAATCATGTGGAAATCACACCAAAGAACCAATAGAAGACTACCTTACTTGTCCGTTCGGTACTTATTCTTTCATGAGAATGCCCTTTGATTTGTGCAATGCACCTGCCACATTTCAGAAGGGTGGCGAGGTCCAACGATGGGTGGCTGAGGTGAACCTCGATCTCTTGATTGAGGGTCAACCTGGGTGGATGGGTGATGTGAATAGGTGAAGAAGTGACAAGGAAAGATGATAGAGTAATAGTGGTCGTCGGAACTGGAGGGGCGCAACAAATGATGATGGCCTAAGCTCAAGTGCTCCGACGATAGTAAAAGTCTAAATCTACACTAAAAAGGCTGCTAAAAGCTAAAGTAAACATGCTAAATGAAAATATAGGACTAAGCTACCTACAGAGCAAAGAAAAACTAACCTCACTCGGTCGGAGCGAAGGAGATGAAATCGAAGTGGCAGGGATGGATGGGAACCTCCTCCTCTTCACTCCTCCATGTGCCAAACACCTAGGCGAGGGATCTGTCACCTCACTCTAGCCTTGGAGAATAGAATAGGGGAAAGAAACGAAGTGGAAAGGGAACCCCAAAAATCAAGGAAGTGAAGTGTCTTTTGTATAATAAGTAATGTGGAGACTTCAATTAGGGTTTTCACGTGGATCAAGGATGGTACGAGGTTGTGGATCATCCCACGTGATGGGTCGATGTCGCGATAAGATTTTTCATTGAGAACTCAAAGGTCCTTGTGCAGCAAATCATGCGATAAAATATCGAGGAGGAGAGGAGATGATCACTCTGACAGCCCTACAACCTTGGATCAGAGAGTAGACCGAAAAAAAGGATCGCATGCCCTGATTAGGCCACGTCATCTGTGAAAAGACAAATCGGAAATTAAATTCGAAAATAAATTAGTAAATTATTTAATAAAATTTTGGTTAAAACATGAAAAGTGTTTATTATTTTATGTACTATTTTATTATGCTTTTTAATTATATTATTGGTTTATTGATTGTGATTTATTTTTAATAGTATATTTATATGTATATTGACCTATGTTTGGTGTATTTTATTTTTATTTTTTTATTTGTATTTTATTTGTTTATTTACATAATTTATATATTTATAACTTATTTAAATATGCAAAAAAAAATATTTTTGTTATATTTTTTTGATATAGTTTGTATACTTAAATAAATATGGGTATTAATTATATAGGTATAATTATAATGAATTCATATATATATAAACTATTTTATTTTAGTATTTTCTTTTTGTTTTATTCTAATATAAATATGTACTTATATTATAAATAGTATTTTATAAAATTATAAAATATAAATATTGAAAAAATATATAATAGATAAATGAATATTTTATTCACGAATATAGTACAATAGGAGTCCAAATCCTAAATTTTGCATCTTAACTCCAAATTAAATTAAACCACATTCATTAAATTGCTAAAAAAATATATATAATGAAAAGTGATTTCGATACATTTTGAGTTCACATGGAGAAGATATGGGACTGGGAAGTATGGATTTTGAAATTTTATTCCGAGTATAAAACTACGCTGTATATTATTTTTATGTGAAATCAATTTTGTATTTTTCTATATTTTCTTATCTATTACTTTCATGTACAAAGATTCTTTATTGAAGGTTTAAATAATAAAGAATAAAATAAGTCCCAGAAATGCATTATTGGAGAAATAAATTAAATTTTTTATTGTGTTTTTGACCATTATCTCCCCCTACTTTATTCCTTGTTGACTTGATCATCAAGATACCTAAGTTGTAGGGTTTAGATTAAATATCTTTGGAATTTTATTTTATTTTTTCTGTTATTTTCTTCATTCCTTTATTTTGTCTTTAAACACAATGTTTTATATAATATTTTACAATAAATAATGAATTTTAATGTATGTAAAATAATGCAATTTATATGCATTTAGCTAGGGTTTAAAGGCCAATATGAAAGAATAAAGGTTATGAAATGGAGATTCATCACCACGCCATACTTTGCTTTGCTAGTCCCTAGCAAACATTATGCAATAAGTATAGAAAATAAAAATAAATAAAAGAAAAATAAAGAACTTGGATTGATTTTAATTCTTAAACCTGTCTTTATAAAATCAAAATCTGGAGCTAAAGTCGGACTTTTGGATTTTAGCTGCGCTCGAAATTTGGGACACGAATTTGAAACACAACAGCCTTAGAGAATCACAACACTCTGCTCAGGACTCCTCAATAGCCAGGACATAATAAGTTGACTCATATACAAACCCTTATGACTATGAATCTATCTTGGACAGCGTGTGTGATAAGTTGTTCTCCTCGGCTGAAGCGGTAAAAGTCAATCTTCTCCAACATGGTTACCCTAATTCTCCAATCCAACCACTCTTTCCACGAGAAACAGGGTGTTCCCTTCTAAGTTCTAGTATAAGTGGCTTAAGAAGAGGATATGGAGAGAAGAATGGATGGTATCCAGTTTAGCTCCCTATCCTAGGATGCTTGACCAGTGTTGCTAAGCCATTCGGCTGCAGGCTCACATACATATGACTTTGAAGATCAAGCTTACTTATTGACTATACAAAATATATACATACTCTGGTAGGAATTTTATTTTCAATCATACATGTCCACTTTTTTAGAGTTTTTTATTTTCCTATTATTTTCAATACCATATACAACATCATTTACATATGGACTTTTTCCACTTGAGTCAGTAGACTATCCTTCTTTTGAAGCATTATTGAGATCGAAAACTTCTGTCTTTAGACATCTTCATTGCTGGATTTGATTGGGGTATAATGGTTACAAATGTGTGACTTCCGATGTTTCCATTGGCTTGTATCCCATGCTTGCAAATCTAGCCCTCTACCACTTCAACTGAGGTGAACAAAGTGTATGGTGCAGGGGTGCAAGCTAGGTCATTATCAACAAGAGTTGTGTGTGTACACCAAAATACCCTACTTAGGCAATCAAGGTAACACTGAACCTAGTCTAATGGTCTCAAAGAATTAAGTCTAGTAGACATGGAGTATCTCAATTACAATTCTTGTAAGGTTCCTGTGATTAAGTAGATTTAAGGTCCAACGAAGCTCCAATTTGAGTTCAATTATCAAACTCAATCCGAAAAATACAAATGCTAAGTATAAAGCAAGGGAAATATTTTGTGATGCAATTTTTTAATTTTGAACTTTTTATGGATTTATGAAAAGTAGTGCAACTTTTATGCAAGTTTCTGAAAAGATTTTTGCAAATATTTTTAAGATTTTTTATTTTTTTCATGATTTAAAAAAGGAAAAGGGAATATGTATAGATATTTACACTAGAATGTACCTTATTATTTACATGAGTTGGTGTTTAGGAATTTACAAATTTGTATAGGATTGTAAATAATCATATTTTCTTAAAATATGTACATAGTTCTCAAAATAATTTTAAAAGATTTTTGTAAATATTATGAAAACTATATTTTACAAACTAAATTGTCAAATTATTTTTACAAACATTTACAAAATTTGAAAATTATTTTCCAAAAAATTTTAGTATATATGTATATATTTCAAATTAGTTTTGCAACCATTTTCGAAATCATTTACAAATAGATTTTCAAAATATTTTAATTCAAACAAAAGAATTTTTACAAACAAAATACTTTTAGAAAGGTTGAAAATATTTAACAAAACATTTTCCAAATAGTTTTCAAAAGATTTTTAACATGATTTTCAAACTATTTTTCAAACATTTTGCTAAAGCTATTTTAACCTTATTTATTAATAAATATATAAAAAGAATTTTCATGCATTTATATGAGAACTTAATTAATTGTATTTTATCAATACATATTCAAAATACAAAAGTACGAGTTATGGCTAAAGTATATACGCAGTATACACGACCTTCCTATAATTATCTTGAGTTATGTACTCATAGATCAAATAGAAAAAGAGAAGACATAACTCTTATCGGGTACAAAAAATCCTATATTACAATGACAGAATAAAGAATGAAGGAATAAATGAATGAGAAGTCAACCGTCCCCCCATACTAAGGATGAAATAATCCTTAAGTATAGCAGGTTGCATATACATGTAGGGAGGATTGAGGGTGGGAACAAACATATCGCAACTAATCTGCTCCCCCTATTATTAGGGTAAGGATCCCTAAGTCGAAAATATACAAGGGGAGGATGTATGCATCACTTCCCCTATACTTAGGGTAAAAGATATCTAAGTATAGAAAACAAAAAGACTAATAAACTAGAATGAAGAATGAACACTTGGCTCATCCACCCCCCATAAACTTAGGAAAAAGTACATCCTACACAAGGCAAACACAAAGATTTGGGTGGATGAGAAAAACGGAAGATGGGAGGAAATAAAATGAAAGCGTATATACAAAGAGTAGAAAGTGGACCTTCTTGCTTGACCTCTTAGGAATGGGTATGACAAGGTGCATGTCTATATCAGGGTCATCAACAGACACAAACCGATCAAGATCAACATGACGAAGGTCCTTAGTGGTCTCAAAGAGGAAAGGCATGAACTAGTCAATGGAAGTAGTGTGGACTTGCTCGACCTGGGAAGTCTCTGCTAGGTCAGAACAGAAAGGCCTGATTTCCTTGATGAAACAAGTAAGGTTAAATTCAGCCTCTATACGCTCTAATAATTCTGCCCTCCATGTTAAGGTGTGTATGGTGTAAATATTGTCGATATTATCATACGTTGCCATTCACCAAAAGCGGGAACTCCAAGGTCTACGCTTTCCGAGTTTTCCTCCTTGAATAAGATTTCTTGGGTCTCAGTCTCATCCATGGTAAATAAAACCTCTCTGATATCAGCAGATAGATCATAGTCCTCGGGGTCAAGTGACACGAGTACATTCTCATTGGTTGTAGGTCTCTGTTCTATAGTGGGTGCAGTGATCAACACATCGCTCTCATCAGTAGAATGAAAGCAAATCTCTCCAGATCCATAATCAATAACATCCCTCATAGAGGTGATGAAAGGCTGACCTAAGATGATTAGAGTGCACTCCAAAAAGGTGGATATATCCATGGACAATACAACAAAAAAAACATTGAAGCTCATGCCCTGAATTTGAATGGCGATGTTATCTAGAATATTCCTCAACCTCCTTATTGATTCATCAACAAATTGACAAATCATCATGGTTTTCTTGTGAGGTCCTAAGTGAAGAGACTTTACCAGTGAGAAGGGTAGTATATTGATCAAAGAACTACCGTCAAGGAGAGTGTGATCACAAAAATGCTGCATCTCACAAGAGGTGTAACAATGTTCCATTGCCTAGTGCGTGGACGGTGAGTAATGTCATGGGAAGTGGCCATGGACGGGGTGTGTCGCTCAGATATGCATTGTCACTTTCTCGTTTTAGGTGAGGGTGAAGATAATTAGTTCATGGCATGCCGAAGTGGGTCATCAATAATCTCATGAATAACTGCCACTACTTGTGGTTCAGTCAACATTTTTTACGAACAAGGGAGGAGAACAAAGCCATCATCTACACAAGCATGACTAAGAGCAGTTTATACAGTGTCATCCTCAGGGTCAAAGGTGGGAACTGTGGTAAATGTGAGTGTGTTGAAGGGATCTGGTAAGGGTTCCCTCTCCTCAGAAACCGACTCAACTAGGTGTCTCCCAAACTCTTTTTGGATTTTTAGGCTTTTCTCATTTTTGGTATTTTGGGTGATTGCAAGCTCTCATAGGCATCCTCAAATGAATCCATATCATCAAACTATTATGGCTCTTATTTATACTAGTGAGGTCATCAATCCTCTTCTTCATTTGCTACATCATATGGGTCAAGTTTTCAAGAGTGGACTCCATGAGAGGTGACTCCAATAGGTTAGTCTCGGGTGGGTGAGATGGAGGAAAATGTGATGGTCATGGTGGGTAAAAGCCTGAGTCCTGGTAATGTGGCTGAGGTGGGTATGTACAAAAATAAAAATCAGAAGTAAAGTCTTCCTGGTAAATGGAGGTGGACTGGATGGAGGGTACGAGGGATCCACAAAGCCAGATAAAAATCACTATATTCGTCCATCTCTTAAATAAAATAAAGGGATTAGAAGATCTCAATAGTCTAATCAAGATATGTAAGGAAAAGGCACAAATGTGCAGAGAAGATCGAGTATACCCATAAACAAACACAAACAAATATACACAAAATAAACCCCTCAACTCATCTACTCACATAATAATGACTATGAAAGTTCGGTCTTTTTATATTTTCAAATTTTAAAGTTAGGCAAGTTTTCAAAAAGTTGTACAATCACATAGGTACACCTGAGATTGGGGCACTAATCATTAGTTTGTATGTACGAAGAATAAAATGCAAATACAATGAGGGGTTTACTCTCCCAAAGATAAGTATTTTTCCTTTTTTTTAAAGGTCCAATAGAGTTAGCAGTATTAATTTTATTGATTATCATTTTTTATTTTTAATAACAATGTACGATCCTAAGGAGGAGTCAATTCCTTTTATCCTATGTGACAAAATCAGAGGGAGAGAGTTGAAAAAGCAATGCGGGGTGAAACCAATGACGAATGCTAAGTAGCAATACTTACCTTGCCTCCGATTCTCTTCATACGAGGATGTTGAATAGAATTGAAACTACACTATATGCAATGTAATCGATGAAGTCACCCTAGAATAGAACATGCTATTATCAAGAAGCACCAGATGCAAATTATCTAAAAAAGAGACCTTAGGCCCGATCTTGTAAATCTCTCGATGCCCACCATAATGGGTCCTGCAAAAGTAGTATGGGTTTCTTACGGCATACGATCTCAAGTCCAAATAATAAATAATTATATTTGATTAAGTCTAAGCACGAATCTATAAGTACATGCAATATAATTAAGTTTAGACCTAAGATAGTGTCAAGCAATACTAAACTAGGGCTCAATCAAACAAACAAATAAAAAGAAAATCAAATAAAATAAATGTGGAGTTAAAATAAATGTAGCAGTCTAATGTAGTCAACACAAGGCGAGAAGTACACTATAGCTGAAATGACCACTCACGAGATCTGAATAATTCAACAATTAACCCACAATAGATATAGCAATGAAAGACAAAATAAATGTGGAGTTAAAGTTTATTATAACTATACAAATGCGTTCATAGTGGTAAGTATGCGTAGAGTGTTGAACACAGGGAGCAAACGTGACAGATCGAGAAATTTAATCCAAAACATGCCCTCCTCTTATCTATTTATTGTCTTTTTGTGTGTTTTGAATTTTATATTTTTTTTCATAATTTTGTAAATGTTTCTTTGTTTTTAATTTTATAAATTTTATTTTCTTTTTATATTTTCTGATTTTTATTTTTTCTTGTTAAATATAATAGAGTAATATATATCTATATATAGACTAGGTAATATAATTATAAATACAACTAAAAATAATAAAAAATGCATAATAAAATATTTTGGGTTTTTTATATATTTTGTATATTTTTCTAAAATTTTTAGTGATTTTTGCTAATTTTTATAAATTTTTAAAGTCTAAAATATCCCAAAATAGGGATTAAATTAATAAACTAAATTGATTTGGACATTAAAAAAGAAAAAAATGTTAAAATTTTTCAAAATTAATTTTAATATATAAATAACAATAAATTGAAGACAGAAATAATATTTTTGTATTTTTAAAATATTTTTTATTTTATAAGGATTTTGGTGTTTTGTATTTTTAGTTATTTTATTTTCTATTTTTAGAGATTTTTTTGTTTAGAGTTGTAAAATACTATAATTCACAAAATATTTTTTTTGGATTTTTTCAAAAAGTTTTTATATTTTTTGTATTTTTAATGTTTAATAGGGTAAAATGTATCTTTTTTATTTATATAAGTAGGTAGTATACCGAAAATTCAAAAATAAGTTAGTGGCATGAAAGTTTATGCTAGAAGACATCTAACTCTATTTATTGCATATTCTTCTGAGAACGAATGACATTTTTAATAAATGAAATACAAGCATAAAATAAATGGACTAGAAAGGGTATGTTTGCTACTAAAAATAGTGGTAGGGTTGAATATGCAAATAACCTAAACTTTTACACCTATATTCAAATTTTAAATACTAAAACAAAATACAACAACCTACAAGGGGCTACATGTAAGATGTCCACCTCACTTGGGACGTGAGGTGACCTGGCACTAACTTAAATGCAATATGAATGAAGCACATGGGGTCCCTTGTAAATTTTATTAAAAATGTGAATCATTTCAAATATTTTATAGGACTAAAATAAATAACAAAAAGACGAGTGGTTGAAATGTGCAATTTACCCCCTAAGGTGATGATCGAGCTGTTGAATCATACTTACTTATCCACATGGTAGCCTCTCAACAACAGATACCGATTCGGCTTCAACATCAACAAAATAGATCCTACACAAGGATCCTAGGGCTAAGGCTCTGAGGATCTGATGTCCCCAATACAATCTGGGAGCTGCAGCTTATACAACGGAATGGCGAGATAGGTGGAAGAATGCCTCAAGAACTCGCACAAGGCGAGCTTTGATCCACTATTGCGTACTGCTCTGACTACCTGCAAGCATATCGATGGTCTGTAATCACTCTTGCAGCTATGACGAATCTCCCATGACTTCAAAATGCTCCGAGGGCTACTGGTTGAGCCCCTAGAGCTTGAGTTTCTCCAAAGATCTAGTAGGGTATTCATAATGCAAAATGGGGCTCAGACGCCCCCTTCAAGACTTGCATAGAATTCAAAAACACTGGCGAGGCACATGAGAATGTCTTGACCTTTATTTGGCGGAGATCAGTGGTGGAATGGTAAGGGCAGTGAGGTCCAGCAATGGGTGGCTGAGAAAAATCTCGATCTCCAGATCGAGGGTCGATCTGGGTGGATGGGTGGTGCGAATAGGTGAAGAAGTGATAGGGAAAGATGATGCGGTGATAGTGATTATCGGAACAGGAGGAGTATAACCAATGCCTATGGTCGGAGCTCAAGAGCTTCGATGATGGTAAAATCTAAATCTACAATAACAAAGTTGATTAAAAGATAAAATGAACAAGCGAAATGAAAATCTATGACTAAAGCTACCTACAGAGTAAAGAAAAACTAACCTCACTCAGTCGAAGCCAATGAGATGAAACCTCGTGCCGACGACCAGTGGAGATGGTTGGGAACCTCCTCCTCTTCACTCTTGCACATGCCAGACAGTTCGGCGAGCGAGTTGTCACCTCACTCTAGCCCTGGAGCACAGAATGGGGGAATGAAAGGAAGTGGAAAGGGAACCCTAAAAATCAATGGAGGCAAAGTGGCTTTTGTACAGTGACTGACAAGGAGACTTTGATGGGTTTTTCACATGGATCAAGGATGGTACGAGGACGTGGATCATCCTGTGTGATGGGTTGATGTCTCAACAAGATTTTTATTAAGAAGTCAAAGGTCCTTGGGAAGCGAATCAAGGGGTAAAATATCAAGAAGGAGATGGGATGATTATTCTGGCAGCCCTACAACCTTGGGTTAGAGAGTTGACCTAGGTCAATGGATGGTGGGCCCTGATTGGGCCACCTCATCCGCAAAAAGACAAATCAGAAATTAAATTAGAAAATATATCAAAATAAATTAGTAAATGATTTTTAAAAAAAAATTGGTTAAAACATGAAAAGTATTTAATATTTTATGTAGTGTTTAATTGTGATTTGTATTTATTTTTACAAGTTTGTTTATTATGAGTTACTTTTTACAAGTATATTTATAAGTATTGACCTATGTTTTGCGTATTTTATTTTTATTTTGTCATTTATATTTTATTATTTAATTTAAATAATTTATATCACATCTTATTTAATTATGCATAAATATATTTTTGTTATATTTTTCTAATATAATATGTACACTTAAATGAATAGGATATTAATTATATAGGTATAAGTACAGTGAATTCACATATTTTTTTATATACTATTTAATTTTAGTATTTTCTTTTTGGTTTATTTTATTTTAAATATGTATATATATTATAAAGAATATTCATAAAATTATAAAAAATATAGTAATGAAAAATATAAAGAATAAATAAAATGAATATTTTATTCAGGTATATAGTACAATAGGGGTCCAAAGCCTATCATATTAACTCAAAATTAAGCGAAACCACCTTTATTAAATAGCTACTAACAAGTTATATAAAATTAAAGGTGATTTGGTACATCTTCAAGTCATATGGACAAGATATGAGTCTGGGAAGTTTGGGTTTTGGAATTTTATTCTGAGTATAAAATGGACATCGTGTATTATTTTTATGTGAAATCATTTTTATATTTTCTATGTATTTTTATCTGCATCTTTCATGTACAAAGATTCTTTATTTGATATATAAATAATAAAGAATAAAATATGTCCCAAAATGCATTATTAAGAAATAAAATCAGGGTTTTTATTGTGTTTTTTCCCCTTATCTCCCCTTGCTTTATTCATTGTCGACCCAGACATCAAGATGCCTAGGTCACGAGATTTAAGGCCACAAAATACCATTGGAATTTTATTTCCTTTTCTTTTCTTTGTTCTTTTATTTTGGCTTTATACGCAACATTTTATACAATATTTTTATAATAAATATTGAATGTTAATTTATGCAAAATAATGCTATTTACATGCATTTAGGTAGGGTTTAAAGGCCAAAATGAAAGAACAAAGGTCACGAAAGGGAGATTCATCCGTACCTGCAATAATAAGGGGGTTACTCTCCCCAGAACAATGATGTTTGTCCTTACGTACCTTTTAGGGTTGAGTATAATTAACTCACAATTTTATTGGTTATCACTTTTTTGGACTTTTTGAAAAAAGAAAACGTCTAACGAATTTTCAATTCCTTTTATTTCCCAAGTCCAAGAAACATGGATAAGGAAATCAGAAAAGTTGATTCGCAAAAATCAATGAATGCAAATGCTAGAGTGGGAAATACGTACCTGAATCTAGCAGTGTACATACAAGATGATCCGTGCATAATAATAAATCTACCATATACGTGTGCAATTGGGAACCGTTCTAGCACGAACTTCTACTCAAGAAGCATAGTTTTATTAGTTTAACTAAGTCCAATTGATTTGTAGGTACATAATTCTATTTAGTGTTTAGATCTAGTTTTATCCATCTCAACAGAATATAAACCTAAGAGTAGGGGCTTCAAGCACATAAAACTAAGAAAAGAAAGTTGAAAAAAATATAAAGCACAAGAAACAAAATAATATAATGGGAAAAATAGTGAGAATAAAAGGGAAGAAAGCGAGAAAAACATGACAAAATATGTGAGCCCCCAAACGAACAAGCACATGGTAAATTTGGCCCGAATAGTTCAAGTATTTAATGTCTTGTCCTTTATTATTATAAACAATAATTACTATCTATCTCTCTCTCACTAAAATAAAAAAAGTCAATAATAATTCCAAATTGTTTTTCTTATTATCATCTCGCTCTCCTATCGGTTTTGATGCTCTCTCCTATCGGCTCGTGAATAAGGAGTGGATATCCACATCACTCAAGTGCTTTGGCTCTCTTAAGAAAGCCACCCTCGCCCCACAGGCCCTCACAACAAAGTCAATAAAAGAGATGGAATAACATAAATAAGCATTTATTAGATAAAAAGAAAAATAGTTAGCTATGTACAATGTACACATTGCTCCTGGGCAAGGGCACCATCTCTTTAAATGAATAGCAAGTGTACTAGGAAAACAAGCTAGCGTAGAATTCACTGTGTTGACCAATTATCAATTATGTAATAATTAACCCACAAATGAAATTAAGCGATAAATGCAAGTGAGCCAAAAATTATTTTATTTGAACTCTACCAAATATGTGTATAATGACAAGCAGTAGAGTGTCAATCACATGGAGAAAAACAATATATTTCAAATTAATAATAATAATTATTATGTATTTTCTTGTTTCTTCTTGTTTTATGTGTCTTTTTAATTATATTAAAATTTTACGTATTTTAAATTATTTTATATTTTATATTTTATATTTTTAATATATTATTTTGTATATTTTCTCTTTAATTTTGTAAATTTTTAATTTCTTTTTATTTTTTAAAATAAATTTATAATTATATATAATAATAATGATATTATATGTAATATAAGTAATATATATATATGGTATATAGTATATACAATGTATTATATTTTAAAATATATCAAAATATAGGAAAAATACTACAAAAGACATTTTTTCGTTTTATATTTTTCTCTATTTTCAAAGTTTTTTTAGAACTTTTACTATTTTAGGCATTTTTAAAGTAATAAATATATCAAAATAATGTACAGATTAATTAGCTGAGATTGTTTTAGGTTTCATAATATAAATAAGTTCAAAACTAACCTAAAACCATTTTTAATATATATTATATATACTATAGAAAATTCTCAAATAAAAAGATATATTTTTTGAATGTTCTTTAATTTTTGATAATTTTTCTAAGTTTTTTAGGGATTTCTGACTTTTAGGTTTTCCATTTTGTATATTTTAGGATTTTTGAATATGTCGTAGAATAGATATAATATAGATAATAATTTTTAAGAGTGGAATTATATTTTTAATTTTTCGATTTAATATATAAATAGAGAATAAAAATGCCTTTTTGAATTTTTAATAATAAGAAAGTAAACTAAAACACCAAATAAAAATTAATTATGGTTAAACATCACTGCATGCATCTACGTTATTTTTCCGACAATTTAAAGCAATAAATTTTTTTATAATGCATAAAATAAAAGAAAATCAAGTGCCCCAATTACATGGAAAAATTTGAAATTAATAGAAATTATAAATGCATTTAGAAATATTTGAATTTTTAATAATAAGAACGTAAAGTAAAACATCAAATGAAAATTAATTATGGTTAGACATCACTGCATGCATCTGCGTTAATTTTCCTACAATTAAAAGCAATAAAATTTTTTATAATCATAAAATAAAAGAAAATAAAGTGACACAATTACATGGACAAATTTGCCATTAATGGAAACTATAAATGCATTTAGGAATTCGTTTAGAAACTACATGGCGAAGATGAAAAATATACAATGCCTCACATATCCCCTACACATGAGGCGGAGGGGACTTTTTGTAAATACAAATATGATCAAGGTCCAACTTGCAATTTATACACAAATATTACACTAATTTAAATATATATAGGGATGAATATTGATACAAAAAGAGCATGGGGGAGGTGTGCAAAATACCCATGAGGCACTTATGACTCATGTGTGGTGAGATGTGTGGTCCTGGTCATGCCAGGTCACCTCTACTTGAATCTAATAGTTGAGAGTGGGCTTCATTTTGTCTTAATATCAACATTCCATATTAGATCTGGGTCACCCATTCCATCCAATGGTTTGAAGCCTATGAGGAAGAACTGGGAAGAACGTTCCTTATTCCTCATTTTGAATGCCAAATACTCCGACCACCAACTATGATGTTGCCTAGTCCAGTAGCTTCCTGAACTCCTACTACACCTACAAGTGTATTCCAAAAGGTCAAGGCTTCACAAGAGGAGGTCTGGATTGACAGTCTTTCTTCAATGATTGGGAGCCGCAAATCAGCTTCGATTCTCCCTCAAGGTCCCTTGTCTGGTGCTCCAACCTGCACAAAAGATTCCACGTCTTGAGGATGACTCACCTCAACCCATAAATGAAGCTGAATGCAAGGGAATGGGGTGAATAGGTTGATCTCCAGAAAAGGGCGGTGTAAGAGATCGACGGGCCTAATCTTTACAAGACTAGGAGGATATGGGCGTAGGGAAATGCAGAGAATATGAAGGGGAACATGAAGAGGTGGTTGTGGTGGTCGAAGTGTGGTTTAATACGTGAAACACTGGTTGGATCTCTAGATCTCTGGTGTACTGCAATCTATTGATCTAAGCTAAGTGACAAAATAACTTCATAAAATGGAATGTCAAAATGAATACAAGAAAGAAAATCTACACTAAAGTGCGATCAAAATAGCTCATACCTAGTCGGAATGACTTGGGAACAGAGGTCATTGCAGCAAACTCTGGTGAAGGTGGATCGCTCTTTCTACATTTTTTCCCATCGCGAAAAGAAGACATAAACCTCTTGTCACAAGGATGTACCTCAAGCTTAAGTTCTTCTTGGATTTATGGGACAAAGAGAGGATCAAAATTGCACAAATGGTAGAGACAGATTATTTATAGGCAGGTGGTGAGCTGACTTTTGTGGAGGATTGCGTGAAGGAGTAGAAGAGTTGGTGGTGGCTAGGATATGGGTGTGGAAGAGGAAGATGGTAGCTGCAGGATGGTGATCTGCTCGAGAAGAATGGAGGCATGGAGGAAGGTGAATAAAAGGGAGAAGATGGTCTTCTCGTGAGCACTAACAAAGTCAGAGGATCGGGCTAGGACAGTTGACAAAAGGTCAACAGTCGTTACGTCCTGATTAATCCATGTAGGACCAAGTCAGGACAAAAAAGGGGTAACAAATCTTATTATATTTAAAAATAGTAAATG
Source organism: Ottelia alismoides (assembly GCA_037367405.1). Classification (NCBI taxonomy): domain Eukaryota; kingdom Viridiplantae; phylum Streptophyta; class Magnoliopsida; order Alismatales; family Hydrocharitaceae; genus Ottelia; species Ottelia alismoides. Next base: position 373,198 of record JAZKJV010007390.1, read on the forward strand.
ATTTTATTAATTAAAACTCAAAATATGAAAAATTTTTATTATTTAAACTATTTATGATGATTTTTATTTATTTTTACAACCTTTTTTATAGGATATTAAGATTTACATGTATAAACATATGCATATTTACATATATTTTGGATATTTTATTTTTTATTTTTTATTTTTATTATTATATGTACATCTTTTATTAATTTATAATATAATTATATACATTCTAAAATATTTTTATTTTATTTTTATGATTTTATTTCCATATGTAAATAGTTATATATGTATACATTATAAGTATAGTATACATATAAACTTTAATGTATTATTTATTTTAAGGGCATTTTAATTGTTTTATTTTATATTTATATCTTCAATATATTTTAAATACTATTTACAATTATTTAAAAATATAAGATGAGTATAAATATAAAGAATAAAATATATGAATAAAATATACATATACATAGTTCAATGGGCCTCAAAAAGCTGGATTTTACACCTTAACTTCATTTAAATGAACATTCAATAGTTAGATAATTTAATTTGGAATACAATGAAGGTGATTTTCATGAATTTTGAGTTCTTATGGAGAAGATTTTTATCTGTGAAGTTTGGTTTAAGACCTTTTCATCTGTGAGTCCTAGGTGAATGGTGCATCATTTTCACTAGACTTATTTGTAATCTTCTATGTATTTTTATATACAAGTTTCAAGTTGAAAACGTTGTCATTTAGAGTTTGTAAAATATATATAAAATGGTGTAAAATGTCTATATTCGGGATAATTAATTAGAGTTCTATACACATTAGTTGACCCTTATCTTCCTCTACTTTTTTCCTTGTCGGCCTAGTCAAAATTGACTTAGTATCGGGATTTAGAGTCATTCAGTATCTTCGATACTTCATTTATTTTTCTTTTCTTTTTTTTATTGTTTTATTTTGTATTTAAATGTAAATAATTAAATGTCATTTATAGATGAATAAGGGATGTTAATTTGTGCACGTTAACTGATATCTTTAGGTGTTATAGATGAATGGTTATTCATTACCCATAAACTGATAGTTACCACTTATACTTTTTCTATCTTCATCAATGGCAGCATAATCTGCAGATCTATATATGAAGAGACCCATGTTGCTTGTCTAAGGATAAAATAAACCAAAACTATTACTAGTGTCTATATAACAAAAGATTCTTTTAACAACGTTTAAGTAACTTTATTTAGGACACAAGTTAAAAAATGTTGCCAAACAGGTACTGAAAAGTATATGAGGTCTACTTACTGTTAGATAGAGTAAGGATATAATCATACCTCGGTACTCTTTAGCATCGACAGGTTTACCTTCTTCATGTAGATCCAAAAAACAAGATGGAGCTAGAGGTGTAGGCTTCTTGGAACATGAAGTAAAACCAAACATCTATCGTAGATCCTTAGTGAACTTTTGTTGTGAGAAGAAAGTCCCGTTCTCAAAATGAGATATTTTAAGACCTAAGAAAAACTTAAGTTCTCCAAATAAACTCTTCTGAAAAGCATCATGCATAAGATTAGAGAACTCTTTGCATAGAGATGCATTAGTAGAGCCGATCATAATATCATCATCAACGTAAACTTGAGCAAAAAGTAAATCACACCCAACGGACTTAACACATAAGGTGAAATCTAATTTTCATACTTTAAAACCTAAGATAATAAGGTAGTCTCTTATCCAATCATACCATGCCCTCAGAGTTTGCTTAAGTCTGACATATCTTTTCTAAGTTTGAAGAAAAAATCGGAGTGTTTAGAGTCTTCAAATCTTTGAGGTTGCTTGAAATAGACTTATTCCTTGAGAAATTCCATTTAAGAAAGTGCCCTTTACATACATCTAAAAAAACTAGATGTTTTTGAAAAAAGCAAGGGCTAAAAGCTTTTCAATTCTTGTTATAGGAACATAGGTTTACTCGTTTCTAGAAACATTACATGGCTATTCTAGTTTGTTTCTGAAAACCCACTTAGTACCAACTACTGAGTGGTTTTGGGGAGGGGGTACTAGTTCCCATACTTGATTTCGTTCAAATTGAAAAAGTTCTTCTTTCATTGCCAAGAGCCAAGATTCATTGTTACATACCTCATCAATAGATTTCGACTCGAGAAAGGACATAAAAGCAAATAGGGCAATAAAGTTTATGTGTGATCATGTTTGTACTCCTTAAGGCACATCTCCAATCACTAACTCCTTTGGATGGTCTTTGACAAAGTATTAGTCCTTCAATAGACCATGATAATTCACATTCTCGTGTATTCTAGTTGGATCAATGAGCTCAGTCTCATTCTCATTTTCCAATATCTTGGTTGAGAATGTCGACCAAGTTCTCTTCAAAAGAAACATTGATAGCTTCAACTATTGTCAGAGTTTTCTTAATGAAGATACCACAAGCTTTACTAAATGAAAAGTATCTTATGAAAATACCTTATTCACTTTTAGGATCAAACTTGTCAAGATTATCCTCAGTGTTAAAAACAAAACACTTACATCCAAAAATTTGTAAATAACCTATCCTTGGATAACATTCATAATACATATAAGGTTGTCTTCTTTATTTCTGATCGAATTAAAGTTTTGCCAAGACATAATATGAAGTATTACTTCTATCCATAAATAATGAGGCAGATCAGACTCATATAGTATAGTGCAGGCACAATCCTGAAATGTGCAATTCTTCTACTCTATTGCTCCATTTTGATATGTTGTTCTTGGAGCTGAGAATTTGTTCTTTATTCTAGTCTTTGAACAATATTAAGAGAAATATTCATTTTCAAACTCACCACCATGGTCACTTCTTAACTTAATGATAGTAGAACCTTTTTTTTAAATCTATTTAGTTGGCTTTTCGAACTCTGAGAATTCTAAGTCTTTAGTTGTAAGAAATGAAACCCACATGAAACGAAAGTAATCGTCAACAACAACAATGCAGTAATGACACCCACTTAAACTTGTGGATTTTGTAGGTGCAAATAGTTCTAAAGGTAAAAGTTCTAAAAGTTTTAATGTTGACGAACTTCTTAGGTTTTGCAGAGCTTCTTTATAATTTTCCTAATTCACATTTAGTACACATCTTCTCCTTCTTGTAGGATAGCTTATCAAGTCATTTAACTAGGTTAAGTTTGCTAATACAATGGATTTGTTTGAAGTGAATGTGACCTAATCATTTATTTCATTATAGGGAGTTTTCTTTTGTTGTCAAAAGGCATTCTATTGATGATTCTTCATTGAAACTAACTTGCATATATTTTTGTGCATATCGTCTCTTAGTAAAACATCTAGTGTATCATCTTTCACAACCTCAAAATACTAATTGGATAAAACTACTCTAAAAACTGTCATAGGTTTGTGATACACTCAATAGACTGTACTTCAGGCCTTTAACTAGATTAACATAACAAAAAATGGTAGTAGGGGTTCCAATCATACCTTGGACAATAACTATACATGTATGATTGTTGTCAAAAGTGAGTGGGCATCCATCCTTGGTTTCAAGATGTAGGAAGAGGTATTTGTCTCCAAATATGTAGAACATCCACTGTCCATGATCCAGCAATATGTCTTTCCTTCTATATGTTCCTATGAAATATTACTTCGTCATTTTTCTCTAATGATAAGTTTTCTTCATTTCCGCAAAATAATGAATATTGTTCTTCGATACCCATATCTTTTGGGCCCTACGTTTGTTAGCTTGGTTCCAAGGATTTCTTCTTAGTTCCGATACCCTCATCGAAACTTTATGACTAAGTAAAACTTGAGCATGAATAAGTAGTTGTAGAGGTGCTTGCTTCATAGTTAATGTAATCTTTACCATAGTTGGTAGTGCTGTGATAATTGCCTACAAATAGCTTAACAAGATTTGCTTTTCCTTTATTAAACTTCGTAGGAGTATAAACAAAAGTACTAGTGCTTTTCTTTGTGCAAATACAATGTTTTCTAAATTGTCTATGTTTGATTTAAGAGTCTTAATCTCACTTTCATGATGTTTTTCAGTAGCAGATAAACTTTCTGTAAGTTGAAATACTCTTTATGAACACTTCTAGTTGTGAAACATGATTTTCCGGTGAAGTGCGCTCATTTTTTTAGAATCTTATTTTCTCTTTTAAGTTTAACAACTAGGTCACCTAGTTCAGAAATAGCTTTTTCTAATTCATCAATAGAATCTTACGTAGAACATGCCTGATCATCATGAACCATGAGTCCAACAAGAGCTTATTCATCATTAGAGGAGTTTGATTCGCTGCATGAGTCTTTAGAGGAATCTGAAGAACCATTTTAGGTTACAGTGAGAAATTTCTTCAAAGGGTTTTGTTGAAATTTCTTCAGTCAAAAATTCTTCTTTTCTTCATTTCAAGGGACACCATATATGCCTACAAGACAATTCTAGATCTCATTTGTTGTTTGTAAATAAATGATATGAGAAAATTATTTGTTGGATAGTGCAAAGTATATGATATTCATAGCCTTTGCATTGATTGTTTCTAATTCAATCTTAGTGTAGTTGGACTCTCTTTTCATTTTATGCACCCCTTTTGGATCGCTCTCCAAACTGTAACATTATAAGCTTACAAGAAGATACGAATTTTCTTTCTCTATATCTGATAGTTGGTGCCATCAATGTAAGGAGGATGTACTGTAGATTGATGCTACCATTGTTTCTAGTTGCCATTAGATCAGAGATTGGTGCTTTACTCTGAATCATAAAACCCACTCTGATACAATCTGACAGTATATATGGAACGAATACGCTCCAAAAGGGGGATGGGATGGGGCATGACAGAATAAAAATTCTTTCTGTGGAAACATAGAACAAGCAGCCTAATCAAATTAAAAATAGCAAGCACATTTCACATTATGTTTATGTGGAAACTCGGGTGGGTAAAAATCACAACCCAAGCCTTCCGGACATAGGATTTCCGATTAGTCAAGCCAACAAACTAATACACTATTTCTTGAGATATTTAGACAGGTATCTCAATCGAGTACAAGCATAAAGCTCACAAATTTAAATCATACACCAAAGTCACACTTTAATCTGAACTAGCTGCAACACCTCTTGAGGATTCACCTCGATCTTGTTGTAGAGAGAACTCTAAGAGTATTTGCAGAACACCGTTATCTTGAATGATATAAAATAATTATCTGTGTTGATTATATAAATAGCCAATTATTAACAATTAGTAATCAACAAAGAAAATATATCAAAATATATGCAAAATACATGAATCAAACAAATATATCTCTAACAAAAATGAATGCTATAATTTGAAAAATATAATCAAAATTTTCCAACTAGCTTTAGGAAAATCTCTGACTACACATAGACAACTTGATGAACTTACTACAGATCAAGATTCCCTCTCATCTTAGAAATCTTCTCTCTTGAAGTTATGAGCACTAAAGAGTGAGTGAGAGAGAGAAGGATATTCTAATGAGTTATGTGTTGAAATAAGGAGGTAGGAATCTTCTCTTATATGGTTTGAGCCATGTAATCATCGGAATCCATAAATAGAAACGTTTTAATCTGGAATGATCGATCAATCCAAAGATAATGATTGATCAATGCTCAAATGATCTATCATACAAGAGGACATGATCTCTCAAAGATCAGGTACATAATTCAAAAATCGAATAAGTGATTGATCTTAAAAAGTAACTTATCGAACTATGAAATGTAATGGTGAAGAATATAAAACATTCAAAATATGATCGATCATAACTAAAGACATGAGTGATCAATGTGTCTACCGATCATACAGAAACCCATGATCGATCGGTTCAAATTGGTCATCATGTGGCTGTAGAATGAGTGATTATACCATGAGCAATCAATGAATGATCGATCAACTAAAGTTTCAATGAGCGATCAATGGAAGCCTTTGTCTTTGACTTTGATGTGAGAACTTTGGCTTGAGCAGTAACAATACTAACTCTTTGTATATATCATTAGAGATACAAGAATTGAATATTATTAAGAGTACATTCAATGATTACACAATAAGTACAATAAAACACTAGACATTAAATAATGTGAATAGAAAAACGTCCAAAGAGATTCTGTTGAAGTTTTGAACTTTGTCTGAAGATCATGCAAAAATAATACACTTTCCGAGCAGAGGTAATGTGTGTGTCAGCTCTAAAACAAGAGCAAACAATAATCTAACAGTATAAACCTTATTATCCTTTTGATATATTGTTTACATCATATATCTTCATATGCACACCATTGCACCGGTATATGGACATTGCTCAGGTCTTCAACCTAATGGTCTATCTAATGCACATACTTAGATATATAGATGGATCTTTATCTCAGGATAAAGAATGTATGCTTGATCATGATAGTGATGTTTCAGGTCTTACTTTATCTCGACCTTGTCAAGTCAATAGTTTGACTTAATTATTCCAACGAATTTGAATCTCTATTCTTATATAAAGGGCTTGCATCAAGAGGCCAGTCGAAAATCAGACTTTAGAGAAAGATTGCCATCTTTTTTTTAGATTGGAGATAAATCCTCAATATCATATCATGTTATTAATTGTGTCCTCAATCTAATTCCTTAGATTAATAACTACATGGTACTCAAGATGGTCATGGTACATAATCATAAGTATTCAACGGTACCTTTAATAAAGTGAAAACATAGACATTTTATTAGATGAAAACGATAACTCTCATTGCATTAGTTGGTCGCGAAGGGCTTACATGTCCAACATCATATTTATATCATATAATTTTTTATGTCATTTTTGTTTATATCATTATACTCCTTTGTAAAGCATACTTTTAGAATAACATTAATATATAAGGATTAACTTATATCTATAGAGGTTTACATTATCACTTTGAAATATATGTAAGATGATTTATATTTATATGAAAAGATTATATTTTTGAAACATCAATCCTTGAATGTTTTAATGGTTGAACAAAAGAGTAAACTGAAATAAGATATAATTATTTTATGTTAGACAAATATCTTGTTGTACATATTGCAAAGTTCTCTATATCACATCTTAAAATTCTAAGAAAAAGTGACATTGACACTGTTTTGATAAAGATGTTGTTAATGGTGATCAAGAATAAGAGACTTTAGAAGACTTGTTCATTTGAAGTTATCAAGTCTATTTGTAATAATATGGATAATAGTTTTAATTTCTACAGAGCCTTTATTAGAAACAGTCAGTTACATGTATATTTTTAGTATTATATACAAGTACAAGTTCTTATGGACAAGCACATTCTTCAATATTCATTGTATTGCATATTTCAAAAATTGTTGCACTAGTACATGACCATGAATATAATTATTTTTACATTAACATGTATCTTGAAACACCAGCATATTCTTTAATAAATCCAAATTGAAGTGAAATCTTACTTTTAAACCAATACACTTTCAATAGTTGATCATTTTGAACTTAGTCATTTCAATGAACCTTGAACCTTATTTGAAGTTTTGCACTTGTATGAAATTTTGTACACCACAACATATTAGACATTGAACTACTCTTTATGTGTGTTTTTGTACCGATGCACTCATATATGCCACGATGCACTGATACATTAGGCATTTCTTGAAATGGTCTATTGAATATTTTTTGTTCTTAGGGATCTCTCGAAACTCAATTGTGAGTTATTTTGTTTGCTCAAAGGAATATCTAACCTTGCAAAGTGTTTTCATTTCTTTGCATTCTTCACAACCTCAAGATTTTCTCTCTCAAAAGTCTTCTACTTTGATTCTAATTCGATTTGCATTTATATTCTTGAATGCGCTAAAGAATTTATTAAAATAATTTTATTTTACTTTATTATTGGATAAGAGGCAAAAGGGAGGTTTGACCTCGCACATCAAGAAAATCATGGAATATGTGGATCATATAAGAAAGCATTAGGTAATCGTATGACAGATATAACAACTACATAAAAAAATCATCACAACATGAATACACATGTATATATAAATTATAGCACCTCAAACATTGTATCACATCTAATAATCATAAAGTATTGTATTATCTTATAAGTAGTGGGGGATACTACTAGTCAACTTGGAATTAAGCATTTTGGGTTGTGGTGAAGGGCTCTAGCTGGCCACAAGAGCAGCAGTTGTATGGGATAATAATCAGAAAGTCTGGTAGTAGTTTATAAGTAGTGGGGAATACTACTAGTCAATTGGTCTTATGTATTTTGGGTTATGGTGAATGGATCCAGTTGGACCCAAGCTCAACAGGTTGTTTGGGCATGCAGTTTTCTATAATGGATCGGGTCTAGGTCTTGGGATGTTACAAATAGTAAGAGGAAATTCTCTCTAATAGTGGAAAAGGAAACCCAAGACTAGAGCCACCCCTTCCATAGAGTTAAGAGTAAAGGTTTATCCAAGAGGTATCGTCGCCAATATTACTAAGAATAGTTCATGTCCATTACGCAACAAGGATGTTGTGAAAATAAGTGAGAGTGATTATAGCACTACAAACAAAATACAACATATATTAATCACAAAGTGTGATAGTAGCTTACAAGTAGTATGGGTTGCTATTAGATAACATGGGTTTAAGCATTTTGGGTTGAGATCATGGGCTCAAGTCGAGCTCAAACCCAACATGTGGCACGATCCAATAATTCCCTATAACGGACCGAGTCTAGGCCTCAGAATGTCCTATAAATATTTTTCACATTGTTTTAGTAGCCACATGAGTACAAAAATGTTACCTTCGGTGCATATATTTTTCAAACCAAAGAGACCTCCTGAATTGAGTACAATTTGATGATTGTTGTACTCTGAGCATGATGAGAAAAATATGAGGTTCCTACAAATCAAGAGATGATTCTCTCCTTCTTGTTCATTGAGAAGTAATCTATATATGATCACCTCTCTCTCCCGTAGATATTGTCTCACAAAATTCTCTTCTTCATCAGAGGTACGAGGTACACAAAGGAAGACGACATCTATTCTTATTGGACATACTAGCATAAGACACATGGAGATAGATGGTGTAGCTATGGGAGGTGGGGGCATTGAGGAATAGTGGACGACCTTGAGTTGGAAGGGAATAGATCTCTTCTTTCTCTCTTTTGAGTAGAACTTGAATTTCAATGAATTGAATTGAATCATTATATAGTCAACTCTCTCCCTCTTTATAAGGAAAAAGAGTACATTCACTTTTGTTTTTATGGGGATTTATCTCCACAATTAATCAATCACTAATTCAAGTTGTAGTTCGACTTTATCTTTGATAAATGTGAAATTATATCTTTATAGTTACCACAGAGTATCTCTTTTTGACAATTACAAAATAATCATCTAAATAAATGAATTATATTCATTAGTCCAAGACTAAATGCGAATCTTATCTACATTTAATTAATGAAGAATGTGAATCTAATTTACATTAAAAATAGTATACTATGTGAATCAAGTTCACGTAAATCCCAATAATAAATGTGAATCATGTTCACATTAACTCTATTTATTGTTAGTTCATGTTCACATTAATTAAGGTAGATTCATGTGAGTCACATTAAAATACTCTTACTGATCACTCAACATAATCTTTATTAGTTCAATGAACAATTTATCATATGTACGACTTGTTGGACATGCGAGCCCACGACAAGCCATTATGCAATAAATGTTACTATGATTATCATTCCATGATCTAAAATGAAGAATGACTAATTTGTATACTAGGTCCCTTAGTAAAATTGGGGTTATGTACCATGGTCATCTTAATGACCATACAACTGTTGATATAATTGTTGAGTCATAAAGGCTGGTGCTTGGATGAATACCTAAAGAGTTAGATTGAGGAGTCATCAAGCACCATTAAATGATTATTCAGAGATGATATCCATCATGAGAAGGAGATGGCAATCCTTTCTCTAAAGGCTAATATCTGACTGACCTCTTGATGTAGGTCATCTTCATATGAATAGAGATTTGGAGATGTCATATTAGTTAGATCAAAGAGTTGACTTAACGAGATCGAGATAACTAAAGTCCTATGTCGTATGTTGTCACGATATAGGCACACATCCTTTGATTGGAAATAGATGTATTACTATATGTTTGAGTATGTACATTTGGCAGACCAATAGGTTGATGGCATAACCAAGGTCTATACACCAATGCGCCGGTGTGCATGCAAGGGGCATATAAGTAATATGATCTCTCAAAGGAATCATACAGGTTCATTTTTGAACCGGAAGACATTATCTCACTCATGAGATATTAGGAAGAATCAAATTCCTTACACAGTCGTTTCACTTTGGAAGCTTGCTTGAGTTTATAGGTTTGATATATGCTTTTGGAAAGTATATGATCAAGACCTAGGTATGATATATGCTTTTGGAAAATATATGATTGATACCGACTCCTAATAACCAATTAGAAAGTTAGTGATAAAACCCTGAAATAGACAATGTAAAAAAGATCTAAAACTTCAGGTTTGTTCTTTGTCTTCTAGTACGTAGGATGTGTATTAGGAATACATGAGGGTGATGTGATCGTAAGCGATTGTATAACCATGACACTTCCATTCATAGGGAGTGATGAAATGGGTCTGGATTTTAGTGAGTCCTCTCAATAGAGGAGTGATCTAATCTTTGGTCCAAATGTTAGATAATAATATGAATGTGATTCAAATGTAATGAGAAGATTAGATCTACGGCATTGATTTAATAAAGCATCTTTGGGAGGTCCGCAAGATCTGGATTTGAGATGCAATCTCAATATCCAAGTCACTATATCTGGAACAATATAATTGCCCTGTCCTTATCTCCTAGTATCCGTGGAGAAAGCGCATTATCCTTGAAAGAGTTCATGGAAAATTCCACTATTGATATACGTATCCGATTATTGACAAAATAAATAATTAAATGTGCTTTAATTATCATGAATAATATGAATTTGATTCATATTATAAGGAGAGTTATCTGATATAATTTAATAAGATATAATTATCAAAGATGTGAATAATGTGATTGTGATTCATATTATTTCAGCACATGACAATGGAGATCCAAGATGATTAAATGTGATTTAATTATCGTGGATATAAGCAATGTGGATAGCACTATCCAATTATCCATATATATTATAAATGTGATTTATAATATATCGACGAGAGCCTATTATGATTTATATTTGTTGATTAAATTATTGATGTGAATTGGATTCACATTGGATAATTAATTGAAAATATAATTTACATTTTCTTTTGGATTGTGAATGTGATTCACAAATTTCCATTGGCATAATCGCAATGTTCACAAGATAATTATGAAATATTTTTGTGAAATAACTTACAGTAAATATTGTTGTAAATCTTAGAGATATCATGAGATAATTAGATCTCATGGGATAATTGAGTGCCCCCCCTCTTTTTAGGGGACATGGTCAATCTTCCCATTATCTCCAATATTAATTTATTAATTTGATTTGAAATTAATTTATATTGATTTATATATATATATATTAATTTAAATTAAAATAATTATTGTTATTTTTTCACATCAAGATCATGACCATTGAAAGAAACACAAGTCAATCTCAGTCAATGATTTTGTGTTGTTCATGGATTGAGATCCATGGATCCCAAAATACTATATAAGAAGAAGTACCCCTTGCTCTTCAAATGGCATTAATCCATATGCTCTCTCTCTCTCTCATTTTCTACATTCCAAGTCTCTCTCTCTCTCATTGTGGTCAACCACCACAGAGCCATAGAGAGAGTCGTCATCGCCACATCATCATCGTTATGCTACCAGATTGTTTGCCCGTGGATCTCTTTCTCCTTTTATGTGTCGCACTCATGAAGAAGACATTAGATCTCGTATGATGAGATGAGATCAAGGGATCCGCCACTTGTATCATCAACATGGATTGCGAGGAGCATGCATCTCATCAACATGCTCGCAAGCGTCTCCTCCGTCGGATCTAACTTAAGACGGGAGGTCTCTTCATTTAGAGACTCAATCGCAATCACGCTTCAAGAGGTAACACTAGTACTTATTTGTGGTTTAGATGAAATGATCCGAGAAGTGTTCTTCGATCATGTAGTTTCATGGCATTGAAATTTTTAAATTCCATTGCCCGGAGTAACTAGTGCGAATAATCGCTCTCGATCGCATAAGATGCGATCCTCACACTTACATGATGCTCTTAAGGATCTTAACATATACTTCATGTTGTATCATAGCCTTGGGTCAGAGGTTTTATATACGATCCATAAACATAGGAAGTCTTGGGCTCATTAGGGCTGGCAAAAAATTTATCGCATTTCATTCTTGTAGCCTTATTTTGTGATTATTTTCGAACTTGTTTAACATGTTTAAACGTGAAATTTTCACTTGTATAATGTTTTCCAATAAATAAATAAATTGTGGGATTTGAGTTTGCATGATTTGGAATCTGATAACTCAAGATATGATCATTTTAATGAACAAATATTCATTATTTTGGGGATGGTGAATCATTATGTGATTAAAAAGTTAATTATAATTTTAAATGATTGTAAATGCATGCTAATCACTTGTGTTATGTTATAAATCAAATTTGAAAACTTTGAAAACTTACGTTGCATGGTTTGGATTTAAATTGATTAAGATATAATACTTTTACTGAGTGAGGGTCACTGCTGGAAATTACATTCCTGATCAAGAACCTTGTGATTGTCATTTAAGAAATTAGTGAATTTAATGGTTAATTTCCAGGAATAATTATAGATAAATATTTGAGAAATATTTGATGATAATTATTTCCTTAAATGACATTGCTTTAATCAATAATTGATTAGATGCGATCTAGATCACAATTGGTTACTCAATCTACTTTCCAACAAACAAAGTTGCTTGAATAGGGTTGGGAATTTGTTTAGAAAATTTCCTTATAATCAAAATGGTTTTGATTATTACTATATGGTATAACTTCGTTTGAAAAACCGATTATCAACTCAAGTACAAAGTGATCAATTTTGATATCATCCTTTCTTTAGGTAGATATGATGTCTAGTCGAGGAGCATTGGGGTAGCAGGTTGCACAGTATGTGGTACACTCCCGTCGGTACTGGCCATGACAATGGGTAGGGAAGTGATAACGCTAGAGAGATCATGATGTATTTTTCTATTTATTAAAAATCGAATGATACATATTTGAGATAATATCATATTTCAAGTAATTATAAAGAATTTTTGTTGGATATTAATTGGATCATTGATTTAATGTGATTAGATTTATTGGAATCCAATTAAAATTAAAACACTCTATTATAAATAGAGTTGTATTTCCTTTGAAGAATTAATCATAATGAAAATCATTCGTAATGATTAAATAGAATTCGAACATGATATGGAGGATTACATAAGTGACATTCACGGTCTCCTGTCAAGGCGAAGGGTTCCGTCAATAAGGATTATGTGTAGGAGACGCATGTCCAAAATGATAGATCCTACATACAAGTGCATCTGGATCAGGCTATTTGCTTCTCAAAAGAGTAAGGTTGTATGCGTAGTGACCCTAATACCTGGTCCTCATATTATTAGGGCGATATTGGATTGCGCATAGAGAGTGTTATTCCTGTTGACAGTTGGTTCAATTAATAACGGGTCAACATCATCTTAGGGGTAGTGGGCCTAGGTGTTAAAGACCGAATTGGGATGCAAGTTGGACTTGCAAGATGGAATGCGTTCCCACTTGTTTTTATCTGAGTTACAGGTTCTCATACTATTAGGGTGTGACAAAGATAAGGAAAGAGATCCCAGATCTTGCTTGAGATATAGTGGCGAGTATATATATTACATAAAAAGTGATTAAGGGAATGAACTTTCAGTGTTGACAAGGCAGGAAAACTTTGATATAAAAATTCAAAAATCAAAGTAAAACATATATTTGTATATATTTATGAAAATTTCTTATTTCAGATAATCCTTCATTAAACCCACTCAATATTGTAGTCAATAACAATCAGTATATTATCATGGATTGGATCCATAATCAAGATATTGTACTTGCAGATGGACACATAATGTATGCGGTTGAAATGTGCAAGTTTCCTCATAACAATAAGGAATGACAATTAAATAGATAATAGGACTAAAATCCTAGGGTATGTATGTCTCTATAATCTTGATCTCTCATCGAATGTACTTTGGAAGTGACATGTCAACGATAGTTGTAATTATAAAGTAATCCTTATAAAATCTAAGAAGATGTTCTGGCATACATATGTGCTCTTGACATTTAATCATGAATGACATGGTTCACGCATCATGCAGAATGGTGACTCCAAAGGAGATGATGTATTCAAAATGTTTGAGTACCTACTTGAACCAAGGTCTAGATGTATGTAGATATGATGAGTGTCATCATTCTACTAGCTATACTCTAGTCATTCACGAAGCTTCATAATATTCATACTATATGAATTGAATGAAGCATGTATAAATGTTGAAATACTCTTAGACTAAAATCTTTTGAGTTCAACATAAGAGATCCTTAGTCTTAAGCAATGGGTTCTTATAGATGAAAGGAGAACAGTAGAAGTATGGGTCTAACCCAAGTGAGAAGGAAAGTCAAGGAGTTGATTGTACTTTTGTAACTTCCATAGGACATCTAAATAGTTGGATGAATGCCAGTACAACAATAAGGCAATGTACTGATAGTGTGACTATCTAGACTATCTTGGATACTTAGAGAAGGACCCAGATAGTGCATTGAAATAATCTATATCTAAATCTGATCATTGAAATTGACTTACTTATTGGATAATATTAGAAGCCTGATAATTGTATCTCATTCTTCTAATGACATTCACAATTGATTGCATATGTTTTAGAAGACTAGAAAATTTGATCTTAAGGCTTAATAGTCATCTACATGGATATTGATGTAATAGTTGCAACAATCTCTATTGGATAGATATCTTTCATATTTTTATGAGAGAGCCCTCAGTCTTAGATAACGTCTCTATGATCTAGATTGTAAAATACACTCATTGTTTATTTCTAAATGTTGAAATAAACATGAATTTCGGAATAGGCCTAACATAAAAAGTTATGATGGATATTTTTTAGATAGTAATCTAATATCTAGATGACTCTACTAAATTAGAAAATTAATGAAGGGTTCATTAACATTTCTAATACTGAAAATTAAAACTTCAAAAATCAATAGGAGGATAATGATCATTAGACAATGATCTGGCATCAAGTCTTGGACATATGTTTGTTGACGAGATCAATAAACTAGTAAGAAATGAAATTTTAGAATGTCTGAAATTTCAAATCTTACATACTTTTGAATATTATATTTAAAGTAGAAAATGTCCAATGCACCCTTCTCTAGGAATGGTGTAAGATGTCAAGGTATTCAATATCTCATACATATTGATGTATGTGTATCATCTATATCATGATAATTCATAATTTTGGTTTAGAACCAACGTTTGAAGGAAGATGGAATGCATTTGATCTAACCTATGTATCATGTACATAATATATGAGTTCTTGGAATACCTTATGAAGAAAGGAATATCATTCCTATCTCACTCCTAATACATCTAAACTCAATAGAGTTATATGATGATACAATTTGATCATGTGTGACATGATTTGATCAATGATGAATATTAGCATAATCACCTCTTAGTTTCCGAGGTATATATGTGGTAGAAATTACAATATATATGTAATGAGGTTCCTTGCAGGAAAGCTGGAATTTAGCATCAGTGAGTGCTACTTCATTAGGAAAATAAAGTATGATATTGGATACCTACTTTATGACCTTCAGATTCTTTAGAAATTTCATATCTGAGAATGCGATTCTTAGAGGATGACTCTCTCGAGAATTAATATGAAATGAAGTGAAGGAACTAATTGAATCTTGGGAAGATAATGAGGATCATGAAATTGGGAATTAAAAGGATAATTAAAGACGAAACACTAATACCTCCACAAATAAGTTTGAGGATGGATTTTATGTGTTAGTTAATTTTGAAAATGATAAGACTTCATGTGATGAAGTTCCTAAGGATCATGACATGGAAAGATGGATTTTAGCAATAAAGTCTATAGTAGACTTCATATACAAGTCTTGTATATGGAAACTTGGGGATCCACCTGTATGGGTAAAACCTATTAAGGTGTAAACAAATCTTCAAGATAAAGGGGGAACCAGATGAGAAGGTTGAGACCTTCAAAGCACGACTCGTATCCACGAGATACACATGAAGAGAATACAACATTTACGGTGAGACTTGCTCTTCAATGACCTTACTTAAACCCATAAAAGTATTGCTAACTATAGCTACACAACTTGACTTTGACATCTTCAAGATGGAAGTCAATATTGCATTCCTCTATGAATATCTCTAAGGTTATTCACATGAAGTATCCCCAGGGCTTCATGGCTGAGGAAAGTAGGGTGTGTAAGCTTAATAAACACCATCTATGGACTCAAATGAGCTTTTTGTAGTTGGAACATCAGATTTGATGAAATTATAAAGGTTATGATTTTATATAATCTTGGTGAAGCATATGACGCTTAGTGGGAGTTCCAATGTATTCATCGTGCTAAATGTAGATGATATCCTAATCATTTGGAATGATGTAAGGATAATAGTAAGTACTTTATGGACTGGTTATTCCATACCTTGAGATATTATCTCAAGTACACCTCTTACATCTTAGTTTTGAAGTTGTTCAGAAGCAAAGAGAAGAGGGTTTTGTTATGGTCCAATTAGTGTTACACATTGTACATGTTCTATTTTTGGAAAATTCCAAGAAAGGCTTCTTTTCCTTAAGACGTACTAACCTGTCTAAAGGGATATAACCTCAAGGAGTTGAGGAAGTGAATGCTAAAACTACTTGCCCTGTGCATCAGTTATGAGAATCCAGGTGTTTGCAAGATGTGTGCAAAAATCAGGTGTTTGTCATGTAGTGAGATTAGTAAACTGTTACTAATCCTACTATGGAAATAAAACTCTTAATTGAAGTAATAACAATATCTTCAAAGATGAAAAGACTTTAGAGATAGTGATCTCAAAGTCTTATCTTCAAGAACTTAAGACTTTATAGATAATGATCTAAAAAGTCATAACTCCAGGTACCTTAGGAGTTAGAGATCTTCAAGAATAAGGGTATTCTGGTAAGGGTTATAGAAATACCGGCTATTATAATTATTAATCTAAATTATCAAGTACACTATAACTGACAAAATTGAGTATTTGTTGCATAAGAAGCAATATTCGCATTGGATGCGAACATTGTTACTAAGGGATATGCAAGTACCGTAAAAGGACTTGGCGTAGTCTCTTAGGAATAGAGTGATGGATCAGTTACCAAGATATTTTTCTAAATAGCCTATGATTGTAACATGAATGTGGGTCTAAATATTATCCCATTAATGGATATTTGGGCTAGTAGGAGATTATTAGACATGCGAGCCAATGGCGAACCATTATGCAATAAATGCTATTGCCAGTATCATTCCCTGATCTGAAATGAAGAGTTACTAAATTGCATAATAGGTACCTTAGTACAATTGGGGTTATGTACCATGGTCATCTTAATAATCATACAGTTATTGATAATTGTTAAATCATAGAGGTTGGTGCTTGGATGAATATCTGAAGCGTTAGATTGAGGACTCATCAAGTACCATCAAATAATTATTAAGAGAGGATCTCCGGCCTGGGAAGGAGATGGAAATCCTTTCTTTAAAGGATGGTATCTGATCGACCTCTTGATGCGGGTCCTCTGCATATGAATAGAGATTCGGAGGTGTCAGATTAGTTAGGTCAAAAATTTGACTTAATGATATCGAGATAACCGAAGTCCTATGTCATATTCTATCACGATATAGGCATGCATCCTCTGATCGGAGACAGATGTGTTACTATATGTCTGAGTATGTACATTTGGCAGACCAAAAGGTTGATGAACTAACCAAGGTCTATATACGGACGTGTTGGTGTGCATGCACGGGCATATGAGTAATACCATCTCTCAAAGGGATTATGCTAGTTTATTGTTGAACCAAAAGAAATGAGATCACTCATGAGATACTGGGTAGAATCAAATTCCATGCATGGTCATATCACTTTGGAAGCTTGACTTAATTTGTAGGCTTGACATATGTTTTTGGAAAGTATAAGATCAAGATTAAAGTATTGAAGGATATGGAATAATCTTTCAGTGCATCACGGAAGTGTGATGATCGTATCATATACAATCAAGAACGACTAGTCACACTAGTTGTTCTATGCAACGGAATTTCAAAAAAAATCATGCAATGAAACCACATGATCTAAGAACGATTCTCAGATCGTTTCATCTAAACCACATCAAGGATAAAGGAATACCTCTTATAGCATGATTGCGATCAAGTCTCTACGAAAAGAGACCTCCTGTCTCAAGTTGGATCTTCGGAGAAGACGCTTGCGAGCGCGGGGATGAACCGTATGATCCTCACAATCCAAGATGTTGATCCAAGCGTGGGAACTCCTGATCTCGTTGCACGAGATCGAACGTCCTCTTTGTAAGCGAGGCACACCAAAGAAGATGGAGAACCGAGAGTCATCGAAGCAGTGGCACAACGGTGAAGCGATGACTAATTCTTTTTCTCTCTAGGGTTAAGTGTACGACCACCAATGAATTGAGAAGAAGAGAGGGCGTGAAGGTAGAGAGAGAGAGGGGAGAGAGCTTGTTATTAACTTGTTAATCCTTTGAGAGCATGGAGGGCCTCACTTTATATTGGGTTTTGGGAGTCCATGGATCACAATCCATGGACTACACAAAATCAATGGATGAGATTGATTTGTGTTTCTTGCAATGCCCAAGATGTTGTTGGTAAAAACACAACAACAATTAACTCAATTTAGATAAAATCTATAAAATAATTTAATCCTAAATTAAATGAAGATTTCATGGAAAATTTGGATGGAAATCTCACTCTCCATATTTACAGTGGACGGCCACCAACTTCCATAGAGAATTGGTGGTCGTCCACCCCTCCAATATGGAAGGGTGGATTTCCATGCAATCTCATGTAATCTTGTTGAGATTTCATGATTCCTTGGAAATCTCCATGATTTTACAAGAACACTTGTTGTAAATTATTATAAAATAATAATTCATAATTATTTTAAGAATATTGCAATCTTGCCATTGGAAATTTGTGATCACATTCACAACCAAAAAATAAAATCTGATTTACATATTCAATTAATTATCCAATGTGAATCCAATTCACAACAATAATTAATCAACAAATATAAATCATAATAAGCTCTCTCTAATACATTATAAATCACATTTATAATATATTATGAATAATTGAATATTTTCTATCCACGTTATTCCTATCCATAATAATTAAATCACATTTAATTATATTGGATAATCATTCGCATGCATCCCAATAACGTGAATCAAATTCACATCATTCAAGATAACTAAATCACATTTAACTATCCATTTCTCAATACTGAGATATAATTCAACTATGGAATTATTCTTGAACCCTTTCAATAATAATGCGCTTTCTCCACAGATACTTGGAGATAAGGATAGGATGATTGTATTGTTCCACGTATAGTGACTTGGATGTCGAGATCACATCTCAAATCCAGGTCTCACAAACCTATCATAGATGCTTGATTAAATCGAGACTGCAAATCTAATCTTCTCATTCCATCTGAATCTCATTCAGATCAATGTTCAACACTTGGACCGAGATCAGATTACTTCTCTGCTGAGAGGAGTCACTAAAATCCAAACCTGTTTCATCACTAAATCAAAATGGAAGCGTCATGGTTATACATTTGTTTATGATCACATCACCCTCAGGTCTTCCTAACACCTGTACATCCTGCAAACTGGAAGAGCTATGATAAAAGCAAAGATAAAGATCGATTTATACTATCATCTTCAAGGTATTATAATCAAGTTTCTCAATCTTGGTCATCAGGAATTGGTATCTATCATATGCTTTCCCAAAGCATATATCAAACCTTCAAATTCTTTCATGCTTCCAAAAGCACGACAACCATGCATGGAATTTGATCGGTTCCAATATCTCATGAGTGATCTCATGTCTTCCGATTCACAAGTGAACCTGTATAATCCCTTTGAGATATCGTATTACTCGTATGCCCTTACATGCACAGCAGTTCGCCGGTATATAGACCTTGGTTAGGTCATCAACCTATTGGAATGTCTGATGTACACACTCAAACATATAGTAACACGTCTGTCTATTGTTAGAGGATGCGTGCCTATATTGTGACATCATTCAACATAGGACTTATGTTATCTCGATCTCGTTACGTCAACCCTTTGACCTAACTGATCTGACACCTCCGAATCACTATTCCTATGCAGAGAACCTACATCAATAGGTCGATCATATATCAGCCTAATGAGAAAGGATTGCCATCTCCTACTCAGACTGGAGATCATCTCTTAACAATCATTTGACGGTGCTTGATGAGTCCTCAATCTAACTCCTTAGATATTCATCCAAGCACCAACTTTTATGATTCAATTAATGAATCAACAGCTCTATGATTATCAAAATGGTCATGATACATAACCCTAATTGTACAGAGGGACCTTGTAGTGCATTCATTCATTTAATCTCTAAAAGAGAGTGAAACAATCAATAACTTTTATTGATAAATCATATATTACAATAACATTTATTGCAAGAATGGTTCGCCTCAGGCTCACATGGCTAACAATCTCTCACTAGCCCTGAAAACCATTTAGGAACAATCCTTAAACCCACTCATTACATGCTGGTCGAAAACCTTCTGTGTCAGAGGTTTAGTAAGAGGATCAGCAACATTGCCGGCAGAGGCCACCTTTGTGATGACGATATCACCACGCTTTTGAATCTCCCGAATGATGTGGTATTTCCTTTCCATGTACTTGCTCTTTTGATGCCATCTGGGTTCCTTCGCCTGGACAATGGCTCCCGTGTTATCATATAGTAACGAGATGGGAGTATTAGAGGAAACTATGCCAAGTTTCAGAATGAACTTGCGCAACCACACTGCCTCCTTTGCAGCATCTGATGCAGCAATATAATCAGCTTCTGTTGTTGAATCTGTTGTAGGGTCCTGTTTCTTGTTTCTCCAGCTCACAACACCATCATTCAACAAGAACACAAATCCTAATGTCAACTTTTGATCATCAATATCCAACTGGAAGTCTGAATCTGTATATACCAAGACTTAGAGATAACCATCTCCATAGACCAAGATGTAATCTTGCGTCTGTCTTAGATATTTGAAAATGTTCTTTACTGCATTCCAGTGTTGCTCTCCATAGCAGGATTGGTAACGACTTACCACTCCTACTGCGTGGCAGATATCTAGCCTAGTACACATCATGGCGTACATTAAGCTTCCTACAGTTGATGCATAGGGGCATCCGGCCATGGCCTTTTTTCCTCAATACTTTGAGGAGCCATACCTTTAGATAGGTGGATACTGTGTCTTAAGGAGAGGAATCCTTTCTTAGAACCATATGGAAATGTTCAAGAATCTTCTTAATGTATCCATGTTGTGATAATCCAAATATTTGCTTTTCTCGATTTTTGAACAACTTCAGGCCTAAGATGTAAGAGTCTTTTCCAAGATCTTTCATCTCAAAGGTATGAGATAGTCAAATTTTCACACTGGTCATCATCCATGTATCATTCCCAATGATAAGGATGATCTACGTAAAGTACGATGAACACAATGGCGCTCCCGCTAAGATTCTTGTATACACAAGATTCATCAGGATTCTGCATAAAATCATAACTCCTTATGGTTTCGTCAAATCTGATGTTCCGATTACTAGAAGCTTGTTTGAGCACATAGATGGATTTCTTCAGCTTGCATACTTTGCCATCCTCAACTATGAAGTCCTACGGCTGCACCATATAGATATACTCCTCGACATATCCATTGAGGAAGGTCGTCTTGACGTCCATATGCCAGATGTCATGGTCAAGAGATGCAGCCATAGCCAGCAGTGTCCTGATGGACTTAAGCATAGCCATAGAAGAGAACATCTCATCATAGTCGATGTCATCTCTCTGTGTGTATCCCTTGGCTATGGGGTTCAATCATTGCCTACTTGTGAATATTGTATTTGAGGTAAAATGACTAGGATGCCTTTTCGTAACAAGATTACATGATGCGAAGGTATTCTTGACCTAATACATACTGATGTATGTGGTCCCTTCAGTACCGTGACTCGAAATGGATGTCGATATTATTTGACGTTTATTGATGACCATTTATGATACGGATTTATCTTCCTACTATGTCATAAATCTGAAACCTTTGAAAAGTTCAATGAGTTTAAGGTTTTGGTTGAGAACCAAACTGATAGGAAGATTAAACAGATTTGATCTAACCGAGATGGCGAGTACCTCTCAGATGAATTCGAGGAATACCTTAAAGAGAATGGAATTGTCTCCAACCTCACTCCTCCTGGAACCCCCCAACTTAATGGTGTTGCTGAAAGACGTAACATGACTATCATGGATATGGTCCGATCAATGATGAGCAAAGCACATTTACCTCAGTTTCTGGGGATATGCAGTAGAGACTGCAATATATATCCTTAATAAGATTCCTAGCAAATATGTACCCTAGAATCCTCATGAGCTCTGGTATAGAAACAAACCTAGTGTTAATCACTTGAGGGTTTGGGGTTGCTTGGCTCATAAAAAAAACATTGATGTAAATAAATCAGAATCCTACTCTCACGAGTGTTACTTCATTGGGTATGTAAAAGATGGTATTGGATACCAACTTTATGACCCTGAGACCCAAAAGGTTTTCATATCTAGGGATGTGAAGTTTATGGAGGATGATTTCCTTAAAGGACAAGAGAAAAATGAAGTAGAGGAATTCATTGAATCCCCTGAGGATTCAGAGCTTCTTGAACCAGAAACTGAAGAGATAAATAAAGATGAAACACCCATACCTATTTGAATGAGTTTAACGGTGGTTGCACCACTTGAAAGGTATGGATTCCATGTGTCAGGTGAAACTGACAATGACCTCGCTTCATTTGATGAAGCACTCGCGGATCACGACATGGATAGATGGATGCTAGCAATGAAGTCTGAAATTGACTCCATGCATAAGTATGGTGTATGGACCCTAGAGGATCCACCTAAATGGGTAAAACCCATAGGGTGTAAATGGATCTTCAAGATAAAGAGGGGGCCTGATGGGAAGTAGAGACTTTCAAAGCACGAGTGCTGCAACACTTGCATCACATCACATATGGATGACTATCTCCCCTTCCTCTAGATTCCTTATTTCCTAAAACAGATGCAACACATTGCATACATGAATAGAAGCACTAGAATCAACAACCCAACTTCCTTCTTATCCAACGAGAATGCTTGTTTTAATGATCAAAGTAGATTTCATACCTGCAGGGGCTTTTCCTTTGTCGACCGACTTCAGGTATCCCGGGCAATTACGCCTCCAATGCCCCGGCTTCTTGCAGTGGTGACAAATATCAGTTTTCTTCGATGCTATCAACGTGGATGCACCATAGGATGAGCCAACATCTTGACTCTTCTTCTTTCTCTTATAATCTGGGCCCTTCTGAGAACCTTGCTTCCGACCGTGCTTTCCTTTGACTTGTTCAACCATTGCACTGGCAGAGGGGTCATCTTTCCTCATTATATCTTAAGCAGACTTTAATGCAGCTAACGGCCCAACGTTAGTAAAATCAACTTTGCTAATGTGGAACGTGACTACAAAGTTGTTGAAAGACTTGGGGAGCGACAGCAGCATGAAATCAACCTGCATGTCTGAATCCATGAAAGCTCCCAGGGTTTCCAATTCAGAGAGGTACCCTAACATTTTGAGTACATGTTCTCTGACAGAAGTCCCTTCTTGCATCTTGCAGCGAATAATCTCTTTTATTACATTATAACATTGTGTGCGGTTCACATCACCGAACATTTCTTTCAGATTCAACATAACCTCTTGGCAATGGTTCATCTCCACATGCTGCTTGTGAAGCACAATAGATAAGAGCCAAGAATATATCATCTTGTCATATTATGATCTTCATCATATTTCTAGATAAATTTGATATCTTCTGGAATCTTTGGGTTTGCAAGCTTGTCCTTTGATAGCACATATGAAATGTGCTCAGCAGAAAGAACAAGATCTAAATTTTGTATCAAATCCGAATGATTTGGTCCGGTCAACTGATTGACCTCCAGGAGCCTTGCTCAGAGGGTTCATGGACTTCATTTCTGAAATTAAGAATGCACTATATTAGAACATATAAATAATTATAAATTCATTTTAAAAACTTTTGATTAAATAATTTTAAATAAAATTAGTCTTGCCATTTCAACTGTGAATGTCCATTCCCTTATTTACTTTAGAAGTAAGAGATATACTTACCACTATATCTCTAACAATAACTGGGATCTCCTCTTTATCTTAAGCACATCCCAATAATATGAGAACCTGTAACTCGAATAAAGAGAATCTGGAACATATTCCGTCTTGCAAGTACAACTTGCATTTCCCAATTCGATCTTTAACACCCGAGCCCACCACCCCTAAGATGATGTTGACCCATTGCTAACTGAACCAACCATCAACAGGCTTAAAACTCGATATACGCACTTCAATATTGCCCTAATAATATGAGAACCCGATATTGGGGTCACTACGTATACGACCTTACTCTTTCGAGAAGCAAAGAACCCGATCCAAATGAATTGTATACAAGAGCTGTCACTTCGGACAAACGCCTCCTACATACAATATCTGGCGACAGAACCCTTTGCCTTAATGGGAGACCATGGATGTCACTTATTTGATCCTCCACCTCATATTCAAATTTTAATTAATTAATATCGTGAATCACATTAACATAATTAATTCTTCTAAGGGAAATACACATCTATTCATAATAGAGTGTTTCAATTGGATATAATCAATTTAATCACATTAAATCAAATATCAATCCAATTCAATCAATAAACTTGATTGTATCATGAAATGATGGTATATTCTCAAAGTACGAATTATTCAAATTTTAATAATTAGAAAAATACACTTGGATCTCTCTCGCATTATCAAGTCCCTACACGTTGTCATGACCAGTACTGACAGGAGTAAGACAGACCGCACAAGGTGCAACCTGCTACCCCAACGCTCCTCGACTAGACACCAGATCCACCTCAGGAAAGGATAATTCCAAATTGATCATTGTGTACTTGAGATGTTCATCGGTTTTTCAACTGAAGTTATACCATATAGTAATAATCAAAACCATTTTGATTATAAGGAAATTTGCTAAATAAATTCCCAATCCTATTCAAGAAAGTTTGTTTGTTGATTGTGTAATCAATTGTGATCTAGATCAAATCTAATCAAATATTGGATGAGGCCATGTCAATTAAGGAAATAATTATTACTAAATATTTCTCAAAATATTTTTCACAATTATTACAGGAAATTAAAGTATCTCAATCAGTTTAAATCCGAATTATGCAAAAATAACTTTCCAAAGTTTGCTAATTTGATTTAAAACAGAACCTAAGTGATTAGCATGCATTTCAAGGTGTTTCAAAATAGTAATTAACTCCTTAATTATTTTAAGATTTGCAGTCCCCGAAACTGTGGATACATGTTCATTAAATCGATCATATCTTGAGAAAACGGAATCCAAATTACATAAACTCAGATCCCACAATTTCCTTATTTAATGGGGAACAAAATCCATTGATTATTTCGTGTTTAAACATTTTTAAATAGGGCCGAAATTATTTACTAAACAGAGACGTGAAAATGAAATGCGACAAAACTTTCGCACCCCTAACTAACCCATGTCTTCCTAGGTTAATGGATCGTATCTAAAACCTCTGACCTAAGGCTCTAATATCACTTGAAGTATATGGAATAATCCTTAAGTGCATCATGGAAGCATGAGGATCGTATCATATACGATCAAGAACGACTAGTCACACTAGTTGTTCTACGCAATGGAATTTTTTAAAAAATCATGCGATGAAATCACGTGATCCAAGAATAATTCTCAGATCGTTTCATCTAAATCACATCAAGGATAAATGAATACCTTTTGTTGCATCGTTGTGATCAATTCTCTACAAAAAGAGACCTTCTGTCTCAAGTCTGGTCTTCGGAGAAGACGCTTGCGAGCGCGGGGATGAACCGTGTGATCCTCTCAATCCAAGATATTGATCCAAGTGTGGGAACTCCTGATCTCATCGCATGAGATTAAATGTCCTCTTTGTGAGCGAGGCATACCAAAGAAGTTGGAGAACCGAGAGTCATCGAAGCGGCGACACAACGGTGAAGTGACGATGAATCTTCTTCTCTCTAGGGTTAGGTGGACGGCCACCAATGAAGAGAGAGGAAGAGAGGTAGTGAATGTAGAGAGAGAGGAGACATCTTGTTGTTAACTTATTAACCCTTTGAGAGCATAAGGTACCTCTTTTTATATAGGATTTTGGGAGTCTATGGATCACAATCCATGGTTTACACAAAATCAATGGATGAGATTGATTTGTGCTTCTTTCAATTGCGAAGATGTTGTTCGTAAAAGCACAACAACAATTAATTCAATTTAGATTAAATCTATAAAATAATTTAATCCTAAATTAAATCAAGATCTCATGGAAAATTTCAACGGAAATGTCACTCTCCATATTTAGAGTGGACGACCACAAATCTCCATAGAAAATTGGTGGTCGTCAACCATTCCAATATGGAAGGGTGGATTTCCACGAAATCTCATGTAATCTTGTTCAGACTTCATGATTCCTTGGAAATCTCCCTGATTTACAACAACACTTGTGGTATATTATTCTACAATATAAATTCATAATTATTTTGAGAATATTGCAATCTTTCCACTGGAAATTTGTGAATCACATTCACAACCCAAAATAAAATTTGATTTACATTTTCAATTAATTATCCAATGTGAATCCAATTCACACCAATAATTAATCAACAAATATAAATTATAATAAGCTCTCTCTAATACAATTAAAATCAAATTTAGAATACATTATGAATAATTGGATATTAATATCCAAATTATTCCTATCCATAGTAATTAAATCACATTAAATTATATTGGATAAGCATTCACATGTAACCAATCATGTGAATCAGAATCACATCATTCAAAATAACTAAATCACATTTAATTATCCATTTCTCAATACTTAGATATAATTCAACTACGAAATTATTCGTGAACCCTTTCAAGAATAATTGTCTTTCTCCGCAGATACTTGGAGATAAGGACATGGTGATTGCATTGTTTTACGCATAGTGACTTCGATGTTGAGATCACATCTCAAATCCAAATCTCACGGACCTCTCATAGATGCTTGATTATATCAAGACCGCAAATCTAATCATCTCATTGCGTCTGAATCTCATTCAGATCAATGTCCAACACTTGGACCAAGATCAGATTACTTCTCTACTGAGAGGAGTCACTAAAATTCAAACTTGTTTCATCACACCCTAGGAATGGAAGC
Source organism: Ottelia alismoides (assembly GCA_037367405.1). Classification (NCBI taxonomy): domain Eukaryota; kingdom Viridiplantae; phylum Streptophyta; class Magnoliopsida; order Alismatales; family Hydrocharitaceae; genus Ottelia; species Ottelia alismoides. The sequence continues at coordinate 400,774 of JAZKJV010007390.1, forward strand.
GTCATGATTATGCAATCGTTTATGATCACATCACCCTCAGGTATTCCTAACACTTGTATATCTTGCATACTGTAAGACCTTTGATAAACCCAATGATAAAGATCAATTTACATTGCCATCTTCAGGATATTATCGTCAAGTTTCTCAATCTTGGTCATCAGGAATTGGTATCGATCATATGCTTTCCCGAAGCATATATCAAACCTTCATATTCTTGTCATGCTTCCAAAGCACGATGACCATGCATGGAATATGATTGGTCCCAATACCTCATGAGTGAGCTCATGTCTTCCGGTTCGCAAGTGAACCTGTATGATCCCTTCGAGAGATCATATTACTCATATGCCCTTACATGCACACTAGCTCGCCGATGTATTAACCTTGGTTAGGTCATCAACCTATTGATCTGCCAAATGTACACACTCAGACATATAATAACACATCTGTCTCTAGTCAGAGGATGTATGTATATATTGTGACAGCATTCAACATAGGACTTAGGTTATCTCTATCTTGTAAAGTCAACCCTTTGACCTAACTGATTTGACACCTCTGAATCACTATTCCTATGCAGAGGCCTGCATCAAGAGGTCGATCAGATATCCACCTAATGAGAAAGGACTTCCATCTCCTACTAAGGCCGGAGATCTTCTCTTAACAATCATTTGACATTGCTTGATAAGTCTTCAATCTAACTCCTTAGATATTCATCCGAGCACCAGTTTTTACGATTCAGTTAATGAATCAACAATTGTACAATTATCAAGACGGCCATGGTACATAGCCTAATTGTATAGATGGACCTTATAGTGCATTCATTCATTTAATCTAAGAAAGGGAGTGAAACAATCAATAACGTTTATTGTTAAATCATATATTACAATAAAATTTATTGTAAGAATGGTTCGCTTCATGCTCAAATGGCTAACAGGTATGATATATGCTTTTGCGATCGATACCAACTCCCAATGGTCAAGTAAGAAACTTATGATTAAACCTTGAAGTAGAGAATGTAAAATACATTTAAAACTTCAAGTTTGTTCTTTGTCTTCTAGTATGTAGGATGTACATGTGTTAGGAATACCTGAGGGTGATGTAATCATAAACAATTGTATAACCATGACACTTCCCTTCTTAGAGAGTGATGAAATAACGTTGGATTTTATAACTACTCTCAATGGAGAAGTGATCTAATCTTGGTCGAAGTGTTGGATAATAATTTGAATATGATTCATATGCAATGAGAAGATTAGATCTACGGCCTTGATTTAATCAAGCATCTTTGGGAGATACGCAAGAACTGGATTTGAGATTTGATCTCAATATCCAAGTTATTTTATGTGGAATAATACAATTGCCATGTCCTTATCCCCAAGTATCCACGGAGAAAGCACATTATCCTTGATCCGAGCATTGAGAAAATGGATAATTGAATGTGATTTAATATCATGAATAATATGAATTTGATTCATATTATAAGGAGAGTTATCTGAGATAATTAAATGTGATTTAATTATCAAATATGTGAATAATGTGAATGTGATTCATATTATTTGAGCACGTAAGAATGGAGATCCAAGATGATTAAATGTTATTTAATTATCATGGATATGAGTAATATGGATAGCGCTATCCAATTATTCATATATATTATAAATGCGATTTATATTATATCAAAGAGAGCCTATTGTGATTTAAATTTTTTTATTAATTATTAATGTGAATTGTATTGACATTGGATAATTAATTGAAAATATAATTTACTTTTTATTTTAGGTTGTGAATGTGATTCACAAATTTCCAATGGCATGATCGCAATGTTCACAAGATAATTATTGATTAATTTTGTGAGATAATTTACAACAAATATTGTTGTAAATCTTGGATATAACATGCGATTATGAGATCTCATGAGATGATTGAGTGGTCGTCCCCCCCTTTTTAGGGGATATGGTCAATCTTCTCAATATCTCAAGATTTATTAATTAGTTTGATTTGAAGTTAATTTATATAGATTTATTGATATATATATATATTAATTTAAAATAAATTAATTATTGTTGTGTTTTCACAATAATATCATGGCCATTGAAATAAACATAAATCAATCTCATCCATTGATTTGATGTTATTGATGGATTGAGATCCATGGATCCCATAATACTATATAAGAAGAGGAACCCCTTTCTCTTCAAATGGCATCAATCCATATGCTCTCTCTATCTCTCATTCTCTACACATCATCTCTCTCTCTCTCTCTCTCACATTTTGGTCGTCCACCAAGGAGCCATAAAGAGAGTCGCCATCGCGACAGCATCGTCATTTTGTTGCCAGATTGGTCGTGGATTTCTGTCTCCTTCAATGTGTCTCGTCCGTGGAGAAGACATCAGATCTCGTATGACGAGATCAGGAGATTCACCACTTGGATCATCAACATGAATTACGACAGAGGTCTCTTCATTTGGAGACTCGATCGTAACCACTCTTCAAGAGGTAACCCTAGTACTTGTTTGAGATGAAACGTTCCGAGAAGTGTTATTGGATGATGTGGTTTCATCGCATTGAAATTTTTTAAATTCCGTTGCTCTGAGCAACTTGTGTGACTAGTCTCTCTCGATGGCATACGATGCGATCCTCACATTTTCATGATGTGCTTAAGGATCTTATCATATCCTTCACGACTCCTATTCAAATAAAGAATTACGGATGCATTCATGAAAACTTGGAAATAAATATATGGAGATTATATCGATCATGTACAAAGACTTGTTATTAGATTAGATTTCAATATCATAATATTTAATCACATGAGTTATTTGATTGAGTGAAATATCGAAGAAATTTTCCAATTTACTATGAACATTTTCATAATAATTTCTAACTCCTTGGATCTATATTTAATTCATGAATTTGAGACTTAATATAATTAAATCTCATTCATATTATCTATATATGGAGTTTCTAAAATCTGTCCAATTTCATCATTCGCTCAGGAAGAAAGCATCATGAAACACACTCCATTATAATCACAATGACCTCAAGCATTCCCACTACTCATGCATCTTACATGCTAAACGACTTGATTAACCTAAAGTGTTTATCCTATATTTGGCAGTGCTTATAAGTAGACTTCTCCATCATCCATTGGATGAGAATATTGATCATATTCTGTCCAAAATCATATAATAACATTCTTTTATTCATATCATGTTTCCTAAATAGGGTGACCATTAAAGAAATTCATTGCAACCTAATGTCTGAAGTATGGGTTCTTGTTTCTTGGTTCATTAAGTATGAACATGCATGATTCCTTCCAGACATCATACGCGCTATATCTCCTCGTATGCAGATCAGCTCACAGGTATAGATCTTGTGAGGTCAACAATTATTGACCTACTAAATGCATGCACTTAGACATATAGATGTATATTTATCTCTGGTCAAAGGATGTGTGCTTATTTCATGATAATATATGATATAAGTATTGGCATCTCCATCTCATAAAGTTAACTCTTTAACTTGACTCATCCAACATCTTTATGTCTCTATTCCTATGTAAGGAACATGCACCAAGATTATTAATCGGGTATAGGTCTTTAGAGAAGTTTGTTACATCTTCTCATATTAGAGATCCTATTTGAATAACATTTTGTAATTCTAGTTGTATCCTCGATCGAACTTTTGAGACCTACAACTATGTGTGAACCACTATGCTCTAACTATTTCGATCAATAATTATATGATAGCTAAGGTAAATATCTATTGTTATTCATATTGAGAGATCGTAACAATAAAATAAAGGTAATTATGTTTTCTTTCAGATATAGAATGATATAATTCACAATAACTTTTATTGCATAATAGTACACCATTCCTCCTCTAATGTTTTAAGCAATTCATGGACTATTCTTAAGTAGATACTCATTACATGATGGTCAAAAAGATTTTTATTTCAAAGGCTTGGTAAGACAATCAACACTGTTGTCGGAATAGGAAACCTCAGTGACAGTTATTGATGAATCTCCATTTCATCACCTTTATTCTTTCATTTCGGACTTTAAACCATATCTAATTGCATGTATATAACACTAATTTGTATTAAATAACATTCATTATTAACACTGTAAATATTGTACTTGAAGTGAAAAAAAGAATAAACAAAAGAACAAGAGAAAACGAACTGAAATAACTAATGTATTGAATGACCATAAACCCCAAAAACTAGGCATCATGATTATTGGGTCGACAAGGAATAAAGTGGGGAGAGATAAGGGCCAAAAGTGCACAACAAAATCATAATTTTTATTCCTCAATAAATAGGTTTTGGGACTCATTTTTCTTTATTATTTTACTTCAAATCAAAAAACTTTGAGCATGAAACTAGAATATAATCATGTACAAAAAATACAAAATTGATTTCATAGAAAAAATAATGCACAGTGTGCCTAAGAAATGTAGAATAAAAAGCTATAAAGAAAACTTTCCATACTAGTATCTTCTCCATATGAACTCAAAATACACCTTTATTGTTCATATAATTAAATTATCTATTTAATGAAGGTGGTATCATTCAATTTGAAGTTAAGATGCAAAATAGGTTTTGGGTCCGCATTGTGCAATATACCTGAATAAAATAATCAATATATTTATTCTTTATATTTTCACATTATTATATTTTTATAAATTTGTAAATATCATTTAAAACACATCTACATAATAAAAGCAGATTAAAACAATTAAATTCATATTAAAATAAATAATGTACTGTAATAACATATATGAATTATACATGTATATACTTATAAGAAAAATATATATTCATTTAAGTGTACAAATAACTTCAAAAAATATAGTAAAAATATATTTATGTTTATAAAAATAAGTCATAAATATATAAATTATGTCTATAAAATACTAAAATCTAAACTAGAAAATAAAATTAAAATATAATATGCATAGATAAATATACATTTATTTTTACATGTAAAAAGTAATAACTAGTGAATTCACTTGTAAAAATAAATAAAAATCATTGTAAAATACTACATAAAATAGTAGATATTTTTTATTCTAAGGATAATAATAATAAAACCATTTAACATTTGAAATTAAATTATTAAGGATTTTATACTGTGTTTTGTCATCTAGCACGTAGACGTAGACGAATGGGAGACTGGTACCGGTTGTCCTTGGTCAACTCCCCGGCCTCCCTAGGTCTACATGTGTTAGATGCTAGACCCTTCTTCATTTTTCCCACTTGATTCTTTCACCCTTTCGATCTAATTCCTTCACAACCTTTGACCCTTAATCTTCACTCTTTCATGTCAACTTGATTCCTCGATCGACGAATTAATGTTGCATCTGGAATCCATGATCAAATACATGCACGTACAAAAACACTCACTCGAATCCACTTTGATCTTTGATCCCTCTTCATGCATTTCCACCCTCAAATCCTCAGTCCAACATGTCGAGCATGGTGACAGCTACCTCCACGTTGATGTGTAGTGTGTAGGAGCGTAGGGAGAGCGTCGATCCACCATTATTGACGAGCTCCACATGGTGGTACACCCGGATCCTTGCTCATGAAAAGTCGAGCAGTAGTGTATATGTAGTTTTCGGTAGTTGGTAGCCTTAGTTTTAACTTCTAGTCTTTAGTTCCGATTTTAATTAACCGTAGTAGCTTGGATTTCCATTTTTGAAGTTCGTTGGAGCTCCTCCCACTATTGTGCCACCATGCTTCCACCTTGTTCTACTGCCTATTTCACTTCCATGTCATTTCCCTTTCGCATGCATGGGCCCCGATGAATTCCATTCACCTCGAGCCCTCCTGGATCGATAGATCAGATCTTCTCCGCAACCCTCCATCGGAGAGCGCCCCCTCGACCCAAATACACTCCATTTCCATCAAAGAAGACCCCCTGGACCACTATTTTGTTTGCATGAGATTCACTACAGGTTTTGGAGGTCAAAGGCCTCAACTAAGGCGAATTTTTACAGAGTCTTTGTTCCCTAGTCACTTGGTCAACTTCGCCCTACTAGGACCCCACCGATGGGTCTTGAAGTGTTTTAATGCCTCCTGCAATTGTGAACCGATGATAGGATTTAACTGAGCATACGTGCAGTATTAGAGACTGCTAGAGGAGGGAAGAATCGCCAGTCGAAGCTCACACAAAGATATGTTCTTCCATGTACTTCTGGAAGAGTAGTGGTTGCATGATTGCTCCTATGTTCCAATTTTGACCGCCGTCATTGGATCGTATTGCGCTTCCACCATTATATCTCCAACATGGATATAATCCAACCTTCCACTACCGAATCGACACCCCCATTTGTAAGCCGGTCGACATGTGTATAATTGAAACGATCAGAGCAATCAACTCATGTGCTTTAGGGGGTAATTTTGCAACATATACCCTCGATTTTTGTAATTGTTATTTAGTCCATAAACATTTCTATACAATTTAATTATTTATGTAAAATATATATTTTTAACCCAAGCTTCTCTATTATTTGCATAGGTCCTTCTCCACGCCACCTCCTGTGAACTTGCACGTGAGGCGTGGGTATTTTGTAGGGGGCCCTCGTGTTCTTTTTATTGAAGTTTAGTAGATTAATTTCAAGTTCTGGTGTAATACTTTATGGATAAATTGTAGTTGGACCTTGTGTTTTTGATAATTACAAAAATACTTCTGCCACCGTGATTTATATTGAATCTTTGGGCATTTTTCTTGTTAGCCCTTGGATCTGTATGGGGTTTAGTTAATGAGAAATATGTTTGGGAAATGTCATATTCGTCTCTACAATCATTCATTATATTTTCTTTTATTGATTTCTATTTTTATTAAATGCCATATATGCTCGAAAATATTAAACAAAAAGTTAATACCTTAAATTTTGTTCTAACACATATATTTTTATTGAGGCATTTTTCTTTTATTTCATTTTAGTAGAATCTAAAAAATAGAAAAAAATTTCCATGTTTGTATATAAAAATATAAAAAATAAAATCATTTCTAAAAATAAAAAAATAGATATTATTTATTACTATATTTTGTAACCACAGACCAAATATCACTAAAAATAATAAAAGAAAATCACTTAAAATTAAAAAATCCAAAATCCTTATAAAAAATTAAAAATTCTACAAAAATAAAAAAATAGTTATTATTGTTTCTGAATTTTGTTTATTATAAATATTATATATAAAAAATAGTTTTGGAAAATTTAATTTGATAGCTAATTTTATATCTATAATTAGATATCCTATTAGAATAATATTTTATGATTCTAGTTGTATCCTCGATCCAAATTTTTAGACCTACAACTATGTGTCAACCACTATGCTCTAACTATTTTGATCAACAATTATATGATACCTAAGGTAAAATATCTATCCCTATTCATATTGAGGGATCATAACAATAAAATAAAGGTAATTATGTTTTTTTCAGATATAGAATGATATAATTCACAATAATTTTTATTGCATAATAGTACACCAGTCCCCCTCTAATCCTTTAAGCAATTCTTGGACTATTCTTAAGTTGATACTTATTACATGCTGGTAGGAAACCTCAGTGATAGTTATTGATGAATCTCCGTTTCATCACCTTTATTCTTTCATTTCGGACTTTAAACCCTATCTAGTTGCATGTATATAACGCTAATTTGTATTAAATAACATTCATTCTTATCACTATAAATATTGTATAAAAATATTGTATTTAAAAAAGAATAAAGAAATGAAAAGTGAAAACGAACTGAAATAACTAATGTATTGAATGACCGTAAACACCCAAAAACTTGGTATAAATATAAACTAGAAAATATATTTATGTTTATATAAGTAAGTCATAAACAAATAAATTATGTCTATAAAATATGAAAATAAACTATAAAATAAAATTAAAATATAATATATATAGATAAATATACATTTATTTAACATGTAAAAAATAACACATAATGAATTAACTTGTAAAAATAAATAAAGATTACCATAAAATACTACATGAAATAATAGATATTTTATATTCTAAGAAAAATAATATTAAAACAAGTTAACATTTTAAATTAAATTAATAAAGATTTTATATTGTGTTTTGTCGTCTAGCACGGAGACATAGGACAATGGGAGACTAGTCCCAGTTATCCTTGATCAACTCCCCGGCCTCCCTATGTCTGCATGTGTCAGATGCTAGACCCTTCTTTATTTTTCCAACTTGATTCTTTCTCCCTTTCGATCTACTTCTTTCACAGCCTTTGACCCCCAATCTTCACTTTTTCATGTCGACTCGATTCCTTGGTCGACGGATTAATGTTGCATTAGGAATCCATGATTAAACACATGCATGTACAAAAACACCCACTCGAATCCACTTCGGTCTTTGATCCCTCTTCATGCAATTTCACCCTCAAATCCTCAGTACAATGTGTTGAGCATGGTGACATCTACCTCCACATTGATGTGCAGCGTGTAGGATTGTAGAGAGAGTGTTCATCAACTATTATTGACGAGATCTACATGGTGGTCCACCCGAATCCTTGCTCATGTAGGTCGAGTGATGAGCGGAAAAATCCCCCAAAATCCGGGTAAAGGTAAAATCAATCAAGGTTCGTTGTGATCCGGATTTCAGAGATCGAACTCAATAAGAAAAATAGACCACCAAAATCAAAGTAATCAGTCAAAAACCGAATAGGGGTCTCGTTATTTATTTAACCTTGTATAGTGACCAGGGTCGGACACAAGGAGAACGGATTGGCCAAGTGGCCTACAAAGTAGCCAGAAAATGAAATAAAAGAACAAAATATTTCTGGTGGATTTTTTTATGATTTTCATTTCTTTTTGTATTTTTAATTATGAATAAAGTAAGGGAAAAAGCAAGAAAAAGGCACAAACAACTAATTATATAACCAAACAAATCAACTCAGAAAAATGTAATAAAAATATTTTCGGATTTTATATTTTTTAGGTGTTTTGGTAATTTTCTCAGAATTTTATGATTTTTAATTGATTTTCTAAAAATAGAAAAAGGCAAGAACAGGGAACTAATGTGCAGCCAGATTTGAATGGCTATTTAAAAATAGATAAGTAGCTATAAAAATCTGGAGACAATTTTATATGAAACTACAAATAAAAACTAAGCTACATAAAGATGAATTGTATTTTTTTAAATTTTTTTAAATTATTAATGATTTTTATAATGTTTTTAGGGTTTTTCAATTTTTAGGGGTTTTATAAATCAAAATGCAACAAAAATTGAACTGAAGCAAGTAAATACAAAAAAAACAGTATCTATTTTTTTAGAATTTTTTGGAGGCCTTTAATATTTTTAGTTTATTTTCTAAGTCAAACAATAGCAAATATGGGTGTTTTTTATGTTTTAAAATTGCATACAACAATGAAAATGTCCTAAAAATTAGTGAATTTTTTAAACAGTGGCATGAGCCACGTATCCAAATTTCACCAAATTTGGAGTTGATTTGATATTTTATTCAACAAATAAACAAGCCACAACACAAAAGGACCTAAATGTAAGAAATATAAGTTCGGAGGGCTAAACAGAAACATGTACGAAAAGTATAAGGTTTCAAAAGTAAATTTTCTCACTAATTCAGCACATGTTCCAAACAACCACGTACAGGGGTATATATGCAATTAATAAAACTAAAAGTTCATTCCATAACAGTCAGAAAACCCGAGCCCTAAACATGCAAAAAGACCACAAAAGTCACGTATCAAAGCACGTGCATCCACAAAACAGGGACTAAAGTGCAAATACAATAAACTACAGGTCCTGATATGCAAAATATCCAAGTATGGTAATATATTTAATAGACTAAACAATAACTGAAACAAAATGCAAGGGGTCTGGCGCAAATTACCCAACCAAAGCGCATGTGGGACGCGTGAAGGGTGGCGTATCGGGCGGTGAGTGGCGGTGGACGTACGGCTCTGATGGTGCCTCCTAGAAGATCGAACGATCCTGGCACGAAGGCGAACGTGGGGTGCACGTGGCCGTTAGATCGTGGATCTAACGACCTGTTAGAGGCAGGCGACGAACAACTCTGATGAAGTCTGGACGTGAAGCTCAATCCGACGGTGGAGAGATGGTCTGGATGAACTCCTCCTAGGCGAACTTCTCCGACGAGCTGGGAGTGCTCCGAGCGTTCGATGGAAGATCAGGAAGGAGGGTTCGTCTCGTGATGACGATCGGGTGGTGGCGGTCGATGAAGCTCCCAACGATCCGATCCTCCAGCGAGGGAGAGAGGACATGGGCTACTCCGACGAGGTAGGCGAGATGCGACTCAAGGGGGTACTTCACGCTTATTCACCTGCAAAGGAAAGCTCGTGCTTGGAGGAAGACTCTGGCATGGGTTATTAGATCAACAGCAACGAGAAGCAGGGTGATTTGGCAAAGGGGGGTCCCGGTGGAGGCGGCGGAAGGGACCGAGCCCGATCTTGGCTCGGATAGACAAGATCGAGGTGATCAGATCGTGGAGGAAGGCTGATGATGTGTCGGTGCGCCTATCTATATGGTCAAAATGAGGTGGCAGAGCTTCGGCTACTGGGGCGGAGCTGGCGGAGCGAAAGATGGAAGATCGAATCTAAACGTCAATCAAGACACTAACATGGATACCTGATGATTGGATGCGTCTGTGGGGAAGGTGTTGAATCTCCTGGAGTCCTTGCCTCAATGGAGTGACGCCTCCAGAGGCTCGAGCTCGTCGATGGCGGAGGGCGGTGGCGATGACCACCAGACCTATGGCTAGAAAGCCTTTTTCCTCGCTGCAACACTCCCAGAGCTTGCTGTCACTCAAGGCATGAAGGTGGAGGTCCTGGGAGTCGAAGATGGGAGCCAAAGGTGCGTGAATATGCGGCAGGAGGCAAAGCTATATAGTGGTGCAGGTCTGATAAGAGAGGAGTGGAGCGCGCGGATCAATGCATGGAGCCCTAGCAAGAAGGTTTGGCGTGAATCCTGAATCATCAAGGTTCAATCAGAGCTAGGGGTTTAGGTAAATGAGAGGCGAAGTGATTCGAGAAAAAGGGGAGGAGTCGGGTCGAAATGAGGTCCGAATCCTAAGTGGTCCAGGGGGGAAGTTGACCGGGGGTCAACAATCCCCCGTGGACCAATCAGAATCCAGTATTTACTAATTATTTGTAAATTAAATAAAAATAGTAAATTATTTTATTTTAAATTATTTTCACCATGAAAAATGTTTATTATTTTTCAACTTATTTTGTTAGTGATTTTTATTTATTTTTTGAAAAATAAATTAGTGTATATATGTACCATATAAATTATTATATATAGGTAAAATACCTAGGTATTTTTTTATTTTATTTTTATTTGTTTATTTTTGTACAATTATCCCTATTTTATATTTTATTAACATAAAATTTGGGATATTAAATAATTTTTATTTAAATTTTATTATGCTTTTACAAGGGGAAAATAAATAGGTATATGTACATATTTACAAGGTATATACAAGAGTGAGAGAGAGAATTGATTTTTGTTTTGTTTTTATTTTTCTCATTTTTATTTTATTTTTATAAATATATACACATTATGAGGAACATATAATTAGTTTTATTTTATGAAAATAAAATATATACATAAAGGGGGAATATATGTATATAGATGAATGGCCCTATCTCTCTTTACTTATTTTATTTAGCGGTCAAGCCAATGATTGGCCCTCCCTTGGGTTCAGGTCACTCAATATTTATTCTAGATATTTCCCTCTTTTTCTTTATTTCTTTATTCTTTATTTTTGTGCAAAAACATGCTAATTATGGCTATCTACAAAATGCATGCAATTTGACAATTTATTGTATTTACAAATAATTACCGATTGTTTTGCAAAGATTTCTAGCTAAAATAAAGGAATAAAGAGTGATGAATGGGGATTCATCACCCCCCTATACTTTACTTTTGCTAGTCCCTTAGCAAACACTTATTTGAAAAAGAAGTGCAAAAGAGAAAGAGAAAGAAAAAGATGGGAAATCAAGGTTGATTATTAAACTTTCCTTCATTAAATTGAAATATGGAGCTCAGTCAGACCTTTGGATTATTAATTTGTCGGAACCTTATTTGGACTTAAGCTTGAAACTTAACAGCATCTAAGTTCCACCAATCTATGGTCAAGACTCCTCAATAAACCAGATCAAAATAAGTCTACATACACAAACTCTGATGACCATGAATCTTTCCTTGTACTGTGTAAGTGAAATGTAGCTCCCCACCTCAGAAGTGACAAAAAAAACAACCTCCTTTAATCTGGTGATGAAACTCTATTTCATCATCATAATTTGCATACATTAACTGTTAGCAATGTGAGCCCGAGGTGAACCATTCTCACAATAAATGTTGTTGTAATAAATGATTTATCAATAAAAGTTATTGATTATTTTTCACTCCCTTTCTATGATTGAATGAATGAATGCACTATAAGATTCTTCTATAAAATAAGGGTTATGTACCATGGCCAACTTGATGATCATACGGTTGTTGATTCATTGAATGAATCATAGAGGCTGATGCTTGCATGAATATCTAAGGAGTTTGATAGAGGACTCATCAAGCATCGTCAAATGATTGTTAAGTGATAATCACCAGTCTGAGTAGGAGATGGCAATCTTTTCTCAAATGGCTGATATCTGACCGACCTCTTGATGCAGGTCCTCTGCATGGGAATAGTGATTCGGAGGTGTCAGATTAGTAGAGTAAATGGGTTGACTTAACGAGAACGAGATATCAAAGACCTATGTTGAATGCTGTCACAGCATAGGCATGCATCTTCTGACTGGAGACAAATGTGTTCTATATGTCTGAGTATGTACATTTGGCAGACCAATAGGTTGATGACCTAACCAAGGTCTATACACCGGCGAGCTGGTGTGCATGTAAGGACATATGAGTAATACGATCTCTCAAAGGGATCATACAGGTTCACTTATGAGGTATTGGGACTGATCAAATTCCATGCATGATCGTCATACTTTGGAAGCATGACATGAATTTGAAGGTAAGATATATGCTTTGGGAAAGCATATGATCTATACCAATTTGCAGTGACCAAGATTGAGAAACTTAATGATGAAACCCTGAAGATGACAGTATAAAAGTGATCTTTATCTTCAGAATGATCATAGGTCTTCTAGTATGCAGGATGTACAGGTATTGGGAATACCTGAGGGTGATGTGATCATAAACGATTATATAACCATGACGCTTCCATTCCGAGGGAGTAATGAAACAGGTTTGGATTTTAGTGACTCCTCTCATTAGAGAAGTAACCTAATCTTAGTCCATGTACTGGACATTGATCTGAATAAGATTTAGATGCAATGAGAAGATTAGGTCTACGGTCTTGATTTGATCAAGCATCTATGGGAGGTCCATGGGATATGGATTTGAGATATGATCTCAACATCCAAGTCACTATACGTGGAACAATACAATCGCCCTGTCCTTATTTCGAAGTATCTGCGGAGAAATCGCATTATTCTTGAAAGGGTTCAAGAATAATTCCATAGATCTGAGCATTGAAGAAGTAATGATTAAATGTGATTTAATCAGCTTGATGTGTGTAGGAATTATCCTATATATTTAAATGTGATTTAATTATTATCGATAAGAATAATGTGGAGAGAAATTTCCAATTATTCATAATATATTATAAATGTGATTTATAATGTATTAGAGAGAGTTAATTATAATTTATATTTATTAATTAATTATTATGTGTATTGGATACACATTGTGTAATTAATTGAAAATGTAAATTATATGTTGTTTTTGGTTGTGAATTTGATTCACAATTTTTCAATGGCAAGATTGCAATATTCTCAAAATTAATTATGAATTATTTTTGAAGAATAAATCACAACAAAAGTTGTTGGAAATAATAATGGAGATTTCCATGGAGATATGCAATCTCATGAAATCTCATGAGCTCCATATGGAAAAAAAGGGGACGGCCACCAAGTCCTACATGGAATAGGTGGCCGTCCACCTTGTTATACATGGGAGATGCAATCTCCATGTATATTCTCTCATTTGATTGATGTAATTTAAGATTGATTTATATTTTATTTTGTTAAATATATTTTGATCTAAATTAAATCATAATTTGTTGGTTTTTACCAACAATAATCTTGACCATTGGATTGAATATAAATCAATCTTATCCATTGATTTTATATGTCCCATGGATTGAGATCCATGGATCCCAAAACCCTATAAATAGAGAGACATACCATGCTCTCTAGGGCTATGCAATTTTGGAGCAAACTCTCTCTCTCCCTCTCTCAGTCTTCTCACACGCCAACTCTCTCTCCCTCTTCTTGGTGGCCGTCCACCAAACCCTAGAGGAGAGTCTCGTCGTCGCCTTCGCCACCGCGCCGCCGCTTCGACGTTCTTCGGTTCTCCATCTTCTTGGAGTGCTATGCTCACGAAGAAGACGTTCGATCTCGTATGACGAGATCAGTAGCTTACTGTGCTTGGATCATCTTGTTGGATTGCGAGGATCACGCGGTTCATCCCCGCGCTCGCAAGCGACCTCTCCGACGATTGGACTTCAGATAGTAGGTCTCTTTTTTTAGAGACTTGATCAACCACGCTTTAATAGGTATTCCTTATACTTGTTGTGTTTATAGATGAAACGATTCGAGAATCGTTCTTGGATCATGTGGTTTCATCGCAAGAAAAGTTTTTAAATTCTGTTGCACAGAACAACCAGTACGACTAGTCGTTCTACGTCGTATTCGATATGACGATCACGCTTCCATGATGCGCTTGAGAATAATACCATATCCTTCAAGTGGTATCAGAGCCTTAGGTCAAAGGTTTCGAATATGATTCGCAAACCAAGGACAACTTGGGTTCGATAAGGTCGCGAAAGTTTTTGTCGCATATGTTTTTCGCAGATCTGTTTAGTGAATAAATTCGTCCATGTTTAAAATATTTAAACACGAATTAATCCCTTAGATTCTGTTCCCCATTAAATAAGGAAACCATAGGATCTGAGTTTACGTAATTCGGATTCCGTTCGCTCGAGATATGGTTGTTTTACTGAACATGTATGCACTGTTGCGGGAACTGCGAATCTTAACATGATTAAAGAGTTAATTACTATATTGATCCGCCTTGTAATACGCAAAAAGCCGGGGCACTGGAGGTGTAACTGCCTGGATTACCTGAAGTCGTCAGACAAAGGTAAAGCCCCAACAGGTACAAAATCTACTTTCATCATTAAAACTAGCTTTCTCGTCGGACAAGAAGGAAGTTTGGTTGTAGATTCTGGTGCTTCTGTTCATGTATGCAATTTGTTGCATTTGTTTTAGGAAACTAGAAATCTTGAGGAAGGGGAGATAGTCATCTAGATGGGATCTGATGCAAGTGTTGCATCAGTCGCCGTCGAGACTTGTCAACTATCATTATCTAGTTGTAGAGTCCATATACTTAAAGAGTGTCTTTATGTACCCGAAGTCAGAAGGAATTTGGTATATGTATCTAAGCTTGTTAGAAGCGGATATTCATTCCTTTTCTGTAATAAATTAGTCATAAATTGTTATGATAAATATATTGCGGAAGGTATTTTGACTTCCAGTGGACTCTATGAGCTGTGCATTGATAAATGTATCATGAATGTTACATCCACTAATAAAAACCCTAAAAGATCCAGGGAGGATAGAAATCTCTCAAATGAGATTTGGTGTCAATGTCTTGGTCATTTATCAGTTAATAGGATCAATAGATTGATAAAGGATAGATCTTTAGATTTTCTACAGGTTCAACCTTTGCCTACTTGCAAACATTGCATTCAGGGTAAAATGACTAGGATGCCTTTCCGTATCAAGGTTACAAGATGCGAAAGTATTATTGACCTAAGAAATACCGATGTATGTGGTCCCTTTTGTACCGCGACTCGAAATGGGTATCGATATTATTTGACGTTTATTGATGACCATTCGTGATACGAGTTTGTCTTCCTATTACGTCATAAATCTGAAACCTTTGAAAAGTTCAAAGAGTTCAAATCTTTAGTTGAGAACCAAAACAATAGGAAGATTAAACGGATTCGATCTGATCGAGGTGGCGAGTACCTCTCAGATGAATTCAAGGAATACATTAAGGAGAATGGAATTGTTTCCAATCTCACTTCTCCGGGAACTCCCCAACTAAATGGTGTTGTTGAAAGACACAACAGGACCATCATGGACATAGTCTGTTCAATGATGACCAAAGCATATTTACCTCTTAGTTTCTGGGGATATGCAGTAGAGACTGCAATATATATCCTGAATAAGATTCCTATCAAATCTGTACCTAAGACTCCTCATGAGCTCTGGTATGGAACCAAACCTAGTGTTAATCACTTGGGGGTTTGGGGTTGCTTAGTCCATGCGAAAAATGTGGACGCAAGCAAGCTAGAATCTCGCTCTCGTGAGCGTTACTTCATTGGGTATGTTAAAGATGGTATTGGATATCAGCTTTATGACCTTGAGACCCAAACGGTTTTTTTTCTAGAGATGTGAAGTTTCTGGAGAATGATTTCCTTAAAGGTCAACACAAGAATGAAGTAGAGGAACTCATTGAATCCCCTTAGGATTCTGAGCTTCCTAGACCAGAAACTGAAGAGATAAATAAAGATGAAACACACATACCTCTTCGAAGGAGTTCGAGGGTGGTTGCACCACCCAAAAGGTATGGATTCCATGTGTCAAGTGAGACTGACATTGATCCTACTTCATTTGATGAAGAACTCGCGGATCAAGATAGTTAGTTTTTAGTTTCTATAGTTATTAGTCAATATGGATAGATGGATTCTAGCAATGAAGTCAGAATTTGACTCCATGCATAAGAATGGTGTATGGACCCTAGAGGATCCACCTAAAGGGGTAAAGCCCATTGAGTGTAAATAGATCTTCAAGATAAAGAGGGGACCTGATGGGAAAGTAGAGACTTTTAAGGCATGGCTCGTAGCCAAGGGCTTCACACAAAGAGAAGGCATCGATTACGATGAGACATTCTCTCCTGTGGCTATGCTTAAATCCATCAGGACACTGCTAGCTATAGCTGCATATCTTGACTACAACATTTGGCAGATAAACGTCAAGACGGCTTTCCTCAATGGATACCCCGAGGAGGATATCTACATGGAGCAGCCCCAGGGCTTCATAACTGAGGATGGTATAGTATGCAAGCTGAAGAAATCCATATATGCCCTCAAGCAAGCTTCTTATAGCTGGAACATCAGATTTAACGAAACCATAAAGAGTTATGATTTTGTGCAGAATCCTGATGAACCTTGTGTATACAAGAAGCTTAGTGGGAGCGCCATTGTGTTCATCGTGCTTTACATAGATGACATCCTTATCATTGGGAATGATACCGGGATGATGACCAGTGTGAAGATTTGGCTATCCCATACTTTTGAGATGAATGATCTTGGAGAAGCCTCTTACATCTTAGGCCTGAAGTTGTTCAGAAATCGAGAAAAGAGGATTTTGGGATTGTCACAACATGGATACATTAAGAAGATTCTTGAATGATTCCGTATGGATAGTTCTAAGAAAGGATTCCTACCCTTAAGACATGGTATTCATCTGTCTAAAGGAATGGCTCCTCAAACTGTTGAGGAAAAGAAAGCCATGGCTAGATGTCCTTATGCATCAGCTGTAGGAAGCTTAATGTATGCCATGATGTGTACTAGGCCAGATATCTGCCATGCAGTGGGAGTGGTAAGTCGTTACCAATCCTACTATGGAGAACAACACTAGAATGTAGTAAAGAACATATTCAAATATCTAAGACAGACGCAAGATTACATCTTGGTCTATGGAGATGGTGATCTCCATGTCTTGGGATATACATATTCTAACTTCCAATCGGATATTGATGATCGAAAGTCAACATTAGGGTTTGTATTCTTCTTGAATGGTGGTGCTGCGAGCTGAAGAAGCAAGAAGCAGGACACTACTGCAGATTCAACAACAGAAGCCGAATACATTGCTGCATCGGATGCAGCAAAGGAGGCGGTGTGGTTGCACAAGTTTGTCCTGGAGCTTGGCGTAGTTTCCTCTTCTACTCCCATCGCATTACTCTGCAATAACACAGGAGCCATTGCCCAGGCAACGGAACCCAGATGGCATCAGAAGAGTGAGCACATAAAAAGGATACACCACATCATTCGGGAGATACAAAAGCGTGGTGACATCATCATCACCAAGGTGGCCTCTGTCGACAACGTTGTTGATCCTCTTACCAAACCTCTGACACAGAAGGTTTTTGACCAGCATGTAATGAGTATGGGTTTAAGGATTGTACCTGAATGGTTCTGAGGGCTAGTGGGAGATTGTTAGCAATGTGAGCCCGAGGAGAACCATTCTCACAATAAATGTTATTATAATAAATGATTTATTAATAAAAGTTATTGATTATTTTTCACTCCCTTTCTGAGATAGAATGAATGAACGCACTATAAGGTCCCTCTGTACAATAAGGGTTATGTACCATGGCCAACTTGATGATCATACAATTGTTCATTCATTGAATGAATCATAGAGGCTGATGCTTGGATGAATATCTAAGGAGTTAGATAGAGGACTCATCAAGCATCGTCAAATGATTGTAAAGTGAGGATCTCCAGTCTGAGTAGGAGATGGCAATCTTTTCTCAAATGGTTGATATCTGACTGACCTCTTAATGCAGGTTCTCTACATGGGAATAGTGATTCGGAGGTGTCATATTAGTTGAGTCAATGGGTTGACTTAACGAGATCGAGATAACAAAAGACCTATGTTGAATGCTGTTACAGCATATCCATGCATCCTCTGACCAGAGACAGGTATGTTGCTATATGTCTGAGTATGTACATTTGGCAAACCAATAGGTTGATGACATAACCAATGTCTATACACCGGTGAGGTGGTGTGCATGTAAGGACATATGAGTAATACGATCTCTCAAAGGGATCATACAGGTTCACTTATGAACCGGCAGACATGAGCTCACTCATGAGGAATTGGGACTGATCAAATTCCATGCATGGTCATCATGCTTTGGAAGCATGACATGAATTTAAAGGTAAGATATATGCTTTGGGAAAGCATATGATGTATACCAATTCCCAGTGACCAAGATTGAGAAACTTAATGATCAAACCCTGAAGATGACAGTAAAAAAGTGATCTTTATCTTCAGAATGATCATAGGTCTTCCAGTATGCAGGATGTATAGGTATTGGGAATACCTGAGGGTGACGTGATCATAAATGATTGTATAACCACGATGCTTCCATTCCGAGGGAGTGATGAAACAGGTTTGAATTTTAGTGACTCCTCACATTAGAGAAGTAACCTAATCTTAGTCCATGTACTGGACATTGATCTAAATAAGATCGCAATGAGAAGATTAGGTCAACGGTCTTGATTTGATCAAGCATATGTGGGAGGTCCATGGGATCTAGATTTGAGATATGATATCAACATCCAAGTCACTAAAAGTGGAACAATACAATCGCCATGTCCTTATCTCCAATTATCTGCAGAGAAATCGCATTATTCTTGAAAGAGTTCAAGAATAATTCCATAGATCTGAGCATTGAAGAAATAATGATTAAATGTGATTTAATCAGCTTGATGTGTGTAGGAATTATCCAATATAATTAAATGTCATTTAATTATTATGGATAAGAATAATGTGGATAGAAATATCCAATTATTCATAATATATTATAAATGTGATTTATTATGTATTAGAGAGAGCTAATTATAATTTATATTTGTTGATTAATAATTATTTGTATTTGATACACATTGTGTAATTAATTGAAAATGTAAATTATATGTTGTTTTGGGTAGTGAATGTGATTCACAATTTTTCAATGGCAGGATTGCAATATTCTCAAAATTAATTATGAATTATTTTTGAAGAATAAATCACAACAAAAGTTGTTGGAAATAATAATGGAGATTTCCATTAAGATATGCAATCTCATGAATCTCATGAGATTGCCTCCATATGAAAAAGGGGACGGCCACCATGTCCTACTTGGAATAGGTGGTCGTCCACCTTGTTATACATGGGAGATGCAATCTCCATGTATATTCTCTCCTTATTTGGTTGATGTAATTTAGGAATGATTTATATTTGATTTTTTCAAATATATTTTGATCTAAATTAAATCATAATTTGTTGGTTTTTACAAACAACAATCTTGGCAATTGGATTGAATATAAATCAATCTCATCCATTTATTTTATATGTCCCATGGATTGAGATCCATGGATCCCAAAACCCTGTAAATAGGGAGGAATACCATAATCTCTAGGGCTATGTAATTTTGGAGCAAACTCTCTCTCTCTCTCTCTCATTCTTCTCACACGCCAACTCTCTGTCCTCTTCTTGGTGGTCGTCCACCAAACCCTAGAGGAGAGACACGTCGTCGTCTTCGCCACCCACTACCGCTTCGATGTTCTTTGGTTCTCCATCTTCTTGGAGTGCTATGCTCACGAAGAAGACGTTCGATCACGTACGACGAGATCAGGAGCTTACCGTGCTTGGATCATCTTGTTGGATTGCGAGGATCACGCGGTTCATCCCCGCGCTCGCAAGCGACCTCTCCGACCATCGGACTTGAGATAGGCGGTCTCTTTTCTTAGAGACTTGATCAACCACGCTTCAAGAGGTATTCCTTATACTTGTTGTGGTTATAGTTGAAACGATCCGAGAATCGTTCTTGGATCATGTGGTTTCATCGCATGAAAAGTTTTTAAATTCCGCTGCACAGAACAACTAGTACGACTAGTCGTTCTGTATCGTATTCGATATGACGATCGCGCTTCCATGATGTGCTTGAGGATAATACCATATCCTTCAAGTGGTATCAGAGCCTTATGTCTAAGGTTTCGAATGTGATTCACAAACCAAGGATGACTTGGGTTCGATAAGGTCGCGAAAGTTTTTGTCGCATTTGTTTTTCGAAGATCTGTTTAGTGAATCAAATCTGCCATGTTTGAATGTTTAAACACGAATTAATCACTTTTATTATGTTCCCCATTAAATAAGGAAACCATAGGATCTGAGTTTACGTAATTCGGATTCCGTGTGCTCGAGATATGGTTGTTTTATTGAACATGTATGCACTGTTGCAGGAACTGGAATCTTAACATTATTAAAGAGTAAATTACTGTTTTGATACGCCTCGAAATACGTGAAATATCACTTGGGTGCTGTCCTAAATCCAGTTAGCAATCTATGAAAATGAGTTTGTCTAATTTGGATTTAAATTGATTGAGATATGTTAATTTTAGTGAGTAGTAGTCACTGCTGAAATTACATTCCTATTTAAGAACCATGTGATTATCAATTAGTGAAATTAATTGTTAATTTCATGAAATAATTATGGAAAACATTTGTAAAATATTGGAAGATTATTATTTCCTTAATTTACTTGGCCTCAACCAATTAAATGATTACATTTGATCTAAATCATAATTGGAAACACAATCATCAAACATGATGCTTGAACAGGATTTGGAATTTGTGTAGCAAATTTCCTTATAATCAAAAGTGTTTTGATTATTACTATATGGTATAATTTAGGTTGAAGAACCGATGATCATCTCAAGTACAAATTGATATATTTGGTATTATTCTTCCCTGAGGTGGATATGGTGTCTAGTCGGAGAGCATTGGAGTTACGGGTTGCAACGTATGTGGTCTGTCCCACTCTCGTCGATACTGGCCATGGCAGCGGGTAGGGACTCGATAATGCCGGAGAAAATCAAGGTGTATTTTATAATTTTTAAAATTCGAATTAATACGTACTTTGTGATTTTACCATATATATATTCAAGTAAAATAATCAAGTTTGTTGATTGAATTGGATTGATAATTAATTGAATATGATTAAATTGATTATGTCCAATTGAGACACTCTATTATGAATAGAGTTATTATTTCCCTTGGAAGAATTAATTATATGAATGTGATTCATGATAATTAATTAAAATTTCAATATGAGGTGGAGGATCACATAAGTGACATCTATGGTCTCCCGTCAAGGCGAAGTGTTCCGTCACCAGGGATTGCATGTGGGAGACACCTGCCCGAAGTGACAGCTCCTGTATGCAAGCACATCTGGATCGGGCTCTTTGCTTCTTGAAAGAGTAAGGCCGTATGCGTAGTGACCTCAATATCGGATCCTCATATTATTGGGGCGATAATGGTTTGCGCATAGCGAGTACTATTCCTGTTGACGGTTGGTTCAATTAACAACGGGACAACATCGCCTTACAGGTGGTGGGCCCGGGTGTTAAAAGACCTAATTGGGAAATGAAAGTTGGATTTGCAAGGTAGAATGTGTTCTCGATTCTCTTCATTGGAGTCGCAGATTCTCATATTATTGGTATGTGACAAAGATAAAGAGGAGATCCCAATTCTTGCTAGAGATATAGCGGTAAGTGTATTTATTACTTTGAAAGTAATTAAGGGAATGAATTTTCAAAGTCAACAATGCAAGAATAATTTTATTTAAATATACCTTAATCAAATATCATAATTTTGAATATATATTTATATGTTCTAATGTAGCGCATTCTTAATTTCAGAAAATGAAGTCCTTAAACCCAATAAGCAGGCTTCTTGAGGTCAATCAGTTGACCGGTCCAAATTACTCGGATTGGATCCGTAATTTGGAACTTGTTCTCTCTATTGAGTGCATAACTTATGTGCTCTCCGAAGACAAGCATGAAAGCCATAAATCCAAGGAAGAAAAGGCATACAATGACAAGTATGATGAAGATCATGCCTTGGCTAGATGCTATATCCTGGGTTCTCTAACCAATGTTCTACAGAAGCAACATGTGGAGATGAGCACATGCTAGGAGATAATGCAGAATCTAAAAGAAATGTTTGGTGACATTAACCACACCCAGCGTTACAACATTATGAAAGAGCTCATTTGCTACAAGATGAAGGAAGGAACTTCAGTTCGAGAACATGTACTCAAAATGTTTGGGTACTTGTCTGAACTGGAGACTCTTGTGGCAAATATTGATGCAGACATGCAAGCTAACTTCATTTTGCTGTCTTTGCCCAAGTCTTTCAATAATTTTGTGGTTTCATTCCACATGAACAAGTTGGACTTATCGAACGCTGGTCTTCTTGCTGCATTAAAGTCTTCAGAAGACGTAATGAAGAAAGATGGTCCTGCTGGCAGTGCAATGGTTGCACATGTCAGAGGGAAGCGCGGTCGGAAGCAAGGTTCTCGGAAGGGCCCGGTCCAGAAGATAAAGAAGAAGAGTTAAGGTTTTGGCTCATCTTCTTGTGCATCCACACTGATAACGTCGAAGAAATTCGACGTCTTTCACCACTGCAAAAAGCCGGGGCACTGGAGGCGTAACTGCCTGGATTACCTGAAGTCATCAGACAAAGGTAAAGCCCCAGCAGGTACGAAATCTACTTTCATCTTTGAAACTAGCTTTCTCGTCGGACGAGAAGGAAGTTGGGTTGTAGATTATGGTGCTTCTGTTCATGTATGCAATTTGTTGCATTTGTTTCAGGAAACTAGAAATCTTGGTCATCCAGATGGGATCTGATGCAAGTGTTGCAGCAGTAGCCGTCGGGACTTATCGACTATCATTATCTAGTAGTAGAGTCCTTATAATTAAAGATTGTCTTTATGTACCCGAAGTCAGAAGGAATTTGATATCTGTATCTAAGCTTGTTAGAAGCGGATATTCATTCCTTCTCTGTAATAAATTAGTCATAAATTGTTATGATAAATATATTGCGGATGATATTTTGAAGTCTGGTGAACTCTATGAGCTGTGCATTGATAAATGTATCATGAATGTTACGGCCACTAATAAAAACTTATAAAGATCCAGGGAGGATAGAAATCTCTCAAATGAGATTTGCCATAAAAGACTTGATCATTCATCTCTTGATAGGATCAATAGATTGATAAAGGATGGACCTTTCGATTTTCTACAGGTTCAACCTTTCCCTACATGCAAACATACATTCAGGGTAAAATGACTAGGACGCCTTTCTGTAACAAGGTTACAAGATGCGAAAGTATTATTGACCTAATACATACTAATGTATGTGGTCCCTTCAGTACTACGATCGAAAGTGATATCGATATTATTTGATGTTTATTGATGACCATTCACGATACAGGTTTGTCTTCCTATTACGTAATAAATCTGAAACCTTTGAAAAGTTCAAAGAGTTCAAGGCTTTGGTTGAGAACCAAACCAATAGGAATATTAAGCGGATTCGATCTGATCGAGGTGGCGAGTACCTCTCAGATGAATTCAAGGAATATCTTAAGGAAAATGGAATTGTTTCCAATCTCGCTCCTCCTGGAACTCCCCAACTAAATGGTGTAGCTGAAAGACGCAACAGGTCCATCATGGACATGGTCCGTTCAATGATGAATAAAACACATTTACCTCTTAGTTTCTGGGGATATGCAGTAGAGACTGTAATATATATCATGAATAAGATTCCTAGAAAATCTGTACCTAAGACTCCTCATGAGCTCTGGTATGGAACCAAACCTAAGGTTAATCACTTGTGGGTTGGGGTTGCTTAGTCCATGCGAAAAACGTGGATGCAAGCAAGCTAGAATCTCTCTCTCGTGAGTGTTACTTCATTGTCTATGTTATATATGGTATTGGATACCAGCTTTATGACCCTGAGACCCAAAAGGTTTTTGTTTCTAGAGATGTGAAGTTTCTAGAGAATGATTTCCTTAAAGTTCAAGACAAGAATGAAGTAGAGGAACTCATTAAATCCCCTGAGGATTCTGAGCTTCCTAGACCAGAATTTGAAGAGATAAATAAAGATGAAACACACATACCTCTTCGAAGGAGTTCGAGGGTGGTTGCACCACCTGAAAGGTATGGATTCCATGTGTCAAGTGAGACTAACATTGATCCTACTTCATTTGATGAAGCACTCGCGGATCAAGACATGGATATATGGATGCTAGCAATGAAGTCAAAAATTGACTCCATGCATAAGAATGGTGTATGTACCCTAGAAGATCCACCTAAAGGGGTAAAATCCATTGGGTGTAAATGGATTTTCAAGATAAAGAAGGGACCTGATGGGAATGTTGAGACTTTCAAGGCATGGCTCGTAGCCAATGGCTACACACAAAGTGAACGCATCGATTACGATGAGACATTCTCTCCTATGGCTATGCTTAAATCTATCAGGACACCGCTAGCTATAGCTGCATATCTTGACTACGACATCTAGCAGATGGACGTCAAGACGGCTTTTCTCGATGGATACCTCGAGGAGGATATCTACATGGAGCAGCCCCAGGGCTTCATAACTGAGGATGGTAAAGTATGCAAGCTGAAGAAATCCATCTATGGGCTCAAGCAAGCTTCTCGTAACTGGAACATTAGATTTGACGAAGCCATAAAGAGTTATGATTTTGTGCAGAATCCTGATGAACCTTGTGTATACAAGAAGCTTAGTGGGAGCGCCATTGTGTTCATCGTGCTTTACGTAGATGACATCCTTATCATTGGGATTGATACAAGGATGATGTCCAGTGTGAAGATTTGGCTATCCCATACCTTTGAGATGAAAGATCTTGGAGAAGCCTCTTACATCTTAGGTCTGAAGTTGTTCAGAAACCGAGAAAAGAGGATTTTGGGATTGTCACAACATGGATACATTAAGAAGATTCTTGAACGATTCCATATGGATAGTTACAAGAAAGGATTCCTCTCCTTAAGATACAATATCCACCTATCTAAAGGTATGGCTCCTTAAAGTATTGAGAAAAAGAAGGCCATGGTCGGATGCCCCTATGCATCAACTGTAGGAAGCTTAATGAACGCCATGATGTGTACTAGGCCAGATATCTACCACGTAGTTGGAGTGGTAAGTCGTTATCAATCCTGCCATGGAGAGAAACAATAGAATGCAGTAAAGAACATATTCAAATATCTAAGACGGACGCAAGAATACATCTTGGTTTATGGAAATGGTGATCTCCAAGTCTTGGGATATACAAATTCTGACTTCCAATCGGATATTGATGATCAAAAGTCGACATCAGGGTTTGTATTCTTATTGAATGGTGGTGTTGTAAGCTGAAGAAGCAAGAAGCAGGACACTACTGCAGATTCAACAACAGAAGCCGAGTACATTGCCGCATCGGATGCTGCAAAGGAGGCGGTGTGGTTGTGCAATTTCGTCCTGGAGCTTGGCGTAGCTTCCTCTGCTACTCCCATCCCGTTACTTTGCGATAACACGGGAGCCATTGCCTAGGCAAAGGAACCCAGATGACATCAGAAGGGAAAGCACGTGGAAAGGAAATACCACAACATTCAGGAGATACAAAAGCGTGGTGACATCATCATTACTAAGGTGGCCTCTACCGACAACATTGCTGATCCTCTTACCAAACCTCTGACACAGAAGGTTTTCGACCAGCATGTAATGAGTATGGGTTTAAGGATTGTAATTGAATGGTTCTGAGGGCTAGTGGGATATTGTTACCACTGTGAGCCCGAGGCGAACCATTCTCACAATAAATGTTATTGTAATAAATGATTTATCAATAAAAGTTATTGATTATTTTTCACTCCCTTTCTGAGATTGAATGATTGGATGCACTATAAGGTCCCTTTTTACAATAAGGGTTATGTACCATGGCCAACTTGGTGATCATACAGCTATTGATTCATTAAATGAATCATAGAGGCTGATGCTTGGATGAATATCTAAGGAGTTAGATAGAGGACTCATCAAGCATCGTTAAATGATTGTTAAGTGATGATATCCAGTCTAAGTAGGAGATGGCAATCTTTTATCAAATGGATGATATGAGACTGACCTCTTGATGCAGGTCCTCTACATGAGAATAGTAATTCGGAGGTGTCAGATTAGTTGAGTCAATGGGTTGACTTAACGAGATCGAGATAACCAAAGACCTATGTTGAATGCTGTCACAGCATAGGCATGCATCCTCTGACTGGAGACAGATGTGTTGCTATATGTCTGAGTATGTACATTTGGCAGACCAATAGGTTGATGACCTAACCAAGGTCTATATACCAGCGAGCTGGTGTGCATTTAAGGACATATGAGTAATACGATCTCTCAAAGGGATCATACAGGTTCACTTATGAACCGGGAGACAAGAGCTCACTCATGAGGTATTGGGACGATCAAATTCCATGCATGGTCATCATGCTTTGGAAGCATGGCATGAATTTGAAGGTAATATATATGCTTTGGGAAAGCATATGATCTATACCAATTCCCAGTGACCAAGATTGAGAAACTTAATGATCAAACCCTGAAGATGACTGTATGAAAGTGATCTTTATCTTCAGAATGATCATAGGTCTTCTAGTATGCTGGATGTACAGGTATTGGGAATACATGAGGGTGATGTGATCATAAACGATTGTATAACCATGATGCTTCCATTCCGAGGGAGTGATGAAACAGGTTTGGAATTTAGTGACTCCTCTCATTAGAGAAGTAACCTAATCTTAGTCCATATACTGGACATTGATCTTAATAAGATTCAGATGCAATGAGAAGATTAGGTATACGGTCTTGATTTGATCAAGCATCTGTGGGAGATCCATAGGATCTGGATTTGAGATATGATCTCAACATCCAAGTCACTATACGTGGAAGAATACAATCACCCTGTCTTTATCTCCAAATATCTGCGGAGAAATCACATTATTCTTGAAAGGGTTCAAGAATAATTCCATAGATCTAAGCATTGAAGAAATAGTGATTAAATGTGATTTAATCATCTTGATGTGTGTAGGAATTATCCAATATAGTTAAATGTGATTTAATTATTATGGATAAGAATAATGTGGATAGAAATATCCAATTATTCATAATATATTGTAAATGTGTTTTATAATGTATTAGAGATAGTTAATTATAATTTATATTTGTTGATTAATTATTATGTGCATTGGATACACATTGTGTAATTAATTGAAAATGTAAATTATATGTGGTTTTGGGTTATGAATGTGATCCACTATTTTTCAATGGCAAGATTGCAATATTTTCAAAATTAGTTATGAAATACTTTTGAAGAATAAATCACAACAAAAGTTGTTTGAAATAGTAATGGAGATTTCCATGGAGATATGCAATCTCATGAAATCTCATGAGATTGCCTCCATATGGAAAAAAAGGGGACGGCCACCAAGTCCTACTTAGAATAGGTGGCCGTCCACCTTGTTATACATGGGAGATGCAATCTCCATGTATATTCTCTCCTTATTTGGTTGATGTAATTTAGGATTGATTTATATTTGATTTTGTCAAATATATTTTGATCTAAATTAAATCATAATTTGTTGGTTTTTACCAGCAACAATCTTGGCCATTGGATTGAATATAAATCAATCTCATCCATTGATTTTATATGTCCCATGGATTGAGATCCATGGATACCAAAACCCTATAAATAGAGAGGCATACCATGCTCTCTAGGGCTATGGAATTTTGGAGCAAACTCTCTCTCTCTCTCATTCTTCTCACATGCCAACTCTTTCTCCCTCTTCTTGGTGTCCGTCCACCAAACCCTATAGGAGAGACTCGTCGTCGCCTTCGCCATCGCACTGCCGCTTCGACGTTCTTCACTTCTCCATCTTCTTGTAGTGCTACGCTCACGAAGAAGACGTTTGATCTCGTACGATGAGATCAGGAGCTTACCGTGCTTGGATCATCTTGTTGGATTACGAGGATCTCACGGTTCATCCCCGCGCTCGCAAGCGACCTCTCCGACGATCGGACTTGAGATAGGAGGTCTCTTTTCTTAGAGACTTGATCAACCATGCTTCAAGAGGTATTCCTTATACTTGTTGTGGTTATAGATGTAACGATCCGAGAATCGTTCTTGGATCATGTGGTTTCATCGCATGAAAATTTTTGAAATACTGCTGCATAGAACAACTAGTACGACTAGTCGTTCTGCGTCGTATTCGATATGACGATCACGCTTCTGTGATGCGCTTGAGGATAATACCATATCCCCATTAACCCCCATTGCTTAAATATGTCAATAAAAACCAGATAAAGTCTTGTAATTATTAGAGTCTCGAATAAAATAAAAAAACCACAAAAAATTGCAAAATTAAAAATTGTGGTGTTTTTAGCCCTAAAAATACCCTCAAAAATATTTTGTGTTTCCAAATGACCTCATCTCCATTTTTGGTTATCATGAAACTTGTAGATCTCATCGAGACCTACAACTTTCATGTTTTGAGTTTTTCTAAATTTGGTCATTTGATCCCTCATAATTCACTTTCTTCTTCGCAATAATCTGATTGGGCCACGTGGCGCCTTCTGGTTGCGCCACGTGGCCCGATCCTTCTTGCGCCTCGTGTCACCTCCTCTCAACCGTTCGATGGCCAGTATGCTCTCATGATCTCCACTGTCCATTTCCCTTGTAATTTACGTCGTCTGATCACACTCAGAATGCATCACAACCACTCATTGGCGCCTTCATTTCCGCCCTCCACGTGGAGCTTTGGGCGCCATTCGATCATTCCCTCGTCTCTTTAATCACCACCGTCCATCGCCGCTTTGATCGTCACCACCCGATCACAGTCCTGATCTAATCACGCCCATCCAATTGCACCCCTTCCACAACACAACACGTGGCACGCTCCTCCACCCTTCGATCGTGTCGCCCAAGACCCAATCGTAACCGCTCTTAAGCGCCTCGCTCCCGGTCGTTGGATCGCATGATCCAACAGCTTAGACACCTTCGCTACCTCCAGTCAGCCCCCTTTCCCACGATCATCACCTCGCACAACTGCTTGCCCCTTCCATTTATCCCCGAGGTCACGTCTCCCATCACTGAGCTTTAACCGTCCGACGACGAACCCCGATCATCCATCATCCTCGCTACCATCCATGCATCTCACGTACCCCCTCCACTCACGCCATATCTCCCTCACAAGTCATGACCCTCACCACCAGAACTGCCATCTTCACTCCTTAAATCTGTCATCTCCTCCGCCTGTTGCGCCCGTCCACCTTTACGCGGGGCAAGGCCCAGCCCTCCTCCACCTCCCTGTGACATGGGGAGGTGGCGGGATCGAGCGAAGATGACTTACGCCTCCGGTGTCGACCCGCCACCCTCTAAGGTGGCGTTGCGGTGCTCCCAGCCCGCTCGAGCTGCCTCCATTGGCTGAGGAGGTCCAACGACGACCCGGGGCTCGAATCGAGCCCCAGCCCAAGCCTCCGACCTCCATCTCCGATCAGGTAAGCCCCCGCTTCCTCCCTTGCATTTTTTCTTGATTTTGCTGAATTAATTAGGAATTTTCAGTTACTTCTGCCCTCCATTAATCATCCTCCTAGATTCCACACAGATCCCCCTTTCACGCGATATATTCCGATCACCATCTTCTTCCTCCACTCCCTGATCACCTCGCCCCTCTCTTCTCTGTGTTCATCGGAGAAGAAGATCGGCCGCCGCCTTCTTCAACACTTCACGGCCATCCATTCCACCCACATATCGCTTGCACTACTCATATGCATGCTTCGGGTATCAGGACTAACCGATGCAGGTGAATCCCCTTCAATGGTCGGAGCTCATTCGGAGCTGACTTTACAACCTCCGTCTTCGGTGTACGAGCTCCGATGGTCTTCTCCATGAGCTACAACGTCTTACCCACGCCTCAACGATGATGACCAGCCGATCAGGAGCGGCTGGGGTTCTTCTCCGGATACGCTAAGAGGCGGTGGAGCTTGGGCCTCCTCGCTGGAGGTATGGCTCTGCTGCTCATCAAATCTGAGGAAGAAGACACAGGTACCGTTGGATGCTCCACCCCGGAGCTCATCCAATGGTGTAGAAGCAGCCACGTCGACAAATAGTACAGATTCCAGTCACTGTTGGATCCTCATGATCCAACTATTTACGTTCGACCATGCGTTGATTTTAGAGCTACTCCGAGCCGCAGCACCAGACCGAAGGCTTGGACGTCCTGAGCCTTGTCCGAGCCATCCCGAGCCTTCATCAAGCCCAAGCCAGTTCCGAACCTATCTCGAGCCTCTTCAGATCCCTAATCTGCTGCTGAGCCTACCCGAGCCTTCTCCGAGCCTCGGCGTCGTCCCGAGCCTGGAAGAGTACCCGCCAACTTCTTCAAATTTGCATTCAGGTCCTGATATTATGTGCAGCACGCGTGCACCTAGGGGATTTTGCAGTTATGCCCTCGCTGGTTTTCATAATTTCATAATACCCCTGTGCGTGTGAGCTATTTTTAGGGAAGGTCCCTAACTTTCTCGTATTTGCATTTCCCAGGGACCTGTTTGTAGTTATGTTTCATGTTTTCTTGCGTTTATGCCATTGTCTTCTTTCATGTATATCTTGAGCATCATATATCTGTTTCAGTTGATTTCAGTTTCATTTCGAAGCTTGTTTAATGAATGGCACAATTTGTTTCCTATTTTGACACTGAGATCTTAATGGTTATTTTAAGTAGCTAAGTATCCATTATGCAGTTATTCAGACTTTGCCTAATTCATTCAACAAGTTATCTCATGATACATGTCTGAAATTGACTGAGATTTAAAATGGCTCAGAATTCTATCCTAGGGCATGTTTTACATTGCATTTCCTCGCATCAAATTGCATGATTAAAAATAAAATAAAAAATCATGTTTGTCCTTAGTTTGATGCATTGTCTTGATTTAGTGCATTAGTTGATATATGATTATTTACTCAACACTTAGTTAATGAATAAGAGTTTGAATGATCACGAGAGAGGCTCGTGTCCCTGAGTTCGACCTTGGTTTATTACCAAGTAAAATAAATTCATGACCATTCGATTTCATTGATATATCCAAATTAGATGGTTTTTGATAAACCTAGTTCAGCCTGACTGCAACGTTCTCAAAGTATTAATTCCACAATATTAAAGGGCCGAATTTGCCGTTTATCAAATGGCGATCGTTGCCGGGGACACGACTCATTTCTTGTATTTTTTTATTTTTATTTATTTAATTAAGTGTTTCTTTTATATAGGTCAATTTGTTCATTTATATTAATTTGCAAAAACTTTTTCTTTTCAATTGATCTCTAACATTTGCTTTTGTGGTAGGGCCCTTGGTGTTCAAGGAGGTGAGGAGCAGGCGCTTCCCGCTGTGAGGAGCCACAGAAGCATGCTTGAAGCAAACAGAAAAGAAAGAAAAAATGTGTCATTTTGCATAACATTTTATCATGTAATAATCGTCTTTTACATCGATCTTCGATCGGAGACTTGCGATTGTAAAAGAACGATATATGTGGTTGTGTGGGGATCGTCCCCACTTGAGTGTCGACCTAGGACCAGGCACGCGGCTCTTCGAGCTTAGTTTATCATTCATATTTTTTATGTGCTTGTTCGTAGGTAGGACACACTATAAATAAAGACGCACGTAGCATCGCCTCACTTAGCCAAATCTAAAAGAGATTCTTTCCGCTAATAGAAGCATGTTAGGTGCAGCTTTTTGATCGACTTACATACATGATTTTGGTTTTAAAACAGTCCAAGTTTTCAGGTATTTTCGCCAAGTCACTGCATGTTTTATCGCTTAGCCTAGATCATGGTTTCTATCAAATACTTGGTTTTTCTCAATTTCCCCTCCTAGCTTGATCACCTAGGTTAATGGAAAATGGGAATGAACGGTAGACGATGATTGCTTGATTTTTTGTGCTCACCTTAATTCAGTGACAACCTTAAATAACTGGGACTGTTAATTGCAAGTCAGCCTAAAAATGGAGTAAAATATTGTTTTGGGAAAGAAACACTCTCGTTTACGCAATTGATTTTATTTAACACTTTTTCCCGTGTAAAGATAAAATGTTTTAATCACTAATAAAACCGACAAGATAATAAACCAGCATCGGTTGGTTTCATGTGTGAGTTGGTGAAATTGAAGGGTCTTGCATGTATTATTGAGCCATGTTTGCTCCGAAACCCTCCCCTGAGCCTTAGTCACTCCATTAATCTCCGCAGATTCATCCACTCACTTGTATATCCATCCTTCTTCTTCGTTCACCTTGGGTCTCTCCCTGCATCAAATCTGCATATTTATACTTAGGCTACTCTCAGCCTAAGTATGGGGGGACCCGAGTCCCTAAGATTTCTCCACTCATCTTTATTTGCCTTTATACTTAAGTTATTTCTAACCTAAGTATAGGGGGAGACCTCCTTGGTTCCCATATATTTCTCTATATTTAAATGGACCTATGGACTTGTATCATTTAGTGTTATGAGGACATAGCAAAGTTTAAGTATAGGGGGGTAGACCGTATATACAATATACTTTAGTTACAATTTGAAAATTTTGAAAATTTTTAAACTTTTTGGCTAAAGTAAAATTCTTTGAACTAAGTGAACTCTAATGTTTTCACGGCTTTTTCTATATTATGTTACACTATTTTTATAAAAATATTTTCGAAAATGATTTGAAAAATGAGTTTCTCTTATTTTGAAAAGTCCTTTGAAAATATTTTGAAATTTTTTATTTATACGACATGGTATTGAAATTTTCTTTCAAGGAAAGTTGAGTTTAACCAGTGTTCTAACCTTTAATTAAAAACCATAAAAATGAAAAAATCCCAAAAATCCTTTAAGATTCATTAGTGACTACTAAAGCCCAAATAAGTAGTCGCGTTGAGTGAGGGTTCGCCCTTAGCAGATTGGGTGATTTAGAGGACATCGCGTAAGGCCCCGTCCTCAAGAAAAGGGCTACGGCCTGTACTTACACCCATACTGGCTGAATGCAGATGCATCTACTTAGTTGAGTTTAGGCAGTAATAATATCTCTTGAAGACAAAAAATGTGTTTTTCAATGAAGGAGTTAGATTAATCCTCTATATTCACCCTTCCACACAGGATCTGAAATGTTCAAGGAAACTTTGTTTTATGAAGACTTGAGAATTTAGGTTAACCAACCTTAGCCATCAGGGTCTTAGACTTGATCATGCACATTCTCCTAGATTTCTAGATTTGCATGCTATATTTCATGCTTAATCTCAGACAATATGAATATGAATAGCACATCACATGCACGACTACGGTTTCGATGAGATGAGTTGACTTTTCATTCGAGGGATTGGGACGAGGGATTTGAGTCTGGACTTGATCTAATGATGCTCGAGGATGGGATAAAATCTTTGAAGGCTTCATGAAACCTGAGTGTCAGCAACTTTAGCCAGTATGAGAACTCGGTTCTTATACTAATCTCTTGACATTGACCTAAGTCCCATGGTGTGAAATAAATAAAGATGTTGTTCACTGTGCGCCAACTCTTGGTAAAAGCAGTGGAGCTAGCCAAAAATTATAGAAATCAATGAAAAGTCAAAGAAAGTTCTCATTCCACAAAGTCAAATATCAAAGAGCTTCCATTAAAGGCGAGTGCTCCCAACCATTTCAAAGTGTCCACTTGGACCACCGCTATTAGGACCAGGTGTCGGGCTTGCACCAAAAAAGGGCTTTGCAACGTAAATGCTACAAGTATGGGTGTCGAAGGTATGATAGGTACTCAAAAAAGACACACCCCGGTGTATTCCCAGGATAAAAACAAGTGCAGACGGCTCCAACTTCTCTTGACGGACGCACTGATCAACATCGAAAATTATGTTGCGTAATAAGGCACTGGAGAGAATCCTTGTTTCAATGCGAGGGAGAGATGAAATGACACAAACCCATGCCCTCCATTATTGGCCTTCCATCTACATTTTTTAAGTCTGACAACTAAAGAGACGGTGGACTGGATGGAAGATTGATTTAATCCCTAGTGTTGAGGATTGAGTCCTTAGGAGAATTTCTTGGACCAAGACCTTGGGTGACATTTTGACTCTACTCTCGGAATCGTAGTCATCACTAAATGTCATACCCTTAGTTTATATTTACATCAGAGAGAGTCTGGATAATTAGAGGAATTGGGTGCCTCTTGATTAAGGCTGGGTTGAACTCAAAAATTTCAGACCTCTAAAGTTGAATAGACTTGAACAGATTAGATCATGTATTCACATGCACAAGGGGGTTAATCTAGTTTATTCATTCTCTTTGATGCTCGGGGACGAGCATCATTTAAGTATAGGGGGTTGATGAAACTCGATTTCATCATCATAATTTGCATATATTACCCCCCTTGCTTAAATATGTGTCAATAAAAATCAGATAAAGTCTTGTAATTATCAGAGTCTCGAATAAAATAAAAAAACCACAAAAAATTGCAAAATTAAAAATTGTGGTGTTTTAGCTCTAAAAATACCCTCAAAAACATTTTGTGTCTACAAATGACCTCAATTCTATTTTTGGTCAACATGAAACTTGTAGATCTCATTGATATATATAACTTTCATGTTTTAAGTTTTTCCAAATTCGGCCATTTGACCCCCCATAATTCACTTTCTTCTTCGCAATAATCTGATTGGGCCATGTGGCGCCTTCTGGTTGCGCCACGTAGCCCAGTCCTTCTTGCGCCTCGCGTCACCTCCTCTCAATCGTCCGATGGCCAGTCTGCTCTCATGATCTCCGCTGTCCATTCCCTATGTAGTTCACGTCATCTGATCACACTCCGAATGCATCACAGCCACCCATTGGCGCCTTCATTTCCGCCCTCCACGTGGAGCTTTGGGTGCCATTCGATCGCGCCCTCGTCTCTTTAATCACCACTGTCCATCGTCGCTTTGATCATCACCACCCGATCGCAGTCCTGATCTAATCACGCCTGTCCAATTACGCCCCTTCCACAGCACGACATGTGGCATGCTCCTCCACCCTTCGATCGCGTCGCCCAAGACCTAATCGTAACCGCTTTTAAGCGCCTCACTCCCAGCCGTTGGATCGCATGATCCAAGGGCTTAGACATCTTCGTCTACCTCCAGGCAGCCCCCTTTCCCACGGTCATCACCTCGCACAACCGCTTGCCCCTTCCATTTATCCTCGAGGCCACGTCTCCCATCACCGAGCTTTAACCATCCGACGATTAACCCTGATCATCCATCAACCTCGCTACCATCCACGCATCCCACGTACCCCCTCCACTCATGCCATATCTCCCTCACAAGTCATGACCCTCACCACCGGAACTGCCATCTTCACTCCTTAAATCCGTCATCTCCTCCGCCTGCCATGCCCGTCCACCTTTACGTGGGGCAAGGCCCATCCCTCCTCCACCTCCCTGTGACCGGGGGAGGTGGCGGGATCGAGCGAAGATGACTTATGCCTCCGGTGTCGACCCGCCTCCCTCCATGGCGGTGGCGCAGCGCTCCCAGCCCGCTCGAGCTGCCTCCATTGGCTGAGGAGGTCCAGCGATTACCCGGGGCTCAAATCGAGCCCCAGTCCAAGCCTCCGACCTCCATCTTCGATCAGGTAAGCCCCCGCTACCTCACTTGCATTTTTTCTTGATTTTGCTGAATTAATTAGGAATTTTCTTTCACTTCCGCCCTCCATTAATAATCCTCCTAGATTCCCCACAGTTCCCCTCTTCACGCGCTATATTTTGATCATTGTCTTCATCCTCCACTCCCTGATCACCTCGCCCCCCCCCCCCCTCTTCTCTGTGTTCGCCGGAGAAGAAGATCACCCGCCGCCTTCTTCAGCACTTCACAACCATCCATTCCACCCACATATCGCTTGCACAACTCATCTGCATGCTTCGGCTATCAAGACTAATCGATGCAGGTGAATGCCCTTCAATGGTCGGAGCTCATTCGGAGCTGACTTTGCAACATCTGTCTCCGGTGTACGAGCTCCGATGGTCTTCTCCAGGTGCTACAGCATCTTCCCCACGCCTCAGCGATGATGACCAGCCGATCAGGAGTGGTTGGGGTTCTTCTCCGGGTATGCTAAGAGGCGGCGGAGCTTGGGCCGCCTCACCAGAGATCTGGCTCTACCGCCCATCAAATCTGAGGAAGAAGACACAGGTACCGTTGGATGCTCCTGCCGGAGCTCATCCAACGGTGTAGAAGCGGCCACATCAACAAACAGTCCAAATTCCAGTCACCATTGGATCCTCATGATCCAACGGTTTACGTTCAGCCATGCGTCGATTTCAGAGCTACTCCGAGCCGCAACACCAGACCGAAGCCTTGGACGTCCAGAGCCTTGTCTGAGCCATCCCGAGCCTCCATCGAGCCCAAGCTGGTTCCAAACCTATCTCGAGCCTCTTCAGATCCCCGAGCCATTGTCGAGCCTGCCCGAGCCTTCTCCGAGCCTCGGCATCGTCCCGAGCCTGGAAGAGCATGTGCCATGCACGTGCAAATCTGGGCAAATTGCACAGAGGCCCACCAACTTCTTCAAATTTGCATTTAGGTCCTAAATCACGTGCACCTGGGGAATTTTGCAGTTATGCTCTCGCGGGTTTTCATAATTTCACAAATACCCCTGTGCGTGTGGGCTATTTTAAGGGAAGTCCCTAACTTTCTTGTATTTGCATTTTAGTCCCTCCCAGGGACCTGTTTGAAGTTATCTTTCATGTTTTCTTGTATTAATGCCCTTGTCTTCTTTCATGTATATCTTGAGCATCGTATCTCTATTTCAGTTGATTTCAGTTTCATTTCGAAGCTCATTTAATGAATTTTCTAATTGCACAATTTGTTTCCCATTTTGACACTGAGATCTTAATAGATTATTTTAAATAGCTAAGTGTCCATTATGAAGTACATTCAGACTTTGTCTAATTCATTTAACAAGTTATCTCATGATACATGTCTGAAATTAACTCAGGTTTAAAATGGCTCAGAATTCTGTCCTAGGGAAGTTTTGCATTGCACTTCCTCGCATCAAATTGCATGATTAAAAATAAAATAAAAAAATGCATGTTTGGCCTTAGTTTGATGCATTGTCTTGATTTAGTGCATTAGTTGATCTATGATTCTTTAACTCAACACTTAGTTAATGAATAAGAGTTTGAATGATCACGAGAGAGGCTCGTGTCCCTGAGTTCGACCTTGGTTTCTTACCAAGTAAAATAAGTTCATGACCATCCGATTTCATTGATATATCCAAATTAGATGGTTTTTGATAAACCTAGTTCAGCCCGACTGCAACATTCTCAAAGTATTAATTCCACAATATTAAAGAGTTGAATTTGCGATTTATCACCTGGTAACTCTAATGCCTCAGTCTAGCAACTCTTTCCTCGAGGAGCGGGGTATTCCCTTCTATGTTCAAGTGCAACCGGCTCAAGAAGAGGGGGAAGAAGAGAATGGACCATGACCAGTGTAGCCATGTATCCTTGGGAGCTCTAACCAGTGTAGCTGAGTCTTCCACTGCAAGCTTCATGAGATGGTCATGTGTAACATAAGCTTTGCTTTATTTGGTTATATACACTCCGATGGGATTATTAACTTTTCAATCCGACCCACCACTTTTTTGGAGTGTTTTCTTTATTTGCACACTTTTTTTGATGTGCATATGTACCACATATCTACATGGTGCATCATATATACATAAGGAGTTTTTCCTCTTGAGCGAGTAGACTATCCCTCTTTTGAAGCTTTATTGCAACCCACAACTCCAGTCTTTAGACTTCATCACCACCAGACCAAATTGAGACGCACTTCCTTCACTATAAGAAGAAGAGAGGTTCCGCCTAGAAGTACTACCCTCATATGCTACCCCAAGCCAAAGGAAACTGCCTCCTCACCACCTCATCCGTGGAGAGCTATGTGTAAAGTGCTGGTGCAAGTAAAGCCATTGTCTCTAAGAGTCGTGTGTGTAATGTTAAGTGCTCTACTTAGGCTCATCATGATGACATATGCTCATACCCTAATGGACTCAAATAATTAAGTCCCAATGGACCTGAAAAGTCTTAATCCTGAGCCCTATAAGGTTCCTCTTAGAATTAGGTGGATTAAGGTCTTAACCGAGCTCCATTTGTCCATATAATTCTAGTCCAATTTAAATGTCAACTATGATTTGGAAAAACTATACAAATATTTACAAAGATGCAATTTTACAAATTTTTACAAAAGTGCAACATTTTTGAAAAATGCTTGAAAACATGGATGTATGCATGAATGCAAAGTTTTGCAAAATGTTTACAAAAATTTACACAAGGTTTTTGCAAACTTTTTTTCAAACATTTTACAAAAAGTTTGTACTATATACATAATTTTTATATGAAAATATTTACAAACTCTTTACACAAATCATTTTTACGATCATTTATACAAAAATAATTTTTATACATAGATAGGTATGTGCAAGAAGAATTTATGTACAAAGGAAAATTTTAAATTTTTATGTATTTTTAGCCATTTTATTTATTAACACACTCACACAAAGTACGAGTTATGGCTAAAGTATATATTGAATATATACGACACCCCCCTATACTTAGCTCGAACGATGTCCTCAGAGTGATCAAGAGTGATGAAGAAGACATAACTCTGCTTAGTATAGGGAAGTGAAAAGGAATAATATGTACAAAGACAAATCAAGTAATCCTTACTTAGGATCAATTAATCCTAAGTATAACAAGCTATACATGAAGAGAAATCCGAGTGGAAGGATGTACAGGGTCTACCCCCCTATACTTAGGGTAACATATCCCTAATTATAGGCAGTAAAACAGAGGTATAAAGAATTAATAGAATACCCGAGAGTCCTACATCCCCATATACTTAGGGTAAAGTACACACTAAATATAGAAAAAAAATAATATGAAGAAGGGGTGTGGGACTAAATTATAGAGTGATATGGACAACTGGATCTATACAAGTCGGAAGAACAGTGATAATCAGGCGTGAGATGCAATAGATGTGAGTTAAGAGACCACATCTCATGCAAAGAGAATTGGGGCAACGTCAACGACCCGCGGCTCATGATCTAGATATGGCTTGAGCCGCTGGCCTTTAACACGAAAGGTCTCATCAGAAGACAACTCAGATATGTCAATACTCCCATTGTCATGTACCTTTCGAACAAAATAGGGTCATTTACATTTGCTCTGTAGCTTCCCTGGAAATAGACGTAGCCTAGCATCAAACAACCATACTCTCTATCCTGGCTCAAACTGCTTGTGGTTGATATGAGAATCATGCCACTCCTTCACTCTCTCCTTATACTATAGGCTGCTCGAAAAGGCTATATAACGAAGCTCCTCCAAGGCTGCTAACTCTACCCTCCTCTGATCTCCTACACTCTCTGGATCCATAAGTATATCAGTAACAACCCAAAGTGACCTATGTCTCAACTCAACAGGTAAATGGCAAGGCTTGCCATAAATGAGGCAAAAGGGAGATGTACCCAAAGAAGTCTTGAAAGACGTCCTATATGCCCACAAGACCGAGTCCAAAAGCTTTGACCAATCCTTTCGGTCAGGGCGGATGACTTTCTATAATATAGTCTTGATCTCCCTATTCGACACTTCAGCAAGACCATTCGTTTGAGGGTGGTATGGAGTGGCTACTCGATGGTCTATGCTGAACTCGCTAGCAAGGGCCTTTACCTTGTCGTTGACGAAATGAGACCCCCCGTCAGAAATCAACACTCGAGGTACCCCGAACTGTGAAGTGATATTCTTCCTCAAAAAATCTGCAAACAGTCCTAGCATCTGCGATTCGAGCGGGGATGGACTCAACCCAACGACTCACATAATCTACGGCCAACAGAATGTACTTGAATCCCTAACTCTTAGGGAATGGACCCATGAAATCGATGCCCCATGCGTCAAAAACCTCACAGAAATGAATGGGCTGCATCGGCATCATATGACGCTGTCCACAAGTGGCCATACTCTGACAGTCAGTACACCTCTCTACGAACTCATCAGAGTCCTTGAAGAGAGTAGGCCACC
Source organism: Ottelia alismoides (assembly GCA_037367405.1). Classification (NCBI taxonomy): domain Eukaryota; kingdom Viridiplantae; phylum Streptophyta; class Magnoliopsida; order Alismatales; family Hydrocharitaceae; genus Ottelia; species Ottelia alismoides. The sequence continues at coordinate 441,617 of JAZKJV010007390.1, forward strand.
ATAGGCCGGATTGGAGCACTTTATGTGTCGTTCTCCTCACAGAGTGATGTCTTCCTGCCTCAAGCTTGTGGCAACAAGTAAGGATGTTGTGGTTCTCCTCCTGAGGAATGCACCGACACCAGATGCTATCCCCTCCTTCATGATAAAGGACGGGATCCTCCTAATGGTAAAACTTGGCCTTCGCGAGGAAGGTCTCAAGTTTCTGGCTGGGCCAATCTTGTGGAACTTTCTTGGCCACAAGATAGTTCACAAAATCGGCATATCATGGATGAGAGGCGATAGCAAGGATTGCCTCCTCTGGGAAGGTCTCCCATATAGGCTCAGCCTGCTCAGAATCCTCAAGATACTCCAATCGGGAGAGATGATCCGCCACCACATTCTTGACTCCAGGCTTATCCTTAATCTCTATATCAAACTCCTGGAGTAGAAAGATCCATCTGGTCAATCTGGCTTTGGCATCCTTTGCTATGAGGTACATGATGGTGGTATGATCAATATAGATGGTCACTTTAGATCCAATGATGTAAGATCGGAACTTATCTAGGGAGAAAACTACAGCTAGCATCTCCTTCTCTGTGACTGTCTAGTTCCGCTGCACGGCATCCAAAGTATGGCTAGCGTAGTAAATATCAAAGGGGACTCCATCCCTCATCTGTCCCAGCATGGCCCATACGGAAAAATCAGAGGCATCCGTCATGATCTCGAATGTGAGAGACCAATCATGTGGTTGGAGAACAGGAGCCTCTACAACACGACTCTTGAGAGTCTCAAATGACGATAGACACTTATCATCAACAAGGAACTCGGTGTCTTTCGTCAGCAGAGCAGTCAATGGTCGGGCAATCTTATTGAAATCACGAATGAAGTGTCAGTAGAAACCGACATGCCCCAAAAAAGACCGTAACTTCCGTAAATTGGACAATGGATTGAGTTTTCTAATGACATCCACCTTGGCTAGATCAACCTCCATGCCCCTGTTGAAGATGATATGGCCAAGTATCGTCCTTTGAGTCACCATGAAGTGACTATTCTCCCAAGACAACACAAGGTGAACCTCTATGCATCGCTAAAGGACTCGGTCTATGCAGTCAAGACAAAAATTGAATCTATCGCCGTAGACTGAGAAATCATCCATGAAGACCTCCAAGCGCTCCCCTACCATGTCCGAAAAGATGGACAGCATGCATCTATGGAATGTCGCCGGAGTGTTACACAATCCAAATGGCATGCATCTGAAAGCATATGTCCCAAAGGGACAGGTGAAGGTGGTCTTGTCTAGGTCCTCGGGCACAATGGACACCTTATTGTATCCGGAGTACCCATCAAAGAAACTGTAATGGCTCTTCCCTTCCAGCCTCTCTATAATCTAATCAATAAAGGGCAGGGGAAATGATCCTTCTTGGTGGTCTGGTTCAATCATCTGTAGTCCACACAGACCCGCCAAGAAGTGTGTACCCGGGTAGCAATCTCCTCTCCAGACTCACTAATAGTTGTGGTGATGCACGTCTTCTTGGGAACCATATGCAACGGACTGACCCATTTGGAGTCGGAGATGGGGTAGATAAAATCGGCGCTCCACCATTTCGAGATCTCCTTCATGACAACATCTCGAAGGTTCGGGTTCAGCCGTCGTTGGAACTCATGCGACGGCTTCGCATCCTCTTCGAGATAGATATGGTAGGAGCACATGGCCGGACTTATCCCCTGGAGATCGGCAACACTCCATCCTATCGCCTTGAGGTACTTTTCAAGATCTCCCATTAGACGGGATTCCTTCTCTTTAGACAAATCAGCGGAGATAATGACTGGTACATCTCATGCTCACCTGTAAGGAACCTATACTTCAGCGACGACGGTAGCGGATTCAGCTCTAGACAAGTAGGTGTTGGCGGATCTGGCCTCTGAAAGGTCTGAGTAAATGCGACCAAATCTTCTTGGGAGAATGAGAACTCTCGCTCGCAATCTGAATCTGGCGAAGGCTGCTCTGCTGGACTGTCTCTGCTCTGTATGGAATCAGCCTCCTCCCTAGTTGTACGCTCTGTGGAAGTCAAACAAGGTATCAAATTATCAAAGTCTGCCCAGTCTAAATCTGACTCCGAGGGATCTGTATCAGAATCACAAACAAAATATGCCTCACGATCAGAAACCGGCTCTGCTGCCTGAGATGTATCCTGGACCAGGAATGCGCTCTCCAAGCTCTCCTCTGCTAGCGTCTCTACGTCAGCAAACTCTGAAGGTGAGAGGATGGCATGTGCTACTGGATCTGCCTAAACTACCTCTCCATCTGTTATCAGAAAGTCGCATTCTTGGTGGATGTCTCGCCTTGGCTCTGTCATCTGCTCTGAATCGGTAGTCAGCTCTGAGCAAGCTGAATCTCTGGCTCTAGTCTCCTCGACCATCTCTATTTGTATACTCTCGCCCTCGACGCAAAGGTACACCTTCCCGCTATCATGGTCGGACACTGCCTTGGCTGTGGCCAAGAACGGGCATCCTAAAATGATGGGGGTATCGGTCACGGATTAAGGGATCTCCATTTCCAACACAATGAAGTCTACAGGGAATTTTAGGCCCTAAATCGAGACGACAACGTCCTTCAGTAACCTCTTCAACCTCTTGATAGATCGATCAGCAAACTTAAGGATCGTCCAGCTCTATCATAGAGGGCCCAACTTGAAGCGGTCGAGAAGGGTTGACGGATTAGGTTGATCGAAGAACCGCTGTCTAATAGAGTGTGGTCGAACCTCTACTCATGGATGTGGCATCTGACATACGGGGCTCCTGCATCTGGCCTCTTGGCTGGAAGACGGTTCTGAATCAGGAAGCATGTGGCAGAGTGAGCACATGGATCTCTGACCGGTAGTTCCACCTCTTCCTCCTAACTGTGGTCCTGTCTCCGAGTGATAGCTAGAAGAGAGGTATATGCTCCAAGGTCTCCTGTAGAGTCAGTTGTATGTGAAATCGGTCCACCATCTGCTGGCTGAACTCTATCTGATGGTTCTTTTTAGGATTTTCTTTTTTCTGCCCCTTTAGCCAAGTGGAGTGCTCGGGGAAAGGGGACCATAGGGTCCTTCTAAGATGAAGGACTAGGAGAGGGTCTGAAATGCTCATGAACAACAGAATCCACACATATGTCATCAAGCAACACATGTAGATCTGAAAGTAATAAACCCTTTCCTTTATTTGCAGAAATGTCCTGAGATACATGCACTGAAGGAAAAACAACATGACTAGCAGAACGGTAAATAGTGGCCTCAGTACCACCCTCGACATCTGGACTCGCGGCATCAGTACCGCGCTCTGGCTCAGCAACTGAAATGGTGGCGTCAGTACCACCTCCTCCAACTGGTGAAGCGACGACCTCCGTACCGTCGGTGGGATCAACATCCTTGATGGCATCAGTGTCACCGACATCATCATACTCCTGAACAGTATCAGCACCGCTCTCCTCCTCGCCTGGCACTCCTAAAGTGGCATGGGATCGTTGCTCAGACGAGGCACCGCCTACAGACATCCTACCTCTCCTAAGTGTAACAAAATCAGCATCAAACATGTATGCAGTCATATCACCAAGTGAAGCACTAGGATTGGTAATCTCAGTGAACTCTACCTACTCAGACTTCCTCTTGAGGTTGTTCGGGTTCGGCTCAATCTGGGCAGGGATGGCGACCTTCCATCTCACTATATCCCTCATCTCCTGATGGAACTCGTCCATCACTCGTCGAAAGGTGTAACATCCCTAAATCATAATGACTAATTAAGCCCAAGATGATGAATCATTAGTTAGCTTGATGGAATCTTGAGATGTCATTTGTGGTTAAGTGGAATTAAGAGGCTAACTAAGGTTTAGTAGTTAATTATGGGTTACTATTCATAGGTGGGCCTTAAGTGCAAATATGAGGAGTGTGTGGGTTTTATGTTGCAATTTTCCCACGAGATAAACACCCTTAACGCCCCCACCCCCCCCCCTTCAACCTCACTTGTCTCCTCTCTTCATCTCTTCACCCTTAAGCCATGGCCGACCACCCTTATTCCTTCACCTTCTCCCTTTGATTCACTCCTCATTTCTCATCCAAATTTGAGTTTCAAGAGCTCAAATCAAAGTTGGAGAGGAGAGGATCTTTGGTCTTGCATTACATGTAAGATCAAGGTCCAAAGAAGAAGAGAAATCCAAGCTTAAAGCTCAAGGTGTGGACTGCTCAACACTTGTTCTTGGAGTGTTCTTCCTCAAGATTTTGAAGCTTGAATTTGAGGTACAAATTTAGCCCTCCTTTTGCTGCCATTTGTAGATTTACTACCGCTTACATCCCAGGTCTTAAATCAAGTCTATGTTTTGGGGTTTTTGTTGCTCAAAATTTGGGATTTGGAGGCTTTAGAGTGGACGGTTTTTGTGGTGTCCAGATCTGATTGTTGTTCTTCAAATCCAAGTTATGCATATGTTTTGGGATTTTATTGAGCCCATTTGGGTATAATTACTTATTGATTAATATTCCATTAAGTTGGCCTTCAATACATGGGTTTGGACACGAAATTGCATGTGATTAGGAATTTTTAGAGAAGCTATACATGGACAGTTTTTCTAAAATGTTCAGATTGTTGTTGCTGAATGTTGGCCAATTATTTTCATGACTTGGGGATCTTCTTTGAGTTCCATTGGGTAGATTTGCTTACTGATTATATCTCCATTAAGTTGGCCTATGATTCTTGGCTTGTAATTTGGAATTTGAGGTAACTTGGAAATGATTTGTCTGCTGTCATATACAAGTAACTGAATGTGTTCAGATCTGTCCATGCACTTAAAATTAGAGTTTTATGATGAATTTGGGGAGTTTATTCATGTCTCCTTGAGTGAAATTACTTGTTTATAGATACTCCTTCATGTTAACCATCAATCCATGGGTTTAGTTTCGAAATATGATGAGTTTTGAGGAGTTTATGAATGTTGTTGTTATGATTGCCACTGAATGTCCAGATTTGATATGGTTGCATTATGGCTAAGGAGATGCATGATTTTGGAAATATTCTTAGACACCCCTTTGGTGGATATGATTTTGGATATACGGGGGATACAATACCCATGAAATCCATATATTTGGATTGGTTTTGGTGGTGATTTTGAGACCAATTTGGTTGATATCCATGGACCTTGCTGTGGCCGAATTTCATTGTTGAATGCATGTTTTAATCAAATTTTTTTAGCATCCTTTAATAGGTGTTAAAAACCCCAAGTCCCATGTTCTCTTTATACTTAAATGGAAAATCAATTTATCATTTAATCCCATACAGGAGAGGGATTAAGAGAGGATGAATTGATGATTTTGTCTATTGATGCATTGCTATATGGTATTGTGCACCTTTGCAAGTCATTTTTGAGCATTGATGAATTTGATTGGATATTGACCACTGATTTGATGAACTTTAAGCATGGATTGTAAGTGGATTTTGTGGTCTTGAAAGCGATAACTTTGCTTGAGTAATTAGGAGAACTTCGATGCTTTGAATTGCCTTATGTTTGCGGCCATATGCTTGATGTACACATAGATTTATGAGTAGAATAGATGCATGATTGGAGCATGTGATGCCCTTTAAAAACCCTATAAATGTTAGACTTTAAAGTCAATTGAATTCTTAGATGGTGTCTTTGAAGCCATGAAGTTGGGTGTGAACTTAAAAGGATTAGATTCCTAGAACTACTATGAAGTGTACATGCACATTGCCACTATTTTGATATGGCAAACTTTGAAAGGGTAAACATCTATTAGTAACCATTTTAGAGCGTGACTTAGGATAATTGTTACTTATAAAGGTGGCCTTGAAACACATATTATGAGTTATGAGATTGGGGATGAACTTAATGATATATATGTGGTTACCATACATGATAATAAGACTATATAAACTTTCCATGAAGCAAGTTTTCCTCTAATAGGTAGCCCGATCTTGTGGGTGATTGTGAATCTTTTGGGGCATAGGAAAGAAAGATGTTTTCCGATAAGATAGACAAGACCATAAGATTGATGTTCTTCAGTAGGACTTGAGAGAGAGACTATCATAACTAGTATGTATCCCTGACCTAGGATCAGTTGAGGTTCTTATAGAACAAGTTTGGGTCTGGGACTGACAGCTTGTAGATGTGAAATAATCAGAGAAACTGTAGACACTTAGGGTGAAACATGAAAATAAAAGAAATGGTGATGTCACATATGGTCAGTCATGGAGATTTATACTCCGACTGTGCGAGGGTGCGGTGACACTCACCTGAGCAAGAGATGAGGTCGCGCAGGCTTGGGTAGCGTACACCGAGAGCATGGGTCTAGGATCCCAGTATTTTTCACATGTTTTCTTCGAGTTGGCCTGGTTTTTGCGCTTCTTTGGGATCCACAAGTTGTCTAGACCATTCTGCTGACCCACTGGTTTTTCTTAGAGAGCCTAGGTTGGGGGTTCTCCGCAGTTAGTTACGAGCTCGTCTGGTTGTTACTTAACTCTTCTCCTCCGAGAGTTGAGCAACGATAGAGGAAGTCGGGTCCGGCAGGCTTACCTCTTCTTTTTCCTGCATCTAGTGGCGTAGTAATCGTACTACCACTGCCTTTCCCTTGGACCACAATTCCACTGGGATTGGCGAGACAAACGAATCCCTTATGGGGTTTCCTCACCATAGGAATTAATTACCTTTCTGCCAGGCTTGTGACCTGGAGTTGGGGGTAGTGATTAATATACTTGTGACAGTTCACCAATTTCCCAATTAAGTTGTAGTTCTAACAACAGACGTTGATGACTTCACTATTACCTTTCCGCCAGGTTTGTGACCTAGTGATGGGGTAGTGGTTAGTAGACACTGATGAATCCTTTAATTATCTTTCCGACAGGTTGTGACCTCGTGATGGGGTAAGAGATGGGTGACTTTCCGCTAATTGCCTAGTGACGACTTTTCCACCAAGAGACTAGTGACATGTTCCGTTAGTAGAGACTAATGAGGGTCGGGTGTTGAGAGAGTTGTGGGTTCGTTTCCTCTTGTACACCTTCATGAGCAAGCTATCACACATGTCGATCGAGTGTCAATGTGAGTTGAGAGAAAAGCTAGAAGAAGTGTTGGGAACTTAGTTAGGATGCAAGGTACCATCGCATGTCTACGGAGGCACCCCAACCCTGAGGAGTACATCATACCTCAGATTCATAGTGTAAGGTTCAATCTGGACTTTGAAGTTCTACCCAGATATCGAGGTCCTAACCGAACCAAGACCACAGACTTTCTTTTAGGTTTGAGTTGTTGTTTGGTTAGTTCCATTGAGCGAGGGAGACACGGTGTGGTAGTGAGCGAGTGTGTTCTTCTTGTTAGCCTTCCGGAAGCAAGTAAATAACTTACAAGAATCAATTAACCCACTTTTACGTGCTAGTTCTTTTTGTCCACTACAGTTACCTTACAGTTTTTCTAGCTGTTATAGTCTTTTCTTACTACTTTCCTTAGTAGAACTGTGTAGAATTTGTACTAGACAATTTTGTAACAGATACTTGCTTGTCGTTATTCTACTTGTGGTAGGCAAGGGTTTGGCGACCGAGTAGCCGACGTAGTTGGGGCTGCAGTTGTTTCTTTTGGAGGATACACTTTTAGAGTAGGTATATCTCTTGGAGTTCACTTGTATAGTTGTTAGTTGTGCTCTCCTCTGTAGTCCTATTTTTGGTAGAAATATGTATATGGGTGTTGTGAAAACCCAACATGTATATATGAATGAAATGAAAAGGAATGGATATCTTGTTGTTCAATTCTGGTGCACTATTTACTTCCATTTTTAGTTTCCTTGTGGTTGCTTGTTTAGCTTAAATAAATATTGTGAATGTCATGATAAAAAACTAAAAAATTCCTCCAGGTTTTCATAACATTGGATTAACTCTAAGATAATTAAGTAGGTGAATGATGTGTTTGACGGGTAACCTAAGGTCTTCGGGAGGAGGACGTGACAGAAGGTGGCATGTTGCTCAGTCATGAGGTGGGCTAAAACATCAAGTGCGGGGTTCTCATAGGTCGGCCCCTGAGAACCTGTCAGGTGGCCTCGCTGGTAGTGAGGCTGCTCCTGCTAGTGAGGGTGAGAGGGGTACTGCTAATGATACTGCTGCTGAGGCTGCTCACTCCTCCAAAACGGTCCATGATGATAGGGACGAGGACCATACTGCTGGTGTGGGGATTGTTGTTGTTGCTGGTGTACTGGGAGCTGAGGCTGCTGGTGCTGCTCACGCTGCTGGTCGTACTGGCCACCTTGAACTGGAGGTTGTTGCTGGGAACTGGTGCCTCCGATCGACCAGTGGAATCCGGGATGGTCTCATCGGATAATGTACGGGGTCGGTCATACCATATCCCTTTGACATCCATCAACGGTTCCTGCTCGTAGGTGGGTATAGGAAGTACTGTCAGGGGCTGATCCGGCTGGTAGACCACCATCTGAGTGTCCTAGGATGGTGGTGGATGGTAAAACTACGGTGGTTGCTGGTACGACTCCGCCTGTACCAGGTGAACCTGTCTAGGATGACTGGAGTGTTGGGACGAGCTACCACTGCTGCTCGGATCTCCTCGTGACCTGAGACGGGGTTGAGAAGTTGTCTGTGCCTCTTGGAGATACATGAGCTGTGTCTCCAGGTCATTCAGCGTCTGTGCCATCTGATCTCTCTGCGATATATCCTGGCACTGCTTCTTCTCAATCAACTCGATCTGGTCCAGCTTCTCGCTAATGATGCCCATGTCTGCGGCTATAGACTCTGCATGTGCAGCTGCCGCGGACGAAGTGGAAGGACCGGCATCGACTTGTGCTATCCTCTGAAACTGCACGTCCTGTGGCTGGGGACATCCCTAAGTGTATGGTCGGGTCTGAGATATCACTGTATATTTCTCGGCCATCTCCTCGTAGATGCCCAGACCTGATCCTCATCCTTGGCGAAGTAGGAACCGCCACAAGAAGCATTCACCAGGCCCTGCAGCTCTGGTGTTAGTCCGCAAAAGAAGCTCTGAACTAGCTTCGGCTTCTAGATGTCATGGTGCGAGCATCTGTTGGTAAGCTCTCTAAACCTCTCCCATGCCTCATGGAACTGCTCGTTGGGGAGCATGGAGAAGTTGCTGATCAGGGCCTTCGCTGCATTGGTCCGCCCAAGTGATAGTACTTGTTCAATTACTCAGTGCGGAGCTGCTCCCAGGTGTACACACATCTCCCCAAATGCTTCAGCCAGTTGGTTGCTCTGTCAACAAGGGAGAAAGGGAAGGCAATCATCTGAATGGTGTCCTCGTCCATCTGCCGATTGTGGACGGTGCTGCAGATTATCTCAACTCTTGGAGATGAAGATGGGGCTCCTTAGTGGAGAGCCTGTGGAAGCGGGGAAGAAGCTGAAGTGTCTGTAGGGGGAACTTGAACTACCCCACGATCGTCAGAAGTACGATCCACCGGTGTGTAAGTGTCGATCCAGGGTTGTGCAACTCCCGCATTGGTCTCGGCTGATCTGCTGCTGCTGGCTGGACTGGCTCCTCCGGCTGATCTGGGTCTCCCGCTCCTACAGCTCTCGGCTTATCTCACGATGTCCTCAGCCTCTCCATCTCTCTCCTAATGTCTACCATGAAATCTCCCTGATCATATATCTGTCGTTGCATAGTCTCAAGGGAAGCTAACAGGGTGTTGTTGATCGCACCCTGGTCCAACACATATGTTGTCATCTCTGGTCTCTGACCCTCGGTGCGCTCCTCACTGCTGGCCAGGTCTCTACAAAGGTAAAAGACCCAAACTCAGGTGATTATAAATCATCTGTTTGTTGTCTCTGATCTGATACTGGAACTAGTATCTTAGAAGTGGAAGAAAGGTGGTCAAGGGGGAACAGGACGGAATCGAACTCGGGTTCGGAGAGCGGGTCTTGGCTCTCACGAACCAACCTAGATGAACGAGTCAGGGTGCTGAAAAGCGGTGTAGCCAAAGGCTACCTAAGAGACTGAAAGATACGGTTAGATCCTCAAGCGCATCACGGAAGCGTGATCGTCATATCGAATACGACGAAGAACGACTAGTCGTACTAGTTGTTCTATGCAACGAAAATTAAAAAAAATTTATGCGACGAAACCACATGATCCAAGAACACTTATCGGATCGTTTCGTCTAAACCACAAACAAGTATTAGGTTTACCTCTTGAAGCATGGTTGCAATCGAGTCTCTAAACGAAGATACCTCCTGTCTCAAGTCTGATCCGACGGAGGAGACACTTGCAAGCGCAGGGATGAACCGCGTGCTTCTCGCAATCCATGTTGATGATCCAAGCGGCGGACCTCCTGATCTCGACACACAAGATCCGACATCTTCTTCACGAGCAAGGCATGCTGAAGTAGACAGAGTTCCACGAGCAAACCAACGGGCAGCATAACGACGACGCTGCGGCGATGGAGAACCTCTCTAGGGCATCCATGGTGGACGACCATGAGAGGGAGAGAGAAAGGGCGTGTAGAGAGAAAGAGAGAGAGAGAGACTTGGTGTCTCTTGTTGTGTAAAGAAGAGCAATGGGGTGCCTCTCCTTTTATAGGGTTTTTGGGATCCATGGATCTCAATCCATGTGACAACACAAATCCAATGGCTCTCATTGATTGTGTTTCTTTTAATGGCTAAGATTTGTGTTGGTAAAACCAACAACAATTAATTTAATTTAAATTAAATATATGTTGATAAATCAACACAATTTAATTACAAAATTAAATCATCAATACATGGAGATAATGGAAGAGAGAAAGCCTCCTTCCATGTGGAGAGGGGGGACAGCCTCCCTTTCCTAATGGGAGTGGTGGCCGTCCACCCTCCTCCATTAGGAAGGTGGCTATTTCATCTTTTATATAATCTCCATTATTTGCAACAACTTTTGTTGCAAATTATTCTACAAAAATAATTCACAATTATTTTGTATACATTGCAATCTTGCCATTGAAAAATTTGTGAATCATATTCACAACCCAAAACAAAATGTACAATACATTTTCAATTCAGTGTCCAATGTGAATCCAATTCACATTAACATTTAATTAACAAATGTAAATTACAAATAGCCCTCTCTTATATATTATAAATCACATTTATAATATATATGACTAATACGGATATTGCTATCCACATTATTCATATCCATGATAATTAAATCACATTTAATCATCTTGAATCTCTATTCTCTTGTTCTCAAATAACATGAATCATATTCACATTATTTACATCTTTGATAATCAAATCATATTTAATTATCTAAGACAACTTCTTTTATAATATGAATCGAATTCATATTAATCATGATAATTAAATCACATTTAATTACCCATTTTCTCAATGCTCGGATACATAAATCAACAATAGAATTATCCATGAACTCATTCAAGGATAATGTGCTTTCTCCGCAGATACTTGGAGAAAGGACAGGGCGATTGTATTGTTCCACGTATAGTGACATGGATATTGAGATCATATCTCAAATCCAGATCGCGGGCCTCCCATAGATGCTTGATTAAATCAAGACCGTAAATCTAATCTTCTCATTGTATCTGAATCACATTCAGATCAATGTCCAACACTTGGACCAAGATCAGATCACTTCTCTATTGAGAGGAGTCACTAAAATCCAGACCCGTTTCATCACTCCCTAGGAATGGAAGCGTCGTGGTTATACAATCGTTTATGATCACATCACCCTCAGGTATTCCCAATACCTGTACATCCTGCATACTGGAAGACTCAGACTAAACCCAAAGTATTGGATCAACTTTATACTGTCTATTTCATGGTTTTATCAGTAAGTTTCTCTTTCGATCATTGGGAGTTGGTATCGATCATATACTTTCCAAAAGCATATATCATACCTAGCTCTTGATCATATACTTTCCAAAAGTATATATCAAACCAAAAAAATTCAATCAAGCTTCCAGAGTGAGACGACCGTGCGCACGGAATTTGATTCTTCCCAATATCTCATGAGTGAGCTCATGTCTTCCGGTTCAGTAGTGAACCTGTATGATCCCTTTGAGAGATCGTATTACTCATATGCCCTTATATGCACACCAGCGCGCTGGTGTATAGACCTTGATTAGGTCATCAACCTATTGGTCTGCGAAATGTACATACTCAAACATATAGTAACACATCTGTCTCCGGTCAGAGGATGCGTGCCTATATCATGACAGCATACGATATAGGACTTTGGTTATATCGATCTCGTTAAGTCAACTCTTTGACCTAACTAGTCTGACACCTCCGAATCTCTATTCCTATGCAGAGGACCTGCATCAAGAGGTCGGTCAGATATCAGCCTTTAGAGAAAGGATTGCCATCTCCTTCTCAGGCTGGAGATCATCTCTTAACAATCATTTGATGGTGCTTGATGAGTCCTCAATCTAACTCTATAGATATTCATCCAAGCACCGACCTCTATGATTCAATAACTGAATCAACAGCTGTATGATCATCAGGATGGCCATGGTACATAACCCTAATTGTAATAAGGGACCTATTATGAAAATTATGTATTCTTCATTTCAGATTAAGGAGTGAATTTCAATAACATTTATTGCATAATGGCTCGCCGTGGGCTCGCATTTCCAATAATCTCCCACTAGCCCAAAGAGCCATGGGCTAATCATTTATACCCAGACTCATGTGACAGTCATAGGCTATTTAGAAAATAGCTAGGTAAGCTGATCAGTCACTCTGTTCCCAAGAGACTACGCCAAGTCCTTTTACGGCACTTGCATATCCCCAGTAACAGTGCTCGCATCCAAAGCGAATGTTGCATCTTATGCAACCAATACTCAATTTTGTCGTAGTGTCCTTGACACTTTAGCTCGATTAATTATTATAACCAGTATTCCCATAATCCTTATTAGAATACCTTCATTCCTGGAGATCTTTATCTCCTAAGGTATCTAAAGTTAAGACCCTTATAGATCACTATCTACATGGTCTTAAACTTTTGAAGATAAGACTTCGAGATCACTATCTCTAAGTTTCATCATCATTGAGGATATTGTTATTACTGCAACTAAGTGTTTTATTTCCAGAGTAGGACTAATAACAGATTACTACTCCCACTGCATGGCAGACATCTAGCTCTTTTGCACATCTAGCATACACTCAGCTTCTCGTAACTGATGCACAAGTGCAAGCAGTCCTAGCATTCACTTCCTCAACTCTTTGAGGTGCTATCCCTTTAGATAGGTCAGTACCACATCTTAAGGGAAGGAAGCCTTTCTTGGAATTTTCCAGAAAATGGAAGATGTCCAAGGTGTACTACTAATATGACAGTCCCAATACCCTCTTCTCTTTGCTCCTGAACAATTTCAGAACTAAGATCTAAGAGGTATCTTTGAAATCATATTTCAGGATATGGAATAGCCAGTCTATAAAACACTTATTATCATCCTTATATCATTCCAAATGATTAGGATTTTATCTACATTTAGCATGATGAACACAAAGGCACTCCCACTAAGCTTCACATGGCTCATCAAGATTCTATCTGAAATCATAACAATTATAATTCCATCAAATCTTATGGTCCAACTTCAAGAAGCTTATTTGAGTCCAAAGATGGAGTTCTTTAGCTTGTACATCTTGCTTTCCTCAACCATGAAGCCCTACGGCTACTTTATATGAATATCCTCATAGAGGTATTCATAGAGGAATGCAATCTTGACTTACATCATAAAGATGTCATAGTCGAGTTGTGTAGCTACAGTTAGCAATATTCTGATGGGTTAAACATGGTCACTGAAGAGCAAGTCTTATCGCAAGCGATGTCTTCTCTTCGGTTTGCAACTCATGGCTACGAACCACGCTTTGAAGTTCTCTACCTTCTCATCAGGTTCCCTTTCTCTTGAAGTAACATTTACACCTTTACAGGTCTTACCCATATAGGTGGATCCTCGAGGGTCCATATACAACACTTGTATATGAAGTGTACATTATACTTTTATTGCTAACATTCATCTTTCCATGTCATGATCCTCAGGAGCTTTATCACATGAAGTCCGATCATTGTCAGATTTAATTGACACATGGAACCCATCCTCAAACTTATTTGAAGAGGTATTAATGTTTCATCTTTAATTATCTATTTTAGTTTCCGATTTTAGGAGCCTCATTATCTTTTCAAGATTAAATGAGTTCATTTACTTCATTTTCATCTTGATTCTCAAGAGAGTCATCCTATAAGAATCATATTCTCAAAGAGGAGATCTTTTAAGAATCTCAATGTCATAAAGTAGGTATCCAATACCATCCTTTATTTTTCTAATGAAGTAGCACTCTCTGGTTCTAGATTCCAGCTTACTAGCTTGGAACCTTATTAGGATATACAATGTAGTCTCTACTACATATATATACCTAGAAACTAAGAGATAATTATGCTAAGATTTATCATTGATTAAATCATGTCATACATGATCAATTGTATCTCCCTACAACTCTATTGAGTTAAGGTTCATTAGGAGGATTGAGATAGGAATGATATTCACATCTCCATAAGGTATTCCTTGAATTTCATCTAATAGGTACTTGCTACCTAGATTAGATCAAATTCATTTTATCTTCCTTCAAACTTTGGTTCTAAACAAAAAATAATGAAATCTTTGAACATTTCAAAGGTTTCTTAGGTGAGGAGAAGAAATCTCATATCATACATAATCATCAACAGATATCACATATCCATAATGTTTAGTATGATATAGATGATCCGCATACATCAATATGTATGAGATCTTGAATACCTTGACATCTTACACCTTTCTCTAAGAAGGGTGTATTGGACATTTTACTTTGAATACAACATTCATAAGTATGTAAGTTTTGAAATTTTAGACATTCTAAAGTTTCATCTCTTACTAGTCTATTGATCAAATCGATAGACAAATGTCCAAGGCTCGATGCTAGATCATTGTCAAATGATCTTCATCCTCATATTGATCTTAAGGTTTAATTTCAGCATTTAGAAATGTTAATGAACCATTCATCAATTTTCTAATTTAGTGGAGTCCACTAGATTTTATATTACTATCTGAAATATTTCTATCATAACTCTTTATGACAGTTCTATCTCAGAATTCATGTTTATTTCCAACATTTAGAAACAAACAATGAGTGTATTCTTATATCCAGGTCATAGAGACATTCTCTAAGACTAAGGGCTCTCCCACTGAAATTAACAAGTCTATCAATCCAACAGAAATTGTTGCAACAATTGCATCAATATCCATGTGGATAACTATAAACCTTTAAGATCAAATTTTCCAGTCTTCTAAAACATATGCAACCTATTGCAAATGTCATCAGAAGATTGAGATACAATTATTTAACTTTATTTAATAAGAAAGTCAATATCAATGATTTATGTAGATTAATCTGATGCTCCATCCGAGTCCTTCTCTAAGGATTCTAGACAGACTTGATAGTCATACTATCAACACATCAACTTATTGCAGTATTGGCATTCATCCAACTCTTCGGATGACATATGGAAGTCATAGATGTACAGTCAACTCTTTGACCATACTTCTTACTCGGGTCCAAGACATGCTTCCACTGCGCTCCCTTTATCTATAAGCAACCATTGCTTAAGACTAAGGATCTCTTATGTAAGAGCATTTCAACATTTATACATGCTTCATTAAATTCATATAATATGAATATTATGAAGCTTCATGAATGACTAGAGTATAGATAGTAGAATGATGACACTCATCATCTACATCCATCTAAACTCTTAAAACATACGTTCAGGTAGGTACTCAAATAATTTGAATACATCATCTCTTATAGAGCTACCATTCTACATGATGCAGAGAACCATGTCACTCATGATTAAATGTCAAGAGCACATATGTATGCCAGAATATCTTCATTGATTTTATAAGGATTATTTGACAATTGCGATCATCATCGACATGTTACTTCCAAAGTACATCCAATGAGATCAAGACTATAGAGACATACCAACCCTAGGGTTGTAGTCTTATTATCTATTTAATTGTCATTCCTCATTATTGTGAGGAAACTTGCACATTGCAACCACGTACATTATGTGTCCAACTGCAAGTACAATATCTGCATCCTGAGTCCAATCCAAGATATTTCACTGGTTATTATTGAGTATATCATTGAGTGGGTTTTAATGAAGGATTATCTGAAATAAGAAATTTGCATAGATGTATGTATTTATATATATATACATATTTTACTTTGATTTAGGAATTTTTATATCAAAGTTGTCTTGCCATGTCAACATTGAAAGTTCATTCCCTTAATCACTTTCAACGTAAGAGATATACTTACCATTATATCTCAAGCAAGATCTAGGATCTCCTTCCTTATCTTGTTGCATCCCAATAATATGAGAACCTACAACTCGGATAAAAAGAAGCGGGAACACATTTGTGCCTTGCAAGTCCAACTTGCATCTCCCAATTCGGTCTTTAACACCCGGGCCCACCACCCCTAAGGCAATGTTGACCCGTCATTAATTGAACCAACCGTCAACAGGAATACAACTCGCTATGCGCAATCCAATATCGCCCCAATAATATGAGGGCCCGATATTGGGGTCACTACGCATACGTCCTTACTCTTTCGAGAAGCGAAGAGACCGATCCAAATGGATCGTATGCAGGAGCTGTCACTTCGGACAGGCATCTCCTACATATAATATCTGGCGACGAAACTCTTCGCCTTGACGGGAGACCATGGATGTCACTTATGTGATCCTCCATATCGTATTCAAATTCTAATTAATCATTATGAATCATATTCATTATAATTAATTCTTCCAAGGGAAATAACACGTCTATTTATAATAGAGTGTCTTAATTTTAATTGGATTCCAATTAATCTAATCATATTAAATTAATGATCCAATTAATATCCAACAAACATTTTTTAATTGTTACTTGAATTATGGTATTATCTCAAATACGTATTATTTCGAATTTTAATAATTAGAATACATCATGATTTCTTAAGCATTATACTAAACATATCCGCTGTCATGGCCAGTACCGACGAGAGTGGGACGGACCACATACGTTGCAACCCGCAACCCCAATGCTCTCCGACTAGACACCATATCCACATCGGGAAAGGATAATGCAAAATAGATCATTTTGTACTTGAGATGATCATCGTTTCTTCAACCGAAATTATACCATATAATAATAATAAAAACAATTTTGATTAACATTATAATGAGATTTGCTAAACAAATCCAAGTCCTATTCAAGCAACATGTTTGTTGGAATGTTGATCATATAGATCATGTAACCAATCTTGATCTAGATCACATCTAATTCTTTATTGGTTAGGGCAAAGTCATTTAAGGACATAATTATCATCAAATATTTCAAAAATATTTATGCACAATTATTCCAGGAAATTAAACAATTTAGTTTCACTTATTGATTAATAACGATCACTAGGTTCTTGATTAGGAAAGTATTTTCAGCAGTGACACTCACTTACTAAAAATTCCATATCTCAATCAATTTAAATCTAAATTAAGCAAAGTAAGTTCTTAAAGTTTGCTAATTTGATTTACAACAGAACCTAAGTGATTTGCACGCATTTTAAGGCGTCTCAAATCGTAATTAACATTTTAATTACGTCATGATCCGCAGTCCCCGAAACAGTGGATACATGTTCACTAAAATGAGCATATCTAGAGCAAATGGAATCGAAATCACGCAAACTCAGATTCTACGGTTTCCTTATTTAATGTTGAATAAAATCCATTTATTATTTTTGTGTTTAAACAAGTAAACAGTGCCGAAAATAATATCAAAACAGAGATGCGAAAATGAAATGCAAGAAAACTTTCGCAAACCCTAATGAACCCAAGTCGTCCTCGGATTATGGATCGTATCCAAAATCACCGACCAAAGTCTCTGATACCACTTGAAGGATATGGTTAGATCCTCAAGCGCATCACGGAAGTGTGATCGTCGTATCGAATACGACGAAGAACGACTAGTCGTACTAGTTGTTCTATGCAGCGGAAATTAAAAAATTTTTATGCGACGAAACCACATGATCCAAGAACACTTATCGGATCGTTTCGTCTAAACCACAAACAAGTACTAGGTTTATCTCTTGAAGCGTGGTTGCAATCGAGTCTCTAAACGAAGATACCTCCTGTCTCAAGTCCGAACCGACGGAGGAGACGCTTGCAAGCGCGGGGATGAACCGCGTGCTTCTCGCAATCCATGTTGATGATCCAAGCGGCGGACCTCCTGATCTCGACACACGAGATCCGACATCTTCTTCACGAGCAAGGCACGCTGAAGTAGACGGAGTTCCACAAGCAAACCACTGGGCAGCATAACGATGACGCTGCAGCGATGGAGAACCTCTCTAGGGCATCCATGGTGGACGGCCATGAGAGGGAGAGAGAGAGGGCATGTAGAGAGAAAGAGAGAGAGAGAGAGAGAGAGAGAGAGAGAGACTTGTTGTCTCTTGTTGTGTAAAGAAAAGCAATGGGGTGCCTCTCCTTTTATAGGGTTTTGGGATCCATGGATCTCAATCCATGTGACAACACAAATCCAATGGCTCTCGTTGATTGTGTTTCTTTTAATGGCTAAGATTTGTGTTGGTAAAACCAACAACAATTAATTTAATTTAAATTAAATATATGTTGATAAATCAACACAATTTAATTACAAAATTAAATCATCAATACATGGAAATAATGGAAGAGAGAAAGCCTCCTTCCATGTGGAGAGGGGGGACAGCCTCCCTTTCCAAATGGGAGTGGTGGTCGTCCACCCTCCTCCATTAGGAAGGTGGCTATTTCATCTTTTATATAATATCCATTATTTGCAAGAACTTTTGTTGCAAATTATTCTACAAAAATAATTCACAATTATTTTGTAGACATTGCAATCTTGCCATTGAAAAATTTGCGAATCGTATTCACAACCCAAAACAAAATGTAAATTACATTTTCAATTCAATGTCCAATGTGAATCCAATTCACATTAACATTTAATTAACAAATGTAAATTACAAATAGCTCTCTCTTATATATTATAAATCACATTTATAATATATATGACCAATACGGATATTGCTATCCACATTATTCATATCCATGATAATTAAATCACATTTAAGCATCTTGGATCTCTATTCTCTTGTTCTCAAATAACATGAATCATATTCACATTATTTACATCTTTGATAATCAAATCATATTTAATTATATAAGACAACTCCTTTTATAATATAAATCGAATTCATATTAATCATGATAATTAAATCACATTTAATTACTCATTTTCTCAATGCTCGGATACATAAATCAACAATAGAATTATCCATGAACTCCTTCAAGGATAATGCGCTTTCTCCGCAGTTACTTGGAGATAAGGACAGGGCGATTGTATTGTTCCACGTATAGTGACATGGATATTGAGATCATATCTCAAATCCAGATCGCGGACCTCCCATAGATGCTTGATTAAATCAAGACCGTAAATCTAATCTTCTCATTGTATCTGAATCACATTCAGATCAATGTCCAACACTTGGACCAAGACAAAGATCAGATCCTTCTCTATTGAGAGGAGTCACTAAAATCCAGACCCGTTTCATCGCTCCCTAGGAATGGAAGCGACATGGTTATACAATCGTTTACGATCACATCACCCTCAGGTATTCCCAATACCTGTACATCCTGCATACTGGAAGACTCAGACTAAACCCGAAGTATTGGATCAACTTTATACTGTCTACTTCATGGTTTTATCAGTTAGTTTCTCATTCGATCATTGGGAGTCGGTATCGATCATATACTTTTCAAAAGCATATATCATACCTAGGTCTTGATCATATACTTTCCAAAAGTATATATCAAACCAAAAAATTCAGTCAAGCTTCCAGAGCGAGACGACCGTGCGCACGGAATTTGATTCTTCCCAATATCTCATGAGTGAGCTCATGTCTTCCGGTTCAGTAGTGAACCTGTATGATCCCTTTGAGAGATCGTATTACTCATATGCCCTTATATGCACACCAGCGCGCTGGTGTATAGACCTTGATTAGGTCATCAACCTATTGGTCTGCCAAATGTACATACTCAGACATATAGTAACACATCTGTCTCCGGTCAGAGGATGCGTGCCTATATCATGACAGCATACGATATAGGACTTTGGTTATCTCGATCTCGTTAAGTCAACTCTTTGACCTAACTAGTCTGACACCTCCGAATCTCTATTCCTATGCAGAGGACCTGCATCAAGAGGTCGGTCAGATATCAGCCTTTAGAGAAAGGATTTCCATCTCCTTCTCAGGCTGGAGATCATCTCTTAACAATCATTTGATGGTGCTTGATGAGTCCTCAATCTAACTCTATAGATATTCATCCAAGCACCGGCCTCTATGATTCAATAACTGAATCAACAGCCGTATGATCATCAGGATGGCCATGGTACATAACCCTAATTGTACTAAGGGACCTATTATGCAAATTATGTATTCTTCATTTCAGATTAAGGAGTGAATTGCAATAACATTTATTGCATAATGGCTCGCCATGGGCTCGCATTTCCAACAGAGACCTCCTGCCCATCATCTTGATCTAGCGAGTCAGGCGGATGAGATCTGGAAAACACTCAAGATGAGCAAACAAACCTCAGGTTCACCTACATAACACAGAGCTGATGACCGTAAGAGATCGGTCGATTATCTTGTCAATTTTATTTAGGTGATAATATCAGTATATCAGAGAAGTTAAGCGAGCTGATGAGAATCCAATCCTCCCAAAATACTATCCCGTATAAAAGGCTGGTAGTCTGATCGGAGATCGGATATGGCTCTAGCCTAGTGTGCGGGTCGCTCTCTTGCTCATCCAAACCAGACAAGGAGGGGGTTGCTCTCCCCAAGACAAATTTTTAGGTAAAGTGTCTTTTAGGGTCAAGTGTGTTTAGCATTCTCAATTTTATAGTTTTCCTTTTTAGGTATTTTTCAATGCAAACAACGCCTAACGAATTTTTCGGTTGTCCTGGTTATTAAAGTCCGAAAATAGGGGGAGAAGACGAAAAAGCCGATACGCGATGAAATCAATGATGCATGTAGAGTAAGAGATGCGTACCTGACTCCAGCAGACTACATGCAAAGTGATCCGTGCATAAAAGTAAAGGTAGAAAATAAACTACCTATATGATGCACGAGTAACCGACCTTAAACAGAACAATTTCTACACGTGAAGCACAGTAGCCGGGTACTCAAAACTAAGTCCAGAGTCCTATCTTGGGAGCTATTCGGTGTCCGCCACAACGGATCCTACATGCGATGTATGTGACTCCTCAAGGCACGTGGACTAGAGTCTAAGTAATCCGGTTTTTTCTTGTGAATTAATTAATTAGGTCCAATTATGATATAATAGGAGCAGGCCGATAATTAGGGTTTGGATCCTAATCAATTATGTCACAATCAAGAGAAAATCCTAAGCTAAGGCCAAAAACCACGTAAATCAGATAGGTAGTTAATAAAATAAATGCGATAAAACAAAAATCGGTGAAAATGCGGTGAGGTCCCCCGAGCACACTGGTGCTCGGCGAAATAGACCCCGATATCACCAAAGTCCAAGTCTGAGTGTCCCGGTATTATTACAATAATAGAGGTTCTGCTGAAAATAAAACTAAGATACTCTACACTAAGATACGACTATCAGCAATTATTTACGCGACTCCCATACTCCTGCTCGGCTCCTTGCGCTCTCCTGCGGCTCTATGTAGAAAAGAGCCGCCTCTGACTCCCGCGGTTGGCGTCGGCTTCCGAAAAAGCTGCCTCGGTCCTCGGGCCCTCACAAGAAAGCAAATAAAAGTGTATCAGACCAGATCCGTGTAAAGGTAAAATCAATCAAGGGTCGTTGTGACCTAGATCTCAAAGATCGGACTCAACAAGAAAACTAGACCACCAAAATCAAAGTAATCAATCAAAACCGAATAGCGGTCTCGCTATTTATTTAACCTGGTAGCAACCAGAGTCGGACACAAGGAGCACGGATTGGCCAAGTGGCCTACGAAGTAGTCAGAAAATGAAATAAAAGGATAAAATCTTTTCGGTGGATTTTTTATTATTTTTTAATTTTTTTGTGTTTTTAATTATGAAGAAAGTAAGGGAAAAGCATGAAAAAGGCACAAACAACTAACTATTTGACCAAACAAATCAACTCAGAAAAATGTAATAAAAATATTTTTGAGTTTTATATTTTTTAGATGTTTTTCGTAATTTTCTTAAAATTTTATGATTTTTAGTTGATTTTCTAAAAATTGAAAAAGGCAAAAACAGGGAACTAATGTGCAGCCATATTTGAAAGGCTATTTAAAAATAGATAAATAGCCTATAAAAATCTGGAGACAATTTTATATGAATCTACAAATTAAAACTATGCTACAAATAGAGAAATTACATTTTTTATTTTTTTAGAATTTTTAATGATTTTTATAATGTTTTTAGGGTTTTTCAATTTTTAGGGGTTTTATAAATCAAAATGCAACAAAAATTGAACTAAAGCAAGTAAATATGAAAACAAATAGTATCTAATGTTTTTATAATTTTTTGGGGGTTTTAATATTTTTAGTTGATTTTCTAAGTCAAAAGTATCAAAAATGGGTGTTTTTGATTTTTTAAAAATAACAAACAACAATACAAATGTCTCAAAAAATTAGTGAAATTTTTAATAGTAGCAGGAGCCATGTTTCCAAATTTCACCAAATTTGGAGTTGATTTAATATTTTATTCAACAAATAAATGAGCGACAACACACAAGAACCTAAATGTTAGAATAAAAAGTTCAGAGGGCTAAACAGAAACACATGCGAAAAGTAGAAGGGTTCAAATGTAAATTTCTCACTAATTCAGCACATGTTCCAAACAACACGCACAGGGGTATATATGCAATTAATAAAACTAAAAGTTCATTCCATAGCAGTCAGAAAACCCGAGCCCTAAACATACAAAAGCCCACAAAAGTCACGTATCGAAGCACGTGCATTCACAAAACATGGATTAAAGTGCAAATACAATAAACTACAGGTCCGGATATGCAAAATATACAAGTGTACTAATTTATTTAATAGACTAAACAATAACTGAAAGAAAATGCAGGGGGTCTGGTGCAAATTACCCAACCAAAGCGTGTGCGAGGCACGTGAAGGGTAACGTGTCAGGCGGTGAGTGGCGGTGGACGTGTGGCTCTGATGGTGCCTCCTGGAAGATCGGATGGTCTTGGTACGAAGGCCAACATGGGGTGCACGTGGCCGTTAGATCGTGGATCTAACGGCCTGTCAGAGGCAGGCGATGAACGGCTCTGATGAAGTCTGGACGTGAAGCTCAATTCGACGGTCGAGAGATGGTCTGGATGAACTCCTCCTGGACGAACTTCTCCGGCAAGCTAGGAGTGCTTTAAGCGTCCGATGGAAGATCGGGAAGGAGGGTTCGTCTCGCGATGACGATCCACGTCGGGTGGTGGCGGCCGATGAAGCTCCCAACGGTCCGATCCTCCGGTGAGGGAGAGAGGACATGGGCTACTCCGGCGAGGTAGGCGATATGCGACTCAGGGGAGTACTTCGCGCTTATTCACCTACAAAGGAAAGCTCGTGCTCAGAGGAAGACTCTAGCATGGGTTATTAGATCAACGGCAATGAGAAGCGGGGTGATTTGGCGAAGGGGGTCCCGACTGAGGCGGCGGAAGGGACCGAGCCCGATCTTGGCTCGGATATCCAAGATCGAGGTGATCAGATCATAGAGGAATGGTGATGATGTGTCGGTGCGCCTATCTATAGAGTCAAAATGAGGTGGCAGAGCTCCGGCCACTAGGGCGGAGCTAGCGGAGCGAAAGATGGAAGATCGAATCTAAATGTCAATCAAGACACTAACAGGGATACCTGACGATCAAATGCATATATGGGGGAGGTGCTGAACCTTCCTCCTGGAGTCCTTGCCTCAATGGAACGACGCCTCCAGAGGCTCGAGCTCGCCGATGGCGGAGCGCTGCGGCGATGACCACCGGATCTGGGGCTAGAACGCCTCTTTCCTCGCTGCAACACCTCCCAAAGCTGTTGTCACTCAAGTCAAGAAGATGGAGGTCCTGGAAGTCGAAGTCGGGAGCCAAAGGTGCGTGAATATGCGGCGGGAGGCGAAGCTATATAGTGGTGCAGGTCCGATAAGAGAGGAGTGGAGTGCGTGGATCAATGCATGGAGCCCTAGTAAGAAGGTCGGGCGTGAATCCCGGACCATCAAGCTTCAATTGGAGCTGGGGGTTTTAGGTAAATAGGAGGCAAAGTGATTCGATAAAAAGGGGAGAAGTCGGGTCGAAACGATGTCCGGATCCTATGTGGTCCAGGGGAAGTTGACTGGGGGTCAACGATCCCCCATGCACCAATCAGAATCCAGTATTTATTAATTATTTGTAAATTAAATAAAAATATTAAAATGATTTTATTTCAAAATATTTTCAACATGAAAATGTTTATTATTTTTCTAAATTATTTTTTAGTGATTTTTATTTATTTTTTGAAAAATAAATTAGTGCATATACATAGTATATTATTATATATAGGTAAAATACCTGGGTATTTTTTATTATTGTTTATTTTGTACAATTATCCCTATTTTATATTTTTTATTTATAACATAAAATTTGGGATATTAAATAGTTTTTAAAATTTTATTATGTATTTACAAGGGGAAAATAAATAGGTATATGTACATATTTACATGGTATATACAAGAGTGAGAGAGAGAGAATTTATTTTTGTTTTATTTTTATTTTATTTTTATAAATATATACACATTATGAGGTACACATAATTATTTTTATTTTATGAAAATAAAAATATATACATAAAGGGGGAATATATGTTACCTAGATGAATGGCCCTATCTCTCTCTACTTATTTTATTTTGTGGTCAGGCCAATGTTTGGCCCTCCCATGGGTTCAGGTCACTCAATATTTATTCTAAATATTTCCCTTTTTTCTTTATTTCTTTATTCTTTATTTTTGTGCAAAAACATGCTCATATTGGCTATTTACAAAATGCATGCAATTTGACAATTTATTGTATTTACAAATAATTACCTGGAGTTTTGCAAAGGTTTCTATCTAAAATAAAGGAAATAAAGAGTGATGTAGGGATTCATCATCGAGTCGTAGTGTAAATGTAGTTTTAGGTAGCTGGTAGCCTTAGTTTTAATCTCTAGTCCTTAATTTTGATTTTAATTAATTGCATTATCTTGGATTTCCATTTTTGAAGTGCGTTGGAGCTCCTTCTCCCACTATTGTATCACCATGCTTCACCTTGTTCTACTGCCTATTTCACCTCCATGTCCTTTCCCTTTCGCATGCATGTGCCCCGATGAATTCCATTCACCTCGAAACCTCCTGTATCGAGAGATCAATTCTCCTCCCCCGCCCTCCATCGGAGAGCTCCCCCTTGCCCTATATCCACTCCATTTCCACCAAAGAAGGCCCTCTAGACCTCTATTTTGTTTGCATGAGCTTCACGTCGTGCATGTTTTGGAGGTCAAAGGCCTCAACTAAGGCATTCTTTTACAAGGTCTTTGTTCCCTAGTCGCTTGGTCATCTTCACCCTACCAGGACCCCACTGATGGGTCTTGAAGTGTTTTAATGCCTCCTGCAATTGTGAACCGATGACAGGATTTATTTGAGCACATGTGCAGCATCAGAGACTGCTAGAGGAGGGAGGAATCATTGATCGAAGCTCACACGAAGACATGTTCTTCCATGTACTTCAGGAAGAGCAGTGGCTGCAGGATTGCTCCTATGTTCCAATTTTGATCGTCGTCATTGGATTGTGCTGTGCTACCACCATCAGATCTCCAACCGGGATATAATCCAACCTTCCACCACCGAATCGACAGCCCCCAATTTGTGAGTCGACACATGTATAATTGAAACGATCAGAACCATCAACTCACGTGCTTTAGGGTGTAATTTTACAACACATACCCTTGATTTTCGTAATTGTTATTTAGTCCATAAACATTTCTCTACAATTTAATTATTTGTGTAAAATATATATTTTGAACCGAAGCTTGTCTATTATTTGCATAGGTCCTTCTCCACGCCACCTCTTATGAACTTACAAAAAAAATAGGTTAAATACCTTAAATTTTGTTCTAACACATGTATTTTTATTGAGGCATTTTTCTTTTATTACTTTCTAGTAAAATCTAAAGAATAGAGCAGTTCTTCCATGTTTGTATATAACAATACAAAAAATAAAATCAATTTTAAAAATAAAAAATAATAGATATTATTTATTACTATATTTTTTAACCGCAGACCAAAATTCACTAAATATAATAAAAGAAAATCACTTCATATAAAAAAGATCCAAAATCCTTATAAAAACTATTAAAAATTCTACAAAAATCTAAAAATAGTTTTTTATTAATTTTTTTTATTATAAATATTATATATAAAAAATAGTTTTGGAAATTTTATATGATAGCTAATTTTATATATATAATTAGAGATCCTATTTGAATAACTTTTTTCTATTGTAGTTGTATCCTCGATCAAACTTTTTAGACCTACATCTATGTGTCAACCACTATGCTCTAACTATTTCAATCAACAATTTTTTGATAGCTAAGGTAAAATACCTATCCCTATTCATATTGAGGGATCATAACAATAAGATAAAGGTATTTATGTTTTCTTTCGGATATAGAATGATATAATTCACAAATAATTTTATTGCTTAATAGTACACCAGTTCCCCTCTAATCCTTTAAAAAATTCATGGACTAGTCTTAAGTTAATACTTATTACATACTGGTCAAAAGATTTTTGTTTCAAAGGCTTGGTAATAGGATCAACACTGTTGTGGGAATAGGAAACCTCAGTGATAGTTATTGATGAATATCCGTTTCACCACCTTTATTCATTCATTTTGGACTTTAAACCCCATCTAGTTGCATGTATATAACGTAATTTGTATTAAATAACATTCATTATTATCACTATAAATATTGTATAGAAACATTGTATTTAAAAAAGAATAAAGAAAAGAAAAGAGAAGAACGAATTGAAATAACTAATGTATTGAATGACCCAAAACACCCAAAAACTAGGCATCATGATGATTGGGATGACAAGGAATAAAGTGGGGGAGATAAGGGCCAAAAATACACAACAAATCCCTAATTTTTATTCCTCAATAAATAGGTCTTGGGACCCATTTTATTCTTTTTTATTTTACTTCAAATAAAAAAATTTAGCATGAAACTAGTATATAATAATGTACAAAAATACAAAATTGATTTCATAGAAAAAATAATGCACAGTGTGCTTTAGAAACGTAGAATAAAAAGGCATAAATAAAACTTTCCATACCAGTATCTTCTCCATATGAACTCAAAATTCACTAAATAAACATTTATTGTTCATAAAATTAATTTATCTATTTAATGAAGGTGGTTTCATTCAATTTGAAGTTAAGATGCAATATAGGTTTTGGGTCCTCAATGTGCAATATACCTGAATAAAATAATCAATATATTTATTTTTATATTTTCACATTATTATATTTTTATAAATTTGTAAATATCGTGTAAAACACATCTACATAATAAAATTAGACTAAAACATTTAAAGTCATATTAAAATAAATAATGTCTTTGAATAACATATATGAATCATACGTGAATATACCTATAAGAAAAATATATATTTATTTAAGTGTACAAATAACTTCAAAAAATATAGTAAAAATATATTTATGTTTTTATAAGTAAGTCATAAATAAATAAAATATGTCTATAAAATACGAAAATCTAAACTAGAAAATAAAATTAAAAATATAATATACATAGATAAATATACATTTATTTGTAAATGTAAAAAGTAACACATAATGAATTAACGTGTAAAAATAAATTAAAATCAGCATAAAATACTACATGAAATAATAGATATTTTATATTCCAAGAAAAATAATAATAAAACCATTTAATATTTTAAATTAAATTAAGAAAGATTTTATACCATGTTTTGTCGTCTAGCACGCAGACATAGGACAATGGGAGACCGATCCCAGTTGTCCATGGTCAACTCCCCGGCCTCCCTACGTCTGCATGTGTCATATGCTAGACCCTTCTTCATTTTTCCTACTTGATTCTTTTGCCCTCTCGATCTATTCCTTCACATCCTTTGACCCCCAATCTTCACTCTTTCATGTCAACTCGATTCCTTGGTCGACGGATTAATGTTGCATCTGGAATCCATGATTAAACACATGCATGTACAAAAACACCCACTCGAATCCACTTCGATCTTTGATCGCTCTTCATGCATTTCCATCCTTAAATCCTCAGTCCAACGTATTGTGCATGGTGACATCTACCTCCACGTTGATGTGCAGCGTGTAAAAGCATAGGGAGAGCGTTCATCGCCATTATTGACGAGCTGCACATGCTGGTCCACCTGAATCCTTGCTCAAGTAGGTCAAGCCATAGTGTAAAGGTAGATTTAGGTAGCTGGTAGCCTTAGTTTCAATTTCTAGTCTTTAGTTCCGATTTTAATTAATCGCATTAGCTTGGATTTCCATTTTTGAAGTTCGTTGGAGCTCCTTCTCCCACTATTGTTTCACCATGATTCCACCTTGTTCTACTACCTATTTCACCTCCATGTCCTTTCCCTTTCGCATGCCTATGCCCCGATGAATTCCATTCACCACGATCCCTCCCGGATCGAGAGATCAGTTCTCCTCCACCGCCCTCCATCGGAGAGCTCCCCCTCGACCCATATACACTCCATTTCCACCAAAGAAGGCCCCTTGGACCTCTATTTTATTTGCATGAGCTTCACGTCGTGCATGTTTTGAAGGTGAAAGGCCTCAACTAAGGCCATTTTTTACAAAGTCTTTGTTCCCTAGTCGCTTGGTCATCTTCACCCAACCAGGACCCCACTGATGGGTCTTGAAGTGTTTTAATGCCTCCAGCAATTGTGAACCGGTGACATGATTTATTTGAGCACATGTGCAGCATCAGAGACTGCTAGAGGAGGGAGGAATCGTCGATCGAAGCTCACACGAAGACATGTTCTTCCATGTACTTCAAGAAGAGCAGTGGCTGCAGGATTGCTCCTACGTTCCAATTGATCGTCGTCCTTCGATTGTGATGTGCTACCACCATCAGATCTCCAACAGGGATATAATCCAACCTTCCACCACCGAATCGACACCCCCCAATTTGTGAGCCATTACGTGTATAATTGAAACGATCAGAGCCATCAACTCATGTGCTTTAGGGTGTAATTTTGCAACATATACCCCTTATTTTTGTAATTGTTATTTAGTCCATAAACATTTCTCTACAATTTAATTATTTGTGTAAAATATATTTTTTAAACCCAAGCTTGTTTATTATTTGCATAGGTCCTTCTCTACGCCACCTCTTATGAACTTACACGTGAGGGGCGGGTATTTTATAGGGGGCCTCGTGTTCTTTTTATTTAATTTTAGTCAATTAATTTCAAGTTCTAGTGTAATACTTTATGGATAAATTGTAGTTGGACCATGTGATTTTAATAATTACAAAAATACCTCTGCCACCGTGATTTATATTCAATATTTCAGCATTTTTCCTGTTAGCCCTTGGATCTGTATGGGGTTTAGAAAATGAGAATATTTTTGGGAAATGGCATATAGGTCCCTACAATCATTATAATTTCTTTTGTTGTTTTCTGTTTTTATTAAATACCATTTATGCTCTAAAAAATCAAAAAAATAGGTTAAATACCTTAAATTTTGTTCTAACACAAGTATTTTTATTGAGGCATTTTTCTTTTATTTCTTTTCAGTAAAATCTAAAAAATAGAGCAGTTCTTCCATGTTTGTATATAAAAATACAAAAAATAAAATTAATTCTAAAAAAATAATAGATATTATTTATTACTATATTTTGTAACTGCAGACCAAAATTCACTAAATATAATAAAAAGATCACTTAAAATAAAAAAGATACCAAATCCTTATAAAAACTATAAAAAATCTACAAAAATCTAAAAATAGTTTTTAATAATTTTGTTTTTTATAAATATTATATATAAAAAAAAGTTTTGGAAATTTCTGTATGATAGCTAATTTTATATCTATAATTAGAGACCCTATTTGCATAAGTTTTTTCTATTCTAGTTGTATCCTCGATCAAACTTTTTAGACCTACAACTATGTGTCAACCACTATGCTCTAACTATTTCGATCAACAATTCTTTGATAGCTAAGGTAAAATACCTATCCCTATTCATATTAAGGGATCATAACAATAAAATAAAGGTATTTATGTCTTCTTTCAGATATAGAATGATATAATTCACAAATAATTTTTATTGCATAATAGTACACCTATCCCCCCTCTAATCCTTTAAGCAATTCATGGACTATTCTTAAGTTGACACTTATTACATGCTGGTCGAAAAGATTTTTGTTTCAAAGGCTTGGTAAGAGGATCAACACTGTTGTCGGAATAGGAAACCTCAGTGATAGTTATTGATGAATCTCCGTTTCATCACCTTTATTCTTTCATTTTAGACTTTAAACCCTATTTAGTTGCATGTATGTAACACTAATTTGTATTAAATAACATTCAATATTAACAATATCAATATTGTATAGAAATATTCTATTTAAAAAAGAACAAAGAAAAGAAAAGAGAAGAAAGAACTGAAATAACTAATGTATTGAATGACCCTAAACATCCAAAAACTAGGCATCATGGTGATTGGGTCGACAAGGAATAAAGTGGGGGAGATAAGGGCCAAAAATACACAACAAATCCCTAATATTCATCAATAAATAGGACTTGGGACCCATTTTAGTCTTTATTATTTTACTTCAAATGAAAAAAACTTTTAGCGTGAAACTAGTATATAATAATGTACAAAAAAATACAAAATTGATTTCATAGAAAAAATAATGCACAATGTGCTTTAGAAACATAGAATAAAAAGCCATAAATAAAACTTTCCATGCCAGTATCTTCTCCATATGAACTCAAAATTCACCAAATAAATCTCTATTGTTCATAAAATTAATTTATCTATTTAATGAAGGTGGTTTCATTCAATTTGAAGTTAAGATGCAAAATAGATTTTGGGTCCTCAATGTGCAATATACCCAAATAAAATAATCAATAAATTTATGTTTATATTTTCACATTATTATATTTTTATAAATTTGTAAATATCATTTAAAACACATC
This sequence comes from Ottelia alismoides, assembly GCA_037367405.1. Lineage (NCBI taxonomy): Eukaryota > Viridiplantae > Streptophyta > Magnoliopsida > Alismatales > Hydrocharitaceae > Ottelia > Ottelia alismoides. Next base: position 472,881 of record JAZKJV010007390.1, read on the forward strand.
TACATACTAAAATTAGACTAAAACAATTGAAGTCATATTAAAATAAATAATGTCTTTTAATAACATATATGAATTATACATGAATATACCTATAAGAAAAATATATATTCATTTAAGTCTACAAATAACTTCAAAAAATATAGTAAAAATACATTTATGTTTATATAAGTTAGTCATAAATAAATAAATTATGTCTATAAAATACGAAAATCTAAACTAGAAAATAAAATTAAAATATAATATACATAGATAAATATACATTTATTTTTACATGTAAAAAGTAACACATAATGAATTAACGTGTAAAAATAAATAAAAATCGCCATAAAATACTACATGAAATAATAGATATTTTATTTTCTAAGAAAAATAATAATAAAACAATTTAACATTTTAAATTAAATTAAGAAAGATTTTATACCATGTTTTGTCGTCTACCACGTAGACGTAGGACAATGGGAGACTGGTCCCAGTTGTCCTTGGTCAACTCCCAAGCCTCCCTACGTCTGCATGTGTCAGATGCTAGACCCTTCTTCATTTTTCCCACTTGATTCTTTTACCCTCTCGATCTAATTCCTTCACAGCCTTTGGACCCCCCATCTTCACTCTTTCATGTCAACTCAATTCTTTGGTCGACGGATTAAACACATGCAAGTACAAAAACACCCACTCGAATCTACTTCGATCTTTGATCCCTCTTCATGCATTTCCACCCTCAAATCCTCAGCCCAACGTGTTGAGCATGGTGACATCTACCTCCACATTGATGTGCAGCGTGTAGGAGCGTAGGGAGAGCATTCATCCACCATTATTGACGAGCTCCACATGGTGTTCCACACGAATCCTTGCTCAAGCAGGTGGAGCCATAGTGTAAATGCAGTTTTAGGTAGCTGGTAGCCTTAGTTTTAATTTCTAGTCTTTAGTTCCGATTTTAATTAATCGCATTGGCTTGGATTTCCATTTTTAAAATTCGTTGGAGCTCCTTCTCCCACTATTGTGTCATAATGATTCCACCTTGTTCTACTGCCTATTTCACCTCCATATCCTTTCCCTTTCGCATGCCCCTGCCCCGATGAATTCCATTCACCTCGAGCCCTCCTGGATCGAGAGATCAGTTCTCCTCCATCGCCCTCCATCGGAGAGCTCCCCCTCGGCCCATATCCACTCCATTTCCAGCAAGGAAGACCCCCTAGACCTTTATTTTGTTTGCATGAGCTTCACGCCATGCAGGTTTTGAAGGTCAAAGGCCTCAACTAAGACGATTTTTTAGAATGTCTTTGTTCCCTAGTCGCTTGGTCATCTTCACCCTACTAGGACCCCACTGATGAGTCTTGAAGTGTTTTAATGCCTCCTGCAATTGTAAAACGGTAATAGGATTTATTTGAGCACATGTGCAGCATCAGAGACTGCTAGAGGAGGGAGGAATCGTCGATCAAAGCTCACACGAAGACATGTTCTTCCATGAACTTCAGGAAGAGCAGTGGCTGCAGGATTACTCATATGTTCCAATTTTGATAGCCGTCGTTGGATCGTCCTGCACTACCACCATCAGATCTCCAACAGGGATATAATCCAAGCTTCCACCACTGAATCAACACCCCCAATTTGTGAGTCGACACGTGTATAATTCAAACGATCATTGTCGTCAACTCACGTGCTTTTGGGTGTAATTTTGCAACATATACCCCTGAATATTGTAATTGTTATTTAGTCCATAAACATTTCTCTACAATTTAATTATTTGTGTAAAATATACATTTTGAATCCAAGGTTGTCTATTATTTCATAGGTCCTGCTCCACGCCACCTCTTATGAACTTACACGTGAGGGGCAGGTATTTTATAGGGGACCCTCGTTTCCTTTTTATTGAATTAGTTGATTAATTTCAAGTTCTAGTGTAATACTTTATGGATAAATTGTAGTTGGACCTTTTTCTTCTGATAATTACAAAAATACCCCTCCTACCATGATTTATATTGAATATTTGGGCATTTTTCCTATTATATATATATATATATAGTAGTTTCGGAAATTTCTATATGATAGGTATTTTTATATCTAAAATTAGAGATCCTATTTGAATAAATTTTTTCTATTCTAGTTGTATCCTCGATCGAACTTTTTAGACCTACAACTATATGTCAACCACTATGCTCTAACTATTTCGATCAACAATTCTTTGATAGCTAAGGTAAAATACCTATCACTGTTCATATAGAGGGATCACAACAATAAAATAATGGTAATTATGTTTTCTTTCAGATATAAAATGATATAATTTATAATAACTTTTATTGCATAATAGTACACCATGGACTATTCTTAAGTTGATACTCATTACATGTTAGTCAAAAAGATTTTTGTTTCAAAGGCCTGGTAAGAGGATCAACACTATTGTCGGAATAGGAAACCTTAGTGATATTTATTGATGAATCTTCGTTTCATCACCATTATTCTTTAATTTTGGACTTTAAACCCTATCAATTGCATGTATATAATGCTAATTTGTATTAAATAACATTCATTATTAACTCTTTCTTTCATCTCCTTTATTCTCTCATTTTGGACTTTAAACCCTATCTAATTGAATGTATATAACGATAATTTGTATTAAATAACATTCATTATTAACACTATAAATATTGTATAAAAATATTGTATTTCAAAAAAAAGAATAAAGAAAAGAAAAGAGAAAAATGAACTGAAATAACTAATGTATTGAATAACCCTAAACCCCAAAAACTAGGCATCATGATGATTGGGGCGAGAGGGAATAAAGTGGGGGAGATAAGGGCCAAAAATACACAACAAAACTTTTAGCATGAAACTAGTATATAATAATGTATAAAAAATACAAAATAGATTTCATAGAAAAAATAATGCACAGTGTGCTTTAGAAACGTAGAATAAAAAGCCATAAAGAAAACTTTCCATGCCATTATCTTGATGCATTTCCACCCACATGCATGTACAAAAACACCCACTCGAATCCATTTCTATCTTTGATCCCTCTTCTTCCATTTCCACCCTCAAATCCTCAGTCCAACATGTCGAGCATGGTGACAGCTACCTCCACGTTGATGTGCAGTGTGTAGGAGCGTAGGGAGAGCGTTGATCCACCATTATTGATGAGATTCACATGGTGGTCCACCCGGATCCTTGCTCATGCAGGTCGAGTAGTAGTGTAAATGTAGTTTTAGGTAGCTGGTCGTCTTTGTTTTAATTTCTAGTCTTTAGTTCAGCACAGTAGCTCGGATTTCCATTTTTGAAGTTCATTGGTGCTCCTTCTCCCACTATTGTGTCTCCATGCTTCCACCTTGTTCTACTGCCCATTTCACCTCCATGTCATTTCCCTTTTGCATGACTATGCCACGATGAATTCCATTCACCTCGAGCCCTCCTGGATCGAGAGATCAGTTCTCTTCCGCCACCCTCCATCGGAGAGCTCCCCCTCGACCCAAATCCACTCCATTTCCACCAAAGAAGACCCCCTAGACCTCTATTTTGTTTGCATGAGCTTCACATGCAGGTTTTGGAGGTCAAAGGCCTCACCTAAGGTGATTTTTTACACAAAGTCTTCGTTCCCTAGTCGCTTGGTCATCGTTTCCCAACCAGGACCCAACTGATGGGTCTTGAAATGTTGTAATGCCTCCTACAATTGTGAACCGATGATAGGATTTATTTGAGAACATGTGCAGCATCAGAGACTACTAGAGGAGGGAGGAATTGCCGATCGAAGCTCAAACGGAGACATGTTCTTCCATGTACTTCAGGAAGAACAGCGACTATAGGATTTCTCCTATGTTCAACTTTTGATCGCCGTCGTTGGATCGTGTTGCGCTTCCACCATCAGATTTCCAACAGGGATATAATCCAACCTTCCACCACCGAATTGACACCCCCCATTTGTGAGCTGACACGTTATAATTGAAACGATCAGAGCCGTCAACTCACGTGCTTTAGGGGGTAATTTTGCAACATAAACCCTTGATTTTTTTAACTTCTATTTAGTCCATAAACATTTCTCTACAATTTAATTATTTGTGTAAAATAAATATTTTAAACCTAGCTTCTCTATTATTTGCATAGGTCCTTCTCCACGTACCTCTTGTGAACTTATATGTGAGGGGTAGGTATTTTGTAAGGGGGCCTCGTGTTCTTTTTATTGAATTTTAGTCATTTTATTTAGAGTTCTAGTGTAATACTTTATGGATAAATTGTAGTTGGACCTTGTGCTCTTGATAATTACAAAAATACCCCTGCCATCATGATTTATATTGAATATTTGGGCATCTTTCCAATTAGCCCCTGGATCTGTAGGGTGTTTAGAAAATGAGAAATATTTTTGGGAAATGGCATATAGGTCCCTACAATCATTATATTTTCATTTGTTGATTTCTATTTTTATTAAATGCCATTTATGCTCTAAAAAATTAAAAAATAGGTTAAATACCTTAAATTTTGTTCTAACACATATATTTTTATTGAGGCATTTTTCTTTTATTTCTTTTTAGTAAAATAAAAACAAATAGAGTAGTTCTTCCATGTTTGTATATAAAATACAAAAAAATAAAAGAAATTTGAAAATCGTAAAAATAGATATTATTTATTACTATATTTTGTAACCGCAGACCAAAATTCACTAAAAATAATAAAAGAAAATCACTTAAAATTAAAAAGGTACAAAATCCTTATAAAAATTATTAAACATTCTACAAAAATCTAAAAATAGTTGATTTTGTTTCTGAGTTTTGTTTATTATAAATATTATATATAAAAAATAGTTTTGGAAATTTTTGTATGATAGCTAATTTTATATCTATAATTAGAGATCCTACTTCAGTAACATTTTGTGATTCTAGTTGTATTCTCGATCGAACTTTTTAGACCTACAACTATGTGTCAACCACTATGCTCTAACTATTTCGATCAAGAATTATATGATAGCTAAGATAAAATATCAATCCCTATTCATATCGAGGGATCATAGCAATAAAATAAAGGTAATTACATTTTCTTTCAGATATAGAATGATATAATTCACAATAACTTAAATTGCATAATAGTACGCTAGTCCCCCTCTAATCCTTTAAGCGATTCATGGATTATTCTTAAGTTGATACTCATTGCATGCTAGTCAAAAAGATTTTTGTTTCAAAGGCTTGGTTAGAGGATCAACATTGTTGTCGAAATAGGAAACCTCGATGACAGTTATTGATGAATCTCCGTTTCATCATATTTATTCTTTCAGTTTGGACTTTAAACCCTATCTAATTGCATGTATATAACAGTAATTTGTATTAAATAACATTCAGTATTAACACTGTAAATATTGTATAAAGATATTGTATTTCAAGTGAAAAAAATTATAAAGAAAAGAGAAAAACGAACTATATTAACTAAAACCTCCATCGATGGGTCTTGAAGTGTTTTAATGCCTCCTGCAATTGTGAACCAGTGACAAGATTTATTTGAGCACGTGTGCAACATCAGAGACTGCTAGAGGAGGGAGGAATTGTCGATCAAAGCTCACACGAAGACATATTCTTCCATGTACTTTAGGAAGAGCAGTGGCTGCAGGATTGCTCCTATGTTCCAATTTTGATCGTCGTCGTTGGATCGTGTTGCACTACCACCATTAGATCTCCAACAGGGATATAATCCAACCTTCCACAACCGAATCGACACCACCCCATTTGTGAGTCGACACATGTATAAATGAAATGATCAGAGCCATCAACTCACAATCTTTAAGGGGTAATTTTGCAAAATATACCCCTGATTTTTGTAATTGTTATTTAGTCCATAAACATTTCTCTAGAATTTAATTATTTGAGTAAATTATATATTTTGAACCCAAGCTTCTATATTATTTGCATAGGTCCTTCTCCACGCCACCTCTTGTGAACTTACACGTGAGGGGCTGGTATTTTGTAGGGGCCCTCGTATTCTTTTTATTGAATTTTAGTCTATTAATTTCAAGTTCTAGTGTAATACTTTATGGATAAATTGTAGTTGGACCTTGTGCTTTTGTTAATTACAAAAATACCCATGCCACCATGATTTAATTTGAATATTTGGGCATTTTTCCTGTTATCCCCTGGATCTATAGGGGTTTTAAAAAATGAGAAATATTTTTAGGAAATGGCATATAGGTCCCTACAGTCATTGTATTTTCTTTTGTTGATTTTTATTTTTATTAAATGCCATTTGTGCTCTAAAAAATAAAAAAAGTTAAATACCTTAAAATTTTTTCTAACACATATATTTTTATTGAGGCATTTTTTCTTTATTTTTTAGTAAACTCGAAAAAATAGAGTAGTTCTTCCATGTTTGTATATAAAAATATAAAAAATAAAATCAATTCTAAAAATCGTAAAAAAAATAGATATTATTTATTACTATATTTTGTAACCGTAGAACAAAATTCAATGAAAATAATAAAAGTAAATCAGTTAAAATTAAAAAGATCCAAAACCCATATAAAAATTATTAAAAATTCTACAAAAATCTTAAAATAGTTGTTTTTGTTTCTAAATTATGTTTATTATAGGTAATATATAAAAAATAGTTTTGGAAAATTTTATACGATAGCTAATTTTATATCTATAATTAGAGATCCTATTTGAATAAGATTTTGTGATTCTAGTTGTATCCTCAATCGAACTTTTTAGACCTACAACTATGTTTCAACCACTATGCTCTAACCATTTTGATCAACAATTATATGATAGCTAAGGTAAAATATCTATCCCTATCCATATTGAGGGATCATAACAATAAAATAAAGATAATTATGTTTTCTTTCAGATATAGAATGATATAATTCACAATAACTTTTATTGCATAATAGTACACCAGTCCCCCTTTAATCCACTAAGCAATTCATGGACTATTCTTAAATTGATACTCATTACATGTTGGTCAAAAAGTTTTTTGTTTCAAAGGCTTGGTAAGAGGATCAAAACTGTCCTCGAAATAGGAAACCTCAGTGATAGTTATTGAGAATCTCTGCTTCATCACCTTTATTCTTTCATTTTGGTCTTTAAACCCTCTCATGTATGTAATGCTAATTTGTATTAAATAACATTCATAATTAACACTAAAAATATTGTATAAAAATATTGTATTTAAATTGAAAAAATAATAAAGAAAAGAAAAAAGAGAAATGAACTGAAATAACTAATGTGTTGAATGACCCTAAACCCCAAAAACTATGCATCGTGATGATTGTGTCGACAAGGAATAAAGTGAGGGGAGATAAGGGCCAAAAATACACAACAAAACCTTAATTTTTATTCCTCAATAAATAGGTCTTGGGACCCATTTTATTTTTTATTATTTTACTTCAAATCAAAAAACTTTTAGCATGAAACTAGCATATAATAATGTATAAAAAATACTAAATTGATTTCATAGAAAAAATAATGCACAGTGTGCTTTAGAAACGTAGAATAAAAAGACATAAAGAATACTTTACATACCAGTATCTTCTCCATATGAACTCAAAATTCACCAAATACACCTTTATTGTTCATGAAATTAAATTATCTATTTAATGAAGGTGGTTTCATTCAATTTGAAGTTAAGATGCAAAATAGGTTTTGGGTCCTCATTGCGCAATATACCCGAATAAAATAACCAATATATTTATTATTTATATTTTCACATTATTATATTTTTATAAATTTGTAAATATCGTTTCAAACACATCTACATAATAAAATTAGCCTAAAACAATTAAAGTCATATTAAAATAAATAATGTATTGTAATAACATATATGAATTATATATGTATATACCTATAAGAAAAACAAATATTTATAAGTGTACAAATAACTTCGAAAAATATATAAAAATATTTTATGTTCTATAAATAAGTCATAAATATATAAATTATGTCTATAAAATACTATAATCTAAACTAGAAAATAAAATTAAAATATACTATACATAAATAAATTTACATTTATTTTTACATGTAAAAAGTAACACATAATGAATTAATTTATAAAAATAAATAAAAATGACCATAAAATAATTTATAAAATAATAACTATTTTGTATTCGAAGAAAAATAATAATAAAACCATTTAACATTTTAAATTAAATTAATAAGGAGTTTATACTGTTTTTTATCGTCTAGCACACAGATGTAGGATTTTATACTTGTGTAAATGTAGTTCTAGGTAGTTGGAAGCCTTAGTTTTAATTGCTGGTATTTAGTTCCCATTTTAATCAATCGCAGTAGCTTGGATTTCCATTTTTGAAGTTCATTGGAGCTCCTTCTCCCACTATTGTGTCACCATGCTTCCACATTGTTCTACTGCACATTTCACCTCCATGTCATTTCCCTTTCGCATGCCTATGCCCCGATGAGCTCCATTCACCTCGAGCCCTCCTAGATCGAGAGATTAGTTCTCCTCCGCCACCCTCCATCGGAGAGTGCCCCCTCGACCCAAATCCACTCCATTTCCACCAAAGAAGACCTCATGGACCTCTGTTTTGTTTGAGTGAGTTTCACGTGCAGGTTTTGGAGGTCAAAGGCCTCAACTAAGGCGATTTTTTACGAAGTCTTTGTTCCCAAGTCGCTTGGTCATCTTCGCCCTAAAAGGACCCCACCGATGGTTCTTGAAGTGTTTTAATGCCTCCTACAATTGTGAACCGGTGACAGGATTTATTTGATACATGTGCAGCATCAGAGACTTCTAGAGGAGGGAGGAATCGTCAATCGATGCTCAAACGAAGACATGTTCTTCAATGTCCTTCAAGAAGAGCAATAGCGGGTAGGGTTGCTCCTATGTTCCAATTTTGATCGCCATTGTTGGATCGTGTTGCGCTTCCACCATCAGATCTCCAACAGGGATATAATCCTCCTACCTTCCACCACAGAATCGACTCCCCCCATTTGTGAGCCGATACATGTATAATTGAAACGATCAGAGCCGTTAACTCACATGGTTTAGGGGTAATTTTGAAACATATACCTATGATTTTGTAATTGTTATTTAGTCCATAAACATTTCTCTACAATTTAATTATTTGTGTAAAATATATTTTTGAACCCAAGCTTCTCTATCATTTGCATAGGTACTTCTCTACGCCACCTCTTGTGAACACGTGAGTGGCGGGTATTTCGTAAGGTTATCTCATATTATTATTATTAGTTGATTAATTTCACTTTCTAGTGTAATACTTTATGGATAAATTCTAGTTGGACCTTGTGCTTTTCATAATTACAAAAATGCCCCCGCCACCGTGATTTATATTGAATATTTGGACATTTTTCTATTAGCCCCTAGATCTGTAGGGGGATTAGAAAATGAGAAATATTTTTGGGAAATGGCATATAGGTCCTACAATCATTATATTTTCTTTTGTTGATTTCTATTTTTATTAAATGCCAATTATGCTCTAAAAAACAAAAAAATAGGTTAAATACCTCAAATTTTGTATTAACACACATATTTTTATTGAGGATTTTTTCTTTTATTTTCTTTTTAGTAAAATCAAAAAAATTTTAGCGGTTCTATCATGTTTTTATATAAAATACAAAAAATAAAATCAATTCTAAAAATCGTAAAAAAATAGATATTATTTATTACTATATTTTGTAACTGCAGAACAAAAATCACTAAAATATTAAAAGAAAATCACTTAAAATTAAAAAGATCCAAAATTTTTATAAATTTTTTTAAAAATTCTACAAAAAACTAAAAATAGTTGTTTTTGTTTATGAATTTTATCTATTATAAATATTATATATAAAAAATAGTTTTAGAAAATTTAAGTCTTTATATATTTTTAAATTCCAAAATAATTCGTCTTATTATTATAAGTCACTATTTTGACATTTTTATTCATTTAAAAATATGAAAAATAGAAAAAAATCATAAGAAAATATGAAACAAAGAAAAACAGAAGAAAGATAAAAATATTTTATTTTTATTTTAAGTATTTATAGATATATCTATAAATATAAAAGCATAAAATATATATAGCTATGTTTACTTATATCTTTATTGATATTACTATTATTATTAGATATACCCAAAAGTTTAAAAAACCCTTTAACAAATAAAAAAGGACTATCCTTTAGGGTATTTTTACATATATTAATATTATATATCATATATATATATGTTATATTATATATAATATCTATATATCCTTATATATACACTAATTATAAATAAAAAATAAAAGTAAAAATCAGAAAATATATAAACAATATGAAAATATTAAAGTAAAAATCTTAAAAAATATGAATTATGATACCCACAAAAATAAAATAACGAGATAAAAAGAAAGATAATTTTTGGATTCATTTGTTTAATCTAACATGTTTGCTCGTTGAGCTCATATTCTACATACTTCCACCTACACACACCCTTTGTAGAGTTGTAATAAATTTTAGCACTGCAATTACACTGCATTTCGGGTTAATTATTGCTTTATTCGTGTTTTGTGAATGGTTGTCACATCGACGGTGTTCTTGCCTTGTGTAGAACATCAGACCCTCGTAAAACCTTGTTTCAACAAATGGCACCATTGTTGGGGAGCAACACTGCATAGATTGCTTGTATTCCATCCTTTCTATTTTGTCTTTATTATTTATTGTTCTATGTTACCTCTTTTGTTTATCTGTCTAGTACTGTTCTGACCGTCTCCTTGTTTGACCTTGTTGCAAGGGACCACGGATTGAGGGTGGCAATCTTAGGAGTCCTACGCACCCACATGAAGTAGGGTCGGCTTTTTGACATAAGCCGATAGGAGAAAGCGGTAGGAGATGACTTGGAGAATTTTTGAAGATAATGCCAATGTGTATTTTTACCTTTGTTTTATCTTGTAATTTAAGTGAGAGAGACATGGAATTTTTAATAATTTAGTCTCTATAGGACACTGCAACACTCCGAGGTCTAGTGCCCAAATGATTGTTCACCTGGGGGCCTCCTCGGGAATTACGTAGTTTTACCACTTTTTTCTTTCTTTCTCGTGTCTTGAGTTTTTCTCCTTTTATTTTTGTTTTGTTTTGTGTGATTGAGCCTTAGAATTAGGAATTGTGTGCTTGATAATCTTAGGTACACATCCCTAATTATTTCATGCACCTATAGATTCTTCGCTTGGACTTGGACAAATTAATTGTTGATTACTTAGATTTGGAACTGAGCACCGAGAGAGACTCTATATGGCACTAGCAAGATCCATTGTGGTAGACACCGAAGGGTCTCCAAGATCAGACATTTAGGTTCCATTTTTGAGTAGTTACGAAATGTTCTTCACATTAATAGCAACTCTTGTAGTAGGGAGATTTCATTGGCTTACACAACTCATGTAGTTGGGAGATTTCATTGTCTTACATCTGCATATAACATAGGTTTCGTTTCTTGTCTAGGATCCTACACAAAGAGAGCTGGGAAGCAAGGTGAGCATTTCTAACTAAGCATTGTGATTGATTTCTCACTTGCATTGCTTTTTCCAATCTCTTCCTCTGATTTTAATCACCATAGGATTCTGAAGAAATTGGAACCTCATTAGGCATCGAACATGAAAAATATCAAAAAGATGATAACAAAAATAAAATCAGGACTTTTAATCTCACTAGATCTTAAAATCAAGTGTAATTGGACTAATTGTTTTGGGATGAGCAACTCCATCATCATACATAGGTTGTATTCAGATTGAGTGAGGCACATACACTTAAGGACTAGAGTCACTGTCAATGAACTTGTGTCCTAAGTGCTTGGGTCAGCTTTTGGGCCCTGATACTTGCTGTAATAACTTGCCTCCGACTGTAGAAGAAGTGGTCTAAATGTCTAGTAGATGTTTTATGCTGACTAGAAAATAATCACTCTAGAGACTACATTGTAAGTTTGTATCACTGCTTGAAATTCACTTGACTCTAAAATTGAAAAGATAATTGATTGATCTTGCACACTCTTCACTATGTTGATTTGGTGAATCGGAGTTTGTTTTGTGTTTGATTACCGACTGTGTATCCGAAAGTGTTTATCTTTTTTTCGCATTAGTGGTATTTAAGTCCTTTCTTCTTTTCTTCTTCTTTTCATTTCTTGAGTCTTATTTCTTATTTAGCATTATCTGTATTGTGATCACGGTTTACCCTTATCTCTGGCAGGATCTTGCAGCCTCTTTTTACCCATATCACTGGCTTGTCCGCATTCATGGCCCGACACAAGACGACTCTCTTTTTGAGCCACAATTATTGCTCATCCGATTTGACCTCAATCTTTGTGTGGGTTGGAGTCTTATCTGGAATTGTGTCTCATATATCCTGCCCACCCTCTTCATTCCCTTCCATACGACCTTCTTCTACCCTTAGGCATGATGTGCAGTATGATGAGGCCCACATTGTGATTCCCTTTGGAAGATTGTGGATATGAATTGTGTAATGTTATTATTGAGGTTTCTTCGGTTGTACACCAGGTTAAGGATATGATCTATGAGGACAAACAACTTGAGGATGAGGATCCTAGTGTTGTGTGTTTCCATTTCCCTATATCATCCCTTGAGTCAATTCTGCACATCTTGTTTCAGGATCTTGTTGTACCACCTCTATCGGTACTTTAGGAGACGAAGTCAGAACCTGCATTGTGTCATCCATATGACCAACCATTCTATTTTCCTCACCCTGATGTCCAGATTCCCATAGAGAACATAACAATCTTGAACAATATCATGAACGATTCCAATGGATGTTGTTTTGGTGAGACATGGATTTTCACATGACACATCTTGTTAGCACCTCCCATCAACCTTGCATCCTCCCGATCGATGAGTGTGATAATTTTTTCAAGGACGAGAGTTTGGATTCTAGCATGAACTCTCTTTACATGGTTCAGATTGCATTATGCCCCAAGGGTTTTTAGTGAGCGGATGCGACACTTTCTAGGTACTCAGTCTCACCCACTGACTGTGATGTTAGTATGTCGGTTGTAGATACTAAGTTTTCTAATTTCGATGACTCCTTTCAGTCCGCTATCCTTGACGACCCTCGTAAGTACATGCCATGATTTGTTAAATTCGGTGGATTTCTCTAATATTTTGATAATATGTCTATCAGATTGCCAACTAATTAGAGAGTCTCCTGATCTTTACTTTTCCTATATTTATGAGACTCTGATGGTCTTAGAGGATTCCATCACTGACCTGTCCTTTCACGTTTGATTTTGTTAACTTTTATCACTCATTACATTCTTACAAGTCGATGATTTCTACTGAACCAACTGACCCAATCTTAGTTTTCAGTTGTCTTCTCCTATTGGTATACTCCCACTTGATTCCATCTACGGGTGTTCTTTTTGACTTTGTCATCATTCTCACTTTGGTAGGATGGCAAGAGTATGAAATTCGTCTAATAGATGTCATCTTGAACCTTGATATTGCACTATCCTAAATAGTGTGCCCAGCTAGGGGCGTAAAACTTAGTGCTCGTTGAGAGGCACCTCAACAATCCACAACTCTTGTATATACATGTTTCATGTTGCATTCCTTCTTCCTTCCATTGTCCCTCACCCTATATCTATCGTTTGATATTTGTATTTATACTTAAAAAGTACCTTGTACTAAGTATAGGGATGTTCAACAAGGTTTTTTAGGTTTTTAATTTATTTTATGGATATATTCACAAGTGAACAGTTGTTACAACCCAAAGAAAGTCTCAACAAAATAAATTTTTATTTTTATTCACAAATCAAACCAACAAACAAAGAATTTAAGCACGATAATAAATTTGTTATTTATTTACATGTATAGTGTACATGATCGAACTCAGGGCAACAATTCCCGAGGGTTATTTAAATCAAAGAAATTCAATGAAATAAAAATAAGTTCATTTTAAGCAAATTCTTAGCTTTTAAGTGAATTTTTATCTTTTTTTATTTTTTATGGAATTAGTTATTTTTTGTATTTTTCATGGTTTTTTGAATTTGTATTTTTTATTATTTTTAATTTTCAAATGTTGTTGTATCTTAGTTTTTAAAACAATAAAAAAGAACAAATAAAAAAATTGTGAAGAAAGCACTCTTTTTGTATTTTAAAATATAGTAAAAATGCACAAAAAATCAAGTACAAATATTTTTGTGATCTTATTTTTTTACTATTTTTTATTTTTTAAATATTTTTACATTTATTTCAGATTTCTAGAAAATGAAAAATTAGAAATAGAAAACAATACAAATGTTTTTGTGGTTTTAATATAGAAAATAGAATGTAAAATATGGAAAATATATACAAAAAACAAAGATAAATTTTCAAGGTTATAATAATATATTTTATGAATATTATTGTGTATTTTATGTGAATTTATATAAATTTTTAGTGATTTTAGTGTTTTGCGATTTTTTTAATTTTTATAAGGATTATAATGGTGAAATTTAAGTAGAAATTAAAACCAATCAAAACATATTTTTTGATAATTTTTCAAAGATTTTTCTAATTTTTATTTATTTAGTATTGCGAACAGGGATAAATTGGGGTATTTTTGATTTATTAAAAATACTAAACTAAACAAAATTCTAAAATAAACTATCGGTGATAATAATGGTTAGCAGGAATTTAAGATGATTTTTATGGAATTTGTAAGATGATTAGCAATTTATTAATCTCAATTTGCAAACAAAATAAAAAATTACAAAAGAGGGGCCAAAATGAAAAGATTTTTATTTTGTGGAACAAGAAGATAACAAAGTATAAAAGGCAGGGGCAAATGTGAAATTTATCCAAAAGGGGCATGTATTGACGGACATGATATGCATTAGCACGAACCTCAAGGGAATAATTTAATTTTAAGGGAGCGATTAGTAACAAGGAATCTTAGGGGTTTTATTGCAAAATGACCAGAAAATCACGTGTTACGCTTGTTTCTCAATTCAAATCCGACTTATTTGTAATTGAAACAATGCAGAAGGAAGATCATGCAAATAACTAATCCACTATATAGTGACATGTGTCCTCAGAAGAACTTATTTACAAATAGAAGAAAATGCAAAGGCTAGAATGCGAATTATCACCAATCTCGTGATAGTCATGGATCCGTAGGTTCTGGTTCGTTCCTTCATATCTGGATCCACAACTAGTAATCAAGGCTTTGTCTACGTCGTGAATCTGATCTGGGAACATCATTCTTGATCTAATGGTAGAGAAGGCTACTGGACGAACACTAAAGAAGGGGACTAAATTGGACTTCGATTGGTCAGATCTCTGTCAAACTCCATCCAAAACACCTCCTGCAATTGCTAATGGGTCCTGCTACTCCTCCGCGTAAACCTGATGTGGCAATGACGTCCAAAGATTTCTTATCAAGAATCTGGAGCAACTGATGGTCTACGGTTGTGTTCAAGAATCATATGAGTAATCGAATCTCCGACGGGGATCCTAGGACTGAAATAGCAACGAATTAAAGGGTTGTGTTTACATGGCGGATTAACATTCATTTAACCCACAATTAAGAATCAAGCAAAGAAATAAATGTGTGGAGTTAAAATTTATTATAACTCTACAAATGTGTGTATAGGTGCAAGTATGTGTAGAGTGTTAAAACATAGGGAGCAAGCTGGAAATCGATGCAAATAAATGCGCAAAAACGTGTATGCTTCTTGTTGTCTATATGTCTTTTGTGGGTTTTTATTTTGTATTTTTTATGGGATTTTAAATTTTTTTATTTTTTTAGTTTTCATTTTTATTTTTATATTTTGTGATTTTAAATTTTTTTCTTTTTCTGTGAAATATATAGTATAATCTTATATAAAGAAATATACGTAATATAGAGTAATATATATAAATACTAATAAAATTAAATAACAATTATAGAATTAAATTTTTTTGTTTTTTAAATAATTTTTATGTATTTTTTCTTATTTTTATGGGGTTTTAGACAAAAAAATATCCCAAGTCAGGGATTAAATAAATAAGCCACATTGAAATGAAGATTAAAAATAGCAAATAATATCCAAAATTCTTCAAAACAATTTTAATATATAAATAATAAAATATAGAAAGACAAAAAAAGAAATGATATTTTTTAATTTTTGAGAATTTTTATAGATTTTTATGAAGGATTTTGGGGCTTCTGGATTTTTATGATTTTTATTTTTATGTTTTTAGTAGTTTTTGGTATAAAGGCTCAAAATACTTAAATAAACAAATTATATTTTTTGGGGAATTTTTCAAAGTGATTTTGTATTTCTTATGGTTTTTAAGTCAAACAAGGTAAAAATATGCTCTTTTGGATTTTTATAAAATAATTAAAGTGTCTAAAATTGAAATCCAAAAATGTTGCATGAAACTACAAGCAACCAGCCTCCTAACCCTATTTTTTAGAATTTTTGAAATGCCTAATATTTTTAATAAATAGAGAAAAACAATAAAAATGCATGTACTGTATTCGCAGATATGCAATTAAAAATAAAGTTCAGGGTTCACATGCAATTTTCTAAAAAATAATACAGCTAGAATTCAAAATTTCTGGACTAAATGTAAATAACAAAACCCATAAAGGTCCTTGTGCAAAATAGACAAACTCACATGAAGAGGCATGTGAGCCTCGCTGACAAGGACCAAATTGTAATACTAATAAAGTATAAGGGGTGTTGATGCAAAATAGACAGATTTTTTATGTTATATAAATAAATTATAGGACCAAATGATAAAAGACACAAAAGCAAGGTTAAATATGCAGTTACCCCAAAATAAGCGCACGATTCGATGGCTGAGATCCACAACTTATCCACGTGTCAGCTCCTGTGCCATCGATTACTATTAAGCGATTAACGATTTGGATCCGATCGACCCCCTGATTTGACAGTGTTGGAGGGGGTGTAATCCAACGGCTCTGGCGTAAAATGGAAGATGGTGCTGATCGGATAGTTGTGAAGGTGCTTGAAAGAACAAGGAAGAACTTTCGTTTCTCCAAGCTTCAATAAGTTGCAGTGCATACCTACGACCTTCGTTGTCACTACAGAAGAGCTCATATGATTCCTAAAAGTGCCCCGCAGCTATAGAACTCCCTAAAATGATCAGGTAACACCGAAAATGCTCTGGTAAAGCTCAACTCCTGGATTTGTTGTTCGAACCTCAAAAGCCATACAAAGTGGTATTCTCTTGTTGTATCTTGCAGGGAAATGGATAGCATAAAAAGGTGGAGCTTTGGGGAGATCTAGATGGTGGAATGGGGGTGTGGATTGCTCAAATGGGGGTCTCCAGCACACAGTAGAGAAAGGAGACCCAATTTCCGGATCCTAGTGAGATATGGGTGAAAGGAAGGGGGTTGAGGTGTGGTAAAAATGAAGGGGGCGAAAGTGAGGGGGTTAGGCGGGTCAGAAAACAAGGGATGTACGGTGGAATGTTCATCGGAGCAAAACTCCGACGAACTACGGGATAATGATTCTGCACTAATGCAATTAATAAAAAGTAAATCTAAAAGCAGAAAATGAGGCCTACACTACCATCTACCGAGAAAAAAAGAAAAACAAACCTCAACTGGCTGGAGCCAAGATATGGAGACCTCACACGATGCTCCGTAGGAAATGGTTGGAATCAACTAAAGGCCTTGCTTGACTCTCTACACTTGGCTGGAGAACGCTCGTCACAAGCTTCAATCTGGAGCACACGAAAGAGAGACAAAATGGGGGACAAAGGGATTAAAAACGAAGAGGAAGGAGGAGGGTTGCTTATGTACAGGTGACTGGAACACAGGAAGATCGAGGTGGTATGGGCGAATCAGCGGTCCTCAGTCCAAGAATTTATGCACGTGTGATAGAGGGCAGATCAAGGAAGAGAAGTGCATAAGAGACCAACCCGAATTGATGAATACATCGATTGGGGATAAAGGTAAAAGAGATGGTCAAAGCTAGGTCTGATAGACCAAGGACCTCGGTCAGATAATTGACCGAGGTCAACTAGCGAAGCGACCAGGTTGGTCCACGTAGACCAACAAGGAAAAACCTTTCCCAAAATTATTTTTAAATTTAAAATTAAATAATAAATGATTTTATTAATTTTAAGATAGAAAAAAAAATATTTATTATTTTCTATAGTATTTTAATAATATTTTTATTTATTTTTTAGATCCTACATATTACAAGTTAATTTTTAGGGTTTTATTTATAGATATATTCATCTATGTTTTGAGAGTTTATTTTTATTTTGTTTTTTTATTTTAGTATTTTATTTTATTAATTTATAAAATAATAAGTTATTTTTTTATACATAGGTATATCTTTATTATATTGTCCTGATGTATTATGTACACTAAAATAATTATAGGTGTATATTATATAGCTACAAGTATAGGCATTTCATCTATGTATTTTTGTATATTACTTTATTTTATGTTTTTTATTTTGTTTTTATTTATTTTAAATATGTACAAGTGTTATAAACAATATTTACAAAATTAAAAAATTATTAAATTATTAAATAATAAAGAATAAATAAAATGAATATTTTATATATGTAATCTATACAATAGATGTCCAAAGCCTAACTTTCACTAATTCTTAAAAATATGAAATTGTCTTCATTAAATAGCTTATTAAAATTTATATACAATTAAAGGTGATTTGATACATTTTGAGTTTTTTTAGGAGATATGGGTCTAGAAAGTTGGGATTTTGCTTTTTGTTTAAGGTATAACTTATACATGAAATCAATTTTGTATTTTTATTTGTTTTTTTATCTACAACTTTAATGTAAAAAGTTTCTTTATTTTATGTATAATAGATAGAAAATAATATGGGTTCCAAAAGAGAATTATTGATGAGTAAAAGAATGGGATTTTTTATTGGATTTTTGGCCCTTATCTCACCATACTTTATTTCTTATCGACCAAATCAATTCTTGACTTAGTCTCAGGGTTTAGGGTCATAGAATACCTTTGGCATTTTGTTCTTTTTCTTTTATTTATTCTATAATTTGGACATTATTTATACACAATACATGAAATGAATTATGAATGTTAATTTATTAGTGTTATTTACATGCATTAACTAGGGCTTTTAAGGCCAAAATTATAGAATAAAGGTGATGAAATAGAGATTCATCATCCCCCTATACTTGCCTTTGCTAGTCTCCAGTAAACACTTGTGCAATAAGTGATGACAAACAAAAACAAAGAAAAAAAGAAAGAAAGTGGGTTGAATTTAATTTTCAAACTTGTCTTCATAAAATCAATTGGAGCTCAAGTCAGACCTTTGGATTTTTAGTGAGTCAAAACCTTATTAGGAAATTGATTTGAAACACAGCAGCCTTCGAGAATCCCCAAAATCTTTCTCAAGTTGCCTCAATATCCAAGTCAGAATACTTCAACTCATACGCAAACCCTTATGACTATGAATCTATCTTGGGTGGTGTTTGAGATATGTAGCTCTCCTCGCCTGAAGTTGTCGAAGTCAGTCTTCTCCAATATGGTGACCCTAATTTCCCAATCCAACAACTCTTTTATCAAAAAGCAGGGTATTCCCTTCTAAGTTCAAGTCACAATCAACTCAAGAAGAGGGGTGGAGAGAAGAATGGATGGTAGCCAGTGTAGCTACCTATCCTATGATGCTTAGCCAGTGTAGCCAAGTGACCCGACTGCAGGCTCACATACATATGACTTTGAAGCTCAAGCTTGCTTATTGACTACAAATATGTACACTCCGGCATGCATTTTATTTTCAATCAAGCTTGACCATTTTTTTAGAGTTTTTTTATTTTTTCCATTTTTGAAATACTATATACATTAACATTTACATAAGGAATTTTTCTTCTTGAGCATATAGACTATCCCTCTTTTGAAGCTTTATCGCAACCCGCAACATTCTGTCTTTAGACCTCATCGTCATTGGATCGGGTTGGGGTACAATGGCCACAAATGTATGACTTATGATGTTTCCATTAGCTTGTGTCTCATGCCAACAAATCCAGCCCTCTACCACTTCAACTGAGGTGAGTACAGTGTAAGGTGCAGGTGTACAAGCTAGGTCACTGTCAGCAAGAGTCATGTGTTTCCTATGAAATACTCTACTTAAGAAGTCAAGATGACACCAAAGCAAGTCTCACGATTCTCAAAGAATTAAGTCAACTAGAACTGAAGTACCTCAATTCCAGTTCCTATAAGGTTTCTGTGATTAGGTAGAATTAAGGTCTAACCATGCTCCAATCTTCGGAACTCACTCTTCTTTAATTATCAAACTCAATGCAGAAAATACAATTGTTATGCACAATGCATAAAATATTTTTTTGATGCAATTTTCAAATTTTAAACTTTTTATGTATTTCTGAAAAATGTTTTGCAAATTTTTTTGTATTTTATACAAAAATATTTTGCAAATGCTTTTGGAATTTTTGGTTTTGCTAATTTTTGGGATTTTTTCAAAATAAAAGATTTTAGAAAAGAAAACTAGGTACATATATTTACAAGGGGATGCATCTTATTATTTATAGGAATTAGAAGGATTTACCAGGGATATGTTATTATTTCATAAATAAATATATATAGTTAGTGAAAAGTGCTTATTTATTTGGATGATGTATATATTCCTCAAACTTATTCGAAAATAATTTTATAATCAATTTTGAAAACCATAGTCCAAAATAATGTCTGCAAATGATTTTTACAAACATTTCAAAATCATTTTGCAAAGGTTTTTCAAACAATATATATGTTTCAAAATATTTTTGCAACCATTCTGAAAACCATTTGCAAATAGTTTTTCAAAACATTTTTATTTCACACAAAGAAAAGAAATTTTACAAACTAATTTTATAAAGGCTGAAAATTTTTAACAAAACATTTTCCAAGTATAGGTGAGGTAGGGAGATAGGGAGATATATCGGCGATATATCGGTGACCTGTCAATACCGATATATCGCCGATATATCATCGATATATCGCGATATGGTCGTTCATGCTTAGGATAGAGTACGTCCTAAGCAAGGCAAAACACAAGGAATGAGGTAGAAGAGAAAAAAGGGGAGATAGGGAGGAAGTAAAATGAAAGCAGGTATACAAAGAGATCGATATATGAAGGATCAAGAAGGTATAAAGAGGACCTTCTTGCAAGACCGTTGAGCAATAGGTCGGATAAGGTGTAGGTCGATATCAAGGTCCTCAGTAGACATAAACCGATCAGGATCGACCTGATGAAGATCCTCAGCAGTATTAAAGTGGAAAGGCACAAACTAGTCAGTGGAAGTAGTGTGGTAAGGTCCAGCCTTGGGTGTCTCAAAGTCGTCATCAAAAGGCTCGAATTCATTGATGAAAACAATAAGATAAAATTCATCCTTTGAAGTCTCTCCTAAATCTTCCCTCTGCTCAAAGGTGTCAATTGTGTAAATCCCGCAGATGTCATCAACACAGCGGTAATCACAGGAAGAGAGAACACCAAAGTCTGTTCTTTTCGAGTCTTCCTCCCTGTGAAGGAATTCTCG
This sequence comes from Ottelia alismoides, assembly GCA_037367405.1. Classification (NCBI taxonomy): domain Eukaryota; kingdom Viridiplantae; phylum Streptophyta; class Magnoliopsida; order Alismatales; family Hydrocharitaceae; genus Ottelia; species Ottelia alismoides. The sequence continues at coordinate 494,311 of JAZKJV010007390.1, forward strand.
GGTCTCATCAATAGTCAAAAAGAAAACCTCTCTAATATCAGCAGAGAGGTCATAGGCCTCGGGATTATCTAATACAGGTGCAGGCACATCAAGTGCAGGTCTCTAGTTGGCAGTGAGTGTAGTGGTGACCACAGCATTCCCGTTATCAAGACGGAAGCGAATATCTCCTTATTCATAATAAATAACAACTCTAGCAGATGCTTGAAAGGGCCATCCCAGGATAATTGAAGAGTGCTCCACAATGGTAGGAGTCTCCATGGGTAATATGACAAAGTCAACAGTATAGCTCATGCCATGCAAATGACAACATTCTATAAAATACCCTTCGTCCACTTTATTGATCCAATAGCAAATTGGACAATCATCCAAGTCCCCTAAGTGAAGAGATTGTACCAAAGGGTATTATCCTATTTGAAGAACCACCATCAAGGAGAGTGTGATCACATGAATAGTCAGAGATGGTGCATCTAATGAATGGTGTAGCAGTGTTTCCTTTCCTAGAAGAAGGGCAGTGGGTAATGGCATGATTAATGGACATGGTCAAGATATGACGCTAAGATCTCCTCCTTCTTTTTCTCTTATTGGATTGAGGAGCATATCAATGGGTCATGGTCTGGCGAAGTGAGGATTCCATGATCTCGTGAATAGCGACCACAACTTCAGGTTCTATCAATATTTTTTTTAAATTTTTGGATCGCCTCCATACAATGGAGGAGATCGGAATCAACATCTACTCAATGATGTCTAAGAGTAGTCTGTATAGTATCTCCCTCTAGGTTAAAGGTGGGACATGGGCTGAATGAATGTGTGGACAAATGGTCTGGAAAATATGCACTCACCTCACAAAATGGCTCAACTACGTGTCTCCCAAAATCTTTTTGTATTTCTAAGTTTTTTCTCATTTTTTGTATTTTAGGCAATTGCAAACTCTCATGGATGTCCTCAAATGAATTCATATCATCAAATGGTGAAGTGTCATTGTGGCTCTTATTGATACTAAGGTGGTCATCTACCCTCTCCTTTATGTGCTCCATCATCTGGGTCAAGGTATCAAGTGTGGACAACATAAGAGGTGACTCCCTAAGCTCAGTCTCAGGTGGGTGATGTGGTGGAAAATGTGATGGTGGTGGTGGGTCAAAGTTTGAGTCCTGATATACTGTGTTAGGTGAATATGTACGAAAAGCGGAATCAAGATCAAGGTCCTCCTGATAACAGGGAGGTGGGTCAAAATCAAACTGCTTCTTAAATAAAGGATTAGCCAAATATGTAAAAAAAGTCAGGAGCAAAGTCCTCCTGGAAAAATGGAGGTCGACTGGTTGGGCTATGAGAAATGCGCAAAGTCCAGATAAATCGATCCAGTCAGCCATCTCCAAAGCAAAAGGAAGATGATCGTTAGAACATGAAGTAAATCAAGAGATGTGAGAAAAAGGTATAAATGCGCAGAGAGATCGAGTATGTAAACAAGTAATCACAAACAACTATACACAAAACAAACCCCTCAATTCACCTACTCAATACAGTGAGGATCGTAAAAGCTCGATCTTTTTATCTTGTCATTTTTAGAGTTAGGTGAGAAACACAAAGTTGTAAAAGCACTTAGGTTGGCTTGGGATTTAAGCACTACTCCTTAGTGCATATGTAGCAAATTAAAAGTGAATATAATGAGGGGGTTATCACTTTTTTGGTTTATTTTAGGGTTGAGTAAGCTTAGCAGTCCCAATTTTATTCGTTATCACTCTTTTTGTATTTTTAATAAGAATGCACGAGCCTGCGAGGAATCAATTCTTTTTAGATCCTATGTTGTCAAAATCAGAGGAATAGAGGCCGAAAAGCGATGCAAAGAGAAACAGATGATGAATGCTAAACATAAATGCTCACATTACCTCTATCTCTCTACATGCAAGGATGCTAGGTAGTGAAACCTATCTATATGCAAATGCAAAGTTGATGAAATTTCCCTAAATACAGGAATTGTTATTAGCATAAAGCGCAGAATGCTGAACACCTAGAAAGGAACCAAATGGTTCGGTCTTGGAGCCTCCTCGGTGCCTACCACAGTAGGTCATGCAAGCATTGTATGGAGGGCTCTCATGACTCTCGATTCCTGGACTAAGTGAAGAGTAATTCAAAATTTTACTAAGTCCAAATGAGACTATAGGTGCATACAATGATAGTTAAGTTTTTGGCTTTAATCTATCGTCAAGCAATCCTAAGCTAGGATGCAGTCACACAAAATAAGAAAAAACAAAAACTCAGAAAACAAATGAAAGAAAAGCGATGAAAAATGACAAAAACCAACTAGGCCCCCAAGGGAACAATCCCTTGAGCAATGGATCTCATAAAGTGTGAACGTTCAAGAGAGTTCTAAGTTATTACAATAATAGTCTCTCTCTCGCTCAAAATTACAAATAGAATAAAATAAAATACAAATAAGATATTGTATTAAAAAATTCCTCCAAGTGTACTTTAGTGTTTTCTCCTAGATGTTAGGTCAGAAAATTGACATCGCCTCACATGGGTGCACATGCGCTCCTAGAAGAGCCTCCCTCGATATGTGGTATCTCACAGCAAAGTTTACAAAGAAGAGGTGATTAGACAGTTCAATAATATAATATCAAGTAAAATAAAAATAAAAAAATAAAATATATAAAAGCAAGAAGACACAGGTAAAAATACATCTGCAATCCGTTGCTCCCCAGGAACGGTGCCATTTGAAATAACAAGAAACTAGAAAGTCATGTTAATCTATAAGGCAGATCAACAGTCGATGCGATGAGAGCTCAAGAACCACATTAAATTCAAAAATTAACCCATAATTAAGAATCAAGCAATGAAAATAAATGTGTGGAGTTAAACTTTATTATAACTCTACAAATGTTTGTATAGGTTCAAGTATGTGTAGAGTGTCAAACACAAGGAGTAATCGGAAAATCGGTGCAAATAAATGTGCAAAAATATGCATGCTTCTTGTTGTCTAGGTGTCTTTTGTGGGTTTTTGATTTTACATTTTTTATGTGATTTTAATTTTTGAATTTTTTAATATTTTAATTTTTGTTTTTAATTTATTTTTATATTTTTTATTTTTAACTTGATTTTTATTTTAAATATAAAGTATAAGCTTTTATAAGAATATATATACAATATAGAGTAATATATATACTAATAAAAAAGAAAAAATGAAATATATTTTGGAATTTAAATATCTTTTTACTATTTTTGTGATTTTTTTAGTATATTTACTATTTTTATGTGGTTTTTTAGATTCAAAAATAACCCAAATAAGATATTAAATAAATAAGTTGAATTGAAAAGAAGATTAAAAAAAGCAAGCAATATCCAACAATCTTCAAAAAAATTTTAATAATATGGAGTAATATACAGAAAAATATAAAATATAAAATGATATTTTTGGAATTTCTGAGGATTTTTTAGGATTTTTATGAATAATTTGGTTTTTCATTTTTTATGGGTTTTTGTTTTCCATTTTTAGTGGTTTTTATTTGAATGCTCGAAATAATTAAATAAACAAAATATATTTATTGGAAATTTCTCAAAATGATTTTATATTTTTATGGGTTTTTAAGTCAAACAAGGTAAAAATGTGCTATTTTATTTTTATAAATCAATTAAAGTGTCCAAAATTGAAATCCAAAAATGTGTGTAAAACTACAAGAAACTAGGCACCTAACCCTATATTTCTAGAATTTTTTAGCACGGATGATATTTTAATAAATAAAGAAATCAACAAAAATACATGTACTTACAGGGGTAGATATGTAATTAAAAATAAAGTTTGGGGCTCATAGGAAATTTTCCAAAAAGTAATACAACTACAGTTTAAAAATTTTGAAACTAAATGTAAATAAAAAAATTAGGAGGGTTCCTTTGCAAGATAGCCAAGCTCACGTAAAGAGGCACATGATCCTTGCTAGGAAGGACCAAATTATAACATTGGTAAAGCATAGGGGGTTCTGATGCAAAACACATAGAAGTTTTATGCTATATAAATAAATTACAAGACTAAATGATAAAAGCCACAAAAGCAAGGTTAAATATGCAATTACCCCAAAATAAGTGCACGATCGGATGGATGGGATCCGTCACTTATCCCCGTGTCAGCTCCTGTTCGGTCGATGACTCTTCGACGATTAATGACTTGGGTTAGATCGACCCCCTGATCTGATAGTGTTTGAGGGGATTTAATCCAATGGCTTTGGTACAGACTGGAAGATGGTGTTGATCAGACAACTGTGAAGGTGCTCGGAAGAACTCCCGTTCCTCCAAGCTTCAATCTGTTGCATCGCGTGCCTCCAATCATTGTTCTCATTGCGGAAGAGCTCAGATGATTTCTAGATGTGCCCCCAACTGCAGAGCTCCTCAAAATGGTCGGGTGCCACCAGAAACACTCCGAAGAAGCTCAAAACCTGGATCTGTCATTCGAACCTCAAAATCCCTACAAAGTGGTATTCTCTTGTTGTATCCTATAGGGAAATGGTTTGCACAAAAAGGTGGAGCTCTGGGGATCTCCAAATGGTGGAATGGAGTCGTGGATGACTCAGATGGAGGTCTCCGGCGCATGGCGGAGGATGAATACCTTATATTTAGATCCTAGCAAGATCTGGGTGAATGGAAGGGGGCTGAGGCATTGTAGAAATGAAGGTGAAGAAAGTGAGGTGGTTAGGCGGGTCGGAAGAAAAGGGGTGTACGGTGGAGGGTTCGCCGAAGCAGAACTCCGATGAACTACGGGTTAATGATTTGACACTAAAGGAATTAATAAAAATGAAATCTAAAAGAGGAGGATGAAACCTAACTCTACCATCTATCTAGAAAACAAAGGAATTCAAACCTCAACTGGCAGAAGCCAGGAGATGGAGACCTCACGGTGGTGCTTCATCAGGGATGGTTGAAATCAAACTTAGGCCTCGCCTAACTTGCTACACTTGGCTGGAGAATACTCCTATTATGAGATTCAATCCGGAGCACACAAAAGAGAACCAAAATCGGGGCAAAGGGATTCAAAAATGAAGAGGAAGGAGGAGGGTGGCTTATGTACAAGTGACTGGAACAAGAGGAAGATCAAGGTGGAACGAGCGAATCAACGATCCTCAGTCCAAGAAATCACTCACGCGTGAATAGAGGGCAGATCGAGGAAGATAAGTGCAGAAGAGACCAACCTGAATCGATGAATACATCGATGTGGGAAAAAGGTAGAAGGGACAGTTAAAACTAGGTCTGACAGACTTACGACCTCGGTCAACTAGTGAAGCGACCTTGTTGGTCCACGTTGATCAACAAGGAAAAATTGTGCAAAAAATTTTGTAAATTCGAAATTAAGTAATAAATAATTTTAGTAATTTTAAGTTATAAAATAAAAAATGTCTATTGTTTTCTCTGGAGATTTTGATAAATTTTGAGTTTTTACTTAGGAGATATGGGTCTGAGATGCTGGGATTTTGTCTTTTTATTTAGAGTATAATTTGTGCATTGTATTTTATTTTGTATGAAATCAATTTTGTATTTTTGTCTACAACTTTCATGTACGAAGTTTTTTATTTGATGTATAATAAATAGAGAATAAAATGGGTTCCAAAAGTGAATTAGTGATGAACAAAAGAATAGGACCTTTTTATTGGATTTTTGGCCCTCATATCCCCCTACTTTATTCGTTGTCGATGAAATCAATTGTTGACTTTGTCTCGTGGTTTAGGATCGTAAAATACCTTTGGAATTTTATTATTTTTCTTTTCTTTTGTTTATTCTATAATTGTGGCATTAAAAATAGTGTTTTATACACAACAAATGGAGCAAATAATGAATGTTAATTTGTACAAAATAATGTTATGAACATGCATTAGCTAGGGTTTTTAAGGCCAAAATGATAGATTAAATGATGAAATGGAGATTCATTAGGGACCTGCAAAGAGTTTACTGCTCGGAAGCGATCGCTCCAGCCATCAATACAAGTAGAAAAAGTAAAGTAATGGAAGAATGAAGATAGAGATAGGACTATAAATATGATGTGATATAGAGGTGCTCAGATTACGATTGATGATGGAGAAGGAATGGTGAACGTGATGGAATGATCATAAGTGAAAATGATAGATGAGGGATCTTCGATCGTGCAGATCAGAGTTCAGGTGGTCGATGATTAGATTTAGCTAATAAACATATTTAAAAAAATGAAATTGAAATCAGAATTGAAAGGAAACAAATCTACATTACCTACAGATGAAGTGATGGTGGCCACAACCTCGATTCGTGTGAGAAGCGAAGAAGCATCAATGATTCAGCGGATCTCTGACGATCGTGATGGATCATGCCTCCCAACCTCTAATCCACACTCTTGATAGCAGAGGTGAAGCTCTGTCACAACATCTCTCTTCCGGACACGACCTCGGGTGGAAATTAAGGTGGAAAACAGATCAGATTTGAAAGGCGGAGGTGGAGGGGAATATATAGATGGAATCTTAGGCAAAATTTGAAATGTGGATCACATGCAAACCGAGGCAAATTATTTTGGAATAATGATCAGGTGAGGTAGTTTGTTATTTGGGTGATGGAATCCAAAAAGGAATCAAGAGGGAAGGATGATCGGATCGATCAAGAAAAAAAAGCAAGAAGAGGCTCTGACAAAGAAAGTAAACAGGTAACGTAGATGAGAGGGGAGCTAACCTGGGACAACGGACCCAGGTTCTCCTATCAGAACTCGCCTAGAATAAGATAAAAATCGCTAGACGACAAAACAATCAAAATTAGAATTAAATTATTTTAAATAGAAAATGAAATTAAATAAATAAATAATTTCCAACAAATTTTATTTATTTTATTTATTTCCAACAAAGTTTACTAAGTTTAATCATATTTTTATTTTATTTTTATGAAATAATTTATTAGGTTCAATTAGTAGGTATACCTACAATATATACATAGTGATGCATGCACAATATATACATCAATTACTTTGTGAATTTTGATTTTATAATTTCTATTTTTATTTTTCTTGCATAAAATACAATATTCTAAAGTATTTAAAATGAAGTATGAACAAATATGTAAATAAAATAAATAAAAATATTGTATTCAAACACTATATAGTATAGGCACAATATACAATACACTCCAAAAAGACACATTTTCCATCTTAATTCTGATTTTAGTGAAACTACTTTCATTTTAAAGCTTATTTTATTTAGATTACAATGAAAGCAAGTTTTCTTTATTTTGAGTTTGAATGGAGAAGATATAAGTTTGACAAATCTGACTTTGCAGCTTTTTCAAATTGTCTGTATTTACGAAATGTACACAAATCTTCTTGCAATTATTTTAAATATTCACATCTTTTTTTTATAAACAAGTTCCAACAAGAAAATATTTTTATTTGAGATGAACTGAGTGATAAATAAAATAGAATAATGAATTGTATACAAATAATGGTGTGCGTGCAATTTGTACAAGATGAGCGATTGATTTTCTTTATTTTTATACAGTAGGCCTTATCTCCCCCCTACTTTATTCCTTATCGATCAGTTCAAGTCTTGAGCTTCTCTCGAGATAAAAGTCAACCTGTATTTATTGCATATATATGGTATTTATTTTCCTTTATTTATTTATTTTAGCTTAAAAATAATTGTTTTTATATAAAATTTACAAAAGAATAAGAAATAATAAAAACATCGATTTATTAATATTTACAGATATTTAAGAAGGATTTTAAGCTAAAATAAATTAATAAAGATGATGAAATGCATATTCATCAAGGGGGAGTAGGCCGAGTTGTTCTTTCTTTGTTATGTTTCGTCTCTCCTATTGTTGCCTATACTTAGGGATCCTTTATCCTAATATAGGGGGAGACACTCTAAGTTGTTGTTATGTAAATCCCCACCCTTGACCCACCCTTCCTTGTGTTTAGTCCGCTATACTTAGGATTATTTGATCCTAAGTATAGGGAGACGATGGACTTCTTATTCTTTCATTTTTTAGTTGTTATAATATCGACTTTTCTATACTTAGTACGAGTTGCATCTTCCTTTTTTATCTCAAGCTATACATTGAATATACTGTAGCCATAACTCGTACTTTCGTATTTTCAGTAATAGGGTATTTAATAAAATCTATATTAATGAATTAATACATTTTTCAAATCATTTTCAAAATGATTTGGAAAATGGTCGGAAAATATTTGAAAAAACTTTTGAAAACTATTTGGAATATTTTTTGTAAAATGATTTTAAACATTTGTAAAAATGTTTTGTTTGTAAAAAGTTCCTTTTTTAAATAAAATTCTTAAAAATCTTTCTACAAGTGGTTTAGAAAATGGTTGTAAAAAAATTTTGAAAAATGTATACATAATATTTGAAAAATCTCTGCAAAATGATTTTCAAATCTTGTAAATATTTGTATTTTTTGTAAAAATTATTTGCAACAATAGGTTTTCAATATGTTTGTAAAATTGTTTTCAAACTGTTTTGAGAACTATGTCTATATTTATAACAAATAAAGATCCTTTACAAACCTTGTATAGACAAACCTATAAAATAAACCTTAATTCTTGTAAATAAAAATGCACTCTTGTGTAAATATCTGCATATAATTCTTTTAGTGATCCTTTTATTTTTGAAAAACCCTAAAAATTGAAAACATCAAAAGTCATAAAAATTTGCAAAATGTTTTCAAAATTTTGCATAAAAATTTTGTAAACGTTTTCAAAATTCCATAAAAAGTTCAAAATCAGAAAATTGCTTCACAAAAAGATTTCCCTGCATTGTGCGTACCATTTGCATTTTCAGATTGATAATGAGAATCAAACAAGTCGAAATAAAATATGAAGATTGGTTCTTGATGTAACTTTAATCTAATTAATCACATGAACTTATAGGAACTAGAATTGAGGTACTTCAGGTTTACTAGACTTAAGTATTGAAGACCACAAGACTAGGATCAATGTCTTCTTGACTGTCTAAGTAGAATATTTCGGAACACATGCATAACTCTTGTCAATAGTGACTTAACATGCATACATGCGACTTACACATTGCTCAACTCAGTTAAAGTGGTAGAGCTGCATTTGTCAGAATGAGACACAAACGAATGGAAACATATGAAGTCACAATTATGTAGCCATTTTTTCCCGAACCCGATCTAGTAGCCATGGGGTCTAATGACAGGATGTTGTGGATTACTATAATGCTTCGAAAGAGGGATAGTCTATTGGCTCAAGAGGAAAAGGTTCTTATGTAAATGTTTTTCCATATAGTATTGAAAAATTCAAAAATAAAAAAAACTCCAAAAAATGGACGGGAAAAAATCAAGGAAAAGTCAATTCCCTCTGAGTATATATATAGTTAATAAGCAAGACTGGGCTTCAAAGTCAAAGTATCCATGTGAGTTTGCGGTCAGACGACTTGGCTACATTGATCAAGCATCTTAGGATAGGTAGCTCCACAGGCTATCATCCGTTCGCTTTTCCACCTCCACTTCATAAGACAACTTGCACTTGAACTTAGAAGGGAATACCCAGCTTCTCGAGGAAAGAGTTGTTACATTGGGGGAATTAGGGTCACCATGTTAGAGAAGACTGTCTTTTACCGCTTCAGCCGAGAGAAGTGATATATCACTTATGTTGTACAAGGTAGACTCATAGTCATAAGGGACTGTGTATGATGTGGACTTGTTCTGACCTGGATTTTGAGCAGACCTGGGCAGAGTTTTGTGGTTCTTAGAGGTTGTTATGTTTCAATTCCGCTTCCTAATGAGGTTCTGGATCTAAATTCCATATGTTCGACTGAGCTCCAAACTTCTATTTTATGAAGATAGGTTTAAAGGTTAAAATCAATCCAAGTTCTTTCTTTTTCTTTTCTTAATTTTCTTTTGTGCACTTATAGGCATAAGTGTTTTCTAAGGACTAGCAAAGGGAAGTATAGAGGGATTATGAATCTCCATTTCATCACCTTTATTCTTTCATTTTAGCCATAAACCATAGATGACATTAATTTATATTAAATAACATGTATCATTTACATTGTAAATATTTTATAAAATATTGTATTTAAAGCCAAAATAAAGGAATAAAGAAAAGAAAAAATAAATGAAATATCAAAGGTATTCAATGACCTTAGGATCAACAAGGAACGAAGTAGAGGGAGATAAAGGACAAAAATACACAATAAAATCCTAATTTTTATTCCTCAATAAATAGGTTTGGGGACCCTTTTTTTCCTTTATTACTTATACTTGTAAAAAATGCATAAAAAATACAAATTTAATTTCCTAGAAAATAATGCACAGTGTACCCTAAACACTCAAAATAAAAAGGCATAAAGAAAATTTTCCAGATCTGTATCTTATCCATAAGAACACAAAATTCACCAAATTCATATTATTATTCATAAAATTAAATTATCTATTTAATGAAGGTTTGTTTTATTCAATTTAAAGTTCAGATGCAAAAGTCGTGTATTGGGCTCTCATTGTGCAATATACTTGAATAAAATAATCAATATATTTATTCTTTCTATTTTTCACTTTATTATAGTTTTATAAATTCGAAATATATAATTTAAAATACATCTACATAATAAATATAGAATAAAACAATTAAAATCACATTAAAATAAATAATGCCTTGTAATAACATAGATGAATTATACATGTATATACGTAAAAGATAAATATACATATTTACTTAAGTGTAAAAATAACTTCAATAAAATACAATAAAAATATATATGTTTTTATAATGATCCATAAATACATAAATTATGTCTATAAAATAATAAAATCGAATAGAAAATAAAAATAAAATATACTATGCATAGATAAATATACTTATATTTATACATGTAAAAATTAACACATAATAAATTAAGTTGTAAAAATAAAGAAGAGTCACCAAAAATATTGTATAAAATAATAAATATTTTTTATGATTTAAGAAAAATAAAATAACATTTTAAATCGAATTAATAAGGTTTTATATCATGTTTTGTCTTCTAGCACACTGACGTGGACCAATGAGAGACCAGTCCTAGCTATCCTTAGTCAACTCCTCGACCTCCCTAGGTCTGTGTGTGTCATATGCTAGACCCTTATTTTCCTCATTTTTCCCACTCGATTCTTTCACCCTTTCGATTTGATTCCTTCATAGCCATTGAACCCCCATCTTTTCACTTGTACGCCTACTCGATTCCTCGATCGACGAATCAATTCTACGTCTGGAATCCATGGTCAAAGGCAGACATGTACATAAGCACTTACTCGACTCCACTTGGATCATTGATCCCTCTTCATGTTTTACCCTCATATCCTCGGTTCGACGTGTCGAGCATGGTGATAGTTACATCCACATCGATTGTAGTGTGTGGGAGCGTAGGGAGAGCCTCGATCCACCATCACTGGCGAGCTTCGCCAGGTGGTGCACCCTGCTCCTTGCTCCTGCAAGTCGAGCCATAGTGTAAGTGTAGTTTTAGTTAGCAGGTAGCCTTAGTTTTAATTTCTAGTCTGTAGTTTCGATTTTAGTTAACCGCAGTTTCTTAGATTTTCATTTTTAAAGTTTGTAGAAGCTTCTTCTCTGGCCATTGTGTCACCGTGCTTCTACTTTGTTCCGATGCCCATTTCACCTCCATGTGGTTTCGCTTTCGCTTCCCTATGCCTAGATGTATTCCATTCACCTCGATCCCTCCCGGATCGAGAGATCATCTCTCCTCTGCCACCCTCCATCGGAGAGTGCCAGCTCGACCCAAAACTGCTCCATGTCCACTAAAGAAGACCCCCTGGACCTCTCTTTTTGTTTGATTGAGCTTCACGTGCATGTGCGGGAGGCCAAAGACCTCAACTGAGGTAATTTTTGACAAAGTCTTGGTTCCATGGATGCTTGGTCTTCTTCGACCTCCCGAGACCTCATTGATGGGTCCTAAAGCTTTTTGATGCATCCTACAGCTACGAACCATCGAGAGGATTGATTTGAGAACTTGTATATCATCAGAGACTGCTTGAGGAGGGAGGAATTGTCGATCGAAGCTTGCACGAAAACATGTTCTTCCTTGTTCTCCAAGAAGAGCAATGGTTATTATATCATTCCTCCGTTCCAGTTTTGATCGCAGTTGTTGGATCGTGTCGTGTTTCCATCATCAAATCTCTAGCGGGGATCTAATACAGACGTCCATCGTTGAACCAACATCCACTGTTCGTGAGCCAACAAGTGTATAAGTGAAACGATCATAGTTTTCGACCCGCATGCCTTTAGGGGGTAATTTTCTAACATATACCCCTAATTATTGTAATTGTTATTTACTCCAAAAACATTTCTTTGCAATTTAATTATTTGTGTAAAATTTATATTTTGAACCGCAGACTCTCGATTATTTGCACATAGGTCCCCTTGCCACATCACCTCACGTGTGCATACATTTGAGGCGGCAGGATTTTTGTAAGGGGCCATGAGGTTCCTTTTGTTTCGCTTTCGTCCATTAATTTTAAGTTCTATTGTAATATTTTTTAGATAAATTACATTTTGACCTTGTACTTTCTGGTATATAAAAATACCCTACCAGCATGAATTATATTGAATATATTTGGATATATTGAATGTTAGCCCATGCATTTCTGTAGGAGATTCAGAAAACAAGTATTTTTTGGAAATCACATATAGGTTCTTCTTAGCATTGTATTTTCTTTTTATTGATTTAATTTTATTAAATGTCATTTACGCTCAGAAAATTCAATAAAAATTAGGATAGATGCCGTAAATTTTGTTCTACGTACATTTTTTATTGAGGAATTTTGATTTTTTTTCTATTTACTAAATTCAAAATTAGAGCATTTTTCCCTCTTTGCATATAAAAATACAAAAAATTATAAAACCAATTATAAAAATTATAAAAGATTAGATATTATTTGTTATTATATTTAGTAACTACATACCAAAAATCACTAAAAATAACAAAAGAAAATCACTAAAAATTAAAAAGTTCCAAGAATCTCATAAAATTTGTTAAAAAATCTACAAAAATATAAAAATAGTTGTTTTCATTTATAAACTTTATTTATTATAAATATTATATATATAAATAGTTTTGGAAAATTTTGAGCCTTTTATATATTTTAAAATTCTAAAAAATTTAGCCTATTATTATAAGTCACTATTTTGACAATTTTAATCATTTAAAAATACGAAAATAATAAAATCATAAAAAATACCAAAATAGAGAAAAACATAAAAAAGACAAAAAAATTCTTATATTAAGTATTTATAGTATATCTATAAATATAAAAAATATAATATATTTAGCTATATTTACTTATATCTTTATTAAGATTATTATTATTATTATTAAATACCAAAAATATTTTAAAAATCCTTTAAAAAGATAAAAAGGACTTCCCTTTGAGGTAATTTTCATATTTTTACATGTATTATATATATTTATATCATATATATCTATTATATTGTGTGTATATATATACTATAAATCCTTATATATACTACTTGTAAATAAAAAACTAAAAATCAGAAAATATATAAAAATATATAAAAAGTAAAATTAAAATTATAAAATATAAATAATTGAATATCCATAAAAATGAAATAATTTAAAACAAGTAAAAATAAATTAAAAGACAAAATGAAAGATAATTTTTGTATTCATTTTGTCGTTACCTTTTCGCCACCCCCCGCCGTTTCTCCTCATCATACACTCCTCCACCATGCACAGAGCCCTGTCGTTATGCGCGCCGCCTCCAGTCACCTCCCTCGCACGTAACCGCCGCCATCTTCTCTCCTATAAAGCACTATCGCCTCCAAGCCATCATGTATTCGCCATTTTTAGAGAGAGAACCTCGACAACCTTGGTGACAGCAAGGTACCAGGAGATCTCCGGCGAGATCCAGCCGCCTCCATCGCATGCTGCCTCGAGCTTCTAGGCTCGTCCCAGGTGATCGCTCGCATCCGCCCCTTACGATCTTCACTCGTCTTCTCACCCACACCATAGCTCAGTCGCTTGATCCTACCCCTTTTCCTTCAAACGTTAGACCCATCCCCCGACCTTGCAAAGGTCGGAGCACCGCCCCTCCGCCACATCCGAGGATCCTCACACCCCCCCCCCCTCCACCTCCGTCTTGCGATTCTCGTGTCACTTACAGGTCCAACCACCTTCGCGCCTCGGCCGCCTCGGAGCACCGCCTCCTCGCCTGCGCACAGGCCGCAGGACATCCGCCCTCCGCTCGAGCCTCAGCCACCTCCGCCGAGCCCAGCAGCTAGCTCGCCCGCCCCTCGCGCCGTGTGTCAGTCGAGGTGCGGCTTCGTCTCCTCCGGCCGCCTGCACCGCCCCACCTCTTGTATGGGGCCTGGTCGCTTCTCCGCCTTGGCGCACCGCGACGAACAGTCACCTTGGGATCAAGGGCAAGCCTTGATCCTACGGCCCATAGGCTGCCACGTGAGTCATCCCAAGCCAGCCTCCGAACCTCACGGTTCGAGGCCCCCGAACCACCATCCAACTGCCACGTAGGCTCGGACATCTGAGCCCGAACTCCCGCACCCGAGCCCCTACCTCGCCTCTCGAGCCTGAGCTTCGACGCCGAACCTCAGGCTCGGCCACCCGAGCCTCAGACCTGACCGCCGAACCTCCTGAAGCATGTGTACCGCATGTGCACATTGGGAAAATTGCAGCCTCACCCCTGGCACTTTCAGAATTTGTAGAAATACCGCCGCCAGGGGTAAATTACATCTGTACCCAGCTGACTTTCAGAAATTGCAGATAAGACCTTCCAGGGACCATTTTAAAGGAAAAACTTGATTTTATTTACATTTTAGTCCCTGGAATTTCCTTTTAGCATATATTTTTCATATGAACTCCGTTTTCAGCATATAATATGTTATTTTGAAGCTCTTTTCATGCTCTATAATTTGACATAATTTGAGGACAGATCCAAGGTTGTTTTTCGATAATTATTATTTGGGGATCATTGTTGACGCTTGCAGGATAACTTTGACATATTGGTGCTTCAGAAATCAATGATTATTTTTGTAGGAATTCGGAAGATGATTTTACTATGATCGAACCTTTGCTGATTATTTTCAATAGTAAAATCTTCACCAAAATTAATTTACAGTTATTCCTCTAAGATTATTGTCGATTATTTTGAGGATTAGAATCATGTATATTAGGAGGCTGGAAACTTTGCTTCACTATTCTGAATATCAATTGTTTATTAACCTGAAGCACTAAGTCAGATCCATTTTGCTTTGTGATTACCTTTGTGAATTTATTGATCACATTGTTAAAGGAATTAACACTTTTCAATTCACATATCCAGGGCTTAATCTTTTCTGTTAATTTTTCTTGCATCACATTTTCATCATTGCATTGTATATTTTATCAACACAAAAATTAATCGAGCACTTATTAATAACTTGATTTAATTTAAAATTGTGCAACTAAGAATCTCTGTTCCCTGTGTTCGACCTTGGTAGACATGCCAAGTATAAATACTCCACAACATTCAAGGATTGTGGTATTTTGATCGACCGAAATTCGCCTCCTATACTACAATTTCACATTATTAAAGAGCCGAATTTGACGTTCATCAAATGGCACCGTTGTCGGGGAACGACAAACTTTTAGGGTTTTAAATCATTTTTGTAATTGATTTTTGTGAAATTATTTTTTGTGCCATTTTTCTCTCACATTTTATTGTGCATTTCTCTCTTACTTCTGCTACTAACCACAAAATCTCTCATTGCAGACTACTAGGAGCAAAATTTTGGGATCTAATCAAGGATCTGCAAGGAAGAATTTTAATTTTGTGAGAGAGAGCTTAGAATAGATTTAATTTTCTGCATTATTCTCAGGGTCCCTCTCTTTGAACCCTTGTAATAATTCATACTGAATATTTTTGTGGTGTGTCGGGTCTGTTTCAACCCCTTCTGTGTGGTTGAGACTTGACTTGAGTGGCGTAGGACAGAGAAAGTCCCACCCACACAACCCAGATATAATGGAGAGTCTGAGTCTGAGTCAGACAGAGAAATGCCACCAAGACACCAGCCACATCTGTCCACAAATTACCTTGTTTTTAGTCCAAGTCAAAGTCCTGTAAATAATTTCTCAATCAATAAAAGTGATGTTCTTGATCATAACAAGTCCATTCCTTTCCCTCGTGCTCTTACGCAGGAAAGAAGAAAAACATAAAAAACCAAAAAAATGATGAAGAAATGGCCCACATCTGTAAGGAAAATATTAAGGTCACTCTGTCCTTAGACGAGATGATAGAAAGAGACTCGTCTTTGCGAAAATACCTTATGGTGAGATGCACACCAACAAGGATTAGCAAACAGCCTCCTAGCCGAACAAAGAAACACATACTCTCAGTTGCCACATCTCGTGTTATAAAAAATGAGCTGTCAAGAAAGAAAAGAGACATGGGTGCTCACTTTGTCACTAGCCACATTAAAAGAAATCAAGTTTGCAAGAACATTATTAGACAATGGATCATCTATCAATATCATGCCCACAACCCTATATGAGCATCTAAATCCAGGTCCTCTTAAGCAATCTACAGCCGTACTTCAATTCGCAGACACCTCAACTTAGCGACCTAGGGGCGAGATTCGAAATGTTGTCATCAACATAGAGGGACAAAACTACCCAGTAGATTTTACAATACTTGACATGGATGTCCCTAGAAATTGGAAAGACTCCCAAATGATACTAGGACAACCCTTTCTGAGGACCGTAGGAGCTATATTTGATTACACATCTGGGAGAATCCAATTTGGAAATGTGGAAGTGAAAATTAAGCAAACTAGGTTTCAAAGACCTGACACTGAGTCGAGCACCGAGTCTGAAAAATCAGAAACTGAGACTGAATTTACAGAAGCAATAGTTGAGCCCTGGAGACAAAACCCAACTGCTATGATAGAATCAACCTCATCTGAAAAGGAAATTGTTGATAATTTAGTCTGCCAGCTCATTCATGCATCTACCTAAACTCTAGGATACTCAGAGGCCCCTCTGGACCTATCAGTCCATTCTCCTTATGGAAAATCCTTGAGTAAGGTACACAAATCGGACGCGGCGCTTGTCACACCACATTCCATCATTAGCGATCCAATCCCAGAAACAACCACGATGGTGGCCAATATGGATACACCGCAAGCATCCACATCACAACAAGAAGCATCACTAAGGGGACCAGATTCGAGCAACATCAATGACTTTCCTGAACTCAAACCTTTGCCCCTACACTTAAGTATGCCTTCCTTGCAGGAGAAAAGGGATAATTTCCTGTCATTATTAGCTCACATCTGACCAAAGAGCAGGAGATCCACCTGCTTAATGTTTTGGAGAAAAATCGCAAGGCTATAGGCTGGAGATTGTCTGATCACCGAGGGATAAATCCAGCCCTGTGCTCATACCATATTTACTTGGAAGATAATGCTAAACCCTCCCGTGAATGCCAACGTAGATTGAATCAAAACTTACGAGAAGTGGTTAAGACTGAGATCGAAAAATGGTGTAAAGCAGGATTCATATATCCCATCTCCGACTCCAAATGGGTGTCACCTTTGCATGTAATCTCGAAAAAGTCAGGACTTCATATTATCACCAATGAGGAGGGAGAATAGATCATGACACGGGTACCTACGTCGTGGCGTGTCTGTGTGGATTACAGGCGCCTGAATGCCGCAACGAAGAAGGATCACTTTCCACTACCTTTTATTGATCTAATCCTGGAGAGATTGGCAGGGAGAGAATACTTCTGTTTCTTATACGGGTACTCGGACTACAATCAGGTGGCCATCGCCCCCGAGGACCAGGAAAAGACTACTTTTACATGTCCTTTTGGCACATACGCACTCAAGCGAATGCCTTTTGGGCTTTGCAATGCCCCCATCACCTTTCAGCGATGCATGATTGCAATTTTTGCCGACATGGTTGGGGATTTCTTGGAGGTCTTCATGGATGACTTCTCAATCCATGGTGATTCATTCGATGATTGTCTAGCGCACCTGGATCAAGTCCTCCAAAAGTGTAGGGAAGTGAATCTGGTGCTCTCTTGGGAGAAAAGCCATTTCATGGTGAAAGAGGGCACTGTATTGGGGCATGTCATCTCTAAGAAGGGAATGGAGGTTGACCCTGCCAAAGTTGATGTGATCAAAAAACTTGAGCCACCTTCAAATGTAAAACAAGTACGGTCTTTTCTAGGGCATGTCGGATTTTACAGGAGATTTATCAAAGAATTTCAAAAATTTCCCGACCGCTAACTGACCTTCTTGGGAAAGACACCGAATTCATGGTAGATCATAAGTGTCTAAAAGCCTTCAAATTACTCAAGAGAAGGATCATTGAGACTCCTGTCCTACAAGCCCCCGACTGGTCTCTTCCCTTTGAGATCATGACAGACGCATCCGATTTTGCTGTAGGGGTTGTATTAGGACAACGAAAAGATGGAATCCCATATGCTATTCACTACACAAGTATAGTTTTAGACCCTGCTCAGAAAAATTACACTGAGACCGAAAAAGAAATGCTTGTTGTGGTTTTGCCTTGGAAAAATTTCGATCTATACTTCTAGGATTTAAGGCGACAGTTTACACAGACCACTTTGCCATTCGATACTTAATGGCCAAAAAGGATGCAAAAGCACGACTTCTGAGATGGATTCTTCTGCTTCAAGAATTTGATTTGGAGATTAAAGACAAACCTAGTGTTAAAAATGTCGTGGTTGATCATTAATCACGGATCAAACATAACAAAATTCCAGAATCTAAATCCATCCGTGAAACCTTCCCAGACGAGTCAATTTCTGCTATTGACTCACTCCCATGGTATGCAAACACAGTGAATTATCTTGTCACCAAGTGTAAATCCTTGAACTTGGTATATCTCGGATCCTATATAATAAGATCCGGCTCGTCAAGAGAAAACCAACGAAATTTGTTTCGTGTGAATCAGACTTCGTTTCGAATTGTTATGATTTTCCGAAGAAAGAGAAGTCATTAATCCATAATGACTGTCATTAATACTAATTAAACATGATTAAAGAAATTAATGACGATTGAAAGCTGCTAATGATCATTAGTAAACACTAATCAATAGTTAACAAAAGATAAGCGTAAGCCGTGAAAGTTAAATCGTGATTAGTGAAAGTTAATCACGATTAGTGTTAATTAAGCGTCATTAACGAATCTAGAATCCTCTAGAATGTTCTAACTTAGGCTCCAAGTTTGGGAAAAGTTTTGGCTAAAACCATGGGCCAAAACCATGGGCCGCTAAACCATGTTTAAGGTCTAAACCATGGTTTTCTACCCATGGATAGTGGTTTTCTGGGGCCTATAAATAGACCCCCCTACCCATTCATTCTCTACAACTTCCACTACCACCACCACCCCAAGGGCTAGGGTCGAGAGGTTGGGAGGAGGAGTGGGAGGCGAGGGAGGAACGCTAGCGAAGCGCTGCCGGGAAAATGAGGAGGAGAAAGGTATGATCCTCTCTTAGTTGCTTCGTAAGCTAGGCTTTCAATTCATACTCCTGTTCTTCGAAGTTTTGTTTTTGATTCATATTTCTTTCCAATTCGTTTTCCTGTTGTGGTTCGAGGAGAAATCTGTGTAACACCCTACTTAGGTACGGGCGGCTATGCACGTCAGTGACCCTGTGATTCGTCACACGTTCACTCATCTAAGACGCGTGGTGTCTACCGATTCTCCATCGTTTATGTTTCCATTCTTCGTATTATGCTTTTATAGTTATTTTGATGGAGAAATTTGTGTAATACCCTACTTAGGTGCGGGCGGCTATGCACGTCAGTGACCCTGTGATTCATCACACGTTCACTCACCTAAGATGTGTGGTGTCTACCGGTTCTTCATCTCTTGTTGTTGAGTATATTTTTTTTCAGTTTCGTTGTTATTTTTCTCTCGATTGATTTTATAGAGGAAACTCTTTTCGTTTTTATTTTGAAATATTTCCCGGTATAAGGGGAAACTCTGCTGAAATTTTCTGAGAAATATGTCCCGATATAAGGGGAAACTCTGCCGAAATTTTCCGAGAAATATGTCCCGATATAAGGGGAAACTCTGCCGAAATTTTAAGAGAATATATGTTCTTGATGTTCTTCGCGTTCCTCGCATTCTTCGCCCGTTCTTCACGTTCTTAACATGTTCTTAGCGTTTTGATACGAAAAATAAAATTCGATCTTTTCAGGAGCCTTAAAATAGCCTTTCTAAAAATGAAACTCGATAACGCCTTGCATACACGAGAGAGAGCTCGATTAGGTAACGAAATCCTTCCTTTTGCTGTTGGGTTTTCATACGAAATTATTGAAATTCTTGATTTTGTGTTCTTTGCTACGAAGAACCCTAATTTTGGTTATTTTTGAAAAAGTCTAAAGAAATACTTTGTGATTCCCACTAAAATAAGATTTACGCATCAAATTGATGCGTTGGCTCTGAAAGTTAGGGTTTGGGAGTTAAAATTGGCATAAATAGGAGTATACATATGGTTATGAATAATATATATGTGAGTCGATACTAAGTATTGCGGTTTATGCAAATCAAAGACTTAACGAAAGAATTACATCATGTGAATTGGTGTGATTTGAGATGGATCCTGAAAAGGATCATGTGTCACGTTAAGGATGACTGGGAGTAGAACTACAGGTCGGGCATGCAACCTGTAGGTTTGTCGGAAGGAACCCGTATTGGCGTTTCCCTACCTAGGTGGTATACGGTTGCCCTGTTATGATAAGTGCGCACGAAATGAAGATTTTGCAACGCGTGGTACCGGGAGCCAATATATTCGGGTTGGAACGACGGAAGATGTGGTTGTGCCATGTGGAGGCACGGGTGGTTCAATAGCGGTTGGGTCACGATAACATGTATTTAAAGCCGCTAGGTTATATGATTAAATGTTAGCCTGAGGTTTTAAGCAACCGAGTCCTCGAGGACGGTGTGCTCTTTTGTTTTTCCAGGCTAAGGGTTGAGACCCTGTTTAATAAATGAAAAGGAAATTGTCAGGGTAGCATTGGAGGATTGGTTGAGGCGACGTGCGGCAACATAAGCTTACCAAGGTCAACACAATCTCCAATCCTGAAGCATCCACAGCTTCGGAGTCCAAGAATGGTGGGGTTCCCCTGGACTAATCCCTCATGTGGAATAGAAAGGAATAGGACTTAAATTAATGAAAAGAAATGAAATTTTTGTGATATCAATGAATTTTGAAAAATTACACAACTTGTTTGCTTTTCTCTTCTTCGTTACTTAGCATTCGCTAATTTTTATCCTATGATTTATGAAAAAACCCAACAGGTATCGATGAGCCATCGCAAAGACTCTAAAAAAATCATCCAGCTTACATACTAGACATCTAGCCAGCCACAATAGCTTTACTTTCTTTAAGGTAGTTAGTAATCTTTTGTATATTTCCCTTTTAAGCTGATGTACATGTAAATGGTTATAGTGGTACAGTGTATCATCTGAACTTTATTTTGTGAATGGAAAATTGTTGAAATACTTTCTTCTGAGTATTTTTATTTGCAGTCTATTTCTGAATGTTAGTTGTGATTGCTGAATAAATTATTGCTGATTAACCAGATCCGGATATGGGAGGATCCGACGGCCCGGGAAATGGGGTCGTTATAGATTGGTATCAGAGCCTGGTTACTCCAGTAATTTATTTAGTAATTAATAACTATGAGCGGTATTCAGAAACTAAGGTTGTATTAAGATTCTTTGATCTTAATAAATGACTACAGTATCATTCACAAGTCATCGTCCCTTATGTACATCATGCTATGACATATAGGATCTGACCTTTGACCTTGACTCATCCTAGGATCATGGCAGATCAAGACATGTCTAAACAATTAGCGGCTATGATGTCAATGCTCCAAGACTGGGGAAAAGGCAACACGCATTGGAGGAGAGGCTCAATGCACAGGCTGAGAGACCCGAGGCATCTAAGCATGCGGATGCTAGGATTGAAGGTTCTGTCCATCTTTCTGAGGAAGAATCTAGTTACCATCCTTCAACTGAGTCTGCTCCTACCCCAGTTGAAGGAGCAATGGAGAAGGCCCTTCTTAGACACCAAACATTACTAGATAATTACCGAAAGGGAAAAATTCCTCGATTCAAAGGTGTAGAGATACCTGCCGAGGCTGAATTATGGCTTGATGACGTCAGTAGGATGCTGAGAATAATACACGCACCAGCAGATACTTGGGTGCACTTTGCCGATTACTCCTTAGCAAACTATGGAAGACGATGGTGGAGAGTCATTTCCAAGAAATTAGCAGATCCTGTTCCATGGGATATCTTTGAAGAGAGGTTCCGAGCTCATTTCTGTCCCTCTCATTAGGAAGAGTTAAAGAGGAGAGAGTTGGCTTCTCTGAATCAGGGTTCTAAGACCGTAAGAGATTATCATATCCATTTTACTGAGCTACTACGGTACTCATCAGCTCTAGAAGCTTCACCACAAGAGTGTCTTACCAAATTTGTTAGCGATCTTCAGGGAGATCTACGAGAAAAGCTCGTTGGTTTTAGAACCACAACCGTAGATGAAGCAATGGACATCGCCTCTCGTATTGAGATGGAGAGGGATGAAAATCGCAAAGAAGAAGTTTCCACTTTAATGGTGGACCATCCAAAAGCAAGTAACATTATAACCATAGAGATCGTCGCTATCATCCAGTCGGGTCTAATATAAGCTCGCCACAGAATTTGGGCCAGGAATTATCTGGAAGAAGGGATTTCTCTAGACCTCCACTATATCCTCGCAACTCAGCAGCAGGAGCTAGCACCTCTGTGCCGGGATCTTTAGCTCAAATGGGAGCACGTGTGTGTTTTTACTGTCATCAAGAAGGCCACATCAATAACGATTGTCCGAAGTTGAGAGGTTCAGAGTTTAAATCAACCCCAATTAACAGTATAACATCCACCTCGAGCAATGGAGCAATACACAGAGGAAGACATGGTAGAGGTCGAGGCTCACAAGGAGCGTCTCCTACACAACAATCACCACAAAGTGTTGCGGGTTCTACCTTGCCTATTCCTAATGGCCAGCTAAATGCAATTACTGAGGAACAAGCCTACAATTCAGGCACAGTCGTACGAGGTACTGTTACTATTCATGGCTTTTCAGTACATGCCTTATTTGATTATGGTGCTTCACATTCATTTATTGCTGACGATTAGTACCCACTTTGGGTAAGATACCAATAGAAGTACAACAGTCCTATCTGATAAAGGGACCAGGAGGACAAGTATTTATAATACGAGAAATTCTGGATAATTGTATAATACTGATAGCAGGACACCAGTTACCTGTTTCACTACTACTAATCGAAATGGAGGACTTTGATCTTATACTAGGAAGGATTGGTTAGAAAGGCATCATGCATGTCTTGACTGTTTCCAAAAGACAGTAACATTTCACCTTCCTAACTCGATAAAGTTCCAGTTCATTGGAAAGACATCCAATGATAATATCAAATATATCTCTACATTGAAGGCACAATAGTTGTTAGAGCAAGGGTGCCACGGTTATTTAGCTTATGTATCCACTATATCATGGTCAGAAAGAATGATAGAAGATGTGCCTATAGTGTGCGATTTTACTGATATATTTCCAGAGGAACTACCTGGATTACCACCTGAGCGAGAGATTGAATTTGAAATATCTCTCATACCTGATACTCAGCCTATCTCTATCCCTCCGTATAGGATGGCACCAGCTGAGTTACGAGAGCTAAAGGTACAATTGCAAGAACTGTTAGATAAAGGATTCATTCGTCCTAGTACTTCACCATGGGGTGCACCTGTCTTATTTGTTAGGAAAAAGGATGGGTCGATGCGGTTGTGCATTGACTATAGACAACTAAACAAGAGGACAATAAAGAACAAGTATCCTCTGCCAAGAATAGATGATCTCTTTGATCAGTTACAAGGTTCAACTGTGTATTCCAAGATTGATTTAAGATATGGATACCATCAGTTGAAAATTAAAGATACAGATATTCCCAAGACAGCTTTTCGAACTAGATGCGGACATTATGAATTCATAGTTATGCCTTTTGGACTAACAAATGCCCCAGCAACCTTCATGGATCTCATAAATAGAGTATTCAAGGAGTTCTTAGATCACTTTGTAGTAGTCTTTATTGATGATATGCTTATTTACTCCAAGGATAGGTATTTGCATGAACACCATCTCAGGCGGGCACTTGAAACTCTAAGGAAGAACAAACTGTATGCTAAATATAGCAAATGTGACTTCTGGCTATCTGAAGTATCTTTCTTAGGCCATGTTATTTTTGGGGAAGGTATATCAGTTGATCCTACAAAGGTTAGTGCAGTGATGAGTTGGGAACGCCCGAAGACTGTCACAGAAATACGATCTTTTCTGGGTTTAGCTGGATATTATAGAAGATTCGTGAAGGACTTTTCACGAATAGCATTGCCAATGACTAGACTAACTCAAAAGGAGGTCCCATTCTTATGGTCTGATACATGTGAAGCTAGTTTTCAGACACTGAAAGAATGCCTAACATCTGCACCCATCCTTACTCTACCCTCCGGGAGTGAAGGGCTTACAGTGTACACTGACGCATCTAAAGAAGGACTTGGGGCGGTTCTTATGCAACATGGTAAGGTAGTTGCGTATGCATCACGACAGCTCAGGACACATGAGAAGAACTACCCAACACATGACCTTGAATTAGCTGCCGTAGTTTTCGCTTTAAAGATATGGAGACACTACATGTATGGTATTACTTTTGAAATCTTCACCGATCATAAAAGCTTGAAATATCTGTTTGATCAAAAGGAGCTCAATATGAGACAGAGACGGTGGCTAGAGTTGTTGAAAGATTATGATTGCACTATCTCCTACCACCCTGGTAAGGGGAACGTCGTAGCAGATGCACTTAGCAGAAGAACTTATTCACCCGGGTTAGTGAGTGCTATCCACTTCTGGGGTTTACTATCAACGTTAAGTGAATGGAAACCATTTGATAGTAGTGCTGATACTATAACTATTCCTCATCGATACAAACCAGAAATATGGGATAAAATAAAGAAGGGACAGGAGGATGATCCAGTCCTTAAAGACTTGAAACAACAACTTGAGAAGAATGAGATAGAGGGATTCCAGATACAAGATGGTTTACTGTATAATCATCACAGAGTTTGTGTACCAAAAAAACCTGAACTAAGGAAAGACATCTTACGAGAAGCTCATTGTTCTAGATTATCTATTCATCCAGGAATTACGAAGATGTATAAGGATCTTCATTCATACTTTTGGTGGTCGGGAATGAAGAAAGATGTTGCTGAATTTGTGAATTCATGTTTCACTTGCCAGCAGGTAAAGGCTTCACACCAAAAGCCACCGAGATTATTGCAACCCCTCCATATACCTGAATGGAAATGGGAAAGCATTTCCATGGATTTCATTATTGGCTTACCTCAGACGACTGGTAGTAAAGATAGTATCTGGGTTATAATAGATCGTCTGACAAAGGTAGCACACTTCATTCCGATAAGCTTATCTTTCACTCCAGACCAGCTGGCTGAGTTATATATTACACATGTGATTCGCCTCCATGGTATCCCGAAGGAAGTAGTTTCTGATCGAGATTCACGATTCACCTCACACTATTGGGAGAACTTTATGAAAGCCCTAGGTACACAACTATGCTTGAGTACAGCATATCATCCACAAACAGATGGTCAGTCAGAACGTACGATTCAAACACTAGAGGATATGCTACGAGCATGTGCCTTAGAATGGAAGGGATCGTGGATTAAACATTTGCCTCTTGTGGAATTCACCTACAATAATAGTTACCATACAAGTATTGGCATGGCACCATTTGAAGCACTATTTGGACGAAGGTGTACTACTCCTTTGTGTTGGCAAGAGGTCGAAATAAAGAACCTTTATGATTCAGATAGACTTCAGGAGACACGGGAAGCTGTAGAACTTGCTAGAAAAAAACTATTAACTGCCCAGAGTCGCCAGAAAAGTTACAGTGATACCAGGCGAAGAGACCTTGAATTTGAGGTAGGTGACTTTGTATTTCTCAAAGTATCACCTATGAAGGGTGTTCAGAGGTTTGGCTTGCGTGGGAAGTTAGCACCCAGGTTCGTGGGTCCCTTTGAAATTATTCAACGGATTGGAAAAGTTGCCTATAGACTTGCACTTCCTCCACATCTTTCAGCAATACATGATGTATTTCATGTATCAAATTTGAGAAAGTACATTAGGGATCCAGAGCATAAGATAAGTTATGATGATTTACATGTTGAGCCAGACTTGACATACCAAGAGATACCTGTGCAAATACTTGAAAGGGATATCAAGAAGTTGAGAAACAAAGAGGTGTCTCTAGTTAAAGTATTATGGCGAAACCAAGAGTTTGAAGAAGCCACATGGGAACCTGAGGCAGAAATGAGAGAGAAATACCCGTACTTGTTTGAATGATAACATTATGTATTATGTATATGTTCATTTTAAATGACATGACGTTCATTCTCTTTAAGGTTGTTATGGTTTCAATCCTCTATAAGGATGTTATGCCTGCATTTTTTTTAGTCTCGAGAACGAGACTTCCTTTAAGGTTGTTATAATTGTAAAGGCCTGAACTTGGTATATCTCGGATCCTATATAATAAGATCCTATATAATTGTAAGCCGCGAAAGTTAAATCGCGATTAGTGAAAGTTAATCACGATTAGTGTTAATTAAGCGTCATTAGCGAATCTATAATCCTCTAGAATGTTCTAACTTAGGCTCCAAGTTTGGGATAAGTTTTGGCTATAACCATGGGCCAAAATCATGGGCCGCTAAACCATGGTTAAGGTCTAAACCATGGTTTTCTAACCATGGTTAGTGGTTTTCTGGGGCCTATAAATAGACCCCCTACCCATTCATTCTCTACAACTTCCACTACCACCACCACCCCAAGGGCTAGGGTCGAGAGGTTGGGAGGAGGAGTGGGAGGCGAGGGAGGAGCGCTAGCGAAGCGCTGCCAGGAAAACGAGGAGGAGAAAGGTATTATCCTCTCTTAGTTGCTTCGTAAGCTAGGCTTTCAATTCATACTCTTGTTCTTCGAAGTTTTGTTTTTGATTCATATTTCTTTCCGATTCATTTTCCTGTTGTGGTTCAAGGAGAAATCTGTGTAACACCCTACTTAGGTGCGGGCGGCTATGCACGTCAGTGACCCTGTAATTCGTCACACGTTCACTCATCTAAGACGCGTGGTGTCTACCGATTCTCCATCGTTTATGTTTCCATTCTTCATATTATGCTTTTATAGTTATTTTGATGGAGAAATCTGT
Source organism: Ottelia alismoides (assembly GCA_037367405.1). NCBI lineage: Eukaryota > Viridiplantae > Streptophyta > Magnoliopsida > Alismatales > Hydrocharitaceae > Ottelia > Ottelia alismoides. The sequence goes on from JAZKJV010007390.1 coordinate 521,638, forward strand.
GTAATACCCTACTTAGGTACGGGCGGCTATGCACGTCAGTGACCCTGTGATTCGTCACACGTTCACTCACCTAAGATGTGTGGTGTCTGCCGGTTCTTCATCTCTCGTTGTTGAGTATATTTTTTTTTCAGTTTCGTTGTTATTTTTCTCTCGATTGATTTTATAGAGGAAACTCTTTTCGTTTTTATTTTGAAATATTTCCCGATATAAGGGGAAACTCTGCTGAAATTTTCTGAGAAATATGTCCCGATATAAGGGAAAATTCTGCCGAAATTTTCCGAGAAATATGTCCCGATATAAGGGGAAACTCTGCCGAAAATTTCCGAGAAAATATGTTCTTGACGTTCTTCGTGTTCTTCGTGTTCCTCGCGTTCTTCGTTCGTTCTTCGTGTTCTTAACATGTTCTTAGCGTTTTGATACGAAAAATGAAATTCGATCTTTTCAGGAGCCTTAAAATAGCCTTTCTAAAAACGAAACTCGATAACGCCTTGCATACACGAGAGAGAGCTCGATTAGGTAACGAAATCCTTCCTTTTGCTGTTGGGTTTTCATACGAAGTTATTGAAAATCTTGATTTTGTGTTCTTTGCTACGAAGAACCCTAATTTTGGTTATTTTTGAAAAAAGTCTAAAGAATTGCTTTGTGATTCCCACTAAAATAAGATTTACGCATCAAATTGATGTGTTGGCTCCTAAAGTTAGGGTTTGCGAGTTAAAATAGGCATAAATAGGAGTATACATATGGTTATGAATAATATATATGTGAGTCGATACTAAGTATTGCGGTTTATGCAAATCAAAGACTTAACGAAAGAATTACATCATGTGAATTGGTGTGATTTGAGATGGATCCTGAAAAGGATCATGTGTCACGTTAAGGATGATTGGGAGTAGAACTACAGGTCGGGCATGCAACCTGTAGGTTTGTCGGAAGGAACCCGTATTGGCGTTTCCCTACCTAGGTGGTACACGGTTGCCCTGTTATGATAAGTGCGCACGAAATGAAGATTTTGCAACGCGTGGTACCGGGAGCCAATATATTCGGGTTGGAACGACGGAAGATGTGGTCGTGCCATGTGGAGGCACGGGTGGTTCAATAGCGGCTGGGTCACGATAACAAGTATTTAAAGCCGCTAGGTTATATGATTAAATGTTAGCCTGAGGTTTTAAGCAACCGAGTCCTCGAGGACGGTGTGCTCTTTTGTTTTTCCAGGCTAAGGGTTGAGACCCTGTTTAATAAATGAAAAGGAAATTGTCAGGGTAGTATTGGAGGATTGGTTGAGGCGACGTGCGGCAGCATAAGCTTACCAAGGTCAACACAATCTCCAATCCTGAAGCATCCACACCTTCGGAGTCCAAGAATGGTGGGGTTCCCCTGGACTAATCCCTGATGCGGAATAGAAAGGAATAGGACTTAAATTAATGAAAAGAAATGAAATTTTTGTGATATCAATGAATTTTGAAAAATTACACAACTTGTTTGCTTTTCCCTTCTTCGTTACTTAGCATTCGCTAATTTTTATCCTATGATTTATGAAAAAAACCCAATAGGTATCGGTGAGCCATCGCAAAGACTCTAAAAAAATCATCCAGCTTACATACTAGACATCTAGCCAGCCACAGTAGCTTTACTTTCTTTAAGGTAGTTAGTAATCTTTTGTATATTTCCCTTTTAAGCTGATGTACATGTAAATGGTTATAGTGGTACAGTGTATCATCTGAACTTTATTTTTGTGAATGGAAAAGTGTTGAAATACTTTCTTCTGAGTATTTTTATTTGCAGTCTATTTCTGAATGTTAGTTGTGATTGCTGAATAAATTATTGCTGAGTAACCAGATCCGGATATGGGAGGATCCGACAGCCCGGGAAACAGGGTCGTTACACCAAGGAAGTCCGTCAAGCTTGGCCCAGAAACAAAATCGATCGACTCATATCTGAAGTGAGACACTATCATTGGGAAGATCCGTTCCTTTTCTTTGAAGGATCGGACTGCATATGGAGAAGATGTATTCCTCAAGAGGAATACCAAAGTATTGCAATGTGGATTTTACTGGCCGACCTTGTTTAAAGATGCTTACAATTTTGTTAGGTTGTGCCCCATCTGTCAGAGAATGGGAGGAACCATTGTTTCCAAAGATGCCATGCCTATGCAACCAGTGATCATCTGTGATGTATTCGATGCATGGGGCATTGACTTTATGGGCTCATTCCCTAATAGTCAGGGATTTGAGTATATTCTTCTCGCAGTAGATTACTTATCAAGATGGGTGGAGGTTATCCCTACTCGAGCAGCAGATAGCAAAATTATTTGCAAGTTTTTGAAAGATAATATTATTTCGAGGTTTGGGATTCCAAAAGTTTTAATATCTGATGGGGGAAGCCACTTTGTCAACCGAAAGGTGAGGAAGTTGACTAAGGAATACGGCATCGAGCATTGTGTCGCAACTCCTTACCATCCACAATCCAATGGCATGGCCGAGGTGTCAAACAGGGAGGTTAAAGGAATTTTACAGAAGCTCGTCTGCCCTGATAGGAAGAACTGGTCCCAACTCCTGGACCATGTTCTATGGGCTTACCGGACAGCTTATAAGACCCCATTGGGCACCTTCCCGTTTAGAATGGTATATGGAAAACCATGCCATTTGCCCGCGGAACTCATACATAAACCAGAATGGGCATCAAAAAGATTAATTGGAATTTTCACCAAGGAAAGAAGAACCGAGAGATGAATTTGAATGAACTATCTAAAATATGAAATCATGCTTATGAAAACAACATCATTTACAAGGACAAGGTAAGGAGATGGCATGACAAGAACATTCGAACCAAGATCTTTGTCACGGGGCGGAAAGTTCGGTATTTAATGCAAAATTAAAAATTTTCCAAGGTAAATTGAAACAAAATTAGACGGGACCCTTCATTGTAAGAGAGGTACACAATAATGGGAGTGTTGAGATCTCAAAGACCTCAGATAGCACACAAACATCTATAGTCAACGGTCAACTGCTTAAACATTTTGTCGAATCCAACGAGCAAATTAGTACAAGTTGAACAGATCTCCTTCACTCAGGGCATAGATCTTGAAGAAAGATTTGATCTGACAAGAAAAATCACCACTCTAGAACCTACACTCTTCTGTATATCCATCTACCCACTCTAGATCCCCCGATAATTAGGGGACCGATTTCATTGCTTATACATCACTTCTCCTCTTTTTGTCGGTACCCATCTATACTTAGTACGAGCTATGTCAACATTTCACTTTGTGCCATGGGGACATAGCACAAGCTACGTTTAGGGGGGTGTTTGTATATATTCTATCTACTTTATCCATAGCTCGTACTTTAATCGTTTTTACCTAACATCGGGGATGGGTACAAGTAGTGTGTATTACCTGTTTTTGAAGCTAAAAAAACGAAACAAAAACAAAACAAAACAAAACAAAACAAAAAAAACAAAAAAAATTCAATCATGGTCTTGCACTTCATCAAGCATTTCATGCATTTCTTGGTTGATACATTCCTGACACATTCACTATCACTCAAGGCTTGAGGATTTGTTAGGACACTTGATTTCTAAGATCTTGAGAGTCTGAGTTAGCATGCCTTAGTCATTAGGATTTTTGAACTTAATAATCCACACTTCCCTAGTTTGAAAGATTTGAGCGCTATATTGCACTCTTCATCTCTACCTTCAAAGAATATGATCAGCACAAATCACTTCCACAACTGCATGATTGATGAGATGAGTTTAGATATCACATAAGGAACTAGGACTAGAGATTTGAGTTTAGATCCGATCTAATGATGCTCGAGGATGGGATAAAGTCAATGAAGGCTTTAGAAAACTTGAGTGTCAGCAAAATCCTAGCCAGTATGTGAACAAGTTCATATGCTATATTTTTTGACCTAAGTGCCAGGGTGTGTTGAAACTTAATGAATATTGTTGATCAGTGTGCGCCAACTTTTGGTAAAAGTAGTGGAGCTAGCCAACAAAAGAAAAGAAAAGAAAATGTCAAAGGAAAAGCTCTATCATCCAAAGTCAAATTCTAAATGAGCTACCACCAATGGCGTGCGCTCCCAAACATTTTCAAAGTGTCCACTTGGACCTAGCGCTAATTAGGACCAAGGAGTCGGGATGACACCAAAAATGGGCTCTGCATCGTAAATGCTACAAGTCTGGGTGTCGAAGTTATCTTAGATACTCAAAAGAGACACACCCCGGTGTACTCCCAGAAAAACAAGTGCAGACGACTCCAACTCTCTTGACGGACACATTGGTCAACAATCTAAAAATATACTTGTGTTGAGTAATAAGTCACTCGAGAGGCACCTTGTTCCAATGAAAGGGAGAGAAAAATCAGACACAATCCTATGCCCTCCATCATCTGGCCGTCCATCTACACTTTCAAGTCTGACAAACTAATGAGACGGTTGACTCAAGCAAGAATAGATTTATTCTCTAGTGTTGAGGATTAGGTCTAGAGGAGAGTATCTTGGATTGGAACTTTGGGTGATTTATCGACTTGACTCTCATGAATGCAGTACACTAATAATCATATCGGTATACTATATGTACAAACAGAAAGTCCGAAAATTAGAGAAGTTAGGTTCCTTTTGATTAAAGCATGTTGAGCCCAGAATTTTAGGATCACTCAAATTAAGGGTCTTCTACGAATTGAGCCTTGAAAACTCACATGCACAGTCAAGGATGTATTCAACTAAGTCATTCATTCATGCTCGGGGACGAGCATGGTCTAAATATAGGGGTATGATGAATCTCGTATTCATCATGTTAAAATTGGTCATTTAGGCTCTGTTCTCCAACATTCACACGCATTTAATCATTAACAAAGCATCATTAGAATTCATACATGTGTAAATAATATTTGCATTCCATCATGCATAATTGCATTAAAAATCCCAAGTGTAAATTAGCCCAAAAAGCCGCTAACTTCTCACGTTTGTAAATAATTTATCCTAACTCCAATTGACCCAAAACTACCTCTATTTTGTAGATATTACTATCCTTATTAAATATAAAATACAAAAAAATTACTAACCCCAATAAGTGTCAAATAATCCCAAAGTCTAATTTCACATCTAACAGACTAAAATGAGCACATCTCTCACATACGTTGTCCGATTTTGGTCTACTCACTTTTAAAGTACTCCATTTTCAAATACCTTCAAAACAAGACCAATTTTGTAAAATTCGGAGCTCATTTGTGAAAGTTGGGTTTTGGGCCTCTTTTGCGCAGTTTGACTTTTTGCTATTTTTGACCTAAGTTTTTATATACATAATTAACCCTGTTAATTTTATTTCTTCTTCATTTGAGTTCTTTTATGACAGTTTTATTAAGAGACAAAAAAATCCAAATCCAGATTCAAACTGAAATCAAAGAAACTGACTGAGTCCAAGTGTCCATTGTCGGTCTGTACAAAAGTTGTATGATTCTGACTTCTATTTTATTTTCCTAATTTCTTACTTATTAAAAATCCAAAAATTTAGAATAATATGTAATTAATTTTCTTGTATTTTATCGTATTTTTCTATAATTTTTATCCTCTCTAAAACTACCAAAAAATTACAAAATCCCAAAAACCCGGTTTTCTATACACATGGAGAACCACCAAAAATACCACTTCTCACAGATGACCTCTTTTGCTCTCTATTCCTTCATGAAAGTTGTAGATCTCGACGAGACGAACAACTTTTGTGAAGGAAATTTTTCAATCTGAGGTCATTTTCTATGTCTTTTCTATTTTTCTTTAGTTTAAATTTGAAATTTTTTTGGAGGCGCCACGTGGCAGCTCCTGGGCGTGCCACGTGGCACCCCCACTCTCTCTCCAGTCCGCCAGGTCACGTGCCCAGCAAGTGACACAATCTTCTTCAACCTTCAGCCGTTACCTTTTCCCCACACCCCGCCGTTTCTCCTCCTCCCACACTCCTCCACCATGCACGGCGCCCTGTCGTTATGCGCGCCACCTCCAGTCATCTCTCTCGCGCGTAATCGCCGCCATCTTCTCTCCTATAAAGCACCATCGCCTCCAAGTCATCAGGTATCTGCCATTTTTAGAGAGAGGACCTCGACAACCTTGGTGCCAACAAGGTAGCAGGCGGTCTCCGGCAAGATCCAACCGCCTCCCTCGCGTGCTGCCTTGAGCTTCTAGGCTCGTCCCAGGTGATTTCTCGCCTCCGCCCCTTGCGATCTTCACTCATCTTATCGCCCACACCATAGCTCAGCCGCTTGATCCTACCCCTGCTCCTTCAAACGTTAGACCCATCTCCCTGACCTTGCAAAGGTCGGAGCACCGCCCCTCCGCCACATCCGAAGATCCTCACCCCCCCCCACCTCTGTCTTGCGATTCTCGTGTCACTTGCAGTTCCAACCACCTTCGTGCCTCGGCCGCCTCGGAGCACCACCTCCTCGCCTACGCACAGGCCGCAGGACATCTGCCCTCCGCCCGAGCCTCAACCACCTCTGTCGAGCCCAACAGCTAGCTCGCCCGCCCCTCGCGCCGTGTGTCGGCCGAGGTGTGGCTTCGTCTCCTCCGGCCGCCAGCACCGCCCCACCTGTTGTACGCGGCCTGACCGCTTCTCCGCCTTGGTGTACTGCGACGAACAGTCGTCGTAGGATCAAGGGCAAGCCTTGATCCTATGGCCCATAGGCTGCCACGTGCGTCATCCCGAGACAGCCTCCGAGCCTCGAGGTTCGGGGCCCCCGAACCACCAATCGGCTGCCATTTAGGCTCGAACATCCGAGCCCGAGCTCCCGCACCCGAGCCCCCGCTTCGCCTCCCGAGCCTGAGCCTCGACGCCGAACCTCAGGCTCTGCCTCCCGAGCCTCAGCCCTGACCGTCGAACCTCCTGAAGCACATGTATTGCATGTGCACATTGGGAAATTTGCATCCTCACCCCTGGCACTTTCAGAATTTGCAGAAATACCCCCTCCAGGAGTAAATTACATTTGTGTCCAGCCGACTTTCAGAAATTGCAGATGAGTCCTTCCAGGGACCATTTTGAAGGAAAAAAATTATTTTATTTACATTTTAGTCCCTGGAATTTCCTTTTAGCATATCTTTTTCATACGAACCGTTTTCAGCATATAATATGTCATTTTGAAGCTCTTTGCGTGCTCTATAATTTGAGGACAGATCCGAGGTTGTCTTTCGATAATTATTATTTGAGGATCATTGTTGACGCTTGCTGGATAACTTTGACATATTTGTGCTTCAGAACAATGATTATTTTTGTAGGAATTCGGGAGATGATTTTACTATGATCGAACCTTTGCAGATTATTTTCAATAGTAAAATCTTCACCAAAATTAATTTATTGTTATTCCTCTAAGATTATTGTCGATTATTTTGAGGATTAGAATCATGGATATTGGGAGGCTGGAAACTTTGCTTCACTATTCTGAATATCAATTGTTTATTAACCTAGAGCATTGAGTCAGATCCATTTTGATTTGTGATTACCTTTGTGAATTTATTGATCACATTGTTAAAGGATTTAACACTTTTCAATTCACAGATCCCGGGCTTAATCATTTCTGTTCATTTTTCTTGCATCACATTTTCATCATTGCATTGTATATTTTATCAACACAAAAATTAATCGTGCACTTATTAATTACTTGATTTAATTTAAAATCGTGCAACTAAGAATCTTCGTTCCCTGTGTTTGACCTTGGTAGACTTACCAAGTATAAATACTCCACAATATTCAAGGATTGTGGTATTTTGATGGACCGAAATTCGCCTCCTATACTACAATCTGACATTATTAAAGAGGTGAATTTGGCAATCATCAAATGGCGTTGTTGTCGAGGAACGGTGAAGTTTTAGGGTTTTAAATCATTTTTGTAATTGATTTTTGTGAAATTATTTTTTTGTGCCATTTTTTTCTCACATTTTATTGTGCATTTCTCTCTTACTTCTGCTACTAACCATAAAATCTCTCATTGTAGACTACTAAGAGCAAAATTCTGGGATCTAATCAAGGATCTGCAAGGAAGAATTTTAATTTTGTGAGAGAGAGCTTAGAATAGATTTAATTTTCTGCATTATTCTCAGGGTCCCTCTCTTTGAACCCTTGTAATAATTCAGACTGAACATTTTTGTGGTGTGTCGGGTTTGTTTTAACCCCTTCTGTGTTGTTGGGACCCGACTTGAGTGGCGTAGGACTTAGGCACATGTACGCTTATTTTTCTATCATTGATTGTGCTCGTAAATTTTAGGCCACACTTCTCACTAATTAAACGCACTGTAGATCGTTCAACATTAGCCAAGAAATTCAGTCAATTCTTCCCGCTAATAGAACTATCTGTTTAGGGTGTTTTCCATCTGTGCATACCATTTAGTGTAAATTTAAATTCCTTATCTTGCATCCCGCATGAAGAACGCGAGGATTCACTATAAGTCCTTCTCTTAAGCATGCATCATTGATTTACGTTGCATCGGCTTTTCCGATCCTCCTTCCTCAAAGATTTACAACTTAGGATTTAACGGAATTTGGACTGCTCGTTAGGCGTGAATTTCTGTGCTCACATAAACTAAAGTGATAACCTTAACTTAAAATCGGGACTGCTAATCAAGGCGACTGTAAATAACTGACATAAAATTAAGATGTGTCTGGTGGAGAGAAACCCACTCATTGTTTGTAAGGACTAGAACACACAACTTGGATAGAGCCAAAACTGAGGAATTTCACAGAGACTACTGTTTTTAAAAATAATTAGCTACTTTTCAGTGAGGGTCTCGGGTAGCCGTTCTACGATCCGACTTCCCTTAGAAGAGTGGGTGGTTTAGAGGACATCGCGGAAGGCTCCGTCCTCAAGTAACACAGGTAGGCGTTTAAACGGTCCGTACTTACACCTATACTGGCTGAGAGTAGGTGCAACTAGTTGTACGAACTCAGGACAGTCATTGTGAATTATTTTAGTACCTAACAGCTCCGCTTAATCTGCAAGATTGTTTTGTCATTAAATTAAAATTGAAAAGATAAGCGGTCGAACCCTGGCGCGCCTTCATCTGTGTTGAGTGGTGAACTTGAGAATTGTCTTGTGTTTGCTTGTGTCTGCTTCGTCATAAAGACTCTCTCAATCCTTCTTATCTTAGAAGTTTCATCTTTTCACTCCTCCGCTAAGGAATCTCTTATCCTTAGCAAAACCTCATTTAAATCCAACACTTATCTTTGAACTCTTCCTTTCTGAAGGTGAATCATAATGCCTCCAAAGAAGAACCCTTGGGATGAGGAGAACGACAATGACCCGATGCGGGCAATCTTGGCTAGGATAACCGCTGCCGAACAACACAATGAACTACTTATGACGCAGTTGGCAGTACTACAACTAGGCGAGGCTGCTATGGAAGATACGTATCTCTCAGAATTAGATGAAGACTATAATTGTTTAAGACATGTCCCCCATGAGGATGCGTTCGAACACAAACCGCATTTCCTTGGACTGTTGCCAAAGTTCGGAGGAAATAATCACGAAGAACCATATATCTTCCCCCGTGACTTCGAGTTAGTCTGTGCTAACCTCAGCCACCCTAGGGTTAGCCAGGACTACATAAGGGTGAGAGTCGTTCCCTTCGCCTTGACTGATAAGGCGGCCTACTGGCTGAGAAATATAGGGGAAATAGTCACAACATGGGCCACATTCAAGACTCTGTTCTTAAAGAAATTCTACCCAGTGAGTAGAATCAATCAGATGAGGATCAAGCTCACAAGTTTTACCCAACACCCAAGCGAACCATTTCTTGAAACCTGGGAAAGATTTACAGACTTAGTACAGAAATGCCCAGGATACGGGATAAGTAAAATGAGGCTGGTCCAAAGTCTTGTCAGCGGGCTAAACCTTGAGACTCAAGGGTTGGTTAGTGCATCTTGCGGAGGAAGCTACATGGGACACGACGAGGACACCGTCTACAAGGTGTTCGAGAGACTTGCTGAATCCAGTTGTGCACAAACCACCAGTCGGGCTTACATAGCCGGCTCCAAAAAGATGGTGAATAATCTGACGACCGATCACAATGCTGACATGGGAATAATAGCTGATAAGCTAACTATGGTTGAGCAGATTTATAAGAAGGTGGATGAGCTCCGTAAATCATCTTATATGGAGAAATTGGCTAAATTGCCTAAACAAATGGAGGAATTGGCCGACAGGGCATCAAAGATACCAGCCTTGACTACACCCTCTGCACCCATACACCAAATTCACTACATTCAAGATCAAGGGGTAGGGCAACATAGCCATTGGGGTGGAGATCAAGTCTTGCCCCCATCAAACTGAGGAAACCTTCGCCCAATCTGATTACGAGGAACCTCCACAAGTCATGGAGATAAATGGAGTTTGGTATAACCTGGAACCGGTCAACCACCCAGACCAAAACTCTACTCCGAACCCTCGTCCACCACAGGCCCGACCCATCTTCCAGCGCTCAACCAAAGCAGAGGCAGCAATATCACACGGGTTATCAGAACCCGCAACCTCAGCCACAGCAGAACCAACGCCAAAGCCAACAAGGCCAATATTAGCGACCTCAGGCCAGGCAGGGCCAAGGGTCCTCCTCTTCTTCTATCTCTCCAGAACTCCAGCGAGTGCTGGATGAGCTTCATGATATGAGAGTCGACATAAATCGACTCTCTCGTTGGAGAGATAAGGTGACTGCACCCCAGACCGTGATTCCAGCCCAAGTCCTGGCTAACCCAAATAGCCTTGGACACAATCAGGTATTAGTCTCTGACTATTCCGTACCTGAACTTGAGCCCTCTTCAAATAATAACTCTTATCATATCTCTCTTAGGAACGGAAGGACCGTAACCATGCCTGATCGAGCAAAGGAACACGAGGACATAGCCCCAGTGTCCACCAATTCACACAACCCTGGGGGAATTGACAAAGGAAGACAGGAGGAGAAAGAACAAGTCCCACCCACACCACCCAGACATAATGGAGAGTCTGAGTCAGACAGAGAAATGCCACCAGGACACTACCCACATCTGCCCACAAATTTCCCTATTTTTAGTCCAAGTCAAAGTCATGTACATAATTTCTCATTCAATAAAAGTGATGTTCTTGTAATAACAAATCCATTCCTTTCCCTCGTGCTCTTAATGCAGGAAAGAAGAAAAACATAAAAAACCAAAAAAATGATGAAGAAATGGCCCCCTTCTGTAAGGAAAATATTAAGGTCACTCTGTCCTTAGACGAGATGATAGAAAGAGACTCGGCTTTGCGAAAATACCTTAAGGTGAGATGCACACCAACAAGGGTTAGCAAACAGCCGCCTAGCCGAACAAAGAAACACATACTCTCAGTTGCCACATCTCGTCTTATAAAAAATGAGCTGCCAAGAAAGAAAAGAGACATGGGTGCTCACTTTGTCACTAGCCACATCAAAGAAATAAAGTTTGCAAGAACATTATTAGACAATGGATCATCTATCAATCTCATGCCCACAACCCTATATAAGCATCTAAATCTAGGTCGTCTTAAGCAATCTACAGCCGTACTTCAATTCGCAGACACCTCAACTAAGCGACCTAGGGGCGAGATTCGAAACGTTGTCATCAACATAGAGGGACAAAACTACCCAGTAGAATTTACAATACTTGACATGGATGTCCCTAGAAATTGGAAAGACTCCCAAATGATACTAGGGTGACCCTTTCTGAGGACCGCAGGAGCTATATTTGATTACACATCTGGGAGAATCCAATTTGGAAAAGTGGAACTGAAAATGAAGCAAACTAGGTTTCAAAGACATGACACTGAGTCGAGCACCGAGTCTGAAAAATCAGAAACTGAGATTGAACTTATAGAAGCAATAGTTGGGCCCTGGAGTCAAAACCCAACCGCTATGATAGAATCAACCTCATCTGAAAAGGAAATTGTTGATAATTTAGTCTGCCAGCTCATTCATGCATCTACTTATACTCTAGGAGAGTCAGAGGCCCCTCTGGACCTGTCAGTTTATTCTCCTTATGTATAATCCTTGAGTAAGGTACACAAATCGAACACGGCGCTTGCCACACCACATTCCATCATTAGCGATCCGATCCCAGAAACAACCACGATGGTGGCCAATATGGATACACTGCAAGCATCCACATCACGACAAGAAGCATCACTAAGGGGACCATATTCGAGCAACATCATTGACCTTTTTCAACTCAAACCATTGCCCCCTACACTTAAGTATGCCTTCCTTGCAGGAGAAAAGGGACAATTTCCTGTCATTATCAGCTCACATCTGACCGAAGAGCAGGAGATACGCCTGCTTAATGTTTTGGAGAAAAACCGCAAGGCTATAGGCCGAAGATTGTCTAATCTCCCAGGGATAAACCCGGCCCTGTGCTCACACCATATTTACTTGGAAGATAATGCTAAACCCTCCCGTGAATGTCAACGTAGATTGAATCCAAACTTACGGTAAGTGGTTAAGCCTAAGATCAAAAAATTGTGTAATGCTGGATTCATATATCCCATCTCCGACTCCAAATGGATGTCACCTTTGCATGTAATCCCGAAAAAGTTAGGACTTTAGATTATCACCAATGAGGAGGGAGAGGAGATCATGACACGGGTACCAACGTCGTGGCGTGTCTGTGTGGATTACAGGCGCTTGAATGCCGCAACGAAGAAGGATCACTTTCCACTTCCTTTTATTGATCAAATCCTAGAGAGATTGGCAGGGAGAGAATACTTATGTTTCTTAGATGGGTACTCGGGCTACAGTCAGGTGGCCATCACCCCCGAGGACCAGGAAAAGACAACTTTTAAAAATGTCGTGGCTGATCATTTATCACGGATCAAACATAACAAAATTCCAGAATCTAAATCCATCCGTGAAACCTTCCCAGACGAGTCAATTTATGTTATCGACTCACTCCCATGGTATGCAGAAACGGTGAATTATCTTGTCACCAAGGAAGTCCCTCAAGGTTGGCCCAGAAACAAAATCGATCGACTCATATCTGAAGCGAGACACTATCATTGGGAAGATCCGCTCCTTTTCTTTGAAGGATCGGATTGCATATGGAAAAGATGTATTCCTCAAGAGGAATACCAAAGTATTGCAATGTGGATTTTACTGGCCGACCTTGTTTAAAGATGCTTACAATTTTGTTAGGTCGTGCCCCGTCTGTCAGAGAATGGGAGGAACCATTGGTTCCAAAGATGTCATGCATATGCAACCAGTGATCATCTGTGATGTATTCGATGCATGGGCCATTGACTTTATGGGCCCATTCCCTAATAGTCAGGGATTTGAGTATATTCTTCTCGCAGTAGATTACTTATCAAGATGGGTGGAGGTTATCCCTACTCGAGCAGCAGATAGCAAAACTGTTTGCAATTTTTCGAAAGATAATATTATTTCGAGGTTTGGGATTCCAAAAGTTTTAATATCTGATGGGGGAAGCCACTTTGTCAACTGGGAGGTGAGGAAGTTGACTAAGGAATATGGCATCGAGCACTGTGTTGCTACTCCTTACCATCCATAATCCAATGGCATGGCCGAGGTGTCAAACAGGGAGGTTAAAGGAATTTTACAGAAGCTCGTCTGCCCTGACAGGAAGAACTGGTCCCAACTCCTGGACCAAGTTCTATGGGCTTACCGGACGGCTTATAAGACCCCATTGGGCACCTCCCCATTTAGAATGGTATATGGAAAACCATGCCATTTGCCTGCGGAACTCTTACATAAATCAAAATGGGCAATCAAAATAATTAATTGGAATTGTCACCAAGGAAAGAAGAATCGAGAGATGAATTTGAATGAACTATCTGTAATCCGAAATCATGTTTATGAAAACAGCACCATTTACAAGGACAAGGTAAAGAGATGGCATGACAAGAACATTCGAACCAAGATCTTTGTCCTAGGGCAGAAGGTTTGGCTATTTGATGCAAAATTGAAAATTTTCCAAGGTAAATTGAAATCAAAATGGACGGGACCCTTCATTGTAATAGAGGTACACAATAATGTGAATGTTGAGATCTCAGAGACCGCAGATACACACAAACATCTATAGTCAACTGTTAGTTGCTTAAACATTTTGTTGAATCCAACGAGCAATTAGTACAAGTTGAACAGATCTCCTTCACTCAGGGCATAGATTTTGAAGAAAGATTTGATCTGCCCAGATAAATCACCTCTCTGGAACCTACACTCTTTTGTATATCCATCTACCCGCTCTCGATCCCCTGATAATTAGGGGACCGATTTCATTATTTATACACCACTTCTCCTCTTTTTGTCGGTACCCATCTATACTTAGTACGAGCTATGTCAACATTTCACTTTGTGCCATGGGGGCATAGCACAAGCTAAGTATAGGGGGTGTGTTTGTATATATTCTATCTACTTTATCCATAGCTCGTACTTTAATCATTTTTATCTTACAACGGGGATGGGTACAAGTAGTGTGTATTACCTGTTTTTGAAGCTAAAAAAATAAAAAAAACAAAACAAAAACAAAACAAAACAAAACAAAACAAAAAATTCAATCATGGCCTTGCATTTCATCAAGCATTTCATGCATTCCTTGGTTGATACATTCCTGACACATTCACTATCACCTAAGGCTTGAGGATTTTTGAGGACACCTGATTTCTGAGATCTTGATAGTCTGAGTTAGTCTGCCTAAGTCATTAGGGTTTTTGAACTTAATAATCCACACTTCCCTAGTTTGAAAGATTTGAGCGCTATATTGCACTTTTCATCTCTACCTTCAAAGAATATGATCAGCACAAATCACTTCCACAATTGCATGATTGATGAGATGAGTTGAGATATCACTTAAGGAACTAGGACTAGATATTTGAGTTTAGATTCGATCTAATGATGCTCGAGGATGGGATAAAGTTAATGAAGGCTTCAGAAAACCTGAGTGTCAGCAAATCCTAGCCAGTATGTGAACAAGTTCATATACTATCTATTTTGACCTAAGTGCCAGGGTGTGTTGAAACTTAATGAAAATTATTGATCAGTGTGTGCCAACTTTTGGTAAAAGCAGTGGAGCTAGCCAACAAAAGAAAAGAAAAGAAAATATCAAAGAAAAAGCTCAATCATCCAAAGTCAAATTCTAAATGAGCTTCCACCAATGGCGAGCGCTCCCAAACATTTTCAAAGGGTCCACTTGGACCTAGCGCTAATTAGGACCAAGAAGTCGGGCTGACACTAAAAATGGGCTCTGCATCGTAAATGTTACAAGTATGGGTGTCGAAGGTATCTTAGATACTTAAAAGAGACACACCCCGGTGTACTCCCAGAAAAACAAGTGCAGACGACTCCAACTCTCTTGACGGACACATTGGTCAACAATCTAAAAATATACTTGTTTTGAGTAATAAGGCACTCGAGAGGCACCTTGTTCCAATGAAAGGGGGAGAAAAATCAGACACAATCCTATGCCCTCTATCATCTGGTCGTCCATCTACACTTTCAAGTCTGACAAACTAATGAGACGGTTGACTAATGCAAGAATAGACTTATTCTCTAATGTTGAAAATTAGGTCTAGAGGAGAGTCTCTTGGATTGGAACTTTGGGTGATGTCTCGACTTGACTCTCATGAATGCAGTACACTAAGAATCATATCCTTGTACTATATGTACAAACAGAGAGTCTGAAAATTAGAGAAGTTGTGTTCCTTTTGATTAAAGCATGTTGAGCCCAGAATTTTAGGATCACTCAAATTAAGGGTCTTCTACGAATTGAGCCTTGAAAATTCACATGCACAGTCAAGGATGTGTTCAACTAAGTCATTCATTCATGCTCGGAGACGAGCATGGTCTAAGTATAGGGGTATGATGAATCCCGTATTCATCATGCTAAAATTGGTCATTTAGGCTCTTTTCCCCAACATTCACACACATTTAATCATTAAGAAAGCATCATTAGCATTCATACATGTGTAAATAATATTTGCATTCCATCATGCATAATTGCATTAAAAATCCCAAGTGTAAATTAGCCCAAAAAGTCGTTAACTTCTCACAATTGTAAATAATTTATCCTAACTCCAATTGACCCAAAACCACCTCTATTGTGTAGATATTACTAACCTTATTAAATAAAAATACAAAAAAATACTAACCCCAATAAATGTCAAATAATCTCAAAGTCTAATTTCACATCTGATGGACTAAAACGAGCATATCTCTTACATACATTGTCCGATTTTAGTCTACTCTATTTTAAAGTACTCCATTTTCAAATACCTTCAAAACAATACCAATTTCGTAAAATTCGGCGCTCATTTGTGAAAGTTGGGTTTTGGGCCTCTTTTGTGCAGTTTGACTTTTTGCTATTTTTGGCCTAAGTTTTTATGTACATAATTAACCCTGTTAATTCTATTTCTTCTTCATTTGAGTTCTTTGATGAAAGTTTTATTAAGTGATACAAAAATCCCAATCCAGATTCAAACTGAAATCAAAGAAACTGACTGAGTCCAAGTGTCCGTTGTCGATTTGTACAAAAGTTGTGTGATTTTGGCTTCTATTTTATTTTTCTAATTTCTTATTTATTAAAAATCCAAAAAATTAGAATAATGCGTAAGAAATTTTTTTTGTATTTTATCGTATTTTTTCTATAATTTTTATCCTCTCTAAAACCACCAAAAAAATTACAAAATCCCAAAAACCCGGTTTTCTATACACATGGAGAACCACCAAAAATATCACTTCTCACAGACGACCTCTTTTGCTCTCGGGTCCTTCATGAAAGTTGTAGATCTCGACGAGACGAACAACTTTCGTGAAGAAAATTTTTCAAACTGAGGTCATTTTCTATGTCTTTTCTATTTTTCTTTAGTTTAAATTTGAAAATTTTTTGGAGGCGCCACGTGGCAGCTCCTGGGCGTGCCACGTGGCACCCCCACACTCTCTCTTCAGTCCGCCGGGTCACGTGCCCAGCACGTGACCCCATCTTCTTCAACCTTCAGCCGTTACCTTTTCCCCACCCCCCGTCGTTTCTCCTCCTCCCACACTCCACCATGCACGGCGCCCTGCCGTTATGCGCGCCGCCTCCAGTCACCTCCCTCGCTCGTAACCGCCGCCATCTTCTCTCCTATAAAACACCATCGCCTCCAAGCCATAAGGTATCCACCATTTTTAGAGAGAGTACCTCGACAACCTTGGTGATAGCAAGGTACCAGGCGATCTCCGACGAGATCCAGCCGCCTCCCTCGAGTGCTGCCTTGAGCTTCTAGCCTCGTCCCAGGTGATCACTCGCCTCCGCCCTTTGCGATCTTCACTCATCTTCTCGCCCACACCATAGCTCAGCCGCTTGATCCTACCCCTGCTCCTTCAAAAGTTAGACCCATCTCCCCGACCTTGCAAAGGTCGGAGCACCGCCCCTCCGCCACATTCAAAGATCCTCACCCCCCCCCCCCCACCTCCGTCTTGCGATTCTCGTGTCACTTGCAGTCCAACCATCTTCACGCCTCGGCCGCCTCGGAGCACCGCCTCCTCGCATGCACACAGGCCGCAGGACATCCGCCCTCCGCCCGAGCCTCAGCCACCTCCGCCGAGCACAGTAGCTAGCTCGCCCGCCCCTCGCACCGTGTGTCGGCCGAGGAGCGACTTCGTCTCCTCCGGCCGCCAGCACCGCCCTACCTCTTATACGCGTCCTGGCCGCTTCTCCGCCTTGGTGCACCGTGACGAACAGTCGCCGTGGGATTAAGGGCAAGACCTGATCCTACGGCCCATAGGCTGCCACGTGCGTCATCCTGAGCCAACCTCCGAGCCTCGAGGTTCAGGGTCCCTGAACCACCATCCGGTTGCCATGTAGGCTCGGACATCCGAGCCCGAGCTCCCGCACCCGAGCCCCCGCTTCGCCTCCCGAGCCTGAGCCTCGATGTCGAACCTCAGGCTCGGCCGCCCGAGCCTCAGCCCTGACCATCGAACCTCCTGAAGCAAGTGTACTGCACGTGCATATTGGGAAAATTGCAGCCTCACCCCTGGTACTTTCAGAATTTACAAAAATACCCCCGCCAGGGGTAAATTACATCCGTGTCCAGCCAACTTTCATAAATTGCAGATAAGTCCTTCTAGGGACCATTTTGAAGGAAAAACTTTATTTTATTTACATTTTAGTCCCTGGAATTTCCTTTTAGCATATCTTTTTCATACGAACTCCGTTTTCAGCATATAATATGTCATTTTGAAGCTCTTTTCGTGCTCTATAATTTGACATAATTTGAGGACATATCCGAGGTTGTTTTTCAATAATTATTATTTGAGGATCATTGTTGACGCTTGCAGGATAACTTTGACATATTGGTGCTTCAAAAATCAATGATTATTTTTGTAGGAATTCGGAAGATGATTTTACTATGATCGAACCTTTGCTGATTATTTTCAATAGTAAAATCTTCACCAAAATTAGTTTACAGTTATTCCTCTAAGATTATTGTCGATTATTTTGAGGATTAGAATCATGGATATTGGGAGGCTGGAAACTTTGCTTCACTATTCTGAATATCAATTGTTTATTAACCTGAAGCACTGAGTCAGATCCATTTTGATTGGTGATTACCTTTGTGAATTTATTGATCACATTGTTAAAGGATTTAACACTTTTCAATTCACAAATCTCGGGCTTAATCTTTTCTGTTCATTTTTCTTGCATCACATTTTCATCATTGCATTGTATATTTTATCAACATAAAAATTAATCGAGCACTTATTAATTACTTGATTTAATTTAAAATAGTGCAACTAAGAATCTTCGTTCCCTGTGTTCGACGTTGGTAGACTTGCCAAATATAAATACTCCACAACATTCAAGGATTGTGGTATTTTGATCAACCGAAATTCGCCTCCTATACTACAATTTCACATTATTAAAGAGGCGAATTTGAAGTTCATCAGTATGCTGGTTAATTGTTGCTTGATTCGGATTTTGTGAGCAGTTTCCAGAGCGATGGTGTTCTCACCTTGTGTAGAACATCAAACCCTCGCAAAACTATGTCTCAACATTTATATCACCATGTTTTTGTATCACGCATATTATGTGATATTTTCTCTCCACATGCTTTCTCTTCTAATGGCACTTGGGTTCCTTCATTTGCACTATGGATCTTACATTATCCTAAAGTAATTGATATTAGAGAATCTCTTGATGAAACTATACCTTATTTTATTATAAAAAATTGTATATAAAAAACACCCTTAGTAGCATTTAATGTAGCAACGTACTTCAAGCTCCAAGCTCACCAGGTCCTCGTAAGGAAAATAAAATTTATACTAGAGAGATAAATAACAAAATATATACAAAAATGAGCTGAAAAATAATTGCCAAAAAAGGGGGGAAATGGATTAATAACAAGATGGCTCGGGGTCAGACTACCCAAGTGCGAGAAACCTAAATCTAAATGTCTAAATTAAACCCTAAGCCGTTTGCCTCCCCGGCAATGGTGCCATCTGACGGATCTGCCTGTGTGGGTATATTAAGTACTCGTTGTAGCACGACACTCGACCAATCAATCAGAACCAAGAAAAGATTTCTATGAAGAGGATTCGGTTTTTAATTTATATCCCGAGCAAGTCTGTGGTCGAACGCAGGGAGGAGAAGGAATAACTTTGGGTTAATTCAGATCACTTAGGTATTGGTATCTAATGCAGATTTCTTTTGTATTTTTATGCAAAATGAATGCGAATGCAAAATACGGTTGAATAAAGCTAATAAGAAAACACACAACTTAGCCAAATTAATTTTAACGTGAAATTAATCAAATTTAGACAAATTATATTTTTTCCTAAAAATCTAATCCGGTGATGAATGATAAATAAATTTTCAAAATTTTAAACGTTAAAATGCAACAATGAAAAATGCATAGTTTTTATGAGTTTTTACGAAATTCTTTACATAAACAAAATGCAAAATTTATGAAAAAATTACTAGAAGTTAAACATGATGAAATGAGACTATAACAATTTTTTTGGAATTTTTCGAGAATATATGAATTTTTTATGATTTTTTAATGAAAACCGAGTGACCGCAAGTATTTAATTCATAATAAATCCACAATGTCAATTTATCCGGAGAGCGAAATACCTAGAAAAGATGTTTTAATGGGTGATCCAGGAGAGATGAAATCTCGCAAAAAATATTGTGTGCGGATTTAATTAAAATCATTCACTAAAATCACTCTACAATTTATTTAAGGCACACATTTAAATGTAATTTGGATAGTAATTTACGCACATTTCAAGACATCCTTTCTAATTTTTTCATAACTTTTGGAGAAACTGTAACTTGAATATGAGTTTAAGACCACAAATTTGGTAAAATATGCAATTTTTCACTTAAAAAAATTAATTAATTACTCAAATCTCATAAAAATCTAAATAAATATCTAAATGATATAGAATTAGTTGCTCATCATCATGAAATTTTTCATTAAAATAAACGATGCAAGAAAGATATCCAAATTAATATGGATATATAGGATTATCCGTGCAATACAGAAAACTAAAACTCACAAACAAACTATAAACTATGTGCAGAGACTATTAGCAAATAATGAAAACTTAAAATAAAAATAAATTAAATTTTACAAAATAAAAAAACCTTCTTCTTCATTTAGGGCGTAGGTGGGGTGGAAGTCCGCAGACCCCCGGCGAGGCGGAGGCACGGGGAGACGATGATCGGGGGTAAGTATGGATGGAGCTTGAGGGCAGCGACATGCGGCTCCACGATTGGAAGGGAGGAGAAGGGTTATACTGGAGAGATACAGGCGGATGTTGGTGGGGTGGTTGTCGCGCGCGGGTGCGTGGAGGTCTTGCAGAAGGGCCACTGGCGGAGGGAGTCGGCGAAGCAGCGATGGTCGCATGCAGTGGTGAATGCGCGCAAGACTTAGTGCAGTTGGCATGGCAACAGGCTTGAGGAACAACGGCCTTTGGAGGCCGTGCACAGGTTGTAGGTGTGCCTGTGCGCGGCGGCGCGCAAGGTGGAGGAAGGTGGGGGTGGGTGCATGCCTGGAGAAGATAGTGGTGTAGGACATCTTGGCGGTGGAGGCTGGATGCGCCTGGGCGGAGTGGGCGGTCGTTGGACTACAGGAGGTGGCAACGCTAAGAGGGGGCATGCTGCGTGGTGGCAAGCGGTTGGCGGTGGCATGGAGGGGGTCGGTCGCCTACGTCTTTTTATTTTTTATTTTTTAATGTTTTTTAAATTTTTAATTTTTAATTTTTTTAATTTTTTTAGTTTTCCTAAACAGGGAATAACAAATGCAAATAGGATGATGTGGTAATGGTGAGCTACTAAAAAATAAACAAATGAAGGTGTGTGGGTGGTGATGTGATGTCGTAAAAATATGCAAAGATGAAATTGATGACAAAAAATGAAAAGAAAAATTACCTACAATGGAAGTGGGTGCCTATGGTATGCTCACGATAAGCACGGCCTTCGCTCGAATCGCCAGCGAGCTACGAGCTCGAACAGCGTGCGGAGATGGTTGCAATGTTAGCTGAAATGCCAAAGGATCTCACCGAAGAGGAAGCGGTCGTCGCTCTACTTCATCGTTCGCTGTCACTGAGATGGGTGGTCGGAGCTCTCAATTCTCTCTAGCATAAAGGTGGATCAAAGGCAAAATGAGGAAAATGAGATGTATAAAAAGAGAACAGAATGGACATGGTGGAATGGTGGGGTTGAATGGGAGGTTAAAGAAAATGGAGTTGAATGGGAGGTTAGATGAAGAAAATGGAGTTGAATGGGAGTTGTTGGTAGAATGAGAAGTTAGGTAGAGAAAATAAAAATAAAAAGAAATTAAGAGTTGGCTACTTCACTTCAAAAAAAAAATTGGCTACTAAAAAAGAAAATAAAATAAAATAGAGTGCATAATCTACAAAATAGCATAAACAATATGAAAAAAATACATTTCTAATTTTACTTTTTTGTATTTTTATAAAAGATATTTACAACATAAAAATAAAATACTGTAAATAAAATAAACATAAAATTGATTTTTAAAAAAAGTAAATAAAAAAGGAGAAAGAAAGAATATTTACAATATATACAATGTATACCTAGGTCCTAAAATTCATATTTTGCAAACTAGCTCTAATTTAATGAAACCACTTTCATTTGATATATAACTTGCTAACATAAACTCTAAAAGTGAACTTGGTGAATTTGGAGTTCATACGGAGCGGAAATTTAGCCGGGAAGTTGGACTTTACGACTTTTCTCTTTAGAATCTAGGAGTATTTATTTAAGGTGAAATTTGTTTTATATTTTTTATTTTTCTATACATTTTTATAAACAAGTTAAAGAAAGAATTAGCCGAATAGGAGTTGAAATGAAATTATTAAAGATACATAAAGTTTTGGGTTATATACCGGTGAAAAACTCCTTTATTTTTCGGCTTTTATTATTAATTTATTTTGTAGAATATAATATACAATAATTAATGTATTTTATTTACAGGAGTCGTTTTATTAATTTAATGATTTTATGGACATTTTTTTGAGATTCTACTCAGAGATTTTGCTAAGATTAATATATTGAGATGATGAATCGTGGATTCATCAAAGGTTTAATAGTCATCCACATGGATATTGATGCAGTTAATGCAACAATCTCCACTAGATAGATAGACTTCGTATTTTTAGTGGGAGAACATTAGTCTTAGAGAATATCTCTATGACGTATGACCTAGATATTAGAATACACGCATTGTTTATTTCTAAATGTTGGAAATAAACATGAATTCTGAAATAGACCTATCATAAATAATTATGATGGATATATTTTAGATAGTAATCAAACCTCTAGATGACTACTAAATTATAAAAAATTAATGAATGGTTCATTAATATTTCTAAATACTGAAAATGTAAACCTTAATCAATAGGAGGATGAAGATTATTTGACAATGATCCGGCATCAAGCATTAGACATATGTTTGTTGATGAGATTAATAGACCAGTAAGAGATGAAACTTTAGATTGTTTAAAATTTCAAATCTTACATACTTGTGAATATTATATTTAAAGTAAAAATATCTTGTGTATCCTTCTTTGGGAATGGTGTTAGATGCCAAGGTATTCAACATCTCATACATATTGATGCATGTAGATCATCTACATCATAATAAATATTAATGATATGTGATAATTAATAATTATTTGTGATATGAGATTTCTTCCCTTCACCTTAGAAACATTTGAAACGTTCGAAGATTTCACAATTTTGATTTAGAATCAAAGTTGAAGGAAGATGAAATGAATTTGATATAACCAAGGTAGCAAGTACCTATTAGATGAATTCAAGGAGTACCTCACGGAGAAAGGAACATCATTCATACCCCGCTCCTCCTAATACAACTAAAATCAATAGAGTTGTAGGGAGATGCAATTGGATCATATGTGACATGATTTGATCAACGATGAATCTTAGCATAACTATCTCTTAGTTTCCAAGTATATATGTAGTAGGAGACTACAATATATATCATTGATAAGATTCCATGCAAATCTGAATAAAAAACCCTCATAAGCTACGGTTTGGAACCTAGCCTAGTGTTGGACACTTGAGGATTTAGGGTTGCTTGGTCCATAACCATGTCTAGGATGCAAGTACATCAGAATCTTGCACCACAGAATGCTACTTCATTAGGAATATAAAGGATGGTATTAGTTACCTACTTTATGACCTTGAGATTCTTAAAAGCTTTCATCTCTAAGGATGTGATTCTTAGATAATGACTCTTTTGAGAATGAAGATGAAAATGAAGTAAAGGAACTCATTGAATGTTGAAAAGATAATGAGGCTTCTGAAATTGGAAACTAAAGGGATAATTAAAGATGAAAGCACATACTTCTTCAAATGAGTTTGAGGATGGATTCCATGTGTAAGTTAAATCTGAAAATGATCTGAATTCATATGATGAAGTTTCTGAGGATCATGACACGGAGAGATAGATGTTAGCAATAAAGTCTAAAGTAGACTTCATATACAAGTTTTGTATATGGACCCTCGAGGATCCACCGATAAGGGTAAGACTCGATAGGTGTAAATGGGTCTTCAAGAGAAAAAGGGAACCTGATGAGAAGGTAAAGACCTTCAAAGAACTACTCATATCCACAAAATACACAGGAAGAAAAAGGCATCTCTTGCTATGAGACTTGTTATCAGTGACCTTGCATAAATCCATCAGAATATTGCTAACTGTATTTACACAACTTGACTATGACATCTATAAGATGAAAATCAAGATAGCATTTCTCTATGAATTCCTCGCCGAGGATATTCATATGAAGTAACCACAGGGCTTCATGGTTGAGGAAGGCAAAATATGTAAGCGAACTCCATCGATGGACTCAAATAAGCTTCTATTAGTCGGAGCATCATACTTAATGAAATTATAAAGGTTATGATTTCATACAAAATCTTGATGAACCATGTGAAGCTTAGTGGGAGTGCTATTGTGTTAATCGTGCTAAATATAGATGAAATAAGTGTTTTATAATCTGGTTGTTTCATACCTTGAGATGAAAGATCTCAAGATACCTCTTAGATCTTAGTTCTGAAGATGTTCAGAAGCAGAAGCAAAGAGGGTATTGGGACCATCACATTAGTGGTACACCTTGTACATGTTCCATTTTTGGGAAAACCCAAGGAAGGCTTATTTCTCTTAAGATATGGTACTGACCTATCTGAAGGGATAACACCTCAAAGAGTTGAGGAAGTGAATGCTAAAGTCGCTTGCCCTTGTGCACAGGTTACTAGAAGCTTGTTGTGTGTAAAATGTGTATAAAAGCCACATGTCTGCCATACAGTGGGAGTAATAAACTGTTACTAATCCTACTATGGGGATAAAACACTTGATGGCAGTAATAACAATATTTTCAACGAGGACAAGACTTTTGAGATAGTGATCTCAAAGTCTTATCTTCAAAACATTGAGACTTTTATAAATAGTGATCTAAAAGATCTTAACTGCATATGCCTTATATGACTTAAGATTGGGTCTTAGTCGTAGGAGATAGAGATCTCCGGAGATAAGGATATTCTAATAAGGATAATCGATATTACATTCTGGTTATAACAATTGTTGAGTTGTAGTGTCAAAGACGCTATAAGTGCTTTGACAAGATTGGGTATTGGTTGCATAACATGCGACATTTACAATAGATGTGAGCATTGTTACTAGGAGATATGCAAGTACCATAAAAGGACATGGTGTAGTATGTCGAGAACAGAGTGACTGGTCAATTTACCAAGCTATTTTTCTAAATAGCTTATGATTAGCACATGAGTGTGGGTTAAATGATTAGCCCATTAATGGTTCTTTGATGAGTGGAGATTGTTGGACATGCGAGCCCGCAGCGAGTCATTATGCAATAAATGTCATTGTAAATTCCATTCCCTTGTCTGAAATAAAGAATAATTAATTTACATAATAAGTCCCTTAGTACAATTAGGATTATCTACCATGGCCATATTAACAATCATACAGTTGTTGATTCAATTATTGAATCATAGAAGCTTGTGCTTGGACGAATATCTAAAGAGTTAGATTGAGGACTCATCAAGTACCATTAAATGATTATTAAGAGATGATCTCCATCCTGAGTAGGAGATGACAACCTTTACTCGTTTGGTTGATATCTGACCGACCTCTTGATGCAGGTCCTCTGTATAGAAAGAGAGAATCAGAGGTGTCAGATAAATCATATCAAAGAGTTGACTTAACGATATCGAGATACCCAAGTACTAAGTCGTACGTTGTCACGATAGGCATGCATCCTCTGACTAGAGACAAATGTATTGTTATATGTCTAAGTATGTAAATTTGGCAAATCGATAGGTTGATGGCCTAATCAAGGTCTATACACCGGCGAGCTAGTGTGTATATGATGCCTATGAGTAATACGAACTCTCAACGAGATCATACAAGTTCAATACTGCACAGGAGGACATGAGCTCACTCATGATATATTGGAAATCAAATTCCGTACTCGGTTGTCTTGCTTTGGAAGATTGACTGAATTTGTACGTTTGATATATGCTTTTGAAAAGTATATGATCAATACCTGGGTATGATATATGCCTTCAGGGATGTAAAAAACGGCCTAAACGGCCGGTTAAACGTATGCGATCTTGGACCGCACCGACTATGCGCGGGCACATATGCGGCCAGGCCGCTTAATCGGCGTTAAACGACTGTTTAAACGACGTTTAAACACCGTCTTTTACATCAACCATTTTCTAGAGATGGATCTAGCTTAGAATTTTTATAAACATAGTTTAGGCACATACAAATTTATGTAGGACATTAGTATTAGCATAGATCGTGGTGTTCGTATCTTGATACGCCTTTCATTTTATGGTCAAAAGTGAGACTTTTCTTCTCATCATAGTTTACTACCCTACATTCATATACTACTATAAGTAGTACATATGATTTATCAACTATGTAGAAACTATTAATTAACTAGTAAAGTAAGAAGTTAGTAATTAGGGGTTACTAATTTACAAAATTAATTAGCCTTGGATTCTAATAAAAATAACTCGCATCTTGATTGAAAATGTAATATTATTTATGTTTCTTATTAATTATATATATGTAAATATTTTTATTAATTAAAAATACAAAATCGTATAACCCGTTTAATTTCCGTTTAAACCCCTGCATACCGTTTAAATAGTAATCAGTGACCATACTGACTGAATACTGCATACTGCTTTTTGCAACCTTGTATGCCTTTGAAAAGTATATGATCGTTACCAACTCCCAATGATAAAATGAGAAACTTAAGGATGAAATCTTGAATAAGACAGTCTAAATTAATCTAAATCTTTGTCTTTATTCTAGGCCTTCCAGTATGCAAGATGTACAGGTATTAGGAATACCTAAGGGTGATGTGATCATAAACGATTGTATAACCATGACTCTTCCATTCCAAGTAAGTGATGAAACATGTCTGGATTTTAATGCCTCCTCTCAATAGGGAAGGGATTCAATCTTGATCCAAATGTTGGACAGTGATGTGAATGTGATTCAGATGCAATGTGAAGATTAAATTTATGGCTTTAATTTAATCAAATATCTATAGGAGGTCTCCGAGATCTTGATTTGAGATATGATCTCAATATCAAAGTCACTACGCGTGGAACGTACGATCATCATCTCCAATTATCTACAAAGAACGTGTTATTCTTGAAAGAGTTCAAGCATAATTTCATTGTTGATAATATGTCTGATCATTGAAGAAAATTGATAGTTAAATGTCATTTTATTATGATGAATAATATGAATTTGATTCATATTATAAGGAGAGTTATCTAAGATAATTAAATGTGATTTAATATCAAAGATATGGATAATATGAATTTGATTCACATTAGTTGGGCATATAATAATGGATGATCTAGATGATTAAATTGGTTAAATTATCACAGATGTGAATAATATGGATAGCACTGTAGATATTACTCATGGATATTATAAATTTGATTTACAATATAATAGATAGAGATAATTGTAATATTTATTTACGAATTAATAGTTGATGTGAATTGGAGTCATATTGAACAATTAATTGTAAATGTAATTTACATTTTATATTGGATGTATGAATAAGATTCACAATTTTCAACGACATGATTGAAATTGTCAAAAAAATAATTTGGAATTATTTTAGTGAATAATTATGTGGAATTTTTGTTGAGAAGTAAGATCTCGACAAAATTGGAATGATGAAGCATCCTTACCATAGAAGGGTGGATCGCCAAGTTGAGCTCTCTCAACTTCGTGGTCATCCACCCCATATATGGAATGGGGCCCCACTCATTCCAATCCATTCCATCTTTGTTGGTTTGATATAAATTGAAATATGTTGATTGATTTCAATATATTTAATTTATTTTAAGGCCAACAAATTTGTTGTTGTTAATTAAAACACAAAAAAATCATAGCCATTGATTAAAAGCACACATCAAGGTCAACCACTGGATTGTATGTGCACATGGATTGAGATCCATGAACATCCAATTAGTACAAATAGAAGGGTGGCTCTAGCATTTTATTTTTACAATATAAAAGGCAACAACTCTCTCTCATTTTCTCATGGCCGTCCACCATCTCTCTCTCTCTCAATAATATAGCTGTCCATATTATTGACCTAAAGGATCTTGCAGTCGTCACGATGTTGTTGTGGTACCGGATCGATTGCTCGTGGATTTTTGTCTTCTTCAGTGCACCTCCCCCATGAAGAAGACGCCAGATCTCGTGAGACGAGATCAGGAGATTTGTCGTTTGGATCATCAATGTAAATTACGGGAAGCACGTGATTCATCATCGCGTCTAAAAGTGTGATTCACGTCGAATCGGACTTGAGACAAGAGGTCTCTTCGTTTAGAGACACGATCACAACCATGTTTCAAGAGGTAACCCTAATACCCCTTTGTGGTTAGATGAAGCAATTTAAGTAGTGTTCTCGGATCATGTGGTTTCATTGCTTTAAAATTTTTAAATTCCGTTGTGGCGATACGACTAGTCGCTCTCGATCACATATGATGTGATCTTCATGCTTATGTGATGTGATTAAGGTTTTCTCATAACCTTATAACACGTACATATACATCACGTTTCTTAAGAACTTGTCTTAGAATAGTAAAGAAAAGAAGAGCAACTAATGCACCAGTAGTTTTATCAGTCGGAAGGTCACCCATAGCCAGCCTACTATTGTGACTTCTTCTCCTACAAACTTGTCGATTTCAGGCAAATACGAATACGAGCAAAGCGCCCAGTACGAATATAAAACAACTAAATTTGTAAAAAGTATGCATAAGAATTGGCTGTGAGGAAAGCAACTACCCACAAGAAACAAAATGAATACAAACAAGTACTCAACATGAAGTAAACAACCTACAAGTAGCTCAGTCATTTAGGTCATCACATTTAAATTATTTAAGAACTATTATCGTTATTTATATGCCACCCAACTAAGTTCCATATATTATACATGAGATAAGATAATTGATTTAAACCATGATCAATTTAGATCCGCTCCTCATCGGTAAGAGTCCGCGACAGTAGGGAACAAGGTAGTATTAGTAATAAATTTAATATGTGGTTTTTACCACGAGGGTCTCATACTATGACTCCAAGATATATCGTATCTTAGGATTGTAGGGTATCCATAGGCATGTGTTAAATAGAGGCTCTCTAACTAAGTTCATAATACTTTCCGTTACTAACCTCCTCCACTTTCCTTCTAAATTATCATTCCCATTTTATTGATATTTCTATTGTCCTCAGAATTAATCACATTTCAATTGTATCGAACTACTGTCCAATCTGATGAGATAAGATGTTAGAATTGTAACACGATCAACTAATATCCACTACACGTCAGTAAGAGTCCACGCGGTAGTGCACAAGGTAGAGCTCAAGATTTGATTATAGGATCTAATCAAGGTTTTAAAAAGCGTGAGGCGTATAGAGGCAATTTTCCAGTATGCCTCGAAGCATAAGCCTCGATGCATATCGAGGCGTAAGCCTCACTCGTGAAAGAAAATTTTTCATAAAACATAATAATTAATCATAATTACAATACTCAAGATCTAGAAATTAAATAGTTATGATTAAATACAACTCCATGAAATTTCAAGACTAACATCATGGTTTAAACATTCAAGTTGTTATATAACTCTCTTTTTTTACTCTAAATCTGTATTCTGTAAGGAGTCAAGTAAATATGGATATGCAAGCACAATAATGGGTAACTCTCCGCAAAATTTAAAGTCTGGAATATAATTTAACTAAAGGGACTAGATGTAACAAAAGAGGCATACTAAAGAGTCGAGGCATTAGATTTAAGGACTCAAGACCAAATTTTTGTTCATGTTGATTTATAAAGAACATGCATAACAAAGTAAAAATAAGCATAATACTTTAATAAACTAAAAAAATGCATTTTAGTGAATTGTGAGCTTAAGGACTTAGAAATACTTGTCTACAAAAGATGAAAAGCCCACAATCAAAAAGAAAATAAAAAATATTGTAGAAAAAAATAAAAAATCAGCACACAAATGAGGCAGCGCCTCGAGGCACGCCTCATAAGCCTCGAGGCGCATGCCTCACTGAGGTTGCATGAAGCTATAGCCTCGGGGTGTTCTTCCTTGAAAAAGTCCTCGAGGCGTACGCCTCAGCGCCTCGCGGTGTGTTTTTTAGAAACAATGGATCTGATTTAACACTCACATTGTAGTCGGAAAGTCCTATGACTACCTTCCATTTTCCTCCGGCTATGGGACAAACCGGTTAAACACCTCCTTCACTAACCATATTTCGGAACTCCCCTCATATAACCAATACGAAAATCAATTTGAGTGATCGGCTCAAATTGCCCTCTCGTATTAATATGATTACCGAAAGCAAAGACAAGACTACCAGTCATGTATCCTCAAACACCATCGTGCAACCATTAGAACTACATCGGGGCACAGTGGGACTATGTGTCCCAGCCAATGCAACTGCTAGGGTCGTGGTCGTCTATTTATCCACCCGAGGACCCAAGGGTGCATGCCCATCCCTTGTGGTCGATATCCCCAACAACACGATGGCAACACAAGAACTCCATCAGTGCGTGAAACCTCTATACGAAAAAGGATATCCATGGAGACACAAAGTACATGGGACTGCATCCGCGGTGCAGATCAAATATCTCAATATTTGAAATCAGGTTAAGCTCTATGAATATTCGCTAATCAGTAGTACCATATTTTACAAGTTCTCAATCAGCAAATCAAATTAAACTCCAAACAACAAATCAAGTTGAAATATTGTGTTCTTAAATCAGCTAAATCACAATAAACCACCTGGACATTACATCAGCAAACTGTGTAACCTTTATCAATGTTCTCGAATAGGTACATCCCTTTCAAATTGTATAAGGGTGCAAACATAGAAACCAAAGAGTACTGAACACATAGAGCCACCATATATCACAAGAGCCAAGCATTTTGAGAAAAGAAACTCTTCTTTATGCAATAGTTTGCAATAAAGAGACAAAGCAAATCAGCAGCATCTCCCAGCAAAATGTCCCTCTCAAATAGATTTACCTCAAGCAACTGAAGTAGAATCCAAACAGTAGCAATCTGAATAAAAAATTATTTTTTCCATCAAGTTCTGCAATCACCTCAAGCTCTATGAATATTTCTATATACCCCAAACTTCAACAAATTGCCAATAAGAAAAATTCCATATCAAAAAGATTTTCGCTCTCTTTTTAAGCAAACTAGGAGCAGTGAAGCATCCTATTAACTCAAGGCATAAGTAACACAGAAGTTTGTGGGTGCTTTAACAACAAAATGGCTACTTGAACAAGTACAATACATAAGAGAAAAGTTCAGCAAACTGCTAATGCTACTTCATAATAGCCAACTGCTACTTCAATAATAAACTATACTAGAGTCAAAGTCAAATGAAAAGACGAAGATCAGCAACACAGAGGAGCTTCTACTTCTCCAAGTTCAACCATATAAAGCACCCAACAAAGCACATAAATATGCAAGCAATGATCTGACAGAAGCCCACCCGAATAAGTCATCTAGAAATAATGAAAAACAAACAGCAGACTCCATCAAACACAGAAGAGTTGCTACTTCAACAGCAAATCCCAGTCCATTCAAACTACAATGTGAAAAGAGTTGCTACTTCAACAACAAACCGAGTCCATTCAAACTACAATGTGAAAATGAAGATGAGCAACACCGAGCTACTTCAACAAGGGTCTAAATAATCTAAAACCAAGAATAATGAACAACTGTAATATTAAATGAAATCAACCACGATAAACAACATCGGATCTGTTCATTCAGCAAATTTATTTGCTAACAGTTCAGAAATCAGTCAAAATCAATGCACAATGCACTGACACCACAACAACTTCTTTAAAATAGTCTAAAAATCAACTTATTTGAACCTATATGTAATTGCAATCCATGTATCTATCGAATTCTATTCCCATTATCTGAATTCCTCTACGGATGAGAGTTCACAAGAATTGAAAGCACATTCTTCAAGGATTAATTGTTACAATGCTTGTTATAGCATAGGGATCGAGTATAAAGTGTAGAAATCGTAATCAAAACAGGACGATATTATACAAAAACATGTACATATGAGGCACATCAAATCTGAAAGTAAGTCTCATTCAAATCATTGTTTGTTTCAAATGTGAAGCTCCAGGTGATAACTTGCAGATTGAGGGAACACATAAAAAAGTTCCAATTAACAAGAGGCTGCTGAGAACTTAGCAAACTAAGTTTCAACGTCTCCTCTAACTACAAACACAAGTTCATCCTCTCTAATTCATGAATCGGAAACTCCTCG
Source organism: Ottelia alismoides (assembly GCA_037367405.1). Lineage (NCBI taxonomy): Eukaryota > Viridiplantae > Streptophyta > Magnoliopsida > Alismatales > Hydrocharitaceae > Ottelia > Ottelia alismoides. Next base: position 554,003 of record JAZKJV010007390.1, read on the forward strand.
ACCATTTAAATCAGTCGTCTCTCCACAATCTACATGTGTTAGATGTTATCTTAATTGAAACGCTTCAACCATTAGAATCGCACATTGTCCAACCAACCAAAACTGAGTTATCATCGCCATCTGAATCACCTCATCAAACTACAGATCCAAATTTATCTTCTCCCATTCCTACATTGAAAACTCATCCACGATCTAAATCATCATTCCCTCCACTGTCGAAAACACTCACTCCGGAAGTATACAATAACTACAAGTTCTCTCAACAGATTTACTAACAATGTTCGTAGATTCTATCAACAGCAGAGATTAAATCAAAAATATTCTAATCAAACATTGCATTTTTTTACAGGTCAAATAGATTTCAATACAGAATATAACATAGATCCAATGCAATCTCAATACATTTACGGATCATATCAGAAAATATTTTAATATACATTTACACATAGTATCTATGATTTCGATCGAAGTTTCCAGAAAGAACCCTAGTTGGGCAGAACAATATTGGAACTTTGATCTCTATGTGGGGATTGGATGGAGGGAGTGGAGTTGGCGACCCCCAAACCCTCCCATGTGCACATGTGTGCAAATCCGACACAATCTGGCACATGGCTACAATTTTTAAAATATCAATCAAGCCATTTAAATTATGTGAATCTTATTCACAACCCAAAACCAAATGTAATTATATTTTCAATTAATCATTCAATGTGAATCCCATTCACATTAACAATTAATCAACAAATATAAAACACAATATGCTCTCTCTAATATATTATAAATCACATTTATAATATATATGATTAATATGGATAGTGCTATCCACATTATTCATATCCATGATAATTAAATCACATTTAATCATCTTGGATCTCTTTTCTCATGTGCCCAAATAACACGAATCACATTCACGTTATTCGTATCTTTGATAATTAAATCACATTTAATTATCTTAGATATCTCTCCTTATAATATGAATCAAATTCATATTATCCATGATAATTAAATCACATTTAATTATCAATTTTCTCGATGCTTGAATACTTATATCAACAATGAAATTATCCATGATCTCTTTCAAGGATAATGTGCTTTCTCCGCGGATACTTGGAGATAAGGACAGGGCGATTGTATTGTTCCACGTATAGTGACTTGGATATTGAGATCACATCTCAAATCCAGATCTCGGGCCTCCCATAGATGCTTGATTAAATCAAGACCGCAAATCTAATCTTCTCATTGCATTTGAATCACATTCAGATCAATGTCCGATATTTGGACCAAGATCTGATTACTTCTCTACTGAGAGGAGTCACTAAAATCCAGACCCATTTCATCACTCCCTAGGAATGGAAGCGTCATGGTTATATAATCGTTTATGATCACATCACCCTCAGGTATTCCTAATACCTGTACATCCTGCATACTGGAAGACCCAGAATAAACCCGAAGTATTAGATCAACTTTATACTGTCTACTTCAGGGTTTTATCAGTAAGTTTCTCATTTGATCATTGGGATTTGGTACTGATCATATACTTTCCAAAAAGCATATATCATACCTAGGTCTTGATCATATACTTTCCAAAAGTATATATCAAACCTATAAATTCAGTCAAGCTTCCAAAGCGAGATGACCGTGCACGGAATTTGATTCTTCCCAGTATCTCATGAGTGAGCTCATGTCTTCCGCTTCAGTAGTGAACCTGTATGATCCCTTTGAGAGATCGTATTACTCATATGCCCTTATATGCACACCAGCGCGCCGGTGTATAGACCTTGGTTAGGTCATCAACCTATTGGTCTGCCAAATGTACATACTCGGACATATAGTAACACATCTGTCTCCGGTCAGAGGATGTGTGCCTATATCGTGACAGCATACGACATAGGACTTTGGTTATCTCGACCTCGTTAAGTCAACTCTTTGACCTAACTAATCTGACACCTCCGAATCTCTATTCCTATGCAGAGGACCTGCATCAAGAGGTCGGTCAGATATCAGCCTATGTGAGAAAGGATTGCCCTCTTCTACCCAGGCTGGAGATCATCTCTTAACAATCATTTGACGGTGCTTGATGAGTCCTCAATCTAACTCTTTAGATATTCATCCAAGCACCAGCCTCTATGATTCAATAGTTGAACCAACATCTGTATAATTATTAAGATGGACATGGTACATAACCCTAATTGTACTAAGGGACCTATTATGCAAATTAGTTATTCTTCATTTCATATCAGGGAATGATATTTGCAATAACATATATTGCATAATGGCTCGCTGTGGGCTCGCATGTCCAACAATCTCCCACTAGCCCAAAAGAGCCATTAATGGGCTAATCATTTAAACCCTCACTCATGTGACAATCATAGGCTATTTAGAAATAGCTAGGTAAGCTGATCAGTCACTCTGTTCCTAAAAGACTATGCCAAGTCCTTTTACGGCACTTGCATATCCCTAGGTAACAGTGCTCGCATCTAATGCGAATGTTGCATCTTATGTAACTAATACTCAATCTTGATAAATAAATTATAGTGTCCTTGACACTATTGCTCAGTAATTATTATAACCAGTATTTCCATAATCCTTATCAGAATACCTTTATTCCTGGAGATCTCTATCTCCCAAGGCATCTACAGTTAAGACCTTTTAGATCACTATCTATAAAATCTTAGGTTCTTGATGATGAGACTTTGAGATCATTATCTCTAAGTCTTGTCATCTTTGAAGATTTTGTTATTACTGCAATCAAGTGTTTTCTCTCCATAGTAGGATTAGCAACTCTTTACTACTCCCACTGTATGGCAGATATCTGGCTTTTCGTAAACATCTAGCACATACGAGGCTTCTAGCAACCGATGCACAAAGGCAAGCAGTTTTAACACCATCAACACTTGATATGCTATCCCTTCAGATTGATCAATACCAAATCTTAAGGGAAGGAAGCCTTCCTTGGATAGAATATATCCAGGATGTACCAATAATGTGATAATCACAATTCTCTCTCTTCTCTTTGTTTCTGAACAACTTCAGAACTAAGATCTAAGAGGTATACTTGAGATCATATCTCAAAGTATGAAATAGTCAGATCATAAAATAGTTATCATCATCCTTATATCATTATAAATGATTAGGATATTATCTACATTTAGCACGATGAACACAAAGGCACTCCCACTAAGCTTCATATGGTTCATCAAGATTTTATCTGAAATCATAACATTTATAATTTCATCAAATCTTATGTTCCAACAAGAAGCTTTTTGAGTCCATAGATGGATTTCTTTAGCTTTCACACCTTACTTTCCCCAATCATGAAGCCTTGGGGTTACTTCATGTGAATATCCTCAGAGAGGCATTCATAGAGGAATGCAATCTTGACTTCCATCTTGAAGTTGTCAAAGCCAAGTTGTGTAGCTATAGTTAGCAATAATCCGATGGGTTTAAGCATGGCTATTGAAGAGCAAGTCTCATCGCAAGCAATGTCTTCTTTTCCAGTGTGTAGCTCATGGCTACGAACCAAGCTTTGAAGGTCTCTACCTTATCATCAGATTCCCTTTCTCTTGAAGATCCATTTACACCTGTATGGGTCTTACCCATATAGGTGGATCGCCGAGGGTCCATATACAACACTTGTACATGAAGTCTACTTTAGACTTTATTGCTAATATCCATCTTTCCATGTCATGATCCTTAGGAGCTTTATCACATGAAGTTCGATCATTGTCAGACTTAACCGACACATGGAATACATCCTCAAACTCATTTGAAGAGGTATTAATGTTTCATCTTTAATTATCCTTTTAGTTTCTGATTTCAGGAGCCTCATTATCATCTCAAGATTAAATGAGTTCCTTTACTTCATTTTCATCTTGATTCTCAAGAGAGTCATCCTCTAAGAATCACATTCTCAAAGATGAGATCTTTTAAGAATCTCAAGGTCATGATGTAGGTATCCTATACCATCCTTTATTTTCCTAATGAAGTAGCACTGTCTAGTGCTTAATTCCAACTTACTTGCATGGAATCTTATTAAGGATATATAGTGTAGTCTCTACTACATATATACCTGGAAACTAAGAGGTAATTATGCTAAAAAACATCATTGATCAATTCATTTCACACATGATCCAATTGTATCTCCCTACAACTCTATTGAGTTCAGGTTTATCAGGAGGAGTGAGATAGAAATGATATTCATATCTCCATAAGGTATTCGTTGAATTTTATCTAACAGGTACAAGCTATCTAGGTTAGATCAAATTCATTTCATCTTTCTTTAAACATTGGTTCTAAACCAAAATTGTGAAATCTTTGAACATTTCAAAGGTTTCTTAGGTGAAGATAAGAAATCTCATATCACAAATAATCATTGAATGATATCACATATCATCAATGTTTATTATGATACAGATGATCCACATACATCAATATTTATAAGATCATAAATACCCTGGCATCTTACACTATTCTCAGAGAAGAGTGTATTGGACATATTTACTTTGAATACAATATTCACAAGTATGTAAGATTAGAACCTTCAGACAATCTAAAGTTCAATACCTCACTAGTCTATTGATCATGTCAATAGATATAAGTCCAAGACTCGATGCCGAATCATTGTCAAATGATCTTCATCCTCCTATTGATCTTTTAAGGTTTAATTTTCAGTATTAGAAATCTTAATGAACCATTCATTAATTATCTAATTTTGTGGAGTCCGCTAGATGTTAGATTACTATCTGAAATATATCCATCATAACCTTTTATGATAATTCTATCTCAGAATTCATGTTTATTTCCAACATTTAGAAACAAATAATGAGTGTATTCTAATATCTATATCATAGAGACGTTCTCTAAGACTAAGGCTCTCCCACTGAAACTTTGAAGACTATCAATCCAACAGAGATTGTTGCAACAATTGCATCAATATCCATGTGGATAACTATAAACCTTAAGATCAAATTTTTCAGTCTTCTAAAACATATGCAACAATTACAAGTATCATTAGATGAATGAGATACAATTATTAGACTTTAATCTTATCTTATAAGAAAGTCAATTTCAATGATCAAATGTAGATTATTTCGATGCACTATCTGAGTCCTTCTCTAAGGATCCTAGATAGTCCAGATAGTCATACTATCAATACATCGTCTCATTGCAGTATTGGCATTCATCCAACTATCTGGATGCCATATGGAAGTCACAGAAGTAGGTCAACTCTTTGACTTTCCTTCTTGCTTGGGTCAGATCCATGCCTCCACTGCGCTCTCTTTATCTATGAACAACCATTGCTCAAGACAAAGGATCTCTTATGTTAAATTCAAAAGAATTCAATGTAAGAGCATTTCAACATTTATACATGCTTCATTAATTTCACACAATATAAATATTATGAAGCTTCATGAATGACTAGAGTATAGACAGTAGAATGATGACACTCATCATGTCTACATCCATCTAGACTATTAAAACATTGGTTCAGGTAGGTATTCAATCATTTTGAATACATCATCTTTTTCGAGCTACCATTCTGCATAATGCAGAGAACCATGTCATTCATGACTAAATGTCTAGAGCACATATGTATGCCATAACATCTTCTTAGATTTTATAAGGTTTATTCGACAATTATGATCACCATCGACATGTCACTTCTAAAGTATACTCGGTGAAAGATCAAGATTATAGAGACATACGAACCCTAAGGTGATGTCTTATTGTCTTATTTAATTGTCATACCTCATTATGTTGAGGAAAATTGCACATTTCAACCACATACATTATGTGTCCAACTGCAAGTACAATATCTGGATAATGAGTCCAATCCATGATATTTTACTGGTTATTATTGAGTATAACATTGAGTGGGTTTAAGGATTATCTGAAATAAGAAATTTGCATAAGTACATATATTTATATATATACATATTTTTCTTTGATTAATGATGCAGCGTGACCCCAAATTATGGGGCCACATTTATTTAATTAGATAATTATCAATTTTATTTACGTTTTTTGGGTCTAATTTAATAATTGAGATCGCATGTGATCTCAACGTTGATTTCGTAGAGTTTAATTATAATTGTTGGTCAATTAAATAATTAGAGTCCAATTAAAGTCATTAGAGGTCAAATTAAAGTTGTTAGAGTCCAATTAGGAAAGTCGGTTGTCAATTTGATTGAGTTGCCTATTTTTGTAAACCCTCTCTCCTATATAAAGAGAGGGTAGGCCCTTGTTTTTAGAGGGTCCATTATGAATTGAAATTTGAGTTGATCTCATTTTATCCCCTCTCCTTCTCTTCTCCCTCCACGCGATCTCCGCGGTTCTCCTCCTTCAACCTCTCGCATTCCCGGCGAGTTTTCTCTCCTCAACCCCTCTACTTTCTCTTCTCAACCTTCTCTTCTTCTACCAAAAATCCACCAAAAAAATTATATTTTAGCGACGCCGCGAAAAGCCGTTTGCATCAATTAAGGAATTTTTATATCAAAGATGTCTTGCCTTGTCAACACTGAAAGTTCATTCACTTAATCACTTTCAATGTAAGAGATATACTTACCATTATATCTCAAGCAAGATCTGGGATCTCCTTCCTTATCTTTGTCACATCCCAATAATATGAGAACTTGTGACTCCGATAAAAAGAAGCGGGAACACATTCCACCTTGCAAGTCCAACTTGCATCTCCCAATTCGGTTTTTAACACCCGGGCCCACCACCCCAAAGGTGATGTTGACCCGTCATTAATTGAACCAACCGTCAACAGGCTTAATACTCACTATACGCAATCCAATATCACCCCAATAATATGAGGACTCGATATTGGGGTCACTACGTATACGGCATTATTCTTTCGAGAAGCAAAGAACCCGATCCAAATAAATCATATACAGGATCTATCACTTCAGACAGGCGTCTCCTATATACAACATCTGGCGACGGAATCCTTTGCCTTGACGGGAAACCATGGATATCACTTATATGATCATCCACCTCATATTGAAATTGTAATAATTAATTATCGTGAATCGTATTCACATAATTAATTCTTCCAAGGGAAATACACATCTATTCATAATAGAGTGTTTTTTATTGGATATAATCAATTGAATCACATTAAATTAATTATCGATCCAATTATCAATCAACAAACTTGATTATTACTTGAATAATAGATATAATCTCAAAGTACGTATTGTTTGAATTTTAATAATTAGAAAAATACACTTTGATTTCTCTATCATTATCGAGTCCCTACCCGCTGTCATGGCCAGTACCGACAAGAGTGGGACGGACCACATACGTTGCAACCCGCTACCCCCAATGCTCTCTGACTAGTCACCATATCCACCTCAGGAAAGGATAATGCCAGATAGATCATTATGTACTTTGAGATGCTCATCGGTTTTTCAACCGAAATTATACCATATAATGTTTATCAAAACCATTTTGATAATATTATAAGGAGATTTGCTAAACAAATCCCCAATCCTATTCAAGCAATAGGGTTTTGCATGTAAAAGTTGTCCTACAACTATTGTAGGATAAACTAGGGTTTTTCATGAAAACAATGTTTGTTGATGATTTCATATCAACCGATTATGATCAAGATCAACTATCTTATCATTTTAGTTAGTGAAATGTCATTCAAGGAAACAATTATGATCTTTAAATATTTCACAGATATTTATCAATAATCATTTCAGAAAATTAACAATTAATTTCTATTGATTTATTTGAATGAAAATCACAAGGTTTTGGATAATCATGCAATTTCCAGCAGCAGTGACCCTCACTAACTGAAAATAACATATCTTATTCATTTTAAATCCAAATTAAGCAAAATAAATTTCCAGAGATTGATAACTTGATTTAAAAACAAAACCATGTGACAAACATGCATTTCCAGGTGTTTTAAAACCGTAATTAACATCTTAATTACGTCTCTAATCGCCATCCTCGAAACAGTGGATATATGGTTAGTAAAACGACCACATCTTGAGCAAACGGAATCCAAATTACGCAAACGCAAAACCTACTGTTTCCTTAATTAATGGGAAACATTTTTCATTTTAAAATTTCGTGTTTAAACATTTTAAACAGGACAGAAATTTTATTACAAGTCAGGGCTGCGAAAATTGAAATGATAAAATCTTCACGAACCCAAACGAGCCAAAATCTTCGTAGGTTCATGGATCTAATCCAAAACCTTCGTCAATCTAGCTCTGATACCACTTGAAAGATAGGAGAAAAATCCTCAAGCACATCACGGAAGCGTGGTGATTGCATCGAATGCGATCGGGAGCGACTAGTCGCACTAGTTGCTCGATGCAGTAGAAATTAAAAAAAAATTTATTTGATGAAACCACATGATCCAAGAACACTTGTCGGATCATTTCATCTAAACCACAAACAAGTAATAGTATTACCTCTTGAAGCGTGGTTGCGATCGAGTCTCTAAACGAAGAGACCTCCTGTCTCAAGTCTGATCTAACGGAGGAGATGTTTGTGAGCGCGGGGATGAATCGCGTGCTCCTCGCAATCCATGTTGATGATCCAAGCAGCGGATCTCCTGATCTCCTCACATGAGATCCAACATCTTCTTCACGAGTGAGATGCACCGAAGGAGATGGAGATCCGCCAGCATAACGACGATGCTGCGTCGATGACATCTCTCACAATGGCTCCATGGTGGACGGCCATTATAAGAGAGTGATAGAGACTTGGTGTGTAGAGAAAATAAGAGAGAGAGAGAGACTCATCGAGTCAGTGCAAATCGAAGAGCAAGGAATGCCTCTTCTTATATAGGGTTCTAGGAGTCCATGGATCTCAATCCATAGACAACACACAATCAATGGTTGAGATTGGTTTGTGTTTCTTTCAATGACCAAGATGTTGTTGTAAAAACACAACTAATGATTTAATTTAAATTAGTTTCCATTGATAAATCAACAAAATTAATTCGAAACTAAATCATCTTTGATAAGAGAAAAATAATGAAGAGGACAAACCAATTTCCCCATAAGAGGGGATGGCTACTCTTCTCCTCATGGAGAGTTATAGTCGTCCACTCCTCTTTGGTGGACTTGGTCTATCTCTTCAATTTATCATGAGATCTCATTATCTCATGATATATATATCAACATCTCTTGTTGACAATATTTTCACAAAAAATAATTCCAAATTATTTTATGGAAAATATCAATCAACCCATTTAAATTATGTAAATCTTATTCACAACCCAAAACCAAATGTAATTATATTTTCAATTAATCATTCATGTGAATCCCATTCACATTAACAATTAATCAACAAATATAAAACACAATATGCTCTCTCTAATATATTATAAATCACATTTATAATATATATGATTAATATGGATAGTGCTATCCACATTATTCATATCCATGATAATTAAATGACATTTAATCATTTTGGATCTCTTTTCTCATGTGCCCAAATAACACGAATCACATTCACGTTATTCATATCTTTGATAATTAAATCACATTTAATTATCTTAGATATCTCTCCTTATAATATGAATCAAATTCATATTATCCGTGATAATTAAATCACATTTAATTATCAATTTTCTCGATGCTTGGATACTTATATCAACAATTAAATTATCCATGAACTTTTTCAAGGATAATGCGCTTTCTCCGCGGATACTTGGAGATAAGGACAAGGCGATTGTATTGTTCCACGTATAGTGACTTGGATATTGAGATCGCATCTCAAATCCAGATCTCAGGACTCCCATAGATGCTTGATTAAATCAAGACCGCAAATATAATCTTCTCATTGCATTTGAATCACATTCAGATCAATGTCCGATATTTGGACCAAGATCAGATTACTTCTCTACTGAGAGGAGTCATTAAAATCCAGACCCGTTTCATCACTCCCTAGGAATGGAAGCGTCATGGTTATACAATCGTTTATGATCACATCACCCTCAGGTATTCTCAATACCTGTACATCCTGATTATTGGAAGACCCAGAATAAACCCGAAGTATTAGATCAACCTTATACTGTCGACTTCAGGGTTTTATCAATAAGTAAATCATTTGATCATTGGGATTTGGTATTGATTATATACATTCCAAAAGCATATATCATACATAGGTCTTGATCATATACTTTCCAAAAGTATATATCAAACCTACAAATTCAGTCAAGCTTCCAAAGCGAGATGACCGTGCACGGAATTTAATTATTCCCAATATCTCATGAGTGAGCTCATGTCTTCCAGTTCAGTATTGAACCTGTATGATCCCTTTGAGAGATCGTATTACTCGTATGCCTTTATATGCACACCAGCGCACCGGTATATAGACCTTGGTTAGGTCATCAACCTATTGGTCTGCCAAATGTACATACTCAGACATATAGTAACACATCTATCTCTGGTCAGAGGATGCATGCCTATATCATGACAACATATGACATAGGACTTCGGTTATCTTGATCTAGTTACGTCAACTCTTTGACCTAACTAATCTGACACATGCGAATCTCTATTCCTATGCAGAGGACCTGCATCAAGAGGTCGGTCAGATATCAGCCTATGTGAGAAAGGATTGCCATCTCCTAATCAGGCTGGAGATCATCTCTTAACAATCATTTGACGGTGCTTGATGAGTCCTCAATCTAACTCTTTAGATATTCATCCAAGCACCAGCCTCTATGATTCAAAAGTTGAACCAACAGTTGTATGATTATTAAGATGTCCATGGTACATAACCCTAATTGTACTAAGGGACCTATTATGCAAATTAGTTATTCTTCATTTCATATCAGGGAATGATATCTGCAGCAACATTTATTGCATAATGGCTCGTCGTGGGCTCGCATGCCCAATAGTAACATGAGATCATGATCCAGATTAGGCAGATTTTTGCTCTCTCCAGATGGAGCGGAGAAGTTTCCCTTTTCGAGGGTGTGGGCTCTTCCGGGCTCATTCAGATCATACGTCGATCCTTTGGTCATCTGGGGAGGATGGGCGATACAAATTCTTCTTCCGTTTTGAAAGAAGTTGGCTTCTGGAGGAAGGGTTCAGAGAGAAGGTGGTGGAGCACTGGAGAGGGGGTCCAATGGAGGGATCGACGGTTTCGAAGTTGGCTGCGAAATTAGCATCTTTGAGGTCCTTTCTTACATCCTTCGGAAAGGAGGTGAGGGCCAGGCAGAGAGTGAAGAGGGGAGAGATCCAGGCCGAAGTAGCTAGATTGGATGGGTTGGATGATGAAAGAGGGCTTCTCGAGGTGCAATCAAGGAGAGGCAAGACCTTCTTGAAGAGTTACTGCTAGAAGATAGAAAAGAAGAGGTGCAGTGGCGGCAAAGATCTAGGCAGAAATGGCTTAAAGAGGGAGATGCCAAGACAAGATTTTTCCATTCTATGGCCTCTGGGCGGCGGAGAAGAAATTACATTCACGAGATTGAGGTAGGGGTGGTGCGAACTTCGGGGGAGGCAGCAATCGGGAGTGCCTTAAGGGGACATTTTGTGGAGGCCACTCGAAGAAAAAAAGGAAGTGGATGGGGGTGGTTGGGGATAGGGGTGGAAACCTTGTCGGTCGAGCAGGTTGAAGGGATATTGGTCCCTTTTTCAGATGAGGAGGCGAAGAGAACGGTTTGGGACTTGAACGCGGATGGAGGTCCTGGTCTAGACGACTTCCCGATGCTTTTTTATCATGAATTCTGGGCTATTGAAGGAAGAGGTCTTGGACATTCTGAATGAATTCAGGGAAGGAAATGGAGGACTCGAGAAGATAAACCGGGTGCTTTTATTCCTGCTGCCCAAGGGCACCCCCGTGAGGGTGGAGGACTTTCGGCCTATTGTACTTTCTAACGCAATTCACCTTATAATTGCAAAGATTCTTGCGAATAGGCTGAAGGAGATTCTAGACTCGGTGGTGCTTCAGGGTCAATCGACATTCATCCCAGGGAGACAGATGGCAAATGGTTTAGTGATTGCTTCAGATATTTACCTTGAATGGCAACGGACAAAGACGAGAGGGGCTCTATGGAAGATTGACTACGTGAAGGTCTTATGATTGCGTCGACTGGAGATTTTTATGGTTGTCTCTGCAGAGGAGAAGTTTTCCGGATATGTGGTGGATTGGATGAAGAGATCCGTCACTAGCTCTTCATACTCTATCTTGGTGGGCGGCAAACTGGAGGGGGGTTTCTTCCAACCGCAGTGTGAGGTGAGGCAGGGGTGCCCGTTGCCCCCTATGATGTTCATTCTGGTGGTGGATACTTTGGGGGTCCTCTTCAGACAGGCTATTGCGGAGGGATGGTGTGAGGAGTTCCGTGGCAGACATCTCCATCCTTCTGTTGTAGTATGTAGACGATACGATCCTCCTTCTGGGTGGTACGGAGGACCAAAATGTTAATGCGATACATCTAACTGACTTATTTGGCAAACTCTTGAGGCTGGAGATTAACAAGACTAAGTCGACGGTTATTACCTATGGGATGAATGAAGCGAACCGATCCATCATTGCATAGACAATTGAATGCACTTTAGGAGATCTCCCCATACATTACTTGGGTCTACCATTAATAGCTAGGGAGCTCAAGAGGGACGATTAGGAGGAGGTAGTGCAGAGGATGGAGCATAGGTTAGCAGGGTGGAAAGCGGTCACCTTATCTAGAGGGGGAAAGTTGGTTCTTCTGATGTCCTCTTTGTTATACATATGTATCTTCTTCTTTTCTACTAGACTGATGTCGGTGGGCGTTAGAAAGAAGGTTGAGTCTTTGATGAGAACGTTCTTCTGGTCCGATGGAAAGCAACAGGGCCTTGGAATGCACTTGGTAAGTTGGGATGAGATTACGAGGGGGCACAATGAAGGTGGATTGGGTGTTCGTGATGTGAAGTGTATGAACAAGGCACTTATCGCCAAATGGGCCATCTGCATTTAGGGTCCGTCTATAGCATTGGTTGTAAGATTGCTAAGGAAGTTATATGGGGTTAGAGATGAACTTGTGTCAAGAAGAATGCATTATGAGTCTCCTCTCTGGGCTGGTATCCGCGAGGTGTTACCATGTTTGGCGCCCAGATTCAGGCCGAAGGTGAGTGGTGGGCACATTCAGATTCTGGCGTGATGATTGGACTAGAGAGGGCACGTTGGAGGATAGATTTCCATGCCTTTTCCCGTTGGCAAACTTGAAGAAGGAAACGTTATCGCAGATGGTGGATGTGGGAATGTGGTCTCTGGCGTTCCTAGTGGACCTCTCAGACCGGCACATGGAGGATTTCCTTAAGATGCAGATTGAACTTTCACGATTGGGAGAATTCTCACAGGACAGAGATCATTTCAGTGGATGGACAAGAAATTCTCAGTAAAGAAAGCTTACAAAGAGTTGAGGAAGAGGAAAGAAGAACAAGACGGAGAGCTGTGACAGGACATGAAAGTTGTTTGGACGATAAAGATTCCGATCAGAGTTAAAGTTTTCTTATGGCACTTAAGAAGGGGTCACCTATGTGATAAAGCACGAAGGGGGAGACTGTTAGGCCTTGCAGACACACAGTGTGACAGATGCGAGGAGGCGGAGGAGGATTCAGAACATTTGTTCTTCAAGTACATGACATCTGGGCGAGAGTATGGAGAGAGGTTGGACTGCCTTGGGTGGTGAGTGTTGAGACAACAGAATTCTGGAGTTCAATCCGAATGACCGGCACTAACTCTAATGATGACTGCTCAAAACCATTTGATGTTCTTTGGACCATTTGGGTCAGGCGAAACGATTTGATCTTCAACAACCAGAGGTTTTATAGCGAGAATGTAATGACTCACTGTAATGCGCTTTATAATTTCTGGCTCTCACGGTAATGTACTCTAAACTCTATTAAATGGATTTTTTTCGGCGGTGACCCCCACAAAGGGGGGGGGTTCACTCGATTCACATTCAAAAAAAATTATAAAAATCTCAAAGAAAGTCTCGTCCTTGAATCTTGATGTGTGTGTATGTTCATACCCAGTCTCATATTGGGGCGACCTATGAAAATCTCAAATGCAATAATCTCAAAGAAAAGTACATAAACATAAAATCTCAAAGAAAAACAAACTAGGGTTTTATACTTTTATAACTGAAAACAAGTGATGATAATTCTCCAACCAGTTCATAACCATAATGATGTCAGAATCATTCCATTGAATCAGTAAAAGGATTGCATGCAAAAATTATCCTCCTATATGTATTGGTATATCATCTATTGTATGTCTTATGATGAATACCTAGCCCCTCCCTAGGCCCTAGATGTAGTAAGAAGATTTGATACTCGTGAACTTGCCAAGTATGAGAATTAAGTGATGTACACAAAATAAGTATGTGATACCCAAGTCAAACAAAGCGTGAAACAAAAGTCTATATATAGAAATCATATCTCTGAATACTGAACCTAAGGTATGAGCATGCTCCTGAGCAATGACATTCAGTTATCCCCGTTGTACCGGTGAAGAACTAGATAACGTTGCACTATAAGTATGTTGTGGTTCAGGGTGCTGGAAACCTCTATCTCTACAGTGAAAACTTGATTCATCTATATATGATCAATCGATGGGCCTCGCATTCTGTTGAGGTGTATCCGAACCACTAGTATGTACAGGACACTGTGATAGGATGTCGCCAAACTGATGGCAATGGAAACAAACTTGTTGTGAGAGTGAACCACCAGAAATCATATTGTCTCCTCACGGTTTGTGGTCTGTAGGTGTACCAAAGGTCGAAAAGATGATGCATCACGACTAGCCAAAGCCTGTCCCAAGGTGAAACAAAGTAGGACCATTAGTCGTCGATGCCTCTGCAAATGGGTAGAAATGGTGATATATGCGACGATGGAATGAATCTCGATGCAGTGTCCTACTGTACTGCAGAGTCTGAGACTGAATTTGTCGCGCAAGTTATCGGCTCTGAATAGCCTCCCACCTTGTCACCTTCATCGTCACCTCCTTGATGGAGGTAATGTCCAAAGTGGAGAGTCTATCATGAAACTCCTCATGCATCCCTCGGATGAACTTCTGCAAGTACTCATGTGGATAAGCTGTAGTGGCAAGGGAATAGCGAGACAACTCCGTATAACGGATCGGGTACTCAAGGGTTGTCATCGAGCCTTGGGTCAGCACGGCGAACTCTCTCCTCCGATCCTCTACCCAGTGGTCCAGGTAGAACTCTGTGTGAAACTCAACAAAGAAAACCTCCCAAGTGATGAGTTCAATCAGGTGCTCCTTGGTTGCATTCCAACACCACTATGGGTAGCTTGCCGGTGAGTACTCTGCAAAAGATACCCAAGTGTCCTCGTGCACATGGATCAACTTCAGAACTTCGATCATTTGTGACATCTACAGCTCCGCATCATCAGAGGTGTTGGTACCGAAGAACTGTGGTATCATCGTCCACTGATAAGTTGCATAGGTGCTTTGATGCTTCTTCAAAGCATCGACATCCTCCATATGCTCATGCTCTAGAGAGAAAGACAGATTGACGCTCTCCTCCCTGTCGTAAGAGGGATGTAGGAGGGATCATTCTGCCATTGTAGTTGTTGTTCAATTGCCTCTTGGCGCTACTGAATGCCATGCACGTCCTATACAAGGAAATCCAATTGTTACACCACATTCGGATCCATATGAGGTGGCATGGTTCTGCAAAGTGACCAATGACATCAATACTTGTTGTCACACTTCAGAGACATGGACATGGATATTAACATACTAATCTCATGTGACTCGTGTAGGAATCAAAAGTCGTAGACTATCCACATTTCGAATACAGCAAAAGAATTGTATTTGTTCATTATACTGGAGTATCCTTCCTTTGATACCGTGTTGTTACACCCCCAGGATCCAGATACTCGGCAATACACATCCACAACATACGATTCTACATTCATAATACCAAGCACAATAATTTATGTAGGAGAGTAGTAAAGAAGGAAGAATCGTCACTACATATATTTCCATTCATAATTAATGTCCATAAAACATGTACAATATGCAAAAATGTAATGCAACATATAAATATACATCACGTCTCTCAAAAACTTGTCTAACAATAAACAAAAGAAGAGCAACTATTGCACCGCTAGTTTTATCTATCAGAAGGTCACCCACAACCAGCCTATTATTGTGACTTTTCCTGTAAACCTGCCGATTTCACGTAAATAGGATTATGAGCAAAGTGCCAGTACGGATATAAAACAACAGTAAAAATGGTAAAAAAGTATGCGTAAGAATTGACTGTAAGGAAAGCAACTACCCACAAGAAACAAAATGACTACAAGCAAGTACTCAACGGGAAGAGAACAACTTACAAAGTAGCTCTATCATTTAAATCATCACATTTAAATTGATTAAAAACTATTATCGCTATTAATATGCCTCCCAACTAAGTTCTACATGTTACACATCATATAAGATAATTGATTTAAACCATGATCAATTTAGATCCGCTCCTTGTCGATAAGAGTCCGCAACAGTAGGGATCAAGGTAGTATTAGTAATAGAAATAATATGTGGTCTTGACCACGAGGGTCTCACGCTATGACTCCAAGAGACATCGTATCTTAGGGTGCGGGGCCTCTGTAGGCATGCATAACGTAGATGCACCCTAATTAAGTTCCCAACTTATGCTACTAACCGCCCCACTTTCCTTCTAGATTATCATTCTCATTTCATTGATAGTTTTCTTGTCCTCAAAATTAATTATATTTCAACTGTACCCATTTAATGTCCTCCAACCGGATGAGATAAGATGTTCAATTTGTAACACAATCAACTAATATCTACTACTCGTCGGTAAGAGTCCACGATGATAGTGCACAAGGTAGAACTCAAGATTTGATTATAGGATATGACTTAACACTCAACACTGTAGTCGGAAAGTCCTATGGCTACATTCCATTTTCTCTGGCTATGGGGCAAATCGGTAAAACACCTCCTTCACTAACCACATCTTGGAACTTCCTTCAAAGAACCAATACGAGAAACCAAATTGAGTGATCGGCTCAAATTCCCCTCTTGAATTAATACTATGACCAAAAACAAAGACACGACTGTCAGCCACGTGTCCTACAATGCCGTCGCGCAACCACCGAAACTACATCAGGACACAGTTGGACTACATGTGTCCAAGCCATCGCAACTGCTGGGGTTGTGGCCGTCTAGTCGACTATCCGAGAATCCAAGGGTGCATGCCCATCCCTTACAATCGTTATCCGCAACTACCTAATGGTAACACGAGAACTCCATCTGTGCGTGAAACCTCAACATGTGAAAGGACATCCATGGAGACACACAAAGCACGCGGAGACTGCATCCGCGACAGAGATCAGATATCTCAGTATTTGAAATCAGGTTAAGCTCTGCAGTTAAGCTCTATGAATATTTTCCAAACAGTAGTACCACGCTGTGCAAATTCTCAATCAGCAAATCAAATTAAACTCCAAACAACAAATCAAGTTGAAACATAGTGTTCTTAAATCAGCTCAGTCACAATAAACCACATGGAAATTACATCAGCAAACTGTGCACCCTTTACCAGCAAACTGTGCACCCTTTATCAATATTCTTGAATAGGCACATCCCTTTCAAATTGTATGAGGATGCAAACATAGAAACCAAGGAGTATTGAACATATAGAGCCAACATATATCACAAGAGCCAAGCATTTTGAGAATAGAAACTCTTCTTTACGCAAGAATTTGCAACCAAGAGGCAAACCAAATCAGCAACATCTTCATGCTAAATGTCCCTCTCATATAGATTTACCTCAAGCAACTGAAATAGAATCCAAACAGCAAAAATCCAAATAAAAAATATGGTTTTTCATCAGGTTCTGAAATCACCTCAAGCTCTAATATTTCCATAATACCACAAACTTCAGCAAATTACAAATAAAGAAAAAATCCATATCAAAAAGATTTTGGTTTTCTTTTTAAGCGAACCGGAATCAGGGAATCATCTTATTAACTCAACTCAAGGCATCAGTAACACAAAAGTTTGTGGTTGCTTCAACAACAAAATGGCTACTTCAACAAGTATAACACATAAGAGAAAAAGTTCAGCAAACTGTGAATGCTACTTCATAATAGCCAACTACTATTTCAATAATAAACTATACTCGAGTCAAAGTCAAATGTAAAGACGAAGATCAACAACAGAGGAGTTGATACTTCTCAAGTCCAACCATATAAAGCACTCAACAAAGCACATAAACACGAAAGCAATGATCTGGCAGAAGCCCACCCGATAAGTTATAAAGAAATAATGAAATGCAAACAGCAGACTCCATCAAACACACAGAAGAGTTGCTACTTCAACAGCAAACCCCAGCCATTCAAACTACAATGTGAAAAGAGTTGCTACTTCAACAGCAAACCCCGGTCCATTCAAACTACAATGTGAAAACGAAGATGAGCAACACCGAGCTACTTCAACAAGGGTCTAAAGAGTCTAAAACCAAGAATAATGAACGTCAATATTAAATCAAATCAACCACGTTAAACAACATCGGATCTGTTTATTCAGCAAATTTATTAGCTAACAGTTCATAAATAATTCAAAATCAATGCATTAACACCACCACTTCTTTAAAATAGTCCAAAAACCAACTTATTTGAACCTCTATGTGATTCCAATCGATGTTTCTATTCCCATTGTCTAAATTACTCTATTGATGAGAATTCATCAGAATTCAAAGCACGTCCTTCAAGGATTGCTTGTTACAGTGCTTGTTATAGCATATGGATCGAGTATAAACTGTAGCAATCATAATCAAAACTGGGCGATATTATACAAAAACCTGTACATAGGAGGCACATCAAATCAGAAAGTAAGTCACATTCAAATCTTTGTTTCAAATGTGAAGCTCCAGGTGATAACTTGCAGATTAAGGGAACACAAAAAAAAGTTTATATTAACAAGTTGTCGCTGAGATCTTAGCAAACTAAGTTCAACATCTCCTCCAACTACAAACACAGATTCATCCTCTCTAATTCATAAATCGGAAACTCCTCAACTATTTAAAACAGCCGCCTCTCCACAA
Organism: Ottelia alismoides; assembly: GCA_037367405.1. Lineage (NCBI taxonomy): Eukaryota > Viridiplantae > Streptophyta > Magnoliopsida > Alismatales > Hydrocharitaceae > Ottelia > Ottelia alismoides. Next base: position 573,060 of record JAZKJV010007390.1, read on the forward strand.
TCTGCATATATGTTACATGTTATCTTAATTGAAACTCCTCATACATTAGAATCGCACGTTGTTCAACCAACCAAAACTGAGTTGTCATCGCCATCAGAATCATCTAATCAAATTACAGATCCAAATTTATCCAGTGTTCGAAAAGTTGGCCCAGGCGGCCGCATATGCGGAGTCGGCCCTCCTACTGCATCGAGTATGCCAAACACACTCCATATGTGGGTTGTGGGGTATATGCAGCCGAGTAAACCGCATATGCAGCCGCATATGTAATAGACTTTGACACCGGTTAACTGAAGCAACTGGTTCATCGAATACACATCAGGGTACCCGATTAATTGGATCCATTTTGGGACCAGATTAAGTGGTTGGTTAGGGCATTGCCTCGCATGAAACCCTCTACCTCAACTTGATGAAAATCCCTCGTATAAACCCTCGACCTGTATCATTTCCAAATATATCTTTTTTATTCTAGTTTTGCATCATGCCACTGTTAAATAAAATTTAGTTTGCATAAACTTTTTTAAATGCAATTGTTCAATACGAATGATCTATTGGATTTCATTGGATAGATTGGATTTCAATCAAATAATATTTTATTAGATTTGTATCTTGCCAACATTAGATTTGCATCATGTCACTGTTAAATAAAATTTTAGGTTAAATACAATTATTTTAATATATACAAATAAATGATCTTTTGGATTTTACTGGGTAGATTGGATTTCAATCAAATAAAATTTTATTAGATTTGTATCTTGTCAATATTATATTTACATCATGCCACTATTAAATAAAATTTTAATTTCCATTCATATTTCTTCCATGTTATATTTTCTAAATCATAAATATGTATTGTTTGAATTTATTATTATATTTTTAATTTATTTTTATATAAAATAAAAGAAACCACATAATCCGCATATACTTCCGCCCGCCCGCTTACTCGCTTTAGAGCGCTTAATCGAATGAATACTGCATACCAACTTTCTGAACCGTTATATTTATCTTCTCTTGTTCCTACCTTGAAAACTCCTCCACTATATAAATCATCATTCCCTCCACTATCGATAGCACTCGCTCTGGAACAGTATTTCTCTCAACAGATTTACAGACAATGTTCGTAGATTCTATCAACAACACAGATTAAATTAGAAATATTATAATCAAACAATGCATGTTTTACTGGTCAAATAGATTTCAATATAGAAAACATACCATAGATCAAATGCAATCTCAATAAATGTACGAATCACATCAGAAAATATTCTCATATACATTTACACATAGTATCTATGATTTCGACCGAAGTTTCCAACAAAAACCCTAGTTGGGTAAAACAAGATCAGAACTTTGATCTCTATGTGGGGAATGAGCGGAGGGAGTGGAGTTGGCGACCCCCAAAATCTTGCATGTGCATATGGGTGCAAATTTAATACAATCTGGCTACAAACTGAAAATCCAACTGTAAGAAGACAAATGCGGAAAGCGGCAGCAATGAGAGTGGATTTGTACCTCAAAAATGTGAGAAATGAGTTCCCTGCATCGAGCTTTATGTGTGGATGCCTTCGGCTTCGCGATCGACAACTTCGGTGATGGTCCGATGGCGGCGCGGTGGCTCATCGGCGGAGCTCTAGGGCTAGAAATGGGTTCTGATCAACCAGATCCAAGCAAATATATTTGGATTCGTTTAATCGGATCCGGATTTGTATCTGGTTTGAGTTCGGATCTGTTTGCCGACTCATGATCGTAAAATGACTGTGTCTCCCTTGTCCAATGTCGGATTTCAATGTTCTTGGTACCGTTGGAAAGGTCTCAACGAGTACCACACATTAAACTAATTGTTCATTAAATTTGGATATCATAGCATGTCTGATATCACTACAGGAAAAATGAATTGTGGCCACGGAATATGGCTACGGAAACTTGTGGCCACGATAATTCTGTAGCCACTAGCTTCTCGTAGCCACAATCCGTGGCCAAAGTCTTCATATAAGAGTTGTGGCCACGATAAATTCTGTGGCCACTTGTAGTGGCCACGGCATATTCGTGGCTAGAGAACTCTCGCGACGAGACTTGTAGCTACGGCTACTGGCCACGACATGTCGTGGCCAAAACCCAATTTTGTGGCCACAAACCTCATATCCGTGATCATAGTTCTGTAGGCACAACTTGTTTTCCTTGTAGTGTATCTAAAAGGAAGTGAACGAAAATATACGCGAGTCTAATCAAAAGTTGTATCTCAAACTGTATTGAGACCCGATTTGTATGTGTGTACAATATCTAACTGTATTTTGTATTTTAAGACCTACATAAGTCTTGGGGTCTCACAGTGCATGTGCATCATATCATCTCGCTTCTCATGCTTGTTTTGATTTCCTAGAAGGGGTTTTCAGGAGGTTTGCATTTGGTTTATCTACCGTGGAGATTCCATGGAATTACGAACAAACCTTGAAAGATAATCGGTGGCAACTTGCCATGGACGAGGAGATGGTCGCGCTACAGTCGTGTGGTACTTAGAGCTTAGTCCCTGCTCCTTCTGGAGCTTCTATTGTCAGTTGCAAGTGGGCGTTTACTATCAAACACCATGCAGATGAAAGTCTTGATCATTACAAGGCTAGATTGGTTGCACCTGGGTTTACTCAGAGTTATGACATGGACTATCTGGACACATTCTCACCCGTTGCTCGTCATTCCACACTTCGAGTTCTCCTTGCAGTAGTTGTGGTATGTGATTGGACTTTTATTTCAGCTTGATGTTAAAAAGGCATTTCTATATCAAGATTTTCAAGAAGAAGTCTACATACAGCAGCCTTCACGGTTTGCTGTTGAGGGGGAGTGTCAGCAAGTTTGTAGACCAACAAGACAGTCTATGGCATGAAGCAGGGTCCAAGGACTTGGTACCAGAAGCTCTCGAACATGATTGAGAAGTAGGGATTCAAGTGATCAAATGCACAATCGTTGTTTGTTCAGAAGACCTACAGAGGTACAGTTGTTATTGTGGTCTATGTTGATGATATCCTTGTTACAGGAGATGATGTGCAGGGGATCAAGAAGGCAAAAGAATTTCTTTGTCAGCAATTTGTCACCAAGGATCTTGGCACCCTATGGTACTTTATGGTGTTAGAGTTCGCCAGAAATGGGCAGGGCCTTGTGATGACCCAAAGAAAATATGTTACAGACATGCTAGCTGAGACAGGCATGATCTGGTGCCGACCTACCACTACACATATGGATCCAAGCATGAGTATATATGATGATGATGCAGAGGAGGTGGACATGAGAAGATACAAAGAATTGATGGGAAAGCTAGAAGACCAGACAGGTACATATGGATGCAATCCATATGATCTTGAGGTACTTGAAGTCATCCCCAGGTACAAGATTCTTTTTCCGAAAAGGGACATCTCTCATTATCACAGCTTACGCAGATGCAGACTATGCAGGTTGTCCTAAGGACATGAAGTCTACCTGAGATTTTGTTGTATTTGTTGGTGGCTCTTTAGAGTCCTGGAAGAGCAAGAAGCAGACCGTGGTCTCCAGGTCTAGTGTTGAATCAGAATATTGAGCTATGGCACAATGGAACACGTAGATGATGTGGGTCTGAGCTATTTTAACTAGCCTATATATTGATGTGTCACTTCCTATGCAATTATAGTGAGACAACCAGGCAGCCTTTTTCATTGTCAGTAATCATGTTTTTCATAAGAGGACTAAACACATTGAAGTAGATTGCCACTATACAAGGGACATGATTCAGAAAGGCTTTATTTCTACTTTCTATGTAAGTTCAGGGGAACAACTGCATATATTTTCACCAAGGCCTTACTCAGAAGACCCATTACGAAGTGTACATCCAAGCTGAGCATGATTGACATCTATGCTCCATCTTGAGGGGGAGTGTAGAGATACTATTAATTCAATGTACTATTTTCATGGTTTATATTTACTTTTTCTATATTATGTAATTTACCCATAGGTCTCTCTATATAACAGAGCCCTAGGATTCTTTGGAATATAGAATTGAATCTTTTTCACAATAACCACCATGTTCCTTCTAGGTCTCTGACTCTTTCTGTTCTCTCCATTGAGAAAGATTGGTCGATTCAGGCACATCTTGTCATCTCTGTGCAAACAAGAGACAGCTTGAATGCATTTAGCAGATTACTTTGGGTGGATAGATTAGGTGGAAGATGGTAGCCTACCCCTATAGTAGGGCATGGGAAGGTCAATTTTACCTCACATTTAGTTTATCTCGCATGCTACTTATATCAATTTTTCCCATGACCTTGCTCACTATTAGTCAGATTTGCAAGGATATACACTATCGAACCACTTTTTATGTTGTTTCTTTGGTTTTCTTTAAGATATTACAATTTTATGTTGGTCGGAGCTATCAATGAGGGATCCCATCTACTTCGATCACCAATACCACATGCAATTTCTACAATGTACCACCAATATGTCATTGCTTTTTTCTTATGGTACCAACATATTGGTTATCCACATGTGCTATTATCATCTTCCTCAATTGACGGTTGACTCCCAATACTACCCTTGAGTGTATGCCAACGTAGCTCGGGGAAGCACCATGATAGATCTTTTCTAGTATGAAGTCATTTGCATTCGTAGTCTAATGTTCTGATCTCATAGAATTGGATGTTTTGGGTCAAAATCACTTTCCAAACGAGGCAAATTCCTGAGTAATGCAATTGAAAAAATAATTCCCCAAATAATCCATCAAACGTTTTTGCACTAAATACTGCAATAGTTTCACAGGTATAATATGTGATATAGTCTAATGCATAGATTCTATGAGTTTTCATATGACACAATTGCAGGTGGTATTTTCCTTTTAGGATAAAACCCAAACCCCCATCCCGACGGTGGCCCCCCACTCGACTTATTGTTTCTCCAAAGATGGTGCTCTATGTTCGTGCGAGGTCTCCCTGGTGATTGCCACTCAACGTGGATGTCGCACCCTCCGATACTATGTTCGCCTCCGACACCTTGCACCGCCTGCTCGGGCCGCCACTACTCATATCGTTGCACGATCCACCAACGTTCTCCTCTGCTAGGGTAACCTCCTTTCAGCTAGTAGCAATAAGACAATGCCTACTTTGATGTTTGCAAATTTAGGGTTTTGTGTTCTCTGTTGGTTTTTTATCATTATTAGTGGTTGTTATAGTTGACCATTTGCCTTTTATAGTGGTTGTTCTTCCCTGCTAGCGGTTGTTCATTATACATGACCTACGATGATGGTGATGCATTTTATAGGGATTCAATGGTATCTTGTATTGCATGTTTGAATTAAAAAGTCATAATGGTGATTGTTGGAGTATTCGTGTATGCGCCATATTGAGTTGTAGCAGGGTAAATGGATCCTGGAGAGATCCCATTTACCCCATCCATGTGTTTAATCCCATACTGCCTAGTGGTGGGACTTGTAGGCTCTGGAGAGGTTATATAAGGAGCCCCAGACCTCCTGTACTCATTGAGAAAAAGCAATGCATAGCACGCCCCTTTGAAGGCTTCTCCGTGGTTTCATCTCGCTCCTTACGGAGTAGGGTTCCACGTTAAAATCCCATTCTTCATATTTTCTTTATCTTTTTCTATGTTCGCTTCCCCATATTATTTTCTTAACATGGTATCAGAGCGGGTCGATTCTCGAGGATTTCATGTTCGATGTTATTCGAGATTTAACATTTGATTCATGAAGATTCTTATTATAATGTATGGTTCAAGTTTTTAGGGTTTCTTTTTGAAACCCTAATATGTGTTCGATCAAGGTTCCACGATCTAGTTCTCAGGAGAAGAACCCAAAGAAGATGCCCCATCGTTTTTTTCATATCTGCAGCAGGCGAATGACCACGCGAGGAACCTAGAGGCGATGTTGGTCGAGTTTTTCATTCTCATGGGGTCCTTACTGCATCTCCATCAAAATAGCCCATGCCGCCACTTCTTCAGATCGCTCGATGGCTCATTGGCGGTTCCATCTCCCAAGCAGCCCCTGGCACGACTCCAGGTCTCCTGGCGATGTCTCTTGACGATCGCCTCCCAGGTCTCCCCTGCTGCAGCGAACCCCAGGCGCACACGGTAAGGCCGCATCTCGGCTTCTCCTTCCAGAATGATCCAGGCAGGGCCTCCAAGTCCGATGGCACCAGGCGGCGCACCCATGTGCATGAACTCGCCCTGGTGCGTGACTCCAGCCCGATGGCTCCAGGCGACAACTCCTCCTGGCGGAACCCCAGATCTCCTCGCGCCTCCTTCAGCGAAGGCGCATCCCTCACAGGCGGCGAGATTCTGCCTCGGCTACAGGCGCAATATCAACCTGCAAGCACGTGATTTTCCAAGCACCTCCATGGCGGAACCCCAAGAATCCAAGGCTCCTCCTCCTTGCAGTCCAACAACGGCGAATCCAGGCATCATTACTCCCCGCACGAGACCTCCTCCAGCCCGATCCCAGGCGATGGAGGCTTCGACACCTCTCTCCCGGCGATGACAGCCTCCCGCGGCGGCCCCCAGGCTTCTGCGCCTTCAAGCCGCATCGACAACGCATCTCCATCACCGCTTACGTGCGACAAACCTTGTGGGCGGTGACGACATCCAGAGTGGAGGCGCGCTACCTCCAGATCGGCGACGACGTTCGAGAGTGGGTTCCCACGATTGGGAACCCTAATATGATGAGGAGTTGTGCCCCATCGAGAGGGAACTTTCTTTTATAAAAAAATTGTAGTTTTAAAGCCTAAGTAGGCCGAGTGCGTTAAAAAAATCAGGTTGTATTAAAAAAAAGGAAGGCCAGTTTTAAAAAAAGGAAAAAGGGTGAAAAGGCACATATACAAAAGGGAAAAAAAGGCCATACGTTAGTGCAAAAAAAATGTTTGAAAAAAAGGGAGAAAGTGTCGTTTTCAAAAAAAATTGAAAATGATGAAAAGCCGTAAAAAAGGGAGTTGAAACGGCTAAAAAAAGATTATTTAAAAAAATGAATGATGATGGCTATAATGAAAATAGCCAAGAAAAAAAATGATTTTAATTTTTTTTAAGGAAAGGCCGAAAAAATAATGTGATCCGCCAATTGGTATTGTTTTCCCCATGTCATTGTCTTCTCCCAACTTTGTTGATGTTCAATTTCCGACAAGTATGGAGAAAGGGGGAGTATATATGTAGAGTCACAGGTCTTGATCCAGATTCCAGATTCAAATATCAGTCTCCAGACCAACCAGATGATCAGACTCTACGGTTTGGTTTCAGACTCGACGGTCATTGTTCAGAGTCTCCAGTTGCAGACACACATGAGTTTGCGGTCTTATTTCAGATGAGCATATGTTGCCATCATTTGTTCGTGGTCCCCATCATTATTCTTGTGTTGTCCGGCTAGAGTTTTCTTGTGAGCCATAGGGACTCCAGAGTAGAGGACCATTCCCTATGTCATTGAGGGCAAGGGTTTTCATGTCGTATCATAGGTACTCCAGAGTAGAGTATCATTCTCTGAGCCAGATGGGAGAGACCTAGTTCTCCGACGAGGAGACTTCAGGCGCAGTTTTAGACTCAATGGTCAGATTCTGAGTCTTCAGTTGACTCACACTCCATCCCGTTCATCCTTCTCACCTGCACGACATGAGAAGCAATGTCCTCGACTGCAGCAATGTACGCGTTGGGTTGATATTGTCCGTAGTGTCATGTAGCGTTGAGTTGAGTTTCTTTATGTTTGTCCAAGCTGAGCATTGCATGCTCCAGCTTGAGGGGCAGTGTTGGAGTATAAGTTGTATGCGCCTATTGAGTTGTAGTAGGGTAAATGGATCCTGGAGAAGATCCATTTACCCCATCCATGTATTTAGTCCCATACCGCCTAGTGGTGGGACTTGAAGGCTCTGGAGAGGCTATATAAGGAGACCCAAACCCCCTGTACTCATTGAGAAAAAGCATTGCATAGCACGCCCCTTTGATGGCTTCTCCCGTGGTTTCATCCTGCTCCTCACAGAGTAGGGTTCCACGTTAAAATCCCGTTCTTCATATTTTCTTTATCTTTTTCCATGTTCGCTTCCGCATATTATTTTCTTAACTGTGACTCTAGTTGTCCGGTCTTGTGAGGTATGGGATTGCAAACGTCCATATCTTTCGAAGTTGTTGGATTTAGCTTGCAGGAAATTTTCATTGATAGGTGTAATCATAATATCGGGATATCGCATCGCATTCCTAGTGCTATGGGTTCTAGTACAATGATGGCATCACAAATGATAATGATGTCAAGTGTGTTTTTTTACGTTAAGACAATTGCAAAATCAGCTCCCACCGACATGGTAGTAGAGACATCTCCAACTGAAGGTCCACCTAGTGACCACGCCTCGGGAGCACATGGTTCAATCCCAGTGGCAGATCTGTGTTACGATGTCCCACCTACTCGGCCCTTGATGAGAGTAACTATATAAGTGAAGTTGTGTTGGGGGAAGTAAACCGTGTTATAAATGATTATCCGCTATAGGGCGTTGGTGATGAGATAGAGATTGAAACTAAGGAAATTGAAGACGATGTTGTGAACGACCATCTAACAGATGTTGATCCCATCAACTGGCTTATTGACTCTTCCGTACCTTTCTATAATGTGAGGGTGTAACAAATGATATTGATGCTGACTTGCTTCCTCCATTTGCACATTAGCATTTTTGTTTCCGGTATTTGGTGAGCAACTTCAACACTGTATTCAAAAACGAGCCCATGAAAACACTAGTGACTGCAGCTGCCTTTCAAACATCCTTAAAGAAATTTACCTATCTTATGAGAAAATTGCGAGAATGGGGTCCTAATATGACTAGATGGTTTGAAAACACATAATTGTTTGAAGGAGCAGTGGACTCTGACATAAGATAATTGTTTCAGGTTTGGTGAGTCAATCACCAATCTCAATGAGTTACAATGATGTGCTAAAGGATGCATGTTGTTTCCCTATAGCAACAGTGATTGAAAAATCTTTTTATAATTGTGTTTTATATTTTAATACCCGTAAAACTGAGGCTGCAGCTTCCATTGGAAAAATACAGAGTTGGATTTCCTATGCACATGGGCACAAGGTCACATGTATACTGATTTATTGTACGAGGTTGATACATGTGTTAGGCATACCCAATATGGCATAAGAGGGCACAAGAAATATATCACTATGATCAGCAAAGGAACATGTACATGCCAGAAACGAGACATATCAACTTCCTTATTCACATGCAATTGATGTTATATCTCATAGGCCTTCTGAAATTGATTCATATATAGGTGAGTGGTACACTTGGAAGCACCAACTCAAGGGGGACTAGGTGAAATTTTTACCTATGGGAAGATAGGGATACGTGGGCGCCCATTTCTTACCCATAGTTGAGACCTAACAAGAAGTTTAAGTGAAGTAAAGGGAGACCTCGGTCGACAAGGATTTACAATGAGATTGATGATAGAGAGGTTCTGAAAAAAAGTACTTGCGGCTTGTATGGAACCTTAGATCATAGCAAATGCACATGTCCAAATAAAAACTCATAACGATCTTTATCCACTACAGTTCCTAATACTACAAGCTGAAACAAAAACATGTGTGGGAAATGTAGAGGGGAAGGGCATAATAAACGAAATGTACCAGCCTCAATAGGTTTCTATAGTTTTTACAACAACTGTTCTATAGATCCTAAATGATTTTTGCTTTATACATTTTCTATATTTCTTTTTCAGTCCCTAATTTATACAATTGCAATATTTGTTTTTGACAGATCCGGGTCCCATTGACATTATTGTGCTAACACAACATGAGCGACATCGTTCAACCATGTATGGGAGGACGATGTAAGTTATGCAGTTATATGCAATTTTAAATCTCATCACTAACAATTCACAGATGATTGTGTTCAGCCTTGTATTGTGCAGGACGGTTTCGCTTGTGTTACAAATTGGAGTTTATTGCACTTGATTGGTATTATCACAGCTTCGCTAGAATGATGGAAGCCAGAAACACATACACTTCTGTTAGAAAACTAAAATGTGAAAGCATAATATCAAATAAATAGAATAAACAAGAAGGAACACCATGATTTTTGCATGGAACCCTACTCCATGAGGAGAGGGACGAGAAGTCTTGTGTTTTCTATTCACTTCGTTTGATACAATGGGTGTGCGGCTCCTTATATATCCCCCATTTACTCTCCAACTCCCACAGATAATTGATGTGGGACTAGACATAAGAGGGTGTGGTAATTGGATCCTGGAGGGATCCATTTACCCACCTACACATAAGGGACGCATACTCGAACACTCCCCCTCAAGCTGGAGCATGCAATGCTCAGCTTAGACGCATAGACAGAAATATCAAACTCACAATACAAGGTACTACAGACAATATCAACTCAACGTATACTCCACTGTCAGTTGCTGTCGAGGATGTTGCTTCTTATGTCGTGCTGGTGAGGAGGAACAAAAAAGGCCTAGAGTGTGAGTTGAACTAGGGCTCCTCGTCGGAGAACATGTGCTCTGTAATACGTCTGTCAGATCACTGAAACTAGAATGAGTCTCCACCTGGAGAAATCTGGCCTGCATTTGCTCTCTCTCTCTCTCTCTCTGAAGTGACGAATTGGAAAAAGTCGTGGAAACATCCTCATCTGAGTCCACGGTCATTGGAGATTGGATCCTGAAAGTCTCCCCGTCGGAGAACTGGGTCTCTCCCATATTAGCTCAGAAAATGGGATCTTTATTCTGGAGTCCCTATGAAGTCACATGAAAACCCCAGCCCACAGTGGGTTAGAGAACGAGATCTCTATTCCTGGAGTTTCTATGGATCACATGAAATCCCCGAGCCGACCAGATTAAATATGGGGAACTCTCAAACAAAGAACGCATACATGTGTACATTGAACTGAAGACTCTGAACCAACCTGGACGTATTTAGTCTGAGCCAGAATCCCTGTAGAGTCCGACAACTAGCCTGGAATATAGAAAATCTGACCTAGAATGTGGAAAATCTGACTTGTAGAACTAATCTACAGAATACTCCCTCTTTATCCCATACTGGTAGGAAAACAATCTCATAATGGTAGGAAAACAATGACATCAACCAAGTTGAGAGAACACAAATCAAGATGGGGAAAAAAGAATAAATGGTATAAGACGATCTCAATCATTTTTTTCAACTTTTTTTCTAACAATATTTTTTCTCAAATCATTTTTTCTCAGCTATTCCGTTTTTTCTATCTATCTCTTTTCTCCACGTGCATTTTTTACGCACCTTCATTTAGAAACTCGTGCCCCATTCGCCCAAACCTTCCTTTTTTACTCATAGCGCAAACAGGGCCCTAAACATCATGGTACCCTCTTTTTTTAGGTTGCAGCATCTGGCCCCTCCCTTTAAAAAAATACTCTCATGGCCCATTGGGCATTTACAAAAAACTCAAAGAAAGAAAGTAAAAAATCCATGTTGCTATTTAGGGTTCCCTTTATGGGAACCCAATCCCAATAGGCCCCAATGGGATTTTCCAGAAGTCGTCGCCACTTGGGATCTGTTGGCACCTCCGCCCGGAGCTGAAGAGGAGCAACGATGGGTGATGAAACTCCATTTCATCATCTTAATGTTCTATTATTAACCCCCTTGCTTAAAGTTTTGTCAATAAAACCCAGTTAATGTTCTGTAATTATCAGAGTCCCTAATAAATTAAAAACCACGAAAAAATGACAAAATAAAAATTCGTGGTATTTTTAGACTTAAAAATACCCTCAAAAATATTTTGGCTCTTTGTTTGATCTCATCTCCAGTTTTGGTCAACATGAAACTTGTAGATCTCATCAAGATCTACAACTTTCATGTTTTGAGTTTTCTCAAATTCGACCAAATTAACCTTCAAAAATCAAAATCATGTTTGCAATAATCTGATTGGGCCACGTGGCCCATTCTGGGAGAGCCACGTGGCCCCGTCTCCCTTGTCTCAACCGCCGCCATCCTCAGCCGTTGGATCTCTCATTGGATCCAACGGCCCAGCTTTGTCCACATCCGCCTCTTCTTCTTAGCCATCAGATCATCTCCATCTCAGATCCTCACCGCCCGTTAGCGCCTAAGCCAGGAGCATGACATGTGTCGCATTGCGCGCCCTCTGATCGCACTCCTGATCGTCCATCTCAGCCGCTCATTCCTCTGACGCTCCTCATCCGCTTGATCTACCCTCCTTCCCATCGTGGCCGTCCTTTAGCGCCTCGCTCTCGATACGCCACGTGGCTCAACCGCTGCCTCTCGATCATATCGACCGAGATGTAATCAGACACGTTCTTCCGCGCGTAGCTCTCCACCGTTGGATCTCCTGATCCAACGGTCAAAGGTCATCGTCAACCTCCGACCCCCCTCTCTCTCCCACGATCCAGCTCGCGCACACCTCTCCCCCTTTCCATTTTCTCGCCCTCACCAGCCACCATCTCCACTAACCAAACACCTCACGGTCTTCCCCCATCTTCCTTCTTCCCCGCGCATCACTCCACGACCACCGTTGTCATCCCAGTCGCCCCACATCTGCCTCGAAACCCACGCCCGCCATCACCTGGAACCGCCAACTTCTTCTTCAAATACCGCACCTCCTCCTTCAATCCGCCTTGTCCATCTTTACGAGGAAGGAGGCCCAGCCCTCTTCCTCCTCCCTGTAACAGGGAGAGTAGCGAGGATAGAGCGAAGACGACCTTCATGCCCGGTGAGACCCTCCGCCACACACGGCGGAGCCACGGCACCTCCAGGCCCGCTCGAGCTGCATCGACCGGCTGTCGATGTCCAACGAAGACCCGGGCATCCACAGCGAGGCCCAGCCCATGCTCCCGCTCCACCAACCGCCGGTAAGTTCCCTCCGATCTTCCTTGGTATTTTCCCTTAATTTCCTGTAATTACCTAGGCCTCTTCAGCAACTTTCGACTCCCATTAATCGCCTTCCGATCTCCAACTCACACTTCCCTGTCACGCGTTGCTTTCTGATCACCCTCTCCTTCTTCCATACCTCCCAATGCCTCCGACCCATCTCCTCTGCCACCCATGGCGGAGGAGCTCCGAGCTCCCAATTTCTTCATCCGCAGAGCTCCCACTACACTTCACTACACACACACCACAAGTAGCACGCTTCGGTTTTTGGCCTAACACTGCAGGTCAACTAATCCTTCAATGGCCGGAGGATCATCGGATCCAACTTCGTCGCCGTCGCTCTCGTCATCAGCACTCCGATAGGCCGAGCTGAGATACCTGACACCTTGCCCGAGCTTCCAACTTCATCGAGAACCTCTCAGGAGCATCGGTCGAGCTCCATAGCCTTCGACAACGAGCGGCGGAGGAGGAGAGGCATCGTCGGAGTCTAGATTTCGCCGCCAGTCGAGGATGAAGACGAAGGAGCAGTAGCCGTCGGATGTGCATTATCTGACGGCTCGAATTCGGCCACGTCGCTCAGGAACCTCCTCTCCAGCAACCGTTGGATCATCTCGATCCAACGGCCTTCGTGCATACACATATCTCTTGGCCGATTATACAGGAGCCATCGGATCCTCAAAGATCTGATGGTTTAGAAGCAGCCACGCATACGACTTTGAGAGCCCTTCGATCCTTGTGATCAGAGGGTTCATCTTCGGCCACGTGTCATCACCAGAGCATCCCCGAGCCTAGCGTCCAAACCTCAGGGTTGGATGCTTTCGAATCTCAACGAGCCTGCATCGAGCCTGGCCGAAGCACCACAAAGCTCTGCTGAGCCTCATCTGCTTCCGAGCCTAGATAGCACGTGCGTTGCACGTGCTACTCTGGGCAATTTGCAGAGACGCCCACGAAGTTCTTCAATATCGCATCCAGGTCCTGACGCACGTGCAGCACCTGCGCGCCTGGGGATATTTGCACTCATACCCTTGCGGGTTTAAATAATTGCAAATATACCCCCGCGCGTATGGTTTATTTACAGGGAAGGACTCGTCTTTATTTTTATTGCATTTTAGTCCCTCCCAGGGACCTGGTTGTAGTTATCTTTTCATGTTTTATTTCAGTTATGCCCTTAGCTTCTTTATTGCATATCTTGAGCTACATATCTCCGATCGAGTTGATTTCAGTTTCATTTTAAAGCTGGCTTGATGAACTTTCTAATGGCATATTAAATTTTCATTTTGGACACAGTAATCTTGATGTATTATTTTATAGCCATGTGTCTCTTATTTCTTAACGTATACCTTGTTCAAATCAAGTTTATCATTTCGATAAAGTCTGAAATTGATTCCTTGTGTACTTGGCTCATTACTTTTATTGAGGGCATATTTGCATTGCATTTCCTTGTATTCACTTGCATTATAAAAATAAAAAAATGCATGTTTAATTTTAATGCATTGTTGTGTTGTGTCTTTCATAATTTGACCTATATGTCCTTAACTCAACACCTAGCTAAATAGACGAGAAATCTGATTAATATGAGAAAGGCTCGTGTCCCTGAGTTCGACCTTGGTATCCTGCCAAGTAAAAAAATATATATAAATTTCGACCATCTCATTCTTATTTGAAATATATCAATAAGATGGTCTCTTTGATGAGCCCGAATTGGCCCGACTGCTACGACAACTCCAAGTGCTAATTTTGCAATATAAAAGGGCCGATTTTGCGGGTTATCAAATGGCGCCGTTGCCGGGGACACGGCTCATTTCTTTTATTTTTTGGATTTCTGTTCACTTAATTCAGTGTTCATTTTATAGGTCATTTTGTTTACTTATTTTGCATTATAAAAATTTTCTTTTTTATTTGATCTCTAATACTTATTTCTGTGGCAGGGCCCTTGATCAATCAAGGAGGCGAGGAGCTGGTGTCTCTCGCTGAGAGGAACATGCTTGGAGCCTATAAGAAAGAAAAGAAAAAAAAATGTACTCGCATTTTATTTTTGCATGTCATGTAATAATTCGTCGTTTACAGCGGTCTTCGATTGAAGGCTCGCGGTTGTAATTGAACGATCGTGGTTGTGTGGGGATCGTCCCCATTTGAGTGTCGACTTAGGACCAGGCACGCGGCTCTTTGAGCGGTTTTTCATTTTTATCTTTTACGTGCTTGTTCGTAGGTAGGACACACTTTACATTTAGACGCACATAATCTCGCCTCACTTAGCCAAATTTAATGGATATCATTCCCGCTAATAGATGCATGATTAGGTGCGGCTTTTATCGACTTGCATAAATTGATTTTGGTTTTCAAAACAGCCCAAGTTTTCACGTGTTTTCGTCAAATCACTGCATGTTTTCTCGCTTAGCCTAGATCGCGATTTTTATCGAATACGCAGCTTTTTCTCGGCTTTCTTTTTCCTAACTTGATCACCTAGGTTAATGGAAAAAGGGAATGAACGGTAGACGATGATTTCTTGATTTATGTGCTAATCTTATTTCAGTGATAACTTTAATAAAAATTGGGACTGTTAATTGCAAGTCAACCAAAAATGGAGTAAAATTCGGTTTTGGGAGAGCAACACCCTCGTGTACGCATGGATTTTTACTTCACATTTTTCTCTGCGTAAAAATCTAATGTTTTATCACCAATAAAACCGACAAGATAATAAACCAACTTTGGTTGGTTTCATGTGTGAGTTGGTGAACCTGAGGGTCTTGCTTGCTTTGATTGAGCCTTGCTTCGATACACACCCCAAAACCTTAGTCTCTCCATTTCATCTCCGAAGATTCATCCGCTCATCTGTACATCCATCCTTCTTCTTCGTTCCCCTTGGGTTCCTCCCCAACATCAATTTCCATCTTTTACTTAGGCTAATCTCAGCCTAAGTATAGGGGGGACCCGAGTCCCTGTGATTTGCTCTACTCATCTTTCCTTGCCTTTATACTTAGGTTATTTCTAACCTAAGTATAGGGGGAGCCCTCTTAGCTCCCGTATATTTCTCTACACTTAAATGGACCTATGGACTCGTATCATCTAGTACTATGAGGACATAGCAAAGTTTAAGGATAGGGGGGTATACCGTATATACAATTTACTTACTTTAGTTATAATCTGAAAAATTTGAAAAATTTAAAACTTTTTGGTTCAAGTAAAATTCTTTGGAATAAGAGAACTCAAAATGATTTCACAGCTTTTCTCTATTATGTTACACTATTTTTGATAAAAATATTTTTGAAAATGATTTTAGAAATGAGATTTTCTTGTTTTGAAAAATCTTTTGAAAAATGTTTTGAAAATTTTATTTATGTGACATAGTTTTGAAAATCTTTTCTCTCTTTTCAAGGAAAGTGAGTCTAACTTGTGTTTTAACTTTAAACTAAAATCCATAAAAATGAGCAAAATTCATAAAAAAAAATGTGTTTTTGAATGAAGGAGTTGGATTAATCCTCTACATTTACAATTCCACCCAGGATCTGAAATGATCAAGGAAACTTAGCTTTTTGAGGTCTTTGAGATTTGCGGTTAACCATCCTTAGCCATCAGGGTCATAGACTTAATCATCCATATTTCCCTAGGTTTCTAGATTTGCATGCTATATTCCATGCTTAGTCTCAGACATAAAGAATATGATCAGCACATCACATGCACGACTGCGGTTTTGATGAGATGAGTTGACTTTTTACTCGAGGGATTGGGATGAAGGATTCGAGTCTGGATTTGATCTAATGATGCTCGAGGATGGGATAAAATCTTTGAAGGCTTCAGGAAACCTGAGTGTCAGTAGTTTAGCCAGTATGAGAACTTGGTTCTTATACTAATCTCTTGATGTTTACCTAAGTGCCAGGGTGTGATATAAATAAAAAATTATTGATCAGTGTGCGCCAACTCTTGGTAAAAGCAGTGGAGCAAGCCAAAAATTATACAAGTCAATGAAATTTCAAAGAAAAGCTCTCATTCCACAAAGTCAAAATATCAAAGAGCTTCCACCAAAGGCGAGCGCTCCCAAACATTTCAAAGTATCCACTTGGACCACCGCTATTAGGACCGGGAGTCGGGCTTGCACCAAAAAAGGGCTCTGCATCGTAAATGCTATAAGTCTGGGTGTCGAAGGTACGATAGGTACTCAAAAGAGACACACCCCGATGTACTCCTAGGAAAACAAGTGTAGACGGCTCCAACTTCTCTTGACAGACGCACTGATCAACACCAAAAATGCGTTGCGTAAATGGCACTAGAGGGAATCCTTGTTCCAATGAGAGGGAGAGAAGAAATGACACAATCTCATGCCCTCCATTACTGGCCTTCCATCGACACTTTCTATGTCTGACAACTAAAGAGACAGTGGATCGAATGCAAGATTGGATTTATTCCCTAGTGTTGAGGATTGGGTCCTTAGGAGAATTTCTTGGACCAAGACTTTGGGTGACGATTTGACTCTACTCTCAGAATTGCAGTCAACACTAAACTTCATATCCTTTAGTTTATATGTACATCAGAGAGAGTCTAGAGAAATAGAGGAATTGGGTACCTCTTGGTTAAGGCTGGGTTGAACTCGAGAATTTTGGACCTCTAAAATTGAGTCGACTTGAACAGAATGGATCATGTACTCACATGCACAAGGGGGTTAATCCAACTTATTCATTCTTTTTGATGCTCGAGGACGAGCATAGCTTAAGTATAGGGGGGTGATGAAACTCCATTTCATCATCTTAATGTTCTATTATTAACCCCCTTGCTTTAAGTTTTGTCAATAAAACCCAGTTAATGTTCTTTAATTATCAGAGTCCCTAATAAATTAAAAACCACAAAAAATGGCAAAATAAAAATTCGTGGTTTTTTTAGACTTAAAAATACCCTCAAAAATATTTTGGTTCTT
This sequence comes from Ottelia alismoides, assembly GCA_037367405.1. Classification (NCBI taxonomy): domain Eukaryota; kingdom Viridiplantae; phylum Streptophyta; class Magnoliopsida; order Alismatales; family Hydrocharitaceae; genus Ottelia; species Ottelia alismoides. The sequence continues at coordinate 590,822 of JAZKJV010007390.1, forward strand.
TGTTTGATCTCATCTCCAGCTTTGGTCAACATGAAACTTGTAGATCTCATCAAGATCTACAACTTTCATGTTTTGAGTTTTCTCAAATTCGACCAAATTAACCTTCAAAAATCAAAATCATGTTTGCAATAATCTGATTGGGCCACGTGGCCCGTTCTGGGAGAGCCACGTGGCCCCGTCTCCCTTGTCTCATCCGCCGCCATCCTCAGCCGTTGGATCTCTCATTGGATCCAACGGCCCAGCTTTGTCCACATACGCCTCTTCTTCTTAGCCATCAGATCATCTCCATCTCAGATCCTCACCGCCCGTTAGCGCCTAAGCCAGGAGCATGACACGTGTCGCATTGCGCGCCCTCTGATCGCACTCCTGATCGTCCATCTCAGCCGCTCATTCCTCTGACACTCCTCATCCCTTTCTACCCACCTTCCCATCGTGGCCGTCCTTTAGCGCCTCGTTCTCGATACGCCACGTGGCTCAACCGCTGCCTCTCGATCATATCGGTCGAGATGTAATCAGACCCGTTCTTCCGCGCATAGCTCTCCACCGTTGGATCTCCTGATCCAACGGTCAGAGGTCATCGTCAACCTCCAACCCCCCTCTCTCTCCCACGATCCAGCTCGCGCACACCTCTCCCCCTTTCCATTTTCTCGCCCTCACCAGCCACCATCTCCACTAACCAAACACCTCACGGTCTTCCCCCATCTTCCTTCTTCCCCGCACATCACTCCACGACCACCGTTGTCATCCCAGTCGCCCCACATCTGCCTCGAAATCCAAGCCCGCCATCACCTGGAACCGCCAACTTCTTCTTCAAATATCGCACCTCCTCCTTCAATCCACCTTGTCCATCTTTACGAGGAAGGAGGCCCAGCCCTCTTCCTCCTCCCTGTGACAGGGGGAGGAGCGAGGATAGAGCGAAGACGACCTTCATGCCCGGTGAGACCCTCTGCCACACACGGCGGAGTCGCGGTGCCTCCAGGCCCGCTCGAGCTGCATCGACCGGCTGTCGATGTCCAGCGAAGACCCGGGCGTCCACAGCGAGGCTCAGCCCAAGCTCCCGCTCCACCAACCGCCGGTAAGTTCCCTCCGATCTTCCTTTGTATTTTCCCTTAATTTCCTGTAATTACCTAGGCCTCTTCAGCCAATTTCGACTCCCATTAATCGCCTTCCGATCTCCAACTCACACTCCCCCGTCACGCGTTGCTTTCCGATCACCCTCTCCTTCTTCCATACCTCCCAACGCCTCCGACCCATCTCCTCCGCCACCCATGGCGGAGGAGCTCCGAGCTCCCAATTTCTTCATCCGCAGATCATCGGCAGAGCTCCCACTACAATTCACTACGCACACACCACAAGTAGCACGCTTCGGTTTTTGGCCTAACACTGCAGGACAACTAATCCTTCAATGGCCGGAGGATCATCGGATCCAACTTCGTCGCCGTCGCTCTCGTCATCAGCACTCCCATAGGCCGAGCTGAGATACCTGACACCTTGCCCGAGCATCCAACTTCATCGACAACCTCTCAGGAGCATCGGTCGAGCTCCATAGCCTTCGACAACGAGCGGCGGAGATGGAGAGGCATCGCCGGAGTCTAGATTTCGCCGCCAGTCGAGGATGAAGACGAAGGAGCAATAGCCGTCGGATGTGCATCATCTGATGGCTCGAATTCGGCCACGTCGCTCAGGAACCTCCTCTCCAGCAACCGTTAGATCATCCCGATCCAATGGCCTTCATGCATACACATATCTCTTGGCCGATTATACAGGAGCCATCGGATCCTCAAAGATCTGATGGTTTAGAAGCAGCCACGCATACGACTTTGAGAGCCCTTCGATCCTTGTGATCAGAGGGTTCATCTTCGGTCACGTGTCATCACCAGAGCATCCCCGAGCCTAGCGTCCAAACCTCAGGGTTGGATGCTTTCGAATCTCAACGAGCCTGCATCGAGCCTGGCCGAAGCACCACAAAGCTCTGCCGAGCCTCATTTGCCTCCGAGCCTGGATAGCACGTGCATTGCACGTGCTACTCTGGGCAATTTGCAGAGACGCCCACGAAGTTCTTCAATATCGCATCCAGGTCCTGACGCACGTGCAATACCTGCGCGCCTGGGGATATTTGCACTCATACCCTTGTGGGTTTAAATAATTGCAAATATACGCCCGCGCGTATGGTTTATTTACAGGGAAGGACTCGTCTTTATTTTTATTGCATTTTAGTCCCTCCCAGGGACCTGGTTGTAGTTATCTTTTCATGTTTTATTTCAGTTATGCCCTTACCTTCTTTATTGCATATCTTGAGCTACATATCTCCGATCGAGTTGATTTCAGTTTCATTTTAAAGCTGGCTTGATGAACTTTCTAATGGCATATTAAATTTTCATTTTGGACACAGTAATCTTGATGTATTATTTTATAGCCATGTGTCTCTTATTTCTTAACTTATACCTTGTTCAAATCAAGTTTATCATTTCGATAAAGTCTGAAATTGATTCCTTGTGTACTTAGCTCATTACTTTTATTGAGGGCATATTTGCATTGCATTTCCTTGTATTCACTTGCATTATAAAAATAAAAAAATGCATGTTTAATTTTAATGCATTGTTGTGTTGTGTCTTTCATAATTTGACCTATATGTCCTTAACTCAACACTTAGCTAAATAGACGAGAAATCTGATTAATATGAGAAAGGTTCGTGTCCCTGAGTTCGACCTTGGTATCTTGCCAAGTAAAAAAAATATATAAATTTCGACCATCTCATTCTTATTTGAAATATATCAATAAGATGGTCTCTTTGATGAGCTCGAATTGGCCCGACTGCTACGACAACTCCAAGTGCTAATTTTGCAATATAAAAGGGCCGATTTTGCGGGTTATCAAATGGCGCCATTGCCGGGGACACGGCTCATTTCTTTTATTTTTTGGATTTCTGTTCACTTAATTCAGTGTTCATTTTATAGGTCATTTTGTTTACTTATTTTGCATTATAAAAATTTTCTTTTTTATTTGATCTCTAATACTTATTTCTGTGGCAGGGCCCTTGATCAATCAAGGAGGCGAGGAGCTGGTGTCTCTCGCTGAGAGGAACCGCAGGAGCATGCTTGGAGCCTATAAGAAAGAAAAGAAAAAAAATGTCTCGCATTTTATTTTTGCATGTCATGTAATAATTCGTCGTTTACAGCGGTCTTCGATTGAAGGCTCGCGGTTGTAATTGAACGATCGTGGTTGTGTGGGGATCGTCCCCACTTGAGTGTCGACTTAGGACCAGGCACGCGGCTCTTTGAGCGGTTTTTCATTTTTATCTTTTACGTGCTTGTTCGTAGGTAGGACACACTTTACATTTAGACGCACATAATCTCGCCTCACTTAGCCAAATTTAATGGATATCATTCCCGCTAATAGAGGCACGATTAGGTGCGGCTTTTATCGACTTGCATACATTGATTTTGGTTTTCAAAACAGCCCAAGTTTTCACGTGTTTTCGTCAAATCACTGCATGTTTTCTCGCTTAGCCTAGATCGCGATTTTTATCGAATACGCGGCTTTTTCTCGGCTTTCTTTTTCCTATCTTGATCACCTAGGTTAATGGAAAAAGGGAATGAACGGTAGACGATGATTTCTTGATTTATGTGCTAATCTTATTTCAGTGATAACTTTAATAAAAATTGGGACTGTTAATTGCAAGTCAACCAAAAATGGAGTAAAATTCGGTTTTGGGAGAGCAACACCCTCGTGTACGCATGGATTTTTACTTCACATTTTTCTCTGCGTAAAAATCTAATGTTTTATCACCAATAAAACCGACAAGATAATAAACCAACTTTGGTTGGTTTCATGTGTGAGTTGGTGAACCTGAGGGTCTTGCTTGCTTTGATTGAGCCTTGCTTCGATACACACCCCAAAACCTTAATCTCTCCATTTCATCTCCGAAGATTCATCCGCTCATCTGTACATCCATCCTTCTTCTTCGTTCCCCTTGGGTTCCTCCCCAACATCAATTTCCATCTTTTACTTAGGCTAATCTCAGCCTAAGTATAGGGGGGACCCGAGTCCCTGTGATTTGCTCTACTCATCTTTCCTTGCCTTTATACTTAGGTTATTTCTAACCTAAGTATAGGGGGAGCCCTCTTAGCTCCCGTATATTTCTCTACACTTAAATGAACCTATGGACTCGTATCATCTAGTACTATGAGGACATAGCAAAGTTTAAGGATAGGGGGTATACCGTATATACAATTTACTTACTTTAGCTATAATCTGAAAAATTTGAAAAATTTAAAACTTTTTGGCTAAAGTAAAATTCTTTGGAATAAGAGAACTCAAAATGATTTCACAGCTTTTCTCTATTATGTTACACTATTTTTGATAAAAATATTTTTGAAAATGATTTTAAAAATGAGATTTTCTTGTTTTGAAAAATCTTTTGAAAAATGTTTTGAAAATTTTATTTGTGTGACATAGTTTTGAAAATCTTTTCTCTCTTTTCAAGGAAAGTGAGTCTAACTTGTGTTTTAACTTTAAACTAAAATCCATAAAAATGAGCAAAATGCATAAAAAATGTGTTTTTGAATGAAGGAGTTGGATTAATCCTCTACATTTACACTTCCACCCAGGATCTGAAATGATCAAGGAAACTTAGCTTTTTGAGGTCTTTGAGATTTGCGGTTAACCATCCTTAGCCATCAGGGTCATAGACTTAATCATCCATATTTCCCTAGGTTTCCAGCTTTGCATGCTATATTCCATGCTTAGTCTCAGACATAAAGAATATGATCAGCACATCACATGCACGACTGCGGTTTTGATGAGATGAGTTGACTTTTTACTCGAGGGATTGGGATGAGGGATTCGAGTCTGGATTTGATCTAATGATGCTCGAGGATGGGATAAAATCTTAGAAGGCTTCAGGAAACCTGAGTGTCAGTAATTTAGCCAGTATGAGAACTTGGTTCTTATACTAATCTCTTGATCTTTACCTAAGTGCCAGGGTGTGATATAAATAAAAAATTGTTGATCAGTGTGCGCCAACTCTTGGTAAAAGCAGTAGAGCTAGCCAAAAATTATACAAGTCAATGAAATTTCGAAGAAAAACTCTCATTCCACAAAGTCAAAATATCAAAGAGCTTCCACCAAAGGCGAGCGCTCCCAAACATTTCAAAGTATCCACTTGGACCACCGCTATTAGGACCAAGAGTCGGGCTTGCACCAAAAAAGGGCTCTGCATCGTAAATGCTACAAGTCTGGGTGTCGAAGGTACGATAGGTACTCAAAAGAGACACACCCCGGTGTACTCCCAGGAAAACAAGTGCAGACGGCTCCAACTTCTCTTGACAGATGCACTGATCAAAACCAAAAAAATGCGTTGCGTAAATGGCACTACAGGGAATCCTTGTTCCAATGAGAGGGAGAGAAGAAATGATGCAATCCCATGCCCTCCATTACTGGCCTTCCATCGACACTTTCTAAGTCTGACAACTAAAGAGACAGTGGATCGAATGCAAGATTGGATTTATTCCCTAGTGTTGAGGATTGCGTCCTTAGGAGAATTTCTTGGACCAAGACTTTGGGTGACGATTTGATTCTACTCTCAGAATTGCAGTCAACACTAAACTTCATATCCTTTAGTTTATATGTACATCAGAGAGAGTCTAGAGAAATAGAGGAATTGGGTACCTCTTGGTTAAGGCTGGGTTGAACTCGAGAATTTTGGACCTCTAAATTGAGTCGACTTGAACAGATTGGATCATGTACTCACATGCACAAGGGGGTTAATCCAGCTTATTCATTCTTTTTGATGCTCGAGGACGAGCGTAGTTTAAGTATAGGGGGGTGATGAAACTCCATTTCATCATCTTAATGTTCTATTATTAACCCCCTTGCTTTAAGTTTTGTCAATGAAACCCAGTTAATGTTCTGTAATTATCAGAGTCCCTAAGAAATTAAAAACCACAAAAAAATGGCAAAATAAAAATTCATGGTATTTTTAGACTTAAAAATACCCTCAAAAATATTTTGGGTCTTTGTTTGATCTCATCTCCAGCTTTGGTCAACATGAAACTTGTAGATCTCATCAAGATCTACAACTTTCATGTTTTGAGTTTTCTCAAATTCGACCAAATTAACCATCAAAAATAAAAATCATGTTTGCAATAATCTGATTGGGCCACGTGGCCCGTTCTGGGAGGGCCACGTGGCCCCGTCTCCCTTGTCTCATCCGCCGCCATCTTCAGCCGTTGGATCTCTCATTGGATCCAACGGCCCAGCTTTGTCCACATCCACCTCTTCTTCTTAGCCATCAGATCATCTCCATCTCAGATCCTCACCGCCCGTTAGCGCCTAAGCCAGGAGCATGACACGTGTCGCATTGCGCGCCCTCTGATCGCACTCCTGATCGTCCATCTCAGCCGCTCATTCCTCTAACGCTCCTCATCCGCTTGATCTACCCTCCTTCCCATCGTGGCCGTCCTTTAACGCCTCGCTCTCGATACGCCACGTGGCTCAACCGCTGCCTCTCGATCATATCGGCCGAGATGTAATCAGACCCGTTCTTCCGCGCATAGCTCTCCACCGTTGGATCTCCTGATCCAATGGTCAGAGGTCATCGTCAACCTCCGACCCCCCTCTCACTCCCACAATCCAGCTCGCGCACACCTCTCCCCCTTTCCATTTTCTCGCCCTCACCAACCACCATCTCCACTAACCAAACACCTCATGGTCTTCCCCCATCTTCCTTCTTCCCCGCGCATCACTCCATGACCACCGTCGTCATCCCAATCGCCCCACATCTGCCTCGAAACCCACGCCTGCCATCACCTGGAACCGTCGACTTCTACTTCAAATATCGCACCTCCTCCTTCAATCCGCCTTGTCCATCTTTACGAGGAAGGAGGCCCAGCCCTCCTCCTCCTCCCTGTGACAGGGGGAGGAGCGAGGATAGAGCAAAGACGACCTTCATGCCCGGTGAGACCCTCCGCCACACACGGCGGAGTCGCGGCGCCTCCAGGCCCGCTCGAGCTGCATCGATCGGCTGCCGATGTCCAACGAAGACCCGGGCGTCCACAGCGAGGCCCAGCCCAAGCTCCCACTCCACCAACCGCCGGTAAGTTCCCTCCGATCTTCCTTTGTATTTTCCCTTAATTTCCTGTAATTACCTAGGCCTCTTCAGCCACTTTCGACTCCCATTAATCGCCTTCCGATCTCCAACTCACACTCCCCCGTCACGCGTTGCTTTCCGATCACCCTCTCCTTCTTCCATACCTCCCAACGCCTCGGACCCATCTCCTCCGCCACCCATGGCGGAGGAGCTCCGAGCTCCCAATTTCTTCATCCGCAGAGCTCCCACTCCACCTCACTACGTACGCACCACAAGTAGAATGCTTTGGTTTTTGGCCTAACACTGCAGGTCAACTAATCCTTCAATGGCCGGAGGATCATCGGACCCAACTTCGTCGCCGTCGCTCTCGTCATCAGCACTCTGATAGGCCGAGCTGAGATACCTGACACCTTGCCCGAGCTTCCAACTTCATCGACAACCTCTCAGGAGCATCGGACGAGCTCCATAGCCTTCGACAACGAGCGGCGGAGGAGGAGAGGCATCGTCGGAGTCCAGATTTCGCCGCCAGTCGAGGATGAAGATGAAGGAGCAGTAGCCGTCGGATGTGCATCATCTGACGGCTCGAATTCAGCCACGTCACTCAGGAACCTCCTCTCCAGCAACCGTTGGATCATCCCGATCCAACGGCCTTCGTGCATACACATATCTCTTGGCCGTTTATACAGGAGCCATCGGATCCTCAAAGATCTGATGGTTTAGAAGCAGCCACACATACGACTTTGAGAGCCCTTCGATCCTTGTGATCAGAGGGTTCATCTTCGGCCACGTGTCATCACCAGAGCATCCCCGAGCCTAGCATCCGAACCTCAGGGTTGGATGCTTCAGAATCTCAACGAGCCTGCGCCGAGCCTGGCCGAAGCACCACAAAGCTCTGCCGAGCCTCATCTGCCTCCGAGCCTGGATAGCACGTGCGTTGCACGTGCTACTGGGCAATTTGCAGAGACGCCCACGAAGTTCTTCAATATTGCATCCAGGTCCTGACGCACGTGTAGCACCTGCCGCCTGGGGATATTTGCCTCATACCCTTGTGGGTTTAAATAATTGCAAATATACCCCCGCGCGTATGGTTTATTTACAGGGAAGGACTCGTCTTTATTTATATTGCATTTTAGTCCCTCCCAAGGACCTGGTTGTAGTTATCTTTTCATGTTTTATTTCTGTTATGCCCTTAGCTTCTTTATTTTATATCTTGAGCTACATATCTCCGATCGAGTTGATTTCAGTTTCATTTTAAAGCTGGCTTGATGAACTTTCTAATGGCATACTAAATTTTCATTTTGGACACAGTAATCTTGATGTATTATTTTATAGCCATGTGTCTCTTATTTCTTAACTTATACCTTGTTCAAATCAAGTTTATCATTTCGATAAAGTCTGAAATTGATTCCTTGTGTACTTAGCTCATTACTTTTATTGAGGGCATATTTGCATTGCATTTCCTTGTATTCACTTGCATTATAAAAATAAAAAAATGCATGTTTAATTTTAATGCATTGTTGTGTCGTGTCTTTCATAATTTGACTTATATGTCCTTAACTCAACACTTAGCTAAATAGACGAGAAATCTGATTAATATGAGAAAGGCTCGTGTCCCTGAGTTCGACCTTGGTATCTTGCCAAGTAAAAAAAATATATAAATTTCGACCATCTCATTCTTATTTGAAATATATCAATAAGATGGTCTCTTTGATGAGCCCGAATTGGCCCGACTGCTACAACAACTCCAAGTGCTAATTTTGCAATATAAAAGGGCCGATTTTGCGGGTTATCAATGGGGGACCTTGATTGTGGCACCAATCAAACTGCTCCAAAAGAGTTGCCGTCGTCGTTGGGTATTTTGGGTTCCCAACTGGATCCCTCTTTCGATTGCACACATTTACAATGTGGAGTCGATGGCGCCGCCGACGAGAAGGGATGGTTGTCGCCACTGCATGTATCAGAGTAGATTTAATTCTTTTATATTCATTATTTGTTCAAGATTCGTGATTTTTTTAAGATTTCCAGTGTTTCACAAAACCCTACTTATAGCATGCAAGCATCTGGTTTAATTTATGTAGATTGTTTTCTACATTGGTTTTTTGAAAATCTAATTTGTGGATAGATTGGTTCTAGTTTAGAATATCGTCTTTAAGTATCTAGGGTTCCCAATGAACCCTAGTTTTACACCTCCAGATCACTGCCACCCTCCAGCAGTGAGGCCAAGTCCGAAGAAGAGGAGGCCCGATGAAAGATTCCCAATATGTCGGCCCTACAGCTTCTTTTGAGGTATTGGATATTGGATTCATGTGTGGATCAAAACCCTAAGTGATCCAACAAAAATTGAAATCGAATCCGACCCGATTTGGGTCCATATGATCCAACAAAATTATTAATTGATATTAAATAACCTGAATCGATCCATAGATCGCTAATCGAATTCGTTTGAGTACAATCATCCAAAAATCGATTGCACCCTAATTCGTGTCATCGAAAAAGCCGTGACACAGTCCAAACCGCAAAATAAAATGAGACCATAACAAAATTCATTTCGACAAAATAAAACAAACATATTCAACCGTTTGTCAATCGTTGGTTGTTTAACCCATTTAAATCGCAAATTTTAATCATAAATTGGGAAGGTAGTCTCCGATTTCTGAACTCATATCATATCAGAAAAATATGATTATTATATTCATTTGATTGTCACTCTGAGACGATCGAATAGAGCCATTATTCGCCTGAATCGGAAATTCAGGGTGATAATGGCCATGACTTTGATATTTCAAATAAGTAAAATACTAATAATATAAATATAAAGTTTCAGCACAACACACGTCCACCTCTTTTCTCTAACACTTGACACCTCACCCCCTCTCTTCCTCTCCATTTGTCAACATAACAACTCTCCCTTTCCTTATAAGTATCACCCCCTTCCCTCTTCTTTTCCCTCATAATTTCCCCCAAATTCTTACATTTTCTCCACCGAAGGAACCCCATTCCCCATAACTGTTGTTGATGTGCTCCCAGCTGGAGATGTTGTTGCCATCGGCAACAACCATTGTTGTTGTAGCTTGTTGTCCCAAGCAGCTGCAGCCAACAATAGCAGCAGTTGTTGCTACCATTTTCCTTCATTTTGGAGGATCAATGGTACAATGTTACCCCTCTTCATGCCATTTGTGTGGCTTTTACACAAATTGATTCCAAATTCAAGTTTCAATTTTTTGTTCTATATTTCATATTTTTAAAGATGAAAAAAATAGGGGTTTTGCATGCATTTGTATCTAAATTCAGATCAATTATTTGACTCCGGATTTCATGTTTTTAAAGATGAAAAATTAGGAATTTTGCATGCATTTGTCTCTAAATTCATATCAATTATTTGGCTCCAGATTTTATGTTCATAAAGATGAAAAATTGAGGGTTTTTGCATGAATTGGATCCTAAATTCAGACTAATTATTCCTAATTTCATATTTTAAAAATGAAAAGTTAAAAGTTTTTACATGAATTTGATCATAAAATCAGACTAATTATTTGCTCCAGATCTCATGTTCTTAAAGATAAAAAATTGGGGGTTTTGCTTGAATTGGATCATAAATTCAGATCAATTATTAGCTCCTGATTTCATATTTTAAAGATGAAAAATTAAGGGTTTTGCATGAATTTGATCTTAAAATAAGACTAATTATTAGCTCCATATTTTATGTTTATAAGGATAAAAATTTGGGGGTTTTGTATGAAAGGGATCCTAAATTCCGATCAATTATACATCTCAATTTCATATTTTTAAAGATGAAAAATTAAGAGCTTTGCATGAATTTGATCCTAAAATCAGACTTATTATTAGCTCCACATTTCATGTTTATAAGGATGAAAAATTAAGGGTTTGGCATGAATATGTTCCTAAATCAGACCACTTATTTAGCTCCTGATCTCATGATTTTAAACGTGAAAAAATTGAGAGTTTTCCAAGAAATTGGTCCTAAATTCAGACCACTTAATTGGCTCATGATCTTATAGTGGTAAAAATGAAAATTTTGGGAGTTTTGCATGAAATTGCTTCTAAATATGAAACCAACTATTAAGCTACTGACTTAATAGTACTAAAGTTGGAATTTGGGATATTTTTTTGGTGAAATTCTAAGCATTTTGTTACTATGATAACACTAATATTCTAAGAATTTCATGGGAAATTATATGTATAATTTGTTGCTCAGGCCTTGTTGATTTATAATAAAGAAGATATTCTAAAATCAATTATAGGATATTGATACCCTTCTCTTTGAAAAATAAATGATCAATTCATATGGGATTTTATCTAAGAAAAATATTAATAAAATAATGAGGTTTCAGTACTTTAAAGATTTGTATATTCTTAAAGAAATAACCCAAAAATGCTTGAATCAACTATGATTTGATAATTCCATGTCATTATTATGACAATTTTCATCAAATGATCCTTTAGTACAATCTACCAACTATATTTTCCTATCCACAGTTGATAACTTATTAACAAAACATTTAGATACGTAAAGTCAACCAAATAAGATATGGTGAAATGGATGTGTAATTAAGTAAATCTATATTGTTGTTGAGGATCAGTGGTGGCAATTAATTGTGTCGGTCAAGGTGGCCCTTACATCTGATTGTGCGAGGGTGCGGAGACCCTCAACTAGGATGGAGTTAGGATTCCCAAATTGGGAAGCATCCGCCTAGTGTACGGGTCTAGGATCCGAGTCTCTTACATGGTTTTATCGCAAGCTCGCAGTTTTTATGCTTCTCGGGGATCTACGTGTTTTGTTTTTGACCAGTTCCGATGACCATGTTTTCTATTAGGAATCCTAGGCTGGAGGACCCTTGGTTTTTCTTTAAGCTCGTTTAGCCCGTACCTACACCGGTCAGGCAGAACTAGAGTGACTCAGATCGAAGAGTCTCTCTCACATGTCTCAGGGGCATAGTTGGAGTTTTTCTAGCTTTCTCCTGGACCACACTTCCATTGGGAAAACGAGACGGAAGAGACTCTAAGGAGGCTTCTCCAACGGTTGAGTTTGGTTACTGTTACACCAGTAGGTTCCGACGAGGATAAAGATCAGATCATGAAAATCCTCATCAAGCACCTACATTCATCAAGATCTATCATCACATCTTAAATTAACAATAATGAAAAAGGATGCAAATTAGATCTAGATCACCTTGATCATCATGATCGCATAATCAATCAAGGAAATAATAAATTGTTGATATTGAAAAATGGTGAATGAAAAAGGGAATTTTACAACAGCTAGAAAATCAAATTTCCATGCAAGTATCTGAAATAATTGCAATATCATTACATATCTACTTGCCTTCTTTTTATAACCACTAACACACGTTATTTTTATAATTTGGTGTGCACAACATTTGTTGGCATACATTTGTTCGTAACATGGATGGCAAGGAAGGCGCCTTTGATACAATAGAAACTCCTCAAGGCTCTAAGCTTTTGGTAATCAAACATTTGACTTGACAGTACACATGACAGTCACTGTATAGATAAATGTATCTATTTTTGTGTTTCTTTTTCTCTTCTGTCATATTTCTGAGATACATGTATAATGATGAAAAAAGTTCTTTTGATACATGTCATACTATATGGATATAAATACAAATGTTCTGAGATGACACGTGTTATGATGTTGTTTCTTAATAAAATTGTTAATGTCATTTAATTGCGAAATTTTCCCCTCATTTTCGTAACTTAATACTATCGATCATAAATTAATAATGTGAATGTTGTATAGAGGGGCAACCCGGGGTCGTTACAAGAATGGTATCAAAGCCATGGTACCCCGCTATACAACTTTCATACTATTTCTGATCGTATTAAGTTCTCAGATAACAACAATTCTCTAACTTGTCAAGAGTCTGAGAAGAAATGAATGACATTCAATACACAAGTATCACATTTGCATTTAATATTCATATAGTAATCTCAAGAAAAGAAAAGGCACAATCAGTTATAATTGCAAACAATCACCATTATGACTAATGATATTGGTTTTTGTGCAAAACCATGACGTCTAGGACTATCAAGAGATAGCAAACCAGTTGGCGCGCATCATGGCTACACTTATGGATTTTCAGCAGCAACAGACTCCTGAGAGATCAACAATTAGAGATGAAAGGTAAGCAGGATCAGATCTTAACTCAACATAGAAAGATAGCTGACAGACAGGGAGATATCGAGATGAGGTTGAGGAGCTGTTTGATTTCACCTACCATCCCCCATAGGATGGAATACCACAGGAGCAACCTCAATATATGGAGGTTTAGCAACCTTAATTTGATGAATCGTGTGATGAAGTACCAGCATATGGAGTAGATGATGGAGATTATGGCAGGGTGCAGGACCCTGTACCTTTTGTAGACGATGTTGCGCACAAGCACTCTGTCATACATAGGCATTAATGTGCCTGAGTTTAAGGGTACATGGACATCAGATGAGGCAGAGCAGTGGCTGAAGAGAGTGGTAAAGGTACTTCAGATGATTCACATTCCACGAGACGTGGTTACCTTTTACAGAGTATTCTTTGACTGAGTTCGTCAAGAGAGGGTGGGAGGCAATAGTTTCTGAGATGGGACGAGAGCCTACATGAGATGATTTTGAGATGAACTTCAGATCTCACTTCTTCTCTGAGAAGTGGAGGGAGTCCCAGCGTCGACTTTTTGCAGAGCTCAGACAGGGACGGATGACTGTCAGGCAGTATTTTGTTCGTTACACCGAGTTGTCTCGCCACACACCAGCAGTGGTTGCATTTCCAGAGGAGAATCTAGAGCAGTTCATGTAACATCCAGGATCCAATTAAACCCAAACGTGACCTGATTAGGGTCCGTATAACTCAATAAAGTTATTAATCAACATTAATTACCTTAAATTGATCAATTGATCATGAATTTTTTTGAAGGCCAAAAGCGGGGGAAACACGAAGTGGTGTCCTCCCCAAAATTTTATTAATTAATTATATATAAGATGACACCAGTCTTTATCACATCAAACACCATTCCTCAACGAGGCCCCTCGCCTGGATACATGCATTCTCACGATAAAACCTTTGTTCTGAGAAAAGCAATGCATTCCTAGACAACCAGATAGACCAGAGAAACGCCATTGATCGCAGCAGCTCTCTCCTTGTGTGATGCCTTATCGCCCATACAGAAACCCAGAATGAGTCGAAGCCTCTCATGAAAATCCAATCCAAGCTGGATTCCTCCCACAGATCTGTCGTCCACCAACAAAGGAAAAACAAATGCTCCACAGATTCGATTTCATTTTCACAAAGAGGGCATCTGTTCGAGATCGTCCCGAAGAACCTGGCACAGCGATCCCACGTCATCAACCTTTTTCGTCTACACAGCCAAAAAATGAAACCGATCCGTTTGGGGATCTGAAGGCCCCATATGAAGTTGTAGTCCCTGACCAAGTCCTCTGAGCGCAATGGAGACAACCTACAAATTGCTCCGTAAGACTTATTGACTGAAAAAGAATTTCCCCTCCAAACCCAATGATCCTGATTTTTCGAATGGCCACCAAAAGCCGACAAGGAGTCAATCAAAAGCAGAAATTCCTCCGATCGTTGGCCCGAGAAATTAGCGCAAAACATTAACATCCAGTTTCCGTCACTCCAACAGCTAACAACTCGCACCTCAAGTTCAGACGCCAAAGCGTACAATCTAGGAAACCGCTCCACCAGCGATCCTTCATCCATCCAGTTATCCGTCCAAAACGCAAAGCATTCGCCATAACCCATAATAGGCTAAAAAAGTTCATGGAAATGAGGGAGGACCGTCTCAATTCCCTTCCAAAAAGGGGAGGGCTGGAAACCTCGATGCACCCTCACCGGCGATAGATTAGACAAGACATCCTCGCCACTCCCCCATAATCTGCTAACCCACTTTAGTAGCAAGGCCTCATTCATCACATCCGTACGTCTGATTCCAAGACCACCCTCCACCTTGGGAAGAGTGAAAGTATCCCTATCCACTAGGTGCATCCCATTCGCCTCATGGCCACTCTTACCTCATAGAAATCTCCTCATCAAACCGTCAAGGCATTTTCGAATCCTCGGCAGACTTCACGAAGGTGGTGGATTTTCTCGACCTGGAGGTTATGGATGTTGCGGATTTGAAGTACACATTGAGGAATTCGGGATCTCGTTCGTACATTAATCACTTCCTATAGTCGTTAGAGCTGATGGAACTTTTCTCCTAGTCATTTGTTACAAGTAAAACCCGGACACGGTCAGATCACTGCATGCTACTCTGTGTCTATAGGGATTCACCTACCCATCGGGTTTTTTCGGGTACGAAAAAGGACTGGCTCCTTGAGGAGTCCTTCAGGGAGATGGTCACGTCCCATTGGTCCTCCACGGTCGTGAATGGCTCCGCAGTCTCTAGATTCGTCTAGATTGACAGCAGAAGAGGAGCTCGCTAGCCTTGACATGGTGGAGGATGAAAGACCCCTAAGTGTCGACGAGCTTCACCAAAGGGCTGAGGCTCAGAAGAGGATCGTAGAGGACTATAGGAAACGACTAGTGGAGTGGAAGTAGAGATCCAGACACAAATGGCTTAATGAGGGAGATACGAATACTGCTTTCTTTCACAGAGTGGCTAATGGGAGACGCCGTAGTAATGCAATCTGATCGGTAATCGTAGATGGGGTCAGAGTTACTGGTGATAGGGAGATGGACAAGGCAATTGCAGATCACTTCCATGCTTTCTCGGCGAGAGGCTTAGGTAGGCGTTGGAGATGGTCTGGTTTGGGGGCTTCCTGATTGTCTGGGGCACATGCGTAGCCTCATTCAGGCGGTCACCATGGAGGAGCTGAAATCGGCTGTATGAAGCCTGAACACGGAGGGAGCATCTAGTCCAGATAGTTTTCCTGACTCCTTCTACAAAGGTTTCTGGAATCTTCTGGCTTTGGAGGTACTAGAAGTCGTGAAAGAATTCTATCGACATAATGTAGGACTTGACAAGTTGAACAGGGCTTTGATTTTCCTCCTTCACAAACACAGAGTTGCTGAAAGAATTGAGGATTTTTGGCCGATTGTGCTATCTAATAGTTTATATTTGATTGTGGCAAAGATCTTTGCCATGAGGCTTAGCAGAGTGCTGGAGCACGTTATCTCTCCTCTACAATCAGCTTTTGTTCTGGACCAGCAGACTAGTGACAAATTGGTCATGGCGTCAGAAATGATCGCGGATTGGCAGAGGCGAAATCTGAAGGCATTACTTTGGAAGGTTGATTTTGCAAAAGCTTATGATACGTTGGACTGACACTTTTTGCAAAATATCTCAACACTCCCATAAAAAGCGCCAGTCCAGCGTATCATAAGCTTTTGCAAAATCAACCTTCCAAAGTAATGCCTTCACATTTCGCCTTTACCAATCCACGGTCATGGGAGATGCCGTAGTAATGCAAAAACTCTGGGAGTAGGGGAGAATAGGTCCTTATCGATAGACGCAATCAAGAAGGGAACCTTCTCCCCAAGAGTAGTGGACGGCATGTGGTTCACCAAGTAGCAAGCAGTGAGAAACGTGCCACCCCAGAATGAATGAGGAGCTCGACTCTGAATCAAAAGAATCCTCGTAACATCAAGATGATGACAGTGTTTGCATTCAGCCACACCATTCTGTGGTGAATTATATACGCAAGAGGTCTGATGAACAATACCAAGAGATCGAATAAATTCAGAAAAATGTAAGGTGGAAAACTCCAAGGCATTATTTGTACGAATGAATTTAAGATTAG
The DNA here is from genome assembly GCA_037367405.1 of Ottelia alismoides. Classification (NCBI taxonomy): domain Eukaryota; kingdom Viridiplantae; phylum Streptophyta; class Magnoliopsida; order Alismatales; family Hydrocharitaceae; genus Ottelia; species Ottelia alismoides. The sequence goes on from JAZKJV010007390.1 coordinate 607,698, forward strand.
CAGAGAAGATATTCTTAACCTCAATAAGAAAAGATTTAATGATAGCACCCGCTTCAAACTTATGTTTCAACAAGAACGCCTAAGATAATCTGAAAAATCATCCATAGCAACCATGTAAAACGGTATCCTTGATGACCGAGAACACGACTAAGACCCTAAATATCGAAATGAAACAACTTAAATGACTAACTACTATGACGACTCTAATGACTTGGAAAAGAAGAACGATGGTGCTTCCCAAGCTGACAGGCTTCACGGTCCAAGGTAGTAGAGATCTACGGTAGAATATGACACATCTTCTGTAGAGGAAGGTGACGAAATCGAAGATGCCACATGAAAGGAGAAACAAATACATAAGGGATAGTAGCAGCTCCAGCACACGGTGGTAGGGCAAGCTTGTATAGTCCTCTCTACTCACATCTACATCCAATTGCCACGCCCATGAGTATGTCCTGAAACACAAGAGAAGAGGGATCAAATATGGCACGACAAAGTAAATCTTTTATAATTTGACTAATTGACAAAAGATTCATATGAAAGTATGGAGCATACAAAACATTCTGCAGATGCATAGTAGGAGCTAGAACAATCCCCCTAAACAACAATAGGTAGACGAACCCCATTAGCAATCACCACAGATCTACCAGGAGGGATAAACCTGTAAGAACTGAATTGTGTCCGATCGCCACACATATGATGGGATGCTCTAGAATCCATAATCCAGTCAGTGATATCTGAACTGCTACAACTGGTAAGTGCATAAGCAATACTTGATGACTAGATGAAGCTCTGGCAGTAGCTGCTACATCTGAAGAACCTATGGTTGAAGTGGCAGGAGTTCTCATCATCTCTCGTAATCTGGAAACAATGTCATCAAAGAATGCATCATGAGTAGGGGCAGGTGAAATCTTAGTCTGTTGTACAACACGAGCAGACACAAGATATCCATGCTTTTGATAGCATGTCTCCTCAGAATGACCAAGACAGTGGCAATGAGTACATGGGCCACGTTGACGTCCTCTTACTCAATCACGGTGGCAATAGAGAGATCACTTTGAGACATCTAGCTAGTAGTGAAAATTACTTGAATCGTGCAAGCTATAAACGAATACAAAGGAGGGAAGTAGATGAGGCTTTGAAAGTTATGAAACCTGAGAAAGGTGTATGACCTAATGACATTGCTATAGAAATATGGAGAGTCAATGATATTTGGTGAAGGAAGAAAATGCCTGAAGAATGGATGAGAAGCATTGCGATGCCTCTTTATAAGAATAAAGGAGACATTCAAAATTTGTTCGAATTACAGAGGTATCAAGCTGATAAGTCGTACTGTGAAAATTTGGAAACATGTAATCGAAAGAAGATTGAAGCAAGTTTCTAAAGTAAAAAAACAATTCCGATTCATGTCAGGTTGCTTAACTATTGAAGTCATCCACTTGTTGAGGAGAACAATGGAGATTTATAGAGCTAAAAGGAAGAAGCTCCGTATGATTTTTATTGATTTGGAGAAGGTTTATAATTATGTCCCATAGAAGATATTGTGGAGAGTTTTGGAGAAGAGACAAGCACTTGTCCTACACATTAACCTTATGAAGGATATGTATGATGAGGCTTCATCTTGTGTACGTATCCAGTATGGGAAGATGGACCATTTTAACATCAGCATTAGTATGCATCAAGGTTCAGCTTTGAGTCCAATCATTTTACTTTGACTATGGATTAGTTGACTAGTCACATTCAGGATGAGATAACTTGGTGTATGTTATTCGTTGATGATATTGCGTCAATTGGTAAGACTAGAGATGGAGTAAATGAGGTTTGGAGAAATGCATTAAAGACCAAAGGATTTCGTATGAGTAGGGCTAAGACTGAATGTATGTATATATATATGTATATATATAGTGCACATTAGATGGCAACAGTGGTGACGGAATTGAGGTGAAGATTGGTGATGATAACATTCAGATGAAAGATTCTTTTATATACATGGGATCTATTTTGCAACATGATAGGGAATCGATGGAGATCTTACTTATATAATAAATATAGGTTGGCTAAAATGGAGATTAGCCTCTACGTCTATGTGATAAGAAAATTCCATTTGAAAATCAAAGGTTTCAAAGAAGTCATGAGACATGCTATGCTCTATGGATCTGAATGTTCATGCGAACCATAGATATTTGCAAAGAATGATCATCGCAGAAATGAAAATGTTAAGATGGACATGTGGTCATACACGTAAAGATTGGATTCAGAATGATGAGATCAGAAAGAAAGCTGGTGTAACTCCAATAGAGGATAAATGAGAGAAAACCACTTAAGATGGTTTGACCATTTCCAAAGGTGGTTGGCTAATGCACCGGTTAAGAGATGTGAGTTTTGGGATGTTGAGCCGACTAAGAGAATGTGCGGAAGGCCCAAAAAGTGTTGGAATGAGACTATCCGAAGGAGTCTTAGTTTTTTGATCTACACCCGAGAATGACCTAAGATAGATCTGAATGGAGGCAAAGAAACCGTGTAGGCAACCCTGCTTAATGTGGAAAGTCGTTTGTTGTCGTTGCTCCTAAGGACAAAAACAGACACGACATCACATGTTTTACCATATCTATTGGTGGGGATATGGTCATGGCATATTAAGAAGCATATCGTAGTTTTGAGAGCCGGTGTGGAGGTAGAATATAGAGATATAGATTGAGCGGTATGTGAGATTAGATGTCACCTTTCTAGGAACTCGGGATATCCATCAAAGCTCTAGTTCCCCTCTACGGTGACCGCAAATTAGCTGCGTATTACCATTAATCCTGTCCTTTATAAACACACCAAGAACATTGAAGTAGATTGCCATTTTATCAAGGATGCATTTTGTGAAAGGAAAATTATTACACCTCACATTTCTATGGAGCTACAATTTGCATATATTTTTATCAAAGCTCTCATGAAGAAGCTCATTTCACTATTGATCCCGAGTTGCATGCTTGATAATAGTTCCAACACAAGAGAGAGTAGTGTTGTAAAATCAGCCGACTAATCCGATTAGTCGGTCCGATTAGTCGACTCGACAGGGTATCTGAGCGACTAGCCAAAGTCAGTCTATAATCGGGTCTACCCGATTACTCGGCCGAGTAATCGATTTAGTCGGCCGCTTAATCGGCCGTTTTTTGCATAAAGTTTTTTAGTAACCGGGTCCCAAAACCAAATACCCGATTACATTCAATAAAGTAGCTTATTGTTCAATGGTAAGCTCCCCCCCCCCCCCCCCCCCCGCCCCTGACCCTCAAATACCTAAACCCCGATGGCAACCTCCATCGCCGCCCCGCCGCTCCTCCTCCAAACTGCATCGCCGCCCGAAGGAAGCTCCGCCTCAGCATAACCCCACCTCCAGGCTGCTTCCTGTTGCAGCCAAAGCAATCGTTGGAGCTTCTCCAACTCCCTAACCTTGCTGCCAAGGTTAGGATTTTCTTTTTGTTGTTTTTGCTCTTTTGAAGTTTATTATAAATTAGGACACTGTTTATTGGCACTTGGGTTTACGTATGATTAGAATATGTAGATTTTTGGTTGAAACTTATGAGTTAAGAATCTTTGTTAACTCATATATGATTTGTTTGTTCATGGTTGGCATTTGGATTTGCTGTATATCGAGGCTGGAATCTATCTTGATGATGGTTAGGGTTTCTGTGTATCATGACTTAGGATTTGATATATATCTTGGCATCATGCCATTATTCATGGTTAGGGTTTGATGTATATCATGCCATTAAATATGATCTTTGTTAAGATCTCCTCAAACAATTGTTGTATATCCTTGGGTTTGTTGTATATCACGACCGATTTTTGTTATATCTTGACTATATAATGGTCGATATTGAATATTAAACATTTACAATTATCTTACTCGCCAATTTTGTTATATGACTATTTTTGTGTGTATTGCTATAATTTTTGAAGCTCTTAAAAATATTAAAATTGTTAAATATATGAATACAAATGAGAGTATATGTTATAAAAATTGATTTATATATTTAAAATAAAATAAAAAATAAACTAATTAAAAAAATCCAAGGAGGCTAGAAAGACTCCACCATTGTCGCATTCCGATATGTCTTCAATTGTTCTGGAGTAGCCGTGAGAGACATGAAACTGTGACTAACATGAGTGCGAGAGCGAGTGCGGTCGACGGTCCGAAGAAAGGGAAGGCGGTTCTCTCCTCTCGGAGGAGCAAGCGAAGCGAGGTGTCGGCTACGAATAGGAGCCTATTGAAGAGGGAAGTGGACGCGGGTGACTCATAAGAAGCCAAAGCGGAGGTGCTTCCGGTGTGAAGTTAGGGGGCATGTTGCCTCGTTTCTGTCCTTCCCCACCAAGGTGTTATTCGTGCGGGAAGATTGGTCACCGACAAGCGAAGTACATGGCGACTTGTGGGTCAGTTGAAGCATCGGTACTAGCGAGGGCCCATCTTTCCTACGTGGGCATTACAACATGCATGCTCCAGTTGTTCGTCGGGGGGGGGGGGGGGGGCGCAACCTTCGGGGAAGTGGTGGAGAACGTGCATCGGGGTGCAACTGCATCGCAACCTGTAAGTATTCCTAAAACCGATGGTAGGGGGTGGTGGTTCCTAACCGATGGTAGGGGGTGGTGGTTCTTCGACCTCTGAAGAGGTAAGGGAGAACGCTCGGGAGTCAGGTTTGCATGCGCTGATTCTGGTTCGCGGTGAGGGGTGTTATCGCGATGGACATTGTGTTTTCCCATCTGTATGGGTTCGTTGGCCCGCGGTTCTATGGCGACATAGTGAAGTTGGATGATCGAAGATGCTGTGTACGTGGATTATCGTCAACTCAGAGGGATCGCCTCTTAAGAATGGTGATGTCGACAATGTCTGCTGGAGAAGTTTGCGTTTGCGGATGGGTCCTGTTCGGAGATGGAGGTTTGCATTGCTAGGATCAAGAGAGTCCCCTTCCTATCACGATCGGTTAGATGCTTGAGGAAGGCCCTGCGAAGGTGGGGAACGGTTCGAGCAGTGCTAGCTAACGGGCTCAAGCCTGGTTCACCGGTGGAGGACACGAGGGTCTTGCTTGATTGCAGTAGGAGTTTCCTGGACAAGGTAAGAGGTCGAAGGACTATTGGGGAAATGGAGGTTGGTCACTACTCATTCAAAATAAAGCTTTAGATAGATGAGCCGCCGCCTCCGCCGGAGAATTCGAGGGAGGAGGTCGGTGGAGAGACCGATGATGCTTGGGTTCCGTGTTGGCGGTTGGCTTTCCGAGGGAGCCTTGGGTAGAACGGCGCGCACGGTTCATTGCACACGGCGCTTCACGGACTCGTCCCGGGTTTTGTACCTGCCGTCAAACAAATTCCCTTTGCCTGATGATGTGGGCAGAGGGGTACCAGACTCATCACCGCCAACTTACAAGTCTGATGTGGATGTGGGTCCGAGAGCCCGGGCCGCGCTTGCGGACCCTCTCGCGGATCCAAGTGCCGTAGCGGGTGCGAAGGGCTTCTCGGATGCGGGTGTCGGTCGGGTGTTATCTTCCTCCTCGGACCCCGCAGTGTTCTTGCCTTTCGTGGCTTTCTCGGCCTCGCCGGCGTGACCGTTTCGTCTTTGGGTGTTATACCTGGAGAAGTTCCAACTCTCGGTCGCTTATTGACCGCTTCCTGGCATCAGATGAGCTTCTGGAGGCTTTTGCCCTAACCTCGGTGGAGGTCAAACCGCAGACTTTCTCGGATCACACTCCAATTGTTTGGTCCTCAGGCGTTACCCCTGAGCATAGGGGGCTTTTTAGGTATGAAAAATGCTGGTTGTTGGAAGATAATTTTAGGGAGTTGGTGGCATCGCACTGGTTAGGCGTGGGTGTTTCTGGGTCCGCCACATCTCATTTTGTTCAGAAGTTATCTTCATTGCGGGTACGGCTATCTGCTTTCAAGAGGGAGTCTAGGGCGGCCAGATGTGCCTCGAGGAAGGAGCCAGAGGAGATCATTCGGAGCTTCGATGCATTGGAGGACCTCAGGGAACTCATGGGGGATGAATTGGCTTGTCGCACAACTGATCAGATGAAAATTTCTATGGAGGATAGGAAACGTGTCACGGAATGGAGACAAAGGTCGAGAAGTGTTTGGCTGCGGGAGGGGGACGCAAATACATCTTTCTTTCATCGTGTTGCTAGTGGGAGGCACAGGTCCAATGCGCTACGCTCCATCTCGATTGGTGGGGTCCACGTGGAGGGGAACAAAGAGATGGGGAGAGCTATTGCTAATCACTTTAAGAACGTCTCTTCAAGAACTATTCTGAGGACATGGAGGTGGTTGGGCCTTGATACGACACATGTGGCGGACTCTTACTATGACATGCTCACTCGTGATGTGGCCTTGGAAGAGCTTAAAGATGCGGTGTGGGACCTGAATGCTGATGCTGCCCCTGGCCCTGATGGCTTCCCGGTTTCTTTTTACAGGGACTTTTGGGATCTTGTCGGCCATGAGGTACTGGAGGTGGTCGTTGAGTTCTGTGGGGGAAACGCAGGATTTTGTATGGTTAACCGTGCGCTTATCATCTTGCTGCCGAAAACATCGGCGCCGGACTCCATTGACGATTTTCTCCCTATTGCAGTCTCTAACGCCCTATATCTTATTACTGCAAAGGTCCTCGCTAGCAGGCTGAGCTTCGTTCTTGGCAGCATTATCTCCCCGATGCAATCGACATTCATTCATGGGAGGCAGATCTCTGACTGCCTCACCCTTGCATCCGAGATCATTGTGGATTGGCAGAGGAGGGGCAAGTGCGGTGTTCTTTGGAAGGTGGACTTTGTGAAGGATTACGATAGCCTTGATTGGAGATTTCTCTGGTCAGTGCTTAGGAGAAAGGGGTTCCCGGAGAAGTGGATCACTTGGATGAGGCGGTGTGTTACCACATCCTCGTTTTCGATCATGGTGAATGGCCGGTCGGAGGGGGGATTGATTCAACCTCGGAAGGGGGTGCACAAGGGTTTCCCTCTTGCGCCTATGTTGTTTATCCTTGCAGCAGACGTCCTGAGTAATATTGCGATTCGTGTGGTCAACCGCGACCTCTCTAAGGGGTACTCGCGGGGAGGTGTTCTGGTTCCGCTTCTGGAATATGCTGACGATACTCTCTTCTTTATTGAAGGGGGAGTGGAGGAGGCCAGGGGCATGGCCATGGCTCTGGAGATCTATGGCGAGCTATCCGGGATGCTTAAGAACGATAACAAGTCCAAGATCATCCCCTTCAGCCTCTCTGTGTAGGAGGTCGATGCGTGTGCGCGGGCGTTGGGATCGGGTTGTTCTTCCTTGCCGATGGACTATTTAGGGATGCCCTTGTCTTCGGGCAGAACGAGGACAAGAGATTGGCTCAGAGTTGTGAAAAAGGTGGAGGAGAAGTTGGAGGGATGGAAGTCCACTGTCCTGTCGAGAGGGGGCCGACTGGTCCTTCTAAAGGCGGTGCTTTCGTCCATTTCGATTTACTTCCTATCGAATCGACGTATTCCAAAAGGAATTAGAGCTCGACTGGATAAGCGGATGCGTGCCTTCTTATGGGGTAAGCAGAAGGGAGGGTCGAGGGGGGTCCACCTTGTGGGATGGGAGGATATTACGCACAAGAAGGATCAGGGAGGGTTGGGGGTGAAGTCGCTCGAGCAAATGAACGACGCCTTGTTTCTTAAATGGGCAAGCATGATTTGGGGGCCCGGGGAGGATCTTTGTTGTGATGTGGCGTGCAGGATCTATAATGTGGGGGGGGGGGGGCACTGGCGCAGGTCGACCGGTTGGGCTCTCCCACCCCTTTTTGGAAGGGGGTCGTGGAGGTGTTTTTGAAAAATATTGCGCTCTTTAGGTCGGTCCTTGGTGAGGGGATTCCTTCTCATTCTGGTCGGACGATTGGACGGGGGGAGGGGCCCTTTATTCGCGCTTCCCTCGCTTGTATGTTCTAACAGAAGACAAATTGATTTCGGTTACAGCTTGCTGGACAGATGGTAATTGGTGCCCGACTTTCTTCGCTAACTTCTTCGACCAGAGATTGGAAGATTTCTTGGCCTTGATCGATGTTGTGAGGGAGGTAGGGAGCCCTTTAGAGGGGAGGGACCACTGGTGTTGGCGGGAGGGACCGTTCACGGTCAAAAAGGCTTTTTGGACTATCAATAGACCACCGCCGTCTCAATCGGAGATTCTGATCCGGGATTGTCCGTTCTTGTGGGCTCTCAAGCTACCAGAGAGAATTGGTTTCTTCCTATGGTTTTTCAGGAGGCAGAGGCTGATGATGAGGGACCGATGTGCAAGACTTTTGGGAAGCGTCTCTGACAGGTGCCTTATGTGCAGTGACACGATTAAATCCGTGGAACACCTCTTCTTCAAGTGCCCCATGGTGATTCAAATTTGGCAGGGGGCTGGTTTGGTCTGGTGCTGCACTGACGATCTCCAGTTGTTCTGTGACGCGCTTCTGGCAAATAAAGATAGGCCAAGGAGGGAGTTGCTCTATCCCTTAGCCATACTGTGGGCGGTGTGGCGAGGTAGGAATGACTTACTATTCTCGGGCCAGCGGTTCTATAAGGAGAACATGGGGATTCATGCCAAGAGGTTGGTGGAGGAATGGGTTTTGTAATCGCTATCTAGTGTGGGCGTGTGTTTGTTTTTCCATTTGTATTTCCCTCCTTCCTTTTTTCTTCGTCTTTTGAATAAAATCTTGGGGCGAGCACCACCGAGTGTATCCCCCTCGTTTCAGGATTTCAAAAAAAATCAAAACCGATTAATGTATGACTAAATCCGATTACTCTCCCGACTGCCGATTAATCTTTAGTCAGTGACCCTGCCGACAGAGTATCGACAGCCGACTTCTGCAACCTTGAGAGAGAGTATGGACATTCTCTATGTTTAGACGTTAATACCTGTCTAATTTTGTGCTTTCTATTTTTACTAGTCCTCCCTACTTAATGTGGGAAAAGGCTTTATTTTTGTTGCTATTTTTACTAGTCGTACTAAGGACTCTATTATACTCTCATCTTTTCTGTGATTAGTGTTTTAGGGTTACACCATGTATAAGAAACCCTACTCCAATTTAAAATTATTTCATTTATCTCGGTGAATTTTTCACACAACACTTTTATAAACAAGTGTGTTTTGCCTTGTTGTGCACAAACATTAGAAAGGATTAAAAAATACAACACATGAGCCAAAAACCCATGAAGGAGAAGCACCCCCCCAACTGGATTCTTCTTTAACTCTACGTAGGTTGGATGAGTACAATGAGGGAGAGTGGATCGATCAACAAAAAAGAGGAGTATCCCTACAGGACCCCCTCCCCCGAATAAAACAGAGGAGAAAGCGCTCGCATCAAATGGAATCCATAAAACCCATGTCTCGATCCTCGATGGCGCCACCATGGATTCGTCTTTTTGCAATGTCATTGTAGCCCCACAACTTCTTCTTCATGTATATCTCCTACATAGATATCATTGATTTGTACTAAGATCTAGAGCCACCTCGCTGATCGAGCAATCATTTACATCATCATTGCCTCGTTTTTAAGTTAATACCCGATCATTGTCGTCTCCTTGGCTAAAGTTGGATGTGAATTTTAAGGCATCTTCCATCCTTGTAATGCCTCCTATATCATCGTGGCATATGCATACGCATCTAGTGCACCTCTCTCGAGTTGCATTTCAAGCGCATTTAATAAGACTCTTCATCATAAAATTTGGATAATATTCTAATTGTGGATGCCATGTGATCTTCAACCATTATGAGTTTCAATATAATTACCCGGAGTCGGTGTTATACTTTATTTCTAATACTTAACAACTTGATCGAATTAAGCCTCCACAATTTCATAATCTTGACTACTTTGGAATCGTAAAAAGCGATAAGACGTCAGTACAAACTATACTATACTATTTCTTTTCATTTTCCCTTGCTCCTCTAGCTCTTACACTCACGTACCCTACTCTCATTCTATGGTCAACCATGGAGAAGGCATCCTATAGGGATGTCGGTCAAATATAGATGTGGGCCATGAAAGATAAATGAAAAGATTATCACAAGCCCTTCGAGTGCTCCTTTTTTGCTTGTTTTTCTTCCCTTCTTTCTTTTGAGTAAATTACACAAAAATCCCTAAACGATGCACCGAATTTCGATATCAAAGTCTGAATTTTAAAAAATAAGAATGTGGTACTCGATCATTAAGATTCCACTCAAATTAGTATTAGCGATCTAAGGCTAGATGACAAAATGAACAACCACATTTCGAAATCTAGATCGTATTGAGATAAATCTTAAAGAACAACTACCACATTGTTACTTTTACATTTCAGGTACGACATTGAAATTTGGTGTACATGTTGGAATATATGCGTCACTCATGTATAGAAGGGTAATCGGATCCTTCCAGGATTCGATTATCACATCCGGTGTTTAGTCTCACGTATACTAATGGTGGGACTAGGAGGGTCTGTGAAGGATATATAAAAATCCCTAGACCTTCTGTATCAGATGAGAAAGATGAATAAACAACACAAGTCCTTTGAGACATTCTCCCGTGGTTTCATCCCGCTCCTTAGGGAGAAAGGGTTCCACTTAAAAATCATGTTGTTCTTCATGTTCTTATTCTATTCTCTCTGATTCCGCTTCCGCATTTGATATTTCTAACATGGTATCAAAGTGGGTTCGATTTTCACGAATTTAATCTTGAAGATTTATTTTCATGTTCTGTTCGAGATTTGATTATCAGAGCATGTGCGATCCTTGATTGAAGGTTATTATTATACGTGTTCTAGGATTTCTTTTGAAACCAAGTTGTGGTAAAATGAGAACTTGTTATTCATGGAGCCTGAAGGGGTTCTCTTATATTGAAGAGAGAAACCCTAGTGGGTGAGAAACCCTAATGGGTAAATTACACACTCTAGACAGAAGGAAAGTAAAATGCTAAAAATATAAAACTCTTCAACACTCCCCCTCAAGATGGAGCGTAGATATCAATCAAGTTCAGCTTGGAACAACATTTCTGAAAAGGTCCGTTCGCTAGAGCTTTGGTGAGCATATCTGTTGTCTACTCTCGGGAATTGACTTGGGAGGTAGAAATGAGACCCTTCTAGATTATATCTATGATGTAATGACAATCTACCTTGATATGCTTGGTTCGTTCATGGAAGGCTGGATTGTTGGCAATAGATAGCGCATCATGGTTGTTACATTGGAGATGCATGGGAAGTGGTACCCCAGTCGCTAGATCGGTCAGAACTGATCTAACCCACTTCATTTCTATGCTAACTTGTGACATGGCTTTGTATGCTGATTCAGCAGTCGACCGGGCTACCAGTCTATTTCTTGCTTTACCATGATACAAGTGAATTCCCCACAAAGGCTGCAAACCCAAAAGTTGACTTTTTGTCCTTAGGGCATCCTACATAATCGGCATCTGCATAAGTTGTAAAAGCAAGAGATGTTCCTCTACCAAACAAAAGATCAGCACCATATGAGGTATTCAAGTACCTCAAAATCATATGGATTGCATCCATATGGATCTATATAGGTTGCTCCATGAACTAATTCACTTTGCTCACTACAAATGATGTCTGGTTTGGTGATGGTAACATATAACAGCTTTCCTACTAAATCCATGTATCTTCTTTTGTCCACCTCATCGGTGTCATCATCATAGAATTTCATACTCGGTCCATGGGAGTAGTTGTTGGCTTGCATCCCGTCATACATGTCTCAGATAATAGATCTGTAACATACTTCCTATGGGTCATCATAAGACCTCGTTGGTTTTTGGCATACTCCAGTCCAAGGAAGTTGCGTAGATTGCTTGGATCCTTGGTCACAAACTGTTGACCTAAGAAATCCTTTGTTGATTTGATCCCTTGTGCATTGTCTCCTATAATCATAATGTCATAAACATATATAAATATAGAAACGGTCCCCTTTTGAGACCTCTGGACAAACAAGGAGTGATCTGTAGTAGATCTCACAAACCCTTTTTTCTCTATCACATCGGAGAGCTTTTCAAACCATGCTCGTGGACTCCGCTTAAGACCATATATTGCCTTATGAGGTCTACATACCTTCTGTGTCTCCCCCTCAGCAGCAAACCCTGGTGGTTGTTGCATATAGACTTCCTCCTAAAGATCTCCATAGAGAAAAGCATTCGTCACATCTAGCTGGTAGAGAGGCCAGTCATGTGTGATGACAACATAGAGAAGAATCCGAAGGGTAGAGTGACGAGCAACTTGAGACAAGGTTTCCTAGTAGTCCAACCCATTTGCATCACACAATAGATGCATCTGTTGGAGCTGAAACCGTACTTCATGTGCTACGTGATGATAATGTTGCCATTTATGCTTCCCTGGAAAGGCACCATTCACTCTCTTGGAGTGCTTCCTGATAAGTGCGTGGGATTGTAACAGATGAGAATCCCACAACGAAATTCCTGAAATATGGAGAAAGCTGTTCTAGAGAAACCTGGCCTGCCATGGGATATCAGGCACAAGATCGTTTGCCTTTCCGTAAGGCAATAAACCATCCTAGGTCAATGTTTGCTGGTAGTTCCTTCTCAGCCTAGATATTTGCATGGTCATCTTGCAAACTACTAGTTCCATCAATCATAGCCAAGTTTTCATGATTTACCTGGGGCGTATTGGATGCAAGGGAAGGCACTTGAACATGGATAGCATGTTGGTGGTGGTAATGGTGGAGATATTGGAGGTGGTGGAAAAACAACAATCTCATCTGACTCAGAGGAGCACATGTGATCACCTGTTGGAGAGTACATGATGGACTCAAAGAAAGTGACATCAACACTAACACAGTATTTGACATGAACAAGATCAAAATAATGATAACCCTTCTGGGTATGTGAGTGTCCAACAAACATGCACTTGACATCTCGAGGAGAGAGCTTGTCATGATGAGGCCGTAGTATATGAACAAAAGTCACACAACTGAAAACACGTAGGGAAAGAGAGAATAAATCATTATCAGGAAAGGCAATGCAAAAGGGAGCTTTTTCCCCCAAAATGATGGACGACATTCTATTGATAAGGTAATAGGCCGTCAACACTGCATCACCCCAAAAGGAATGTGAGCGATGACTTTGGATGAGTAGAGTCCTGGTGATGTCAAGAAAGTGATGATGTTTGCGTTCAGCCACACCATTTTGCTTAGTGAGATGTATGTGGGAAAGATGTTTCATGAATAATGCCCTGTGCTTGGAAGAAACAAGACAGGTTTGTAGAACAGAATTTAAGAGCATTATCAAAACAAATAAATTTTATTGAAGCAAAGAAGACATTTTTATTTCAATAATAAAATTCTGAATAATAGTACTTGACAATATAGAAAAATCATCTACGCAAACAAGATAATTATATGTGTCCCTGATGATCAGGCACACGACTTGGACCCCGCATATCAAGGTGAAATAAATCAAAAAGACCATGACTCTACGACTCCGACGACTCAAAAAACTAGACCTATGATGTTTTCCAAGTTCACACGACTTGTAATTAATCGTAGATTTCACAGAAACTCCAGGAATTAGATGACAAATTTTCTTCAGCGGAAGATGACCAAATCGAAGATGCCATGTATAAGAAGAGATTGATCCTGTAGAGAGAGACGTAGCACCGGCATAAGGAGATTGAGACAAACGGTATAGGCCTTCATGTTTACGGCCACATCCAATCACCCTGCCCGTGAGTATATCCTGAAACTCAAGAGAACTGGGGTCAATTATCGCACAACAATGTAAATCTTTTGTAATTTGGCTGATATATAATAAATTCGTCGAAAAAGATGGTGCATGAAGAACATTTATAAATCTACGGCGGGCGTCAAATGAACTTCCCCTTATCCAGTAATAGGGGATTGAATTCCATCAGCAATAACAATGGATCTACCATGCTTAGAAGATTTGTGTGTGCCAAATTTAAGTCTATCATTGAACAAATGATGTAATGCACTTGAATACATAATCCATTCCGAATAGTCTGGTCTAGAATGACCAAAAAAAGCATGAATAGTACTTGATGTGGAAGCAGAAGCTGCAATACTTAATGAGTGGGAGCATGTGGAGTCTGTTGCTAGAGGCATAATCTCTTGAAGCCAAGCAACGAAATCATCGTAGCGATGATCGGAAGTACCAGGAGTAGTCAGGTTATGCTCTGCAACCCTAGCTGATGGTGAGTACCCATGCATTGAATAGCACGTCTCCTTTGTATGGCATGATCGATGACAGTAAGAGCAGGACTGTATTGGGCGAGATCCACTTCTTCCTCAGGAGTCACCCCTCCCACAAGTAAATCTACCTCGTCCACATGAAGCAGCCATAGCGGATGACGTCTGAGATGGTGTGGAGGAGATATTGAGCCAACTCAATCTCCACAATCTCCAATATGCCTCCTCCATAGGAGGTATGGTAGCATCTATCAGTAATTGAGATCGGGCAGCATCATATTCTGGATTGAGTGTTGTCAAGAACACACATGTCATGACTGAATCTCTGTAGGCCTTCAATTGCGCTGGAGATGCTATCAGGGCTATGAAACTATGAAGTTTCTCAAACATACCCCACAGGGAAGAAAACAAGGTAGGAAGTGGACGGTCACCCTGTTTGGTTGTAAAATATCATGCTGAAGCTGTAAAATTTTGGATTCATTTTTAGCATGAGAATAAGTGGCAACAAGATGATCGCATATTGCATTTGTTGTGGGTTGACCTAGAATATCATTGGAAATTTCCACAGTAACCATCCCAGATAGCCAAACCTTGGCATATGCGTCATCCTCATCCCATGAGACACTGGTCCATGTCTTGTCTGTCGGTTCATCCTACGTCAGAAGATGCTTCTTGCAATAACTATACATCATATTCATGAATTGCGTAACCCATAACTCGTAGTTTGTTCCATTCATTTTCACAATGGGTGCAACACCCTTAAAGGCACCCTTAGATGGTGTATCGAAGCTATTTTCCAACATCACGAAACAATCACAGAAACACAAAACCGATACACTCAGTATCTAAATGATCATGTAACACGATGAGTGTGCTTGTAGACTCAGATCACAACCATTGAAAGAAGAAACCTGGGTCCGATTTGAAGAAAAATATGGAAGAATACCCCTAAAATATGAAATCAGATTTGGCCTTCAGCGAAAACACCGTGAGGGCAGCTAGTTGCCTATGGGCGATAACGTCGAAGGTACTTCGGGTCGCTGGCGGTCGAGAAAGCCGTAAAGAGCAGTTGTGGACTACAGCTGGAGGCGACAAGGGACTCTAGCAGCCGTTGCAAGGAGGCGGCGATAGAGGCCGTTCTTGTAGCAGACAGTGTCGCTGAAGGTGGCGAGTGGTAAAGAGAGCCGATGCAGCGGGAAGAAGCAACACCTAGGGTTGTTGTTGTTGCACCGGGAACCGCCGAAGGCGACAAACGGCAACCGGATCGTGAGAGCGTCCGCAGCCGCTAGGGCGGCGTGCGAGAGGCTGCGCTGGAGGCTGGCGGCACACGCGGGGCTAAAGACACAAGCGAGAGGCACGTGGCTGAAGGGTGGGGCAGGGTTTTGAATCAGGGCTTCAGTCTAGGAACCCCGCTCTGCTACCATGTAGTGGTAAAATGAGAACTTGTTATTCATGGAGCCCCAAAGGTTCTCTATATAGAAGATAAAAACCCTAGTGGGTGAGAAACCCTAATGGGTAAATTATACACTCTGGACAGAAAGAAAGTAAAATACATAAATCAACGCTAAAAGCATAGAACTCTTCAACAAACCCATATTTTGCATCGACATTCTGATCATCTCCAGATTCTGCAAGGCTTCTGAGGACAAGCGACCATCTCCAGGAGAAGCGTGTTGTTATGCATCTCCAGTTCAATCAACCTAGGGTTCTAGGAACCCAAGATCTCCATGTCATATTTCACGTAAGTCCCATCACCAAATCTCAAAAAATGATGATGGTGGTGTTGAACTCCTCCCAGCATGGCAACATCGCACCTCCTCTTGGATCTCTTGCAGGTAGCACCAGCGGCGAGACCCTCATCTTCAAGGCGGCACTACACAACTCCTAGCCCCTCCAGGTGGCGCCTCCCACCTCTCTAGTCGAATTCTATGCAATGCTGCAACCTCTCGCAACAACAAGTCAATCGTAGGTGGAGCCTTCGATGACCAGTCATTGCATGGCGTTCGCACTACCCCAAGCAAAGGTTGTTGATCCTCTTTACATCCTCCAACTACATCGAGCAGTGCTTCTTCTCGAGTCCAACGCGAGGCGGTGCCACCCTTTTTCTCCATATTCCAAACCGCCGTAAGGCAGCGCTCTTGCCATGCTCTAGCCGCATTCAACGACAACATCTCATGCAGGTGCTGCGAGATTCTTCGTCTCCTCCAGCCCAACAATCCTTTGACGATGACCTAGCCCCTCCAAGCAAAAGCCATCCAAGCGGAGGTCTCTCCAAACGACGAAGGTTGCATCTCTCCCTCAGCGGCAACTTCCAAAGTGCCACCATCTCGAGAGCCCTCTATGAGGCCCACTCCTTCGATCGCATCTTCTCAGGCCACACCGCCGCCCACTCGAGTGTCGCCATCTCCATCGTCCCCCGATCTACAGGTAGCACCCCCCAATCGAGGGCAGATTCTTGATGCGAGGGGTTCCCAATCAGGAACCCAAAATAGGAGGGGCAGAATGTTCTAATAACCAAAATTGGACCACGTTGTGATCGGGGAAAAAAGGGACGTGAAGTTTAGGCCCAAGTTGGGCCGTGAGAAAAATATGAAAAGTCGAAAAAATATTGAACAGCTCTTAAAAAAGGAGAGAGGGAGAGAATTTCTTTGGGAAGAAAAGAAGTGCGTACAAAAAAATAGATCAATGTAAATACATCTCGTTTATTATAATTGATTTTCTTCTTAATTTTATCTTTAATTTAAAATCATAAAAAATATAAATCAAAATCCATTTACCAAAAAATTCAAGTGTGTACAGATGATGCTAATTTAGGTCTTGGTCCCTTCTTGAAAGTTAGAGATCCCGTTGAGATGAACAACTTTCATGAAGTTCTTCATTTTAGATCATTTTCTATTTATTCTGATTCTCTTTAAATTTTTTTTCCTGATTTTTTGAGGTAACACGTGTCAGCTCCTAGAGTCTCACTCGTCACCCCATCTCTTCTCAACGTATTTACCATCCACTGTCGGATCCCTTTAGACCCAACAACCCATGTACGTGCCCACTTAAGCCATACCCTTCCACGTGGAGCCCTTTCATCCCTCTGATCAGTAGGTCTTCGTCTCCTTCATCCTGCATCTTCCGACCATCTCTAGTGACCTGAATTCTACCTCTCCTCCCTCGATCAAGACATCAACGACCTTTGATCCCCTCGCTCCAAACCTTGATCCTCCCTCCACCCATCTCTCCCCTGCAAGCTACGCGACCTCAATGAGAACCCCTCAAAACACCTCCTCCGCCATTAGTCGCTCCTATATGACATTCCTAACGAGAAACAAGAGGGAGGTCATGCATAGCTACAGAGCTTCGAGGGCCTTGTACTTCACGCATAGCACCTTCTTCCCCCAATTAAAGAGCTCTCGAATGGAACTGTTGCAGCAGCATCATCGAAACCCTGTGCCTAGCGGTGTCGACTGGTGTGAGGATCCACCATTCAAGTACATAGAGCGAAAAAAACAAAAAAAAAGGAGAATTATTTTATTAAAAAAACCACCGTACAAAAAAATATGTACAAAAAAGTTACAAAAATGATTAAAAAAATGCATGCCACATTTCTGACTCCAGATTATTTTTCAGACTCTACTTGTTCGAGGCGCACATACGTGATCATTTATTTGAGAGACATATGTACTCATGTTTGGGTTTAGGGTTTTCATGTGGATCGTGTATGTCAGAGACCTATGTTAGAGGCTCGATATGGAGAGTTCCATAGAGATTGCAGATTAGAGATCTTATTCTCTGAGACGGTATGGAAGAGACGCAGTTCTCTGATGAGGAGACTCAGTTTCAAACTCCATTCTCTAGTGATCGAGAACTCCAGTACGAGATCCTTTGATGTTCCTATGAGAGAGAACCTACTTTGAGATCCCTATGAGAGAGACCCATCTTCATAGATCTACGTATGGATATTCCCACGATGTTCTTTGTTTGGTCCTTCAAAGAGATGGAGCAGTTGTGGGCCAGCATCCTCGGATGAGTGGACTCATTCAGTTCCGATGACTCTAACAGATGCAGTACAAAGTGCGTGTTCTTCGACGAGGAAACTCAGATCACACTCTAGCCTTTCAGTTCCTCCTCACCAGCACAACATGACAAGCAACATCCTCAGCAGGCAGCCAGTAGAGTATGCATTGACTTGATTGTTTGCAGTGTCATGTATTGCGTACAGAGTGATTTCTTTCTATTTGTCCAAGTTGATTGCATGATCCAGCTTGAGGGGGAGTGTTAAAGTATGAGTCATAGATGGGTAATTGGACCTTACCACATCCACATGTTTAGTATCACATCGTCTGTGAGAGGGAATTAGTCTTACTCGTAGGATTATATAAGAAGCCCAACATCACATGTAACAGTTGAGAGAGAGATCAATATACAAATCAACCCTTTGAGGCGGTTCTCCCACGGTTTCATCTCCCTTCTTATGGAGTAAGGTTCCACGTAAAATCATGATATTCTTTGACTGTTTATATTTTTTTATCTCAAACACGCCTTCGCGTTAATCATTTCTACAAATAAAACTACCAATTTTATGTGCATATCTGCCATAAATGGCAACTAGAGTGAAGCTTGGAAAAAGAACACACCCTAGTGAATCTTGGAAAAAAGAACACCATCCACCCCCCCCACCCCACAGACACACACTCCAGCATGTGTTTTCAATCTCATGTACTAATTTAGATTCCACATTTAACCATAAAGAAACTTCATGGGTAAACACCTCATCTGAAGCCACGTGATAGAGCAATCACCTCCCACGCTCACATATTAACCGCAAAAAGATTGTGGTCTCCACTAGTTCCATCCACGTGATCCCCTTGATTTTCTCCATCAGATTGACGTAGGTTCCTCTTTTTATTTAGGCAACAAGACTTAGAGGTATCCAACTATTCAGAAGCAGTCCAAAATTTAGAATATCTACAAACAAAGATAACGACGCAAACTACCAAGTTCTCCCTCTTCCATCCGAACTTGATACTCTACGACTGTTTATCCTACAAACCACCTTAAGTAATCTCGCAGTCTTGTGTACCCCCAGACCACATTCCACATCTGTAATTCATTCTCATGTGCAACTTTGGTTCAATGTCAACCGTAAAGATATCATTGACCACGAGATAAGAATTCCGCTCCTGTACTCATATTTAACCACAACAAAATTGTGTTCTCCATTTTTAGAAACCCTAACCCTTGTCCGCTACAAACCACCCAAACTTCCGCAACTAGAGACTGTACACATGCTGCATTTTACTCCTTCAATGATTCAAAGAAGAAATAATTTGATCAAATATCGAAACTTCAAAGAAAAAGATGCGAGAAAACTCCCCAGTCTTACATGTATCTTGCCAATTCCCGCAGGTCCGACAGCCTCCGTGATTCCTCCGAACGGCAATCCTCCGCAAAGAGCATCATCCAACCGCTTCAACCGCGTAGGGCGGTGACCCCCAGCGCTCTTGCTCGACACTCTATCCTCCATCGATCTCAGCACCTGATGGAATTACCACAAAACACTCGTAAACATGCCCGAGAATCAGATACAGGAAGGGATGGATCCAAAACTGTTTATCAGTGCGCGATATTTTATTGAAGATTCTGGAAATGGTGAATTACAATAAATTAAATCAAGCACACAAGTACTGAAAGTGGGGTTGAACTAAAGATGGGGTGGGTGTACGGATTGGCAGGGAGGGCAGGCGGCCTCGCTGATTCGTGCGAGAGCGGACCTGACATCGAGGAGGCTGATGCCGAGGAGTGCCACGATCTAGAACTCGGCGAGGGAGAGGGCATCCAGCAGGATAAGGAGGATGGAGAGTTGTTGGCGTTGTAGCTCTCCTCAAAGCCTTGTTCGCTTCCCGCCCTTTTTCTTATCTTCTGTGTTTCCTATTTCATGTTCCTTGGCCAAATCCTTTGTACTTTTGGCAACATACTAGTGCACACTCGGTGCAAAGAACAGGGGAAGCTATATTCGTGATATGTACAATGATCAAAATTATTATTTTGCTACAAGATGCACTTTTGAATAAAGTCGTTCATTCGTTGGTACATTTTTTGGAGCTCCCAATGAATTTTTAATATGATATAGAGTTAACTCTATAAGTTCGCTACGGGGGAAGGAGGGATTTGCATTCCAACGCTCCCAAAGTGTATCATTAGAGGGGGAAAGTTAAGGTGTATAGGCTTTGCACTGACTCGTTTCTCGACTTCCGAGAAATTGCCGTAATCGTAAGCTAGCTCGGAAAGAATTCCGCATAACGGTTTATAACTAGATGTGAAACTTCCCTCGATTATACATACATACATACATACATACATACATACATACATATATATATATAGAGAGAGAGAGAGACATTCATAGCACAAGAACTCCTGCATATTTGCTGTAATGAGAAATCCATCTGTGATGATGAGGTCCGTGGAAAAGAGGCTGATGAATCTCCATTTCATCACCTTTATCCTTTCATTTGACCTTTAAACCCTATCTAATGCATGTATATATCATTGATTTGTCAACATAAACACTTTATAAATTGTATAGAATATTGTATAAATTGTTGTATAAATATTGTATTCATTACCAAAATAAAATAATAAAGAAAAGAAAAGAAAAGGAATAAAGTGTTAAGGACACTGAATGACCTTAGCCCCAAGACTCATTCATCATGACGACTTAGTCGATAAGGATAAAGTGGGGGGAGATAGGGCATATGAATTTGTACAGAAATTACATCAAAAGCCTCATTTTTAATTTGTTAACAATAACTTTTTGGCACCCATTTTATCCACCAAATCAAGAAACTTTGTACCTGAAAGTTGTAGATAAAAGAACATAGAAAAATAAAAAAACTATTTTCACACAAAAATAATTTACATTGTACATTTTACACTCAGAATAAAATCCCAAAATTCACAGACATGCATCTACTCCATATGAACTCAAATGCATCAAAATCACTTTAATTGTATATAATTTATAATAAACTATTAGTGAAGGCATTTTTATTTAATTTGGAGTTAAGATGCAAAAGTTAGATTTTGGACCTCTATTGTATAGAATACTCGAATGAAATAATCATTTTATTTATTCTTTATATTTTCACACTTTTATTTTTTTTAATATAGTACACATGCATGTTTAAACTAAAATAAAATGATAAAAAATAAACTAAAAGAAAAAATGGTACAAATAAGTAGATAAATACAATAATTATATATCTATACAATTAACACCTATAATTATTTAGGTGTATATATAACTCAAGAAAAATAAAATAAAAATATATCAATGTGTATATAAATAATTATTAATACAAAAATTATGTGCATGAAATAATAAAGTCTTAAATGCAAAAAATATACAATATATATGTAAGTATACCTATAGTTATACATGCACTTATTAGCACCTAACAAATTAACTTGATAAAATAAATATAAATAACCATTAAATAGTACACAAAATATCCAAAATATTTTATGTTTTGAGTTTTTTTCAATAGAACAGTTTTTATTTCTTTTCAATTATTTTCATTTTTGTTTTCTTCTCGCAGCTGACGTGGACCAACCAGGGCATAGCTGTGGTTGACCCAAGTCAACTTCTCTGTCCGCCTTGCCGCTCGTGTCAGACGTTTCATCCAAGTCAACTTCTCTAACTTTCTTCATTTGATCTATTGATCGTTTCCCTCGACCCCTTCATGAAGAGTTTTCCTTGATAATTCGTACATCACGCCAGCACTTTTTTGGTCAAAGGCTCATCGAATCGAGCGCAATTCTTAAGTGAAACCCTAGCTCCGCCTATATGTATAAATAAAGAACCAAGCCCTTCAACCTGATTTCGATCCATATTCATGTTTTCTTAGCCCCTCAGATCACCACCATCTTACTTTTCTTGGTGACAGGAAGTGGAGGTGAGGTTCTATAGCAAGGAGGAGGCACGAAGAGGAGGTCCAGGCATCTCCAATGAAGCTCTGCCTAGAGGTCCATCTCCTTAGTTCCAGTTAGGTCGAGCCATTTCCCATCGATTTTAGGTAATATCATTGTAGATTTTGTCTGAGTCATTAGTTTCAAGTTTAAATTAGTCTATTAGCGTAAAACGAAGCTGTGTGTAAACTTGGAGTTCCGCTCCAGGTTGATTCCATTGTGATTTGCCCTGTTATTCGACCCACAGACCCCTCATTCCAATCCTCAACGCATACTTCATCTTTTCCCTCACAAATACCACTTGATTCTACTCGAATCGACGTACTTCGAGCTCTATTTATCACCGCCACGTCGGAGCTCATCGCCATCACCATCCACGAAACCTTGTGCTTCCCTTTTTGGATCGAGACACTTGTTTCGACTCACCGAGGACTTTCATGAAGGTCTGAGCATCAACGAAGCATTTGGACCATTTTGAGGTTCAACAAAGGCTCCAAGAATAAGAGAACTGGGTCCCATTAGAGGGGACATGGAAGCTTGCTGAAGGTCCTGGTCGTCATGGAGGAGCCCCAGGATCCTTTTTCACCCGTCAGAGGAGTGAACCATTGTCAGAGCCATGAGTATTTGCTGATCAAAGGACAGGAAAGAAGTCCTTCTTCCATGTTCTTCCTAACGAGCAGTTGTCACATGATCAAGAGGGTCGACCCCGACCTAATCTGGGCCATTGAATCCAAGCAAAGCGGTGTGCACCTATGGTCGTACGATCAGAGTAAGTAATGTTGATGTGATGCCACCACCATCGTCCGCTCCAGCCTTGATTGGGGTAAATTTCATAGGGCACCCTCTATCATTTTATGTTATTATTTACCACAAACATTAATTGAGCATGTGTAAAATATTTTGTAATATTTGCGTTTGGACCTCTGCACTTTTGGAATTTAGCATTTCAGTCCAATCCATGTAGGCTCGCGTGCCCATACACGTTGGTTTATGTGAATTTTGCATTGACACCCATGCAGTTATTTTATTTCTTTTTAGTCTATATTTCAACACTATGGTGTAATAATTGTGAATTTGCAAGAAAGCCCCCAAGATTTATTGATATTGCATTTTGATCCTCTCAAGGCTCATATGCACACACACGTTTATTTTTGTAAAAATTGCACCAAAACCTTATCTTCTTAGATATGTTCTATAATGAATTAAAGTTTAATTTTATTTTCATATAGGTCCTTGTTCAGATTGGAATGTTTATTTTATTCATTTTCATTGTTAAAAATAGTTGCCTTATATGTTTAATTATGGGAAAATCACATTAAGTGACTAAAATATAGATTTTTCATTATATCCACTCATATTAACATTTAGTTAATTTTTCTATTTATTAAATGTTATTTAGCTGTTATTTATTCCATTTCTATTTTACAAAACCCTAAAAAATATAAAACAACCTCGAAAAATTCCCAAAAAATCTTGGAGTTTCCTTCTGTTATATTTTATCTTTGGACCAAAAATTAAGTAAAAATATAAAAAGGAAACCCTAAAAAGGAAAAAATTGAAAAACTTATAAAATAAGAAAAATATTTCTAAAATTCTAAAAATAGTGTTTTCTTCTCTGTTTTATCATATATTATATCTAGAATTTATTAAAAATAGTTTTGGGAATTTTCGGGACATATCTCTATTTGTTATACCCAAAAAATCGACCTAGCTATAGTATATTTAAATACTTAATAACACCTAAACATTTTCAAAAATCACCAAAAAATCATAAAAACATTACAAAAATATAAAAAACCAAAAAATATTCTTCTGGAATTCTCTAGCTATTTACATATATACATCTTATTTATACTCTCTATATATACTTATATATTTTTTTATATATACATATTGTATATATATTATTATATTATCTATTATATACCATTAATTGATGATATTATATTTTCTTTAAAGAAATAAAAAAGAAATTTAAAATTTAAAAATAAAAAACTACATAAACATAGAGTAAATAGTGTGCATATGTATACCTCTATACATATATTGTTTTTTTATAAAATAATATTTTTGTGCTACCAATCTTGTTCCTTGTTTTCGACATATACCTGTTTGTCCACTATACACTTATTTGTAGGATATAATAAATTTTGATCCACTCCTTTACTTTCATTGATTGCTTGATCTATTTTTGTGTAGGTTGATTGTTGGATTGGCTTGGATCTTGGTGAGAGGGCACTTCTATGACTTCGCTCTCTTCTTGTGTGGAGCGTAAGGCTCTCCACTCTTCGTTGGGTCCTTTCAAATGGTGTCGTTTCCTTGGACCAACGTATTGTAGCATTTTTGTTGTATATGTTTTTCTCATTATTTCTCTTTTAATTACTCTATTTTATTTTGATAATTGTTTATTGACCCACTAGTCTTTGTTGACTTTTCTTACGAGGGACTATGTAATGACGATTGCTTCTTAGGAGGTGGACGCACCCGAGCCATGAGGAGGTTGACTCTTCTTCTTGTAAGTCGACCATGAGAGATTAGGAAAGGAGGCAGAGAGAGGAGGAGAAAAGCCAACTCTAGTCTAGTTTTTTTATTTTGTGAGAGAGTGTTCCCTTTATTTTCCTTATATTATTTGCAAAATTGGACTTGGACACTACTATATATTAAGATGTCCATTTTCCTGGGTGTTTGTTCACTTGGGGGCCTTATCACGGTTTTTCATGTTTCTCGCCTTTATTTTATTTTTGCTTCTCATGTTTTGAGTAATCTGTCTTTCTTTTTCTTTGTTTTGTGTGATTGGAGCCCCTAGATTTAGGGTTGTTTGATTTGATAAGCTAGGTCCAAAGCCCTAATTAGAAGCGTGTTCCTATAGATTACTTCGCTTGAACCTAGTCAAAAAAAATTGCAAATTATTTGAACTTGGAACTGCACACCATGAGAAACCCCATACAGTGCTTGCAGGACCCATTGTGGCGGGCACCAAGAGGTTTCCAAGACCTGACACTTAGGATCCATTTTTTAGTAGTTTGCATTTGGTTCTTCCCGATAATAGAAAATTTTGTTTACGATTCTTTATCGCTTTGCATATTGATATATAATGTAAATATTTCAATTCTATCTTGCATCCCCGGTATAGAGCGTTGGGAAGCACTATGAGTCTTCTTACCTTGCATGCATCATTTGATACGAGGGTAGATTTCCATCCTCATATCCACTTGCATTTCTTTTCCGCTTTCTCCCCCCTGTTTTATATCATATTTAAGAATTCAAGGAAGAAACAAAAAAATCATTAGGCATATTTATTTAAAAAAATACCCAAAAAGTGAAAATAAAAAATTAAAACAAGGGGGCTGCTAATAAACTTGACTTTAATTAAAATAGGTAATGGACATCATTGTTTTGGACTCATAAAGCCCGCATTGCTTTCAAGTACATTCCAGACGAGTGAGGTGTAACCCCCAAGGATAGAGCTCAAATCATGATTTGTGGCACTTTGATGATCACATGGGATGATGAAGTATTGATGTTTCTATCGTATGTGATCGAGTAGGGCCTTGTCATCTATTGTGTTCACGCCTTGTGTGGAACATCGACTTGGTATGAAGTATTGAGTGTTGGCCATGCCTTCACGAGTGTGTATGTATTGTCGATTTGCATCCGAGTACCTTGCTTGCAAGGGAAGTAGTGGTTTCACCTATTGGTTTCCTTTCTCTATTCTTTGGCTGAGTATCCCCCAAGCACGAGATCAAAGATCTTCAGTGCACATATCACATGTTACAAAGAAGGTTGAAGAAGTACGAGGAACTTGCCTGGCAGTACACATGCTCATATAGGGTTAGTATAATTAAGGACTTGTTAAAAATTTGCCTCCAATACAACTATAAATTTGAAAAGATAAAAAATAGCCGAACTCTTATGGCTTCGCTTGGGTTGTGTTGGTCAATTCAAAACTTTTATGGTGTTTATTTGATTAGATTAAGGTCCAGGATCATGTCCCACATACTTGTGCACATTTTGCCTTTCATTTTCTATTTTTTCACCCTCATTTGACCCCCGCTCGCTTTTGATCCATTCTACTATTTTACACTCCTTTTATTCCTCGTTGACCTCAGTATTATTCGTCTATTCTCGATCTTCCTATTTGACCCTTGATATGGCGATTCATGGATGACCTGGTCGAGACTCCATCGACACCAATATCGATTCCATGATGCCGTCCTCTCCAATAATTTGAGGCGATTCCCGAGAACTTGGTTCGGACTCCACGAACCGATCTTCAGACTCCCCATACTCTCCAATAATCTGGGATTGTTCTTGTCTCGAACTCTTCCCATTTTGGATGGTAATTGATTTCACTCCTTATACATCACCATCCTTAAAGAAATTCTATGTTGACCTTAACACATAACGATTTTGTTACATCAAGTGCTTCCGTTCAGATTGATCGTGACATTATTCCATTTGCATATCAAGAGTCATATCTAGAGCCACATATTTTGGCAGATTCAAACTCAAATAAAGAAATGGCTCTCAAAGGAAAAGAGAAAGGACCTCAGCACCTACCACAGCAGGATCAGAACACAGTGAATGCCCTAATTCTTATCTATATCCAGGCAATCCATTAGCATCTTACTGACCAAAGCTTAGCATAAGTGTCTTTCCAGGACATGCTGAATGATCTAAGGAGAGAAAGAGACAACCAGGGAGGATGATTTGATGAAGACCGTGAAGATGGACCCTGTGGAGGAGGAGTAAAGGATCCGAGAGGATAGCGACCCAAGTCGACTCTCAAGGAGACTTACAACCTCGGTTCTAGACAAGTCACCAAATGGATGCAGATACATGTTGTATATGCTCATTTTTAGTTGAAGCCTCAACTCTTAGCGTATCTTCCCACATTTTGTGGGAATTCAAATGAAGAAACATACATCTACCTTCAACAATTTGGGTGCATCTATGGACCGAAATACTATCCTAACATCCCATTAGGAGTAGTGTGGATGATGACATTCCCATTCATCCTACAAGACAAAGCACTCCATTGGATTAATCTCTTGGGGAAAGTCGTCACAACTTGGGAAGAGTTGAAGTATGCCTTTCTGCACAATCTACCCTCTAGGGAAACTTAACCATACACGTGCCCGCATTGCTACCTTGTCCCAAGAAGCCCACGAATCCATTCATGAGGCTTGGGAGAGGTTCATCGAGCTGCAAGAGAAATGTCCACATCACGACATCCCATGGGCCAGTCTAGTCAAAAATTTCTCTGGTGAACTTGCTATTGAGAGCCAGAAGCTCATGGATGTCGCTTGTGGTGGCTCGCACTTTAACAAAGACGACGATGTTGTGTGGTTGATACGTGTGGTAGATATTCGAAGAAATGGCCAATGGAGTGGCCATTTTGTCCTCGTCCAACATACCAACAATAACTACACATCCAACAGAAGCCAGTACATATGTCAGCATCCCACAATCCGGATAGGGATGAGAGATCCAATCTGGGATTTATAGGGATCCACCTGTCCAAGGTGGATATAATTGAGAAGCGATCACAAGACCTTGATGACGCTCATTGCGATCGAATGGAGGGCTCAAAACTTGGACAAATTGGATCAGATTACCAAGCAATTTGAGTTGCTAGTAGGTACAATCATCTCTTGCAATTCCATGTCTACATCGATCGTAACTCCTGTTGAGATGAAAGAGCTAGCATCGCCATAGCCTAGTCAGCAGAGCTACCCTTAGCCAGTGGTTCAACACGTTTACTACGTGCCAGCCCCGGAGCCTTCATTGCCTCAGCAACCTTTACAACAACTGGTTGTATATCAACCAAAGCCCCATATCCTCACACATCCATACTCTCCCCCCCCACCTCTCATTCAAGAGGTGAATGGCGCATGGTCGAATGATGCACAATTAACCTGTCCTAGCAGACAACAATAGGGTCAACCTTCAGGCAACTGCCAATTCCCTCAACAGTAAGGAGGGAGATTTATCCAAGGGAATAATGAGCCTTACCACCAACAGTCAGCCATATCAGCATGGCTGGAAACAAAATCAGTACCAACAACCGCAATACATGCAATACCAATAGAACCATCATTACTCGATTGTGCCATAACAACACCCCCCTCCTCATTATCAACAATACATATCTTTAATAGTAGACTCATCACAATCCATAGTATCGATATGGCCAGCATGTTGAACCATCAGAGGCCCCTCCAGTGAACCCCACCCTGACTGCTTGGCTCAGCTCGTCAAGATTCTTGTAGATATTAGTCAAAAGTTAGATGGTCTCACTGCCACAAAGACTGCCATCCATGCATAAGTAGAAGCAAACCCCAACAACTTTAGGGAATGAGAGCATGTAGTAAGTGATGTCCCCTCCAACCTCATAGAGTCAGAGATACATGATTTTTTTATCTAATTATGTTACTCTCAGGAGTTGTTGGACTCTTCAGACATCTGCTACCACGCAGGGGAAGAATCATCATTCTTCTTCTATATGAGTCGTACCGGCAACCGGGTCGGGTGAGGAAGAAGCAGAAGGAGAAGTATCAGCAAAATACCAGAAAAATGAAAAAGCTCAAAAATACCAAAAAGAGGACAACACCGACCTAAGCATCATCCATCCAACAACATGGAGGACCACACCTGCAACCAATCCGGAGTCAGCCTATAGAGCCCCACCTGCTATTTTAGGATGCCCACTACTTTAGATGGATGAGTACACTTTTTTTTATCATCCATCTTTATAGCCAGACGTGGGCATAGATTTTGTTGTAAATAAGAACAATATTTCTACTGATTTTTGCTTTGTAAATATTCCTTTTCCATATGCTTTAATAACAAAAAAAATAAAAATTTGAAAACATCCCTTGTTAGATCTCGATGTTATGCAAATTATACAAAATATTGTTCTTGAGATGCCTTCTCTATAGGTCATTAAATACATGGCAAATGTTAATAAAGGATTGAAGGATGCATGTACTTCCAGGAGTCAGCCGCACCGAGCCAGACAACGAAATGTGAAGCACATCTTGACAGTGGTGATTGTCAATGCAATTAATAATCTCCCAAGTAAGAAGAAATACATGGGAGCCTTGCTCATTAGATGCACGATATTTGATCGAGAGTTCGACCGAAATATTCTTGATAGTGGATTATAAATTAATTTGATACCTACTTCACTACTAAAAGAATTTGGTATAGAATTGATCAAGTCAACTAGAATGATTATGTAGTTTGAGGATACTTCAGTTAAGCGGCCTTGGGGAATTTTGGAAGATGTCGTCATAATCGTTCGAGGAATGCAAATTCCTGTGGACTTCATTGTATTAGATATGGAACATCTCAACTCCTCTTATGAATGCCACGATCATACTTGGATGGTTGTTCCTCCGAACAGCTGAAGCTCTGGTTGGATTACGATAGTGGACAGATCACCTTCTACTCGAACATTGATAAGGTGCCAATTCAGATGATCCAGGTGCTCAAACCGACAGAATCTGCATCAGATGTGAGTGCACTGGAAGAACAGATAGAAGACTATGATTTTCTAGAAGAGATTAGAGACACCAACCTATTCATGAACGACATTGAGACCCGCGAATTTCTCTCTACGGAGGAAGGAGTGGATAACACAATCGATTTTCCCTCTTTCTTAAATGTTGAGATCTTTGTTGATCTGTGAGATGAGTTGATTGATGGTCATCTGTCCGTAACAGAGGAAGAAGGAATCACTACATACTTCTTAGAACAAGATCCCTCATTGAAAATTTTCGTGCATCAATAGATTCAGAGCTTACAGAGTTAAAGGTGGACAATGTACAAGTGCCAAATCTGACCCCACCAATGCCCCGTACAATTCATGAGGTTACCACCGAAAAGATACAGACACCACCAAAGCTCAAGCAGCTTCCAGCAAACAAGAAGTATGCCTTCCTTACGAGTGAGCCAAATACGTTTCTTGTAATCATCAATTCCTAGTTGACTTAGGAATAAGAATCTCGTCCACTTGAGGTTCTAAAAAGAAACCACAAGATGATTAGCTGGAAAATTTATGATCTCCAAGGGATTAATCCTTCATTTTGCTCCCATCATATTTACTTGGAAGAAGAGAGAAATCCTTCCTGTGAATTCAAGTGAAGATTAAATCCGAATCTTCGGTAAGTTGTTATGAATGAGATCACGAAATGATGTGATGCGGGCTTCATTTATCTCATATCTAATTCAAAGTGAGTGAGTACCTTGCATGTCGTGCTGAAAAAGTCAGGGATCACCATTGTGAAGAATAACCAGGGTGAGGAGATCACAACCAGAGTTCCTACATCATGGCACATATGTGTTAATTACAGACGCTTGAACTTAACAACTAATTAGGAGCGTTTCTCGCTTCCCTTCATCAACCAGATCGTTTAGAGATTGTCCGCCAATGAGTATTTTTGCTTCTTGGATGGATACTCTAGTATATTCATGTTGTAGTCGCCCCGGAAGATCAAGAAAAAACCACCTTCACATGTCCATTCGGGACATATGCCTCAGTAGCATGCTGTTTGACATTGTAATGCTTCAAAGATATTTCAGTGATGCATGTTGGTAGTGTTTTAGAATATGGTTGGTAGCTTTCTTGAGGTCTTTATGGGTGATTTCTCAGTCTACGATGACAACTTTGATCAGTGTTTATCCTATTTAAATCGAGTCCTGAAAAGATGCTACGAAGTCAACTTGGTGCTCTCATGGGAGAATAGCCATTTTATGGTAACTGAAGGGATTGTGCTGTGGCATGTCATCTCAAAATGTGTTATGGATGTTGATCCCACAAAGGTGGAAGCCATTTTTAAGCTTGATGCACCTAAAACTCGAAGCAAGTCCTGTCATTCCTTGAGCATGTGGGCTTCTATAGAAGATTTATCAAGGATTTCAGTAAAATTGCACGATCATTGACTGAGCTTCTACGCAAGGAGGCATATTTTATTATAGATGCCAGAGTCCTCCAAGCCTTTAATCAGCTGAAAGACATAATCACTCAATCCCATGTCCTTCAACCGCCAAATTGGTCTCTTCCATTTGAGATCATGACAGATGCTTCAGACTATGTCATTGGAGCAGTTCTAGGATAACTGAGAGATCATATTCCATTTTCTATTCACTATGCCAGCAAAACTCTTGATGAGGCTCACAGGAATTACACCGTCATAGAGAAGGAGCCGCTGGCAGTCGTTTTGGCACATAAGAAGTTCAGATCTCATTTGTTTGGGTCCAAGGTAATTGTGTAAACAGACCATTTTGCCATCAAGTACTTGCAAGCCAAGAAGGATGCTAAACAAAGGCTGATCAGATGGATCCATTTGCTCCATGAATTCGATCTTAAAATCTGTGATAAACCTGGAGTTAAAAATGTGGTGGTAAACCACTTGTCAATATTTCTAGATCCAAAAGCTCCTGAGCAAAGCCTAATTCTGATCACTGAAACCTTTTTTGATGAGGTAATTTTGTCAGTCACATCGTTCCTATGGTTTGCTAATATTGTGAACTATCTTTTATCCAAGAGAACTCCACAAGATTGATCGAAGCTGAAGGTCGAAAAATTCTTGTCGGATATTCATTTCTATCAGTGGGAGGATTTGTATCTCCTTCTTGAGGAGGCATATTGCGTTTGGAGGAGGTGCATTCCTTAGGAGGATGTTCGTAGTGTCCTCGAGCATTGGTATGCTTGAGAATCAGGAGGACACCACTCTGGAAGATGTATGATATCAAAAGTATTACAATGTGACCTTTGGTGGTCAACCTTATTTGAAGATGCAGAAGACTTTGTGAAGATATGCATTGAATGTTAGAAAATGGGTGGAACAATTGGAATGAGAGACAAAATGCCCCTAAAATATATTCAGATTTCAAATATGTTCGCAAGAGGCATTGACTTCCTGGGCTCATCACCTAACAGTCAGGGTTATGAATATATTCTGCTTGTTGTCGACTATGTAAGTCATTGGGTGGAGGATATCCCTACCCGAACCATCAACACTCACATCGTCTGTTGGTTTCTGAAAGAAAATATCATTGCACGGTTCAGGATCCTCAAAATTCTTATATCAGATGGCGATAACCATTTCATCAACGACGATGTGAAGAAGCTGAATTAGGAATATTACATTGAACATTGAGTAGCTTCTTCGTACTACCCATAATCTAATGGTTTGACAGAATGTTCAAATAGGGATATCAAAACTGTTCTTCAGAAACTTGTACGTCTAGACAGAAAGAACTGGCCTCAACTACTCGACTCAGTTCTCTAAGCCTATCAAAATTGCGTACAAGTCTCCTCTGAGAATGTCTCCCTACTGCCTAGTATACAGCAAGCCATGCCATTTGCTCATCGAACTGATTCACAAATCTTTATGGGCGATTAACATATGTAATTTGGACTAGAAAAGCATCAAAGAACAAAAAAGTAGATCTAAACAGACTTATTGAGTTCCGTGACTATGCATACGATAATAATGTTATGTACAAGGAGAAGGTCAAGAAGTGGCACAACAAGCACATCCGTCGCAAGACCTTCGAGCCAGGTCAGAAAGTCCTGTTGTTTGATGCAAAGTTAAAAATTTCCCAAGGAAGTTGAAAAGTAAGTGGACAGGGACATTTGTAGTGAAGCATGTGCGTGATAATGGAATCATAGTCATATTTGGATTGTCAGCTGACGCACAACCTTTCATCATCAACGGACAACTTCTGAAGCCTTACCTTGAGCATGATACCTTCTTTTTTGTGGTTGACTCCATTTAGGTGTTCTACGATGTACAACTTCCAGCCACAATATCTGTAGATTCAGATGAAGCGATCAAAAATATTTTTGAGTAGTTAATCATTTTCTTATTTTCTTCTTTTCATTTTTAATTCTTTCATTCTTCTAAAAGCTTCACTTTACCCATTCATTACTGCTATACTTAGGACATACTTCATCCTAACTATAGGGGAGACGAGTGTATACAGGTGTTCATTCTTCAATCCCCTCGCATGTCTCCTCAACTTTTGACATCCTTTATATACTTAGAGATACTTTACCCTAAGTATAGGAGGATACATGTGGAGCCACTGATTTGTTTATTCCTACCCTCAACCCTTCTTGTCTTATGTATAGTCTGCTATACTCAGGTTTATTTGATCCTAAGTATTGGGAGAGATCGGCTTCCGATTCATTATTAGGTCGTTGTAGTATAGATTTTCCTATACTTAGTACGGGTTATGTCTTCATTTTCTCTCTGATCTATGAGGACATAACTTAAGCTAAGTATAGGGGGATCATATATATGTCTGATATATTTTAGCCATAACTTGTACTTTCGTACTTTCAAATAATATAGCTATTAATAAAAATTAGAAACACACAACCAACTCTTTGTATATACTGATTAATAAATTCATGTTAAAAATGTTTTGCAAAATGTTTAAAATATGGTTGAAAAAATATTTTGAAGTATATTTTGAAAATTATTTCAAAAATACTTTTGTAAAATGTTTTCGATCATTGTAGACATATTTTGTTTGTAAAAACTTCTTTTATTTGCGTGAATAAAAATGTTTTGGAAATCTATTTGAAATGATTTTGAAAAATGGTTGCAAAAATACTTTGAAAAATCTATACATATTTTTTGAAAAATATTTGTAAAACTATTTTCAAATTTTGTAATATTTGTAAACATTATTTATCAAATTATTCTTTCAAAATAATGTTTTCAAAATGTTTGTAAAAATCTTTTCAAATTATTTTGAGAACTATGTACATAATTCGAGCAAATAAAGATCGTTTATAAATCTTGTATATGCAAACCTGTAAATTCCTAAATCCCATTTCTTGTAATAACAAATGTACTCATGTGTAAATATTTACACATATTTCTTTTTTTTAAAATTCAATAAAAATGTGCAAAATGTTTTCAAAAATTGTATCAAAATTTGCAAAACCTTTTCAAAACTCACAAAATTTTCAGAACCGAAAATTACATCACAAAAATATTTTCCTTGTATTTTACATAGTATTTGCATTTTTCGGATTGATAATGATGATTGAACTAGTATAAATAAAATCCGAAGATTGGAGTTTGGTTGGACCTTAATCCACTTAATCATAGGAATCTTATAGGAGATGGATTTGAGGCACTTTAGGTCTTCTAACCTTAATTCTTTGAGACCATGAGACATGGTTCAATGTCATCTTGATTGCCTAAGTAGAATATTTCAGAACACATGCATGACTCTTGTTGATAATGACCTAGCTTGCACACCTGCACCTTGCACTCTGCTCACCTCAGTTGAAGTAGTAGAGAATTGGATTTGCCGGCATGAGATGCGAGCCAATGAAAACATTGGAAGTCACATATACATGGCCATTGTACCACAACTCGATCCAGTAGCAACGAGATCCAATGATGGAATGTTGTGGGTTGTAATAATGCTTCAAAAGATAGATATCTGACTAGCTCAAAAGGAAAAAGTCCTTATGTAATATTGTTGTATATAGTATTTCAAAAAAAATGGAAAATAAAAAACTCCAAAAAGAAAAGATGGGAGAAAATCAAAGAAAAATCAATTCCCATCGGAGTATGTATATATTTGTATAGCCAAATAAGTAAGCATGAGCTTCAAAATCAAATTCATGTGAGCTTGAAGCTGTGTGACTTGGCTACACTGGTCAAGCATCCTCAAATAGGTAGCTACATTGTTTACCATCCATTCTCTTCTCTGTCTCCTCTTCTTGAGCTGGTTGTACTTGAACTTAGAAGGGAATACCCCACTTCTTGAGGAAAGAGTTAATGGAATGGGGAATTCGGTTCACCATACTGAAAAAGACTGACTTTTACCGCTTCAGCCAAGGAGAGCTATATATCACACACATTGTCCATGATAGATTCATAGTCATAAGGGTCTGCGTGTGAGTTGACTTATTCTAACCTGACTATTAAGGAGACTTGAGCAGAGTTTGTGGTTATAAGAGGATATCGTGTTTCATGTACGATTCCCAATCAAGATTTCTAACTAAACCGAAAATCCAAAGGTCTGACTAAACTCTAAACTTTGATATTATGAAGACAGGTTTGAAAGTTACAATCAATCCGGGTTCTTTCTTTTTCTTTTCTTTATTTTCTTTTCTATACTTCCAGGCATAAGCATTTGCTAGGGACTAGCAAAGGCAAGTATATGGGGTGATGAATCTCCATTTCATCACCTTTATCCTTTCATTTTGGCCTTTAAATCCTAGAAAATGCATGTACATATCATTAATTTGTGAAAATAAACACTTTATAAGTTGTATAGAATATTGTATAAAATATTGTATAAATATTCTATTCATTGGCAAAATAAAAGAATAAAGAAAAGAAAAGAAAGGAAAAAGAATGAAGTGTCAATGACCCTAGCCCTCGAGACTCAGTCATCATGATGACTTAGTCGACAAGGAATAAAGCAGTGGGAGATAAGGAAGATGAATTCTATAGAAATCACATCAAAAGACTCATTTTTAATTCATCAACAATCACTTTTTGGCACCCATTTTATATAAATAATTTTATACACTAAATCAAGAAACTTTGTACGTCAACGTGGTAGATATCAATACATAGAAAATATAAAACTGATTTTAAACAAAAATAATATATAGTGTACATTCTACAGTCAGAATAAATCCCAAACTTCACAGACCTGTATCTCCTCTATAAGAACTCAAAATACACCAAAATCACATTTAGTTTATAACTTTTAATAAGCTATTTAATGAAGATGGTTTCATTTAATTTGGAGTTAAGATGCAAAAGTTAGGTTTTTGACCCCTATTGTATAGAATACCTAAATAAAAAAATAATTTATTTATTATTTATATTTTTACACTTTTATATTTTTATAATTTATAGGAAATGCATATATAAATACACTATACATATACCTATACAATCAATACCTATAATTATTTAAGTGTACATACAACTCCAGAAAAATAAAATAAAAATATATCGATGTCCATGTAAATAAGTCATGAATATATAAATTATGCACATAAAATAGTGAAATCTAAAATGCAAAGTAAGAAAAATACACAATATATAGACAAATATACATATATTTATACATGTAGCTATTGGCACCTAACAAATGAACTTGTAAAAATAGATGAAAAGAACCACTAAATAGTACAGAAAGTATCCAAAATATTCTATATTTTAAGTTTTTTAGAACAAATACTATTTTTATATCTTTTCCAATTATTTTCCTTTTATTTCTTTTCATTTTGTCTTCTAACGGTTGATATGGACCAACGAGGGCCTTAGCCTGGTTGACCCATGTCAACTTCTCTATCCACCCCACTACTCATGTCAGATGTCGCATCCTTGTCGTCTTCTCTGACTTTCTCCATTTGATCCATTAATTGTTTGCCCCTGATCCCTTCACGAAAGTTTACTTTGATCATCCGTCCGTCATGCCGGCACTTTTTTTGGTCAAAGGCTCATCAAATCGAGCGCAATCCCTAAGTAAAACCCTAGCTCCACCCCCATCTATAAATAAAGATCCAATCCATTCAATCTGATTTTGATCCCTCTTTCATGGTTTCTTAGCCCCTCAGACCACCACCATCATACTCCTCTTGGTGACAAGAAGCAGAGGTGAGGTTCAACAACACAGAGGAGCACAAAGAGGAGGTTCAAGCCATCTTCAACGAAGCTCCGCCGAGAGGTCCAGCTCCTCGGTTCCATCTAGGTCAAGCCATTTCCCATAGATTTAGGCAATATCCTTAGTGTAGATTTTGTTTCAGTCATTACTTTCAAGTTTAAATCATCCTATTAGTGTAAAATCAATTTTGTGTGTAAACTTGGAGTTTTGCTTCAGGTTGATTCTATAGTGATTTACCTTGTTATTCGACCTGTAGACACCCTAATTCCAATCCTCAAAGCATTCTTCATATTTTCCGTCACAAATCCCCCCCAACTCTCCTCGAATCAAGGTACTTCGAGCTCTATCCATCGTTGCCACGTCGGAGCTCATTGCCATCACCATCCACGAAGCCTCGTGCTTCCCTTTTGGACTGAGACACTCATCTCGAGTCATCGAGGCCTTTCATGCAGGTCTGAGCATCAAATGATGTGTTTGGAGCCATTTTGAGGTTCAACGAAGGCTCTAGGAAGAAGAGAACCCAAGTCCCATTCGATGGGACCCTGAAGCTGGATGAAAGTCTCGGTCAATACAGACAAACACCATGATCCTTTTTCACCTGTCAGAGGAGAGAACCATTACCAGAGCCATGATTATTTGCTGATCAAAGGATGAGGAAGAAGACCTTCTTCCATGTTCTTATTGACAAACAGTTGCTGTCTGATCAAGAAGGTCGGTCTAGATCTAATCTGGCATGTTGAATCCAAGTGAAGCGATGCGCTCCCTTGCCCGCAAGATCAGAGTAAGTGGTGCCGACGTGGCGTCACCACAACCGTCCACTCCTGCCTTGATTAGGTAAATTTCATAGGGCCCCTCTATCATTTTGTATTATTATTTAGCTCAAACATTCACCGGTCACATGTAAAATATTATGTAATATTTAGGTTTGGACCCTCACACTTTTGAAAACTTTGCATTTCAGTCTAATCCACGCAGTCTCACGTGCCCATACACTTGGGTTTATGTGAATTTTGCACTGACACCCATGTAGTTATTTTATTTCCTTTTATCCTTATATTTCGATTTTTTAGTATAATATTTGTGAACTATTTTCAAGAAGATCCCAATGTTTATTGATATTGCATTTTGGTCCTCGTCAGGCTGACTTGTAAACACATGTTTATTTTTGTAAAAATTGCTCTGAATCTCCTATCTTCTCAGATATATTCTACAATGAATTAAAGTTTAATTTTATTTGCAGATAAGTCCTTGTTCAACCCAGAATGTTTATTTTGTTCATTTTTATTGTTAAAAATAGTTGCCATGAATGTTTAATTATGGAAAAAATTCAAATTAAGTGTCTAATATATATATTGTTCATGCTATTCCCTCGAGATTAGGAATTTCGTTAATTTTTATGTTTATTAAATGTTGTTTGGTTGTTACTTATTCCTTGTCTATTTTAGAAAACCCAAAAATGTAGAAAATTGCCTCCAACAATTACCAAAAAATATCGTAGTTTCCTTCTGTTATATTTTATTTTACCAGAAATCAACTAAAAATATCAAAAGAAAACCCGAAAAGGTTAAAACATTGAAAACTTATAAAAATCAGAAAAATGTTTCTAAAAATTTAAAATATTGTTTCATCTCTGTTTTGTCACATATTATATCTAGAATTTACTAAAAATAGTTTTGGAAATTTTTGGAACCTATCTCTATTTGTTATATCTAAAACTATTTTACCTAACTATATATTATATATTTAAATATTTAAAAACACTTAAAATCACTACAAAATCACAAAAATATTAGAAAAATATAAAAAACAAAAAAATTTATTTTTTCTGGAATTTCTAGCTATATACACATCTTATATATACTCTCTCTCTTTCTATATATACTTATATACATTTCTTTATACATATTATATATATTATTTTATTATCTATTATATACCATTAATTGATATTACTATATTTTATTTTAAAATAAATAAGGAATTAAAAATCAAATAAAAAATTAAAAACCTACAAAAACATAGAGTAAATACTGTGCATATATATACACCTCTATACCTATATATTTTATTTATAAATAATATTTTTTGTACTACCACATCTTGCTCCCTGTGTTCGACCCCTACCTATTTGTCCACTATACACTTGTTTGTAGGGTATAATAAATTTTGATCCACTCCTTTGATTCATTGATTGCTTGATCTATTTTATGCGGGTTGATTGTTGGATTGGCTTGGGATCTTGGTGACTTCGACGACTTCGCTCCCACCTTGTGTGAAGTGTATGACTCTCCACTCCGATCGCTAGGCCCTTTCAGAGGCATTGCCCTAGGAGACTGCCTATTGACCCGTATTATGATAAGGGGCTATTAATATAGTGGAATGAAGGAAAAGTTGGAATTTTGATAGATGGCATGAACTATGTAATTTAATAAGTCAAATAATCCAGTTCTACACCAAGTCTCCTAGGCCTCGCCTCCATGCGTGATAATGGGTGTCTCCAATTGAGTCCAGGATTTGGGGTGAGGATGATGAGAAGATTCGCCAGCCTAGTCTTGACCTTTCAGCCTACTGACCAGAAATCAAAGGCACTTTTGAATTTAGTCTTCCGATCATTGAAACTGGTGGCTACCCTTTGACAGAGATGTGTGGGCTCATCAATCGCATCGAATAGTAGGAATGAAAGCAGTCAGATACATATATAAATATAGATATAAACACATCCTTATACATTTGATATACAAATATAAATCTAAATACAAATATTGAAGGATATAAGAAATATGTTAGCATATCTTTAAAAATAAATATGAATATAAGATGATACAAATTGGGTATAAATAATCACAGAAATATTTTATAGATTAACTAAAATATGCATATTTAGGATGATATAGACATAAAATAGGTATATCAAATAGATTCATTTCGTACTAATTATATCAAGAATGGTGAAGGCGCTCATAAATTTTTGTTACATGTAGTTATAAATAAATCTATGACTATATTTATGTACTAAAATGGATATACGAATACGAAACTGAATATTCAGAAATGTCAAAGTGATACACATATCCACCTTCCGTGTTATTCATCACAAATATCAATTAAAGTAAATGCCATATAAGTCCATGTTATTCGCCACAAATGGCTAAATGAACCATTGTTAGTGATAAAAGAATGGATGTGTTATTTATCGTAAATATCAATTAAAGTATATAGTTTTTGAAAGAATAATATCCATTATGATATATTTAACAATGGAAAAGGTAGCAATGGATACTAAAATATTTGTCAACATAGATTAATGTTGTATTATTGAAACTAACTTTTAAAATTAATATATTTAAATGTTCATTGCCATGCATATAGTAATATTTGTCAATAATAAGAAACATGATTTAAAGAGGTCATCGTCATGATTATCAATGGAAGAAAACCATTGTCAACTAAATGCCCTCTTCATATTGGCTAGATGCTGTAAAGTCGTGTTCTTGTAATTGTGTTTTACATGTTATGCATATCTAAATAATTTCAGAAGCTAGATCCATATATTAAAAGGAACGTTTTCAAATAGTGGTAGCGATTACAATGTTTTAGCTTTTCGTGTTTTCTGCGACCCAAT
The DNA here is from genome assembly GCA_037367405.1 of Ottelia alismoides. Lineage (NCBI taxonomy): Eukaryota > Viridiplantae > Streptophyta > Magnoliopsida > Alismatales > Hydrocharitaceae > Ottelia > Ottelia alismoides. The sequence continues at coordinate 648,106 of JAZKJV010007390.1, forward strand.
TATGGAGCTACTTTGAATTCCGAGCTTATGATTCCATTCAATTCATTGATTAAAAGCTCTTATGAAAATGGTGATCTCTAGGTAAGACAATAACTTTCTTTTGGAAGTTGTAATTTTTAAAATAAACCTAAATTATTTAATGAGAAGTCTTTCATGCGATACGTCAAAGTGAGAGACAAATGCAACCAACATGGCCAATGGATGGTCAATAAATAGAATCCCTATTAGTGCTCTATCATAAATAGAATCCTTGTTACTTGGCCCAGTGTCATGGTTTAGGTCCAATTGTGTACGAACCAGACATGTATTTACCCCAAGAACACCCTATGTATGATAGACGAGTGGCCTTCATTTTGTTTGTTCTTGGAACATTACTATGGATTTTCTCATAAGTTTCTCTCTCTCTCTCTCTCTCTCATTTTTCATCCATCTTTCAACACCAGCAATAACTTATAATTAATTTTATTTCCAATTAGCACCATATATGGATATTTCATAATCCATGTCATCGTCAAATTGAACTCAATCTGTAGAACGAGATAGTTTCGGATTCTTTCTTATAACTGGTGGATGATTATGAATCTTGTGTTAGAAATTTGGTATCTTTTATTTCCCTAGTGATTTGAATCTTTCGTAGATATTTGAATCATATGTAGAAATCAATATATAGAACGAGATAGAGCAACCCTTTCACGTGTCATATATTAACAATCTAGAAGTTTGTCATATATTAGTGATTCATAATTTTGAATCTTATACATATATTTGTTTTATGTTAATGATCTAAAAATTTGTCATGAAATGTTAGGGATCAAGATATCTGTCATACATTAGTAATCCAAAATTTTGAACCTTGTGAGATATTTGAACATTATGTCGAACTCGATTTGTAAAGCAAGAAAAAGCAACCCTTTCATTTGATATATTTATTTCCCTAATAATTCGTAAAGAAATAAAATGGTGCAGTTGTATTCTTAAAAAATATCATAAAACAAATGTTTAAAGTATATATGAATAAGACATTAAATATCAAATGAAAAACTACATGTACTAGAAAATTTCATAACTCCTATAGACAAAGGTTTCTTTTAATCAAATGTACTAGAGATAACACATTTATGTAACAAGAAACAGGGTTTGACAAACTGACGTATGCATCAATTATCATCAACAAGAATGGTAAAGCATGAAGCAAGCGTATGGAAATTTTACTGATGTAACCAACATGACTGTAGAACTAAAAGTAACTCTGCATTGATGCCCAAGGGAAGATATAATACATTATTAACATATAAATTAAAGATGTGCCTACCCCAAAGAGAAGGAAATCAAATGGAAGGACAATACACAAAAAGAAATCCCAAGTACGAATAGGTGCATCGAAAAGAGATGATGACCAGGCTTTGTTGAAGAACACTAGACGAAGTGAGACCACCAAGGGTGAAGGGGGAAAGCAACGAGGGTGAAGTAAACTCGTCTACGGTGAGCGATGAGAATGAGATCGATCTGGTTTGGCAGCACAATAGGAAAAGGGAGAGGACATGCAAAATTCTATAAGGGATTTAAGAGGGAATCATGTGAATTGGAATTTTGGAGGGAACCGGCGTATATGGGATTTGGGAGATGAGTTAGGAATGGATGGGAATAATGTGCGATTAAATTTTTTTATAAGGTAAGGGTGGGATATTATATTTCAAATTTCGTTGGGAGGGATGGGTGGAATTTGGGAAGGAATGTAGGGATTTCACTGGTAAATAAAATATAACTTAAAATTATTATCCAAACAGATTACCATCATATAATCTAAATACATCAAAAAAATACATATGCACATCCACTAAAAATATAACATGGTGGCAAATATATACATATATGTGTTTTCGATCGCATCCTAACTAGTTGAATATGTAGATATCACGACTTTCAAACTTAATCAGTCACAATCCTTGATTTTTATTTTATTTTCTATAATAAACAATAATCGCATTAATTAAGAAAAAATTGAAGCTGCCCCCACCCATATTTTCTGTATTGTTTTTATTTTTTTGAAAAATATCACCATGTATATATATACACCTCCAATATGCCTTTCGAGTTTCGTCAGAAATAGAGACTCTTGTGCCCTTCATCTAGAACATGTTTTTTAACGATCTAAAGATTGTTGTAATCCACCTGTTCTAGATGGAGGACATAGAAGTCTCCATTTTTGATGAAATGTGAATGGCATATTGGAGGTATATATACATGAATATACATGATTTTATTTTGTAAAAAATAAAAAAAACGCTAGAAAATAGAATGAGGATGGTCATGTTGAGGGGCAGCCCCATTGAACCTTATTAATTATAGCCATATATATCAGGGTAATAGTCCTTCTAACAATGACAAATTAAAAGTACAAGAATGTAACCTTTCTAGAGATGTAGTGGGGGATTGTGATTTTTTGTATAGCAAATTGATTTCTCCATGGTAAAGTTACCATGGTCGAAAGCTTTTGGTCATCATAATTAAACAATAGTAAAAAATTATTGGTTAGAATAATATTAATGCATCTTATAAAGCCATTGATATTTAGCCAGAATTATTTATCATTGTCAAAAGTTTTTAGCTATGATATATTTATCATGTCCTTATTGTGTGGCCAATACATATTTTTTTAGTAATGTATCCGTCAATGATTACGGTGTTGGAGTTCTTAAGAGAATATAAGAATATGCGTAAACATGGAGATGTACTTGAATATTTATGTAAGTGGCAAAATTTTGAGTATATTTTCTTTTTGCATTTAATAGTTTGATATTTTTGGTGTTGCATATGTACTTTCGTAGTCACTTCAAAGGAAGATCAAGACATTATCAATGCAATCTCATTAGTTTTTATGGCAAAGCAATGTTTGCAGGAGAAGAGAGATAGTGGACAGACTTTATTAATGGAAATAGTTTCTTTATTTTGTAAGAAAAAATATCAATGTTCCAAGTGAAGACAATTTATATGTGGATGTAGGACAATCAAAACGTAATGTTGATAAAATTTCAATTTTGCATCATGATGAATCTACAACTCTCATTCTTTATTATTTTATTTTACCCATATCTTTTAGCAAAAATATATGTGAATTTGTGTAAATCCAATAAATTACCATTGTACATACTATTGTCAATATTGAATAATAAACATCTTTTTCTAAAAATAAAAGAATAAAGAGGAAAAGAAAAAGGAAAGAAGGATGTAATTATGTAATAAGTACAGTCTGACATAAACTACGAGAGAAGGTCAATTATTAACCTATTCGACAAGGAATAAAGGAGGGAGAGATATGGTCCTTATATAATTTATCATTGTGCATTCTATATGTATATCATTCCTATATTTTATTCATCAATAAACAGACCTCAAAAAAAATATTTCTCAATAAAAGTTGTAAATAAAAAGGTTATCTGAATAATAAAAATATTTGCAAAATAAATTATTCTACATATTGTACATAATGCCACTCATAAAAAGTCACAAAACAAGAACTTAAAGAATCAATCAAAATCATATTTATTTGACTATAAATTAAATTATCTTTCAAATGAAGGTGGTGTCATAGATTTTGGAGTTGTGAGGTAAAAATTAGCTTTTTGGGTACATTGTATAGTTACATAGTACCTATATTTGTAAATATCTATATTTAATTATTTTAATTCATACTTTATGCATATTATATTTTAAATACTTGTACATACTCCTAACAATAAAATAAAAACAAAATAAAAATTAGAAAACACAAAATAAAATAAAAATTGAAATTTAGTTGAACAAAAGCCATACTTATGCATATTGAATATAATACCTATTTATTTAATATTTTTATTTCATTTGTAAAAATCAAATAAAAATCATTTCATGATCCTCAATTTATTTTGTAAATATATAAATTATAAAATAAAGGATATTCGTGTAAAATACTAAAATAACAATAAAATAATAAATTATATAGGTAATCTATACCCATACGTAAAATCCTATACTGTATATAATGTATATATTATTTCATAAAAATGATTAAAAATCACAAAGAAATAACTTGAAAAATAATAAACATTTTTTATTTTAATCATTTTTATTTTAAACTCAGTTATTAATTTATATTCATTATTCTTAGATTTTTAAAAAGAAAAATTTCTGATTGGTCAAGCCGGGTCTATTGACCCGGGTCATTCTTACCTCTTCCAGACTCGATCCGACCCTTCGTCGGATCGAATTTCTCCCCTTTCTCCAAGTCGAGTCCGACCATCTTATCCCTTGATTTTTGCGCCCGATTCCTATCCTAGGATATGTGATCCTCACAGATCCCTACATGAAACCGGATCCTCATAAGGTTTCACTCACGCCTTTGATCTTTCTAGACCCCGGAGGTTTCCTATAAAATCTGCACCTCTGCCTCTAGTGAGGGTACCTCATCCCTCGTGCCACCTTTACTCCATTAGCACCTCCAGGACTGTCGCATGTTACTTATACGTGGCGGGAGGAGCTCTGCCGTGTGCAACTTCCTCCATCTTCCCCATCGGAGTAGAGGTCAAGACATTGCCTACACCTCCACCTGACCTCTCCGTTCATCATAGTAGGCCCATTTATCACATATTTCCTTCGCATTTCACCATCTACTTTGATTTAGCCATTTCTTTCGCCGTTGATTCCTTATCTCCCACCATCTCCACTAGGGCTCCTTCCTTCACCTCACATGTATCGATAGACTCCTCGACTAATTATCACCCTTCATATGCACCCCGACCTCCCTACATCTTGCTCATCAGAGAAGGATTATGAGAGATCTCCTCCCCCATTTCCGTCAGAGATCACCAAAGTGCTGAAGGATATGGTTAGATCCTCAAGCGCATCACAGAAGCGTGAGCATCGTATCAAATACGACGAAGAACGACTAGTCGCACTAGTTATTCTATGCAGCGGAAATTAAAATTTTTTCATGCGATGAAACCACATGATCCAAGAACACTTCTCAGATCGTTTCGTCTAAACCACAAACAAGTAATACGATTACCTCTTGAAGCGTGGTTGCGATCGAGTCTCTAAACATAGAGACCTCCTGTCACAAGTCTGATCCGATGGAGGAGACGCTTGCGAGCGCGGGGATGAATCGCGTGCTTCTCACAATCCATGTTGATGATCCAAGTGGCGGATCTCATGATCTTGACATACGAGATCCGACGTCTTCTTCTCGAGCGAGGCGCACCGAAGGAGACGGAGATCAACAAGCAAACGATGGAGCAGCATAACGACGACACTACGGCGATGGAGAAACTCTCTAGGACATCCATGGTGGATGGCCACATGAGAGGGAGAGAGAGAGTAGACGTGTAGAGAGAGAGAAAGAGAGATAGAGAAACTTATGTTCTCTTGTGTGTTGTGTAAAGAAGAGCAAAGGGGTGCCTCTCCTTTTATAATATTTTGGGATCCATGGATCTCAATCCATGGACAACACAAATCCAATGGCTCTCATTGATTTGTTTTCTTTCAATGGCTAAGATTTTGTTGGTAAAAAACCAACAACAATTAATTTAATAAAATCAAATATATATTAAATATAATTTGATTTATATCAAATCAATCTCCATTGGAAAAAAATAGGAAGAAGACAATCCTCTTTCCATAAGGAGGGTGGACGGACACCACATTCCTTGTAGGAATTGTGGCCGTCCACTCTTCCTATATGGAAGGTGGATGTCTCTCTCCTATTACATGAGATTACATCATCTCATGATTCTCTCCAATATTTGCAACAACTCCTGTTGCAAAAAATTTCACAAAAATAAATCCAATATTTTTTGTGGATATTGCAATCATGCCATTGGAAATTTGTGAATTATATTCACAACCCAAAATAAAATATAAATTATATTTTCATTAATTGTCCAATGTGAATCCAATTCACATCAACATTTAATTAACAAATGTAAATTACAAATAGCTCTCTCTAATATATATGACTAATATGGATATTGCTATCCACATTATTCATATTCATGATAATTAAATCACATTTAATCATCTTGGATCAATACTCTCTTGTTCTCAAATAATATGAATCACATTCATATTATCCATATCTTTGATAATTAAATCATATTTAATTATCTTAGATAACTCTCCTTATAATATGAATAAAATTCATATTATTCGTGATAACTAAATCACATTTAATTTTCGATTTTCTCAATGCTCAGATACGTAATATCAACAATGAAATTATCCTGAACTCTTTCAAGGATAATGTGCTTTCTCCACGGATACGTAGAGATAAGGACAAAGCGATTGTATTGTTCCACGTATAGTGACTTGGACATTGAGATCATATCTCAAATCCAGATCACGGGCTTCCTATAGATGCTTGATTAAATCAAGACTGCAAATCTAATCTTCTCATTGCATCTGGATCACATTCAGATCAATGTCCAACATTTGGACCAGGATCAGATTACTTCTCTACTGAGAGGAGTCACTAAAATCCAGACCCATTTCATCACTCCCTAGGAATGGAAGCGTCATGGTTATACAATCGTTTATGATTACATCACCCTCAGTTATTCCCAATACTTGTACATCCTGCATACTGGAGGACTCAGAATAAACCCGAAGTATTGGATCAACTTTATACTGTCTACTTCATGGTTTTAACAGTAAGTTTCTCATTCAATCATTGGGAGTTGGTATCGATCATATACTTTCCAAAAGCATATATCATACCTAGGTCTTGATCATATACTTTCCAGAAGTATATATCAAACCTAGAAATTCAGTCAAGCTTCCAAAGCAAGATGACCGTACACAGAATTTGATTCTTCCCAATATCTCTTGAGTGAGCTCATGTCTTCTGGTTCAGTAAATGAACCTATATGACCCCTTTGATAGATCGTATTACTCATATGCCCTTATATGCCCACCAGCGCACCGATGTATAGACCTTGATTAGGTCATCAACCTATTGGTCTGCCAAATGTATATACTCAGACATATAATAACACATCTGTCTCCTGTCAGAGGAAGCGTGCCTATAACGTGACAACATATGATATGGGACTTTGGTTATCTTGATCTCGTTAATTCAACTCTTTGACCTAACTTATCTAACACCTCAGAATCTCTATTCCTATGCAGAGGACCTGCATCATGAGGTCGGTTAGATATCAACCTAAATGAGAAAGGATTGCCATCTCCTACTCAGGCTAGAGATCAACTCTTAACAATCATTTGACGGTGCTTGATGAGTCCTCAATCTAACTCTTTAGATATTCATCCAAGCACCAGCCTCTATGATTAAATTATTTATTCAACAACTGTATGATCATTAAGATGGCCATGGTAGATAACCCTAATTGTACTAAGGGACCTATTATGCAACTCATTCATTCTTCATTTCAGATCAGGGAATGATATGTGTAATAACATTTATTGCATAATGTCTCGTTGTGGGCTCGCATGTCCAACAACCTCCCACTGGCCCAAAGAGCCATTAATGGGCTAATCATTTAAACCCACACTCATGTGACAATCATAGGCTATTTAAAAATTAGCTAGGTAAGCTGATCAGTCACTCTGTTCCCGCGAGACTATGCCAAGTCCTTTTATGGCACTTGCATATCCCCAGTAACAATGCTCGCATCTAATGCGAATGTTGCATCTTATGCAACCAATACTCAATCTTGTTGGTTATAGTGTCCTTGACACTATAGCTTAATAATTATCATAACCAGTATTTCCATAATCCTTATCAGAATACCCTTATTCCTGGAGATCTGTATCTCTTAAGGTCTCCACAGTTAAGACCTTTTAGATCTCTATTTATAAAGTCTTAAGTTTTTGAAGATAAGACTTTGAGATCACTATCTAAAAAAATCTTGTCCTCTATGAAGATATTGTTATTACTGCAATCAAGTGTTTTCTCTCCATATTAGGATTAATAACAGTTTACTACTCCCACTACATGGCAGATATCTGGCTTTTGTACAAATCTAGCATACACTCAGCTTCTCGTAACTGATGCACAAGTGCAAGCAATTCTAGCATTCACTTCCTCAACTCTTTGAGGTGTTATCCCTTTAGATAGGTCAGTACCATATCTTAAGGGATGGAATCCTTTCTTGGAATTTTCCAAAAAATGGAATATGTTCAAGGTGTACTGCTATTGTGACAGTCCCAATACCCTCTTCTCTTTGCTTCTGAACACCTTCAGAACTAAGATCTAAGAGGTATACTTGAAATCATATTTCAAGATATGGAACAACCAGATTATAAAACACTTATTATCATCCTTATATCATTCTAAATTATTAGGATATTATCTACATTTAGTTCGATGAACACAAATGGCACTCCCACTAAGCTTCACATGGTTCATCAAGATTTTATCTGAAATCATAACAATTATAATTTCATTAATTTTTATGGTCCAACTTCAAGACGCTTATTTGAGTCCATAGATGTATTTCTTTATCTTGCACATCTTGCTGTCCTCGACCATGAAGCCCTGGGGCTACTTCATGTGAATGTCCTCAGAGAGATAGTCATAGAGGAATGCGATATTGACTTTCATCTCATAGATATCAAAGTCAGGTTGCGTAGGTCAGGTTCCCTTTCTCTTGAAGATCCATTTACACCTTAATGGGTCTTACCCATATAGGTGGATCCTCGAGGGTCCATATACAACACTTGTATATGAAGTCTACTTTAGACTTTCATTGCTAAAATCCATCTTTCCATGTTATGATCCTCAAGAGTTTCATCACATGAAATACGATCATTGTCAGACTTAACTGACACACGGAATACATCCTCAAACTCATTTGAGGAGGTATTAGTGTTTCATCTATAATTGTCCTTCAGTTTCCGATTTCAGGAGCCTCATTATCTTCTCAAGATTAACTGAGTTCCTACACTTCATTTTCATCTTGATTCTAAAGATAGTCATCCTCTAAGAATCACATTCTCAGAGATGAGATATTTTAAGAATCTAAAGGTCATAAAGTAGGTATTAAATACCATCCTTTATTTCTTAATGAAGTAACACTCTCTAGTGCTCAATTCCAGCTTACTTGCATGGAATATCATTAAGGATATATAATATAGTCTCTACTACATATATACCTGGAAACTAAGAGGAAATTATGCTAAAATTCATCATTGATCAAATCATGTCACACATGATCCAGTTATATCTCCCTACAACTCTATTGAGTCAAGGTGTATTAGGAGTATTGAGATAGAAATGATATTCATATCTCCATAAGGTATTCTTTGGATTTATCTAACATGTACTTGCTACCTAGAATAGATCAAATTCATTTTATCTTCCTTCATACTTTGGTTCTAAACCAAAATAATGGAACATTTCACAGGTTTCTTAGGTGAAGAGGAAAAATCTTATATCATACATAATCATCAATAGATAGATATCACATATCCATAATGTTTACTATGATATAGATGATCCGCATACATCAATATGTATGAGATCCTGAATACCTTGACATCTTACACCTTTCCCGAAGAAGTGTGTATTGGACATTTTTACTTTTGAATACAATATTCACAAGTATGTAAGATTTGAACCTTTAGACAATCTAAAGTTTCATCTCTCACTAGTCCATTGATCTCATCAACAGACATATGTCCAAAACTTGATGCCATATCATTGTCAAATGATCTTCATCCTCCAATTGATCTTATAAAGGCTTTAATTTTCAGTATTAGAAATCTTAATGAACCATTCATTAATTTTCTAATTTTGTGGAGTCCACTAGATGTTAGATTACTATCCGAAATATATCCATCATAACTCTTTATGATAGTTCTATCTCAGAGTTCATGTTTATTTCCAACATTTAGAAACAAACAATGAGTGTATTCTTATATCTAGGTCATAGAGACATTTTCTAAGACTAAGGGCTCTCCCACTGAAACTAACAAGTCTATCAATCCAACAGAGATTGTTGCAACAATTGCATCAATATCCATGTGGATAACTATAAACTTTAAGATCAAATTTTCCAGTCTTCTAAAACATATGCAACCTATTGCAAGTGTTGTTAGAAGATTGAGATACAATTATTAGACTTTATCTTATCAAATAAGTAAGTCAAAGTCAATGATTATATGTTGATTATTTTGATGCTCTATCCGAGTCCTTCATTAAGGATTCTAGACAGACTTGATAGTCATACTATCAACACACAACTTATTGCAGTATTGGCATTTATCTAACTCTTAGGATGCCATATGGATGTCATAGAAGTACGGTCAACTCTTCGACTATCCTTCTTATCTTGGTTCTGACCCATGCTTCCACTGCGCTCCCTTTATCTATAAACAACCATTGCTTAAGACTAAGGATCTCTTACGTTAAATTCAAAAGAATTCAATGTAAGAGCATTTCAACATTTATACACGCTTCATTAAATTCATATAATATGAATATTATGAAGCTTCATGAATGACTAGAGTATAGACAGTAGAACGATGACACTCATCGTATCTACATCCATCTAAACTCTTGAAACATTGGTTCAGGTAGGTATTCAAACGATTTGAATACATCATCTCTTATAGAGCCACCATTCTGCATGATGCAGTGAACCATCTCATTCATGATAAATGTCAAGAGCACATATGTATGCCATAATATCGTCATTGATTTTATAAGGATTATTTGACAATTACAATCATCATTGACATGTCACTTCTAAAGTACATCCGATGAGAGATCAAGACTACCGTGACATACAAACCCTAGGGTTGTACTCCTATTATCTATTTAATTGTTATTCCTCATTATTACGAGGAAACTTGCATATTGCGACCACATACATTATGTGTTCAACGACAAGTACAATATCTGGATCATGAGTCCAATCCATGATATTTTACTGGTTATTATTGAGTATAATATTGAGTGGGTTTAATGAAGGATTATCTGAAATAAGAAATTTGCATAAGTGTATATATATATATACATATTTTACTTTAATTTAGGAATTTTTATATCAAAGTTGTCTTGCCTCGTCAACACTGAAAGTTCATTCCCTTAATCACTTTCAACGTAAGAGATATACTTACCATTATATCTCAAGCAAGATCTGGGATTTCCTTCCTTATCTTTGTTACATCCCAATAATATGAGAACCTGCAACTCGAATAAAAAGAAGCGGGAACACATTCCACCTTGCAAGTCCAACTTGCATCTCCCAATTCGGTCTTTAACACCCGGGCCCACCACCCCTAAGGTGATGTTGACTCGTCATTAATTGAACCAACTGTCAACAGGAATACAACTCGCTATGCGCAATCCAATATCGCCCCAATAATATGAGGACCCGATATTGGGGTCACTACGCATACGTCCTTAGTCTTTCGAGAAGCGAAGAGTCCGATCCAAATGGCTTGTATGCAGGAGCTATCACTTCGGACATGCATCTCCGACATACAATCTCTGGCGACAGAACCCTTCGCCTTGACGGGAGACCATGGATGTCACTTATGTGATCCTCAATATCATATTCAAATTCTAATTAATCACTATGAATCATATTCATTAGGATTAATTCTTCCAAGGGAAATAACATCTCTATTCATAATAGAGTGCCTTAATTTTAATTGGATTCCAATTAATCTAATCATATTAGATTAGTGATCCAATTGATATCCAACAAGCATTCTTTATTGTTACTTGAATCATGGTATTATCTCAAATACGTATTATTTCGTATTTTAATAATTAGAAATACATCATGATTTCTTAAGCATTATATTAACCCTACCCGTTGTCATGGCCAATACCGACGAGAGTGGGACAAACCACATACGTTGCAACCCGCTACCCCAATGCTCTCCGACTAGACACCATATCCACCTCGGGAAAGGATAATGCAAAGTAGATCACTCTGTACTTGAGATGATCATCGGTTCTTCAACCAAAATTATACCATATAATAATAATCAAAACAATTTTGATGAACATTATAATGAGATTTGCTTAACAAATCTCAAATCTTTTTTAAGCAACATGTTTGTTGGAATGTAGATCATGTAATCAATTTTGTGATATAGATCACATCTAATTGGTTAAGGCTATGTCATTTAAGGAAATAATTATCATAAATATTTCAAAAATATTTATGCACAATTATTTCAGGAAATTAAATAATTTAATTTCACTGATTGATTAAATGACAATCACTAGTTTATTGATCAGGAAAGTATTTCCAGCAGTGACCCTCACTTACTAAAAATACCATATCTCAATCAATTTAAATCCAAATCAAGCAAAATAAGTTTCTAAAGTTTGCTAATTGGATTTACAACAGAACCTAAGTGGTTTTCATGCATTTCAAGGTATCTCAAATCCGCAATTATCATCTTAATTACGTTGAGATTCGCAGTCCCCGAAACCGTGGATAAATGTTCACTAAATTGAGCATAGCTTGAGCAAACAGAATTGAAATCATGTAAACTCAGATCCTATGGTCTCCTTAATTAATGGAGAACAAAATCCAATTATTATTTTCATGTTTAAACAGTTTAAACAGTGTCGAAAATATTCTCGAAACAGAGATGCGAAATAAAAATGCGGGAAAACTTCCGTAAACCCTAATGAACCCAAGTCGTCCTCGGTCTCACATCCAAAACCTTCCGACCTAAGGCACTGATACCACATGAAGGATATGGTTAGATCCTCAAGTGCATCACGGAAGCGTAAGCATCGTATCGAATACGACGAAGAACGACTAGTCGCACCAGTTGTTCTATGCAACAGAAATTAAATTTTTTTCATGCGATGAAACCACATGATCCAAGAACACTTCTCGGATCGTTTCGTCTAAACCACAAACAAGTAATAGGATTACCTCTTGAAGGGTGGTTGCGATCGAGTCTCTAAACAAAGAGACCTCCTGTCTCAAGTCCGATCCGACGGAGGAGACGCTTGCGAGCGTGGGGATGAATCGCATGCTTCTCGCAATCCATGTTGATGATCCAAGCGGCGGATCTCCTGATCTCGATACACAAGATCCGGCGTCTTCTTCACGAGCGAGGCGCATCGAAGGAGATGGAGATTCACAACCAAACGATCTGGCAACATAATTACGACACTGCGGCGATGGAGTACCTCTCTGGGGAATCCATGGTGGACGACCACATGAGATGGAGAGAGAGAGAGAGTAGACGTGTAGAGAGAGAAAGAGAGAGAGAGAGACTTATGTTCTCTTGTGTGTTGTTTAAAGAAGAGCAAAGGAGTGCCTCTCCTTTTACAATATTTGGGATCCATGGATCTCAATCCATGGACAACACAAATCCAATGGCTCTCATTGATTTGCGTTTCTTTCAATGGCTAAGATTTTGTTGGTAAAAAACAAAAACAAATTATTTAATAAAAATCAAATATATATTAAATATAATTTGATTTATGTCAAATCAATCTCCATTGGAGAAAATAGGAAGGAGACAATCCTCTTTCCATAAGGAGGTGGACGACCACCACATTCCTTGTAGGAATTGTGGCCATCCACTTTTCCTATATGGAAGGTGGTTGTCTCTCTCCTATTACATGAGATTACATTATCTCATGATTCTCTCCAATATTTGCAACAACTTTTGTTGAAAATTATTTCACAAAAATAAATCCAATTTATTTTGTGGATATTGCAGTCATGCCATTGGAAATTTGTGAATCATATTCAAAACCCAAAATAAAATGTAAATTACATTTTCAATTAATTGTCCAATGTAAATCCAATTCACATCAACATTTAACTAACAAATGTAAATTACAAATAGCTCTCTCTAATATATATGACTAATATGGATATTGCTATCCACATTATTCATATCCATGATAATTAAGTCACATTTAATCATCTTGGACTTTTATTCTCTTGTTCTCAAATAATATGAATAACATTCATATTATCCATATCTTTGATAATTAAATCACATTTAATTATCTTATATAACTCTCCTTATAATATGAATCAAATTCATATTATTCATGATAACTAAATCACATTTAGTTATCAATTTTCTCAATGCTCGGATACATAATATCAACAATGAAATTATCCTGAACTCTTTCAAGTATAATGCGCTTTCTCCGTGGATACTTGGAGATAAGGACATGGTGATTGTATTGTTCCACATACAGTGACTTGGATATTGAGATTATATCTCAAATCCATATTGCGGGCCTCCCATAGATGCTTGATTTAATCAAGATCACAAATCTAATCTTCTCATTTCATCTGAATCACATTCAGATCAATGTCCAACATTTTGACCAAGATCAGATTACTTCTCTACTGAGAGGAGTCACTAAAATCCAAACCTGTTTCATCACTCCCTAGGAATGGAAGCGTCATGGTTATACAATCGTTTATGATCACATCACCCTTAGGTATTCCCAATACCTGTACATCCTGCATACTGGAAGACTCAAAATAAACCCGAAGTATTGGATCAACTTTATGCTGTCTACTTCATGGTTTTATCAGTAAGTTTCTCATTCGATCATTGGGAGTTGGTATCGATCATATACTTTCAAAAGCATATATCTTACCTAGGTCTTGATCATGTACTTTCCAGAAGTAAATATCAAACCTACAAATTCAGTCAAGCTTCCAAAGCGAGACGACCGTGCACGGAATTTGATTCTTCCCAATATCTCATGAGTGAGCTCATGTCTTCCGGTTCAGTAAATGAACCTGTATGATTCCTTTGAGAGATCGTTTTACTCATATGCCCTTATATGCACACCAGCGTGCCGGTGTATAGACCTTGATTAGGTCATCAACCTATTGGCCCGCCAAATGTACATACTCAGACATATAGTAACACATCTGTCTCTGGTCAGAGGATGCGTGCCTGTATCGTGACATCATACGATATAGGACTTTGGTTATCTCGATCTCGTTAAGTCAACTCTTTGACCTAACTTATCTAACACCTCCGAATCTCTATTCCTATGCAGAGGACCTGCATCAAGAGGTCGGTTAGATATCAGCCTAAATGAGAAAGGATTGCCATCTCCTACTCAAGCTGGAGATCTACTTTTAACAATCATTTGACGGTGCTTGATGAGTCCTCAATCTAACTCTTTAGATATTCATCCAAGCACCAATCTCTATGATTCTATTATTGAATCAACGGCTGTATGATCATTAAGATGGCCATGGTACATAACCCTAATTGTACTGAGGGACCTATTATGCAACTTATTCATTCTTCATTTCAGATCAGGGAATGATATATGCAATAACATTTATTGCATAATGGCTCGCCGTGGGCTCGCATGTCCAACAAGTGCCCCATCGTCGCTTCTCTTGTTTACAACTACTAATAACCACGGTCGAGGATACATTGTCGAGCTTAGGTTTCCCTTGCAGGTGCAGGCACATGTGATTGGATTAAATTGAGCTCCGTAAGAGGAGGTGGATCACCCTCAGATGTTGAGCATCTCCATGCCAATCTGACTGTCCGCTCTCTCATCGGAGCTACCCATTGGACGAGGTGCGACCTTACGAAGGTGCTAGACTTTACCGTGATAGCCCGGTGGATCAACAAAACCTCTCGATCGAAGCTCGCCCCTCACTAGTTCTTTTAGCACCCTCTAGTGCCATCTGATTAGTCACTCCCGTCCAGTTTTGGTTTGGACCATCTGTATGTACCCTTTTTGCTGCATTAGATCATATGCTTTACAAATCTGAGATGCTCGTCCATGCAGACTTTATAGACCATCAGATTTGTCCGCCAATGGTCATCAGGACCGTACGTCAGGGCATCCACGAGCACACACCACGTGCCCCCCTGCTGGGTATATTTCACTCATGCCCTCACCTTTTTTGTATGTCGCTTAAGTCTATTAATTGTAATAAATAGATAAAAAACTTTTTGTAGTAAGGACCCTATAGTTTTTATTTGCATTTTAAGCCAACTGAGTTGCAGTCACGTGTACTTCACATTTTTTGGGTTATTTGTTGTATTTGCCCTGAACTTAAACCCTATGAAATGAATTAAAAGTTTTGAAAATTGCATTTATGCCCCTGTAAGTGCTGATCACGTGTTGCACACGTGTATTTCTAGATTATTTGCAATTTATCCCTTGTACTTTATGAGTATGTTATCAAGTAGTCCCTAGAACTTAAAATATTTACATACTTGTCCTTGTGCACTGTTTTTAATTATAACATTTATTGACTACAATGAATAGCCAATTAACTCCAAAAATTGCCTAAAAATCATCTGTGACTTCTGCCTATACATTTTATTTATGTGATTTTTGTTGGTTGATTTTTTTCTATTTTCCATTATTAAAAATTCAAAATCCCCTAAAAAGTCCCTGTTTGCATTAGAAAAATCATAAAAAAATGAAAAATCCTTTAAAAATTCCACAAAAATGTCTGCAATTATCTTTCATCACATTTTAGCTTCTTTATAAATTTTATTGAAAAATACCTTATAAAACCTAAAAAAATGCAAAATATAAAAAAGTTGTAAAAATCATATAAAATCAATAAAAATATAAAAATTACATTTTTAGTGCCTGTTTGTAGATATTTCTTCATGGTTTATCATACAAATCACTTCCATGTATTTTGAGTATTTATCTATTTTTAAATTGAAAAATACACCAGGCTATGCACTGTTTATTTATTTTGTCACTGTTTGATTTTTAGAAAATAAAAAATCTGAAAATTCCCCGAAAATTCCTAAAAAAACTCTACAAAATATGTAAACCCAAAAATATTTTTCTTCATATTTTTGAGTATTTATGAAATATTTGAAAAACACAAAAATAAGACTTGTGCATTTTTATCATAGCCACCTTCTGTAAAATCAAAAAATTGAAAAATAAAAAACCATTAAAAAGACAAATAAAAATTATTTGATTTTTGAATCGTCTACTTAGTGTTTAATGGTACTCGAGTTCGACATCGGTCGCCGTACCAGGTTTGTAAAAGAAGAAAAACCAATCATCTCCATCGCTTGATTTATTAGTAGTTTGAATCATTTTCTTGTTGATTTCATTTATTGATTAGGGTCCCAACGACAACATTATTCTACACCTAACCCTTGTTGTTCTCTATGATCATCAGAATAGTGTCGTTGTCAGGGAGCATGACTAAGAGCTCGGTGAGCGAGGGCAACATTCCTAGGAGCATCGATGCACCCGAGCGAAGCGGAGACGGCTCATTTTTGCATTGAGCAACAAGTGAGCGTAGGAGAAGAGGAGAAGAAGATTTGGAAGATCCTTTAAGGACTTTTATTATTTTAATCCATTATCATCATTTTATTAATTTGTAATAATTTCTAGGACTTTAGACACTTGACAGATTTTGGGGTTTCACCAAGTGTCAGTGTACTCGGGGGACATCATCGTGTTTTGTTTTCTTCACTTTATTTATTTATTTATTTAATTATTTATTTTATTTTATCGACATGGATTTTTTGTTATTGAGCCCCCAGATTTAGGTTTCTGTTTGCTTGAGCTATTGGTGGCATTTGGTCTAAAGACCCTAATAGAATATTTATTCCTATAGAACCCGCTTGGACTTAGACAAATAAATATGTGCTTCCTGATAATAGAAATTTCAATTTAGGATGGTTCTCCCATTGCATTCTTTTAGATTAGTTTAATTTTATGCACGGATCATATTGTGTGTGGACTACTAGAGCAAGGTACACCTTCTATCTCGTGCATGCATTCATAGATTTCATCATCCATCGTTTTTTTCGTCTTCCTCCCTTTATTTTTTGGACTTAGGAATAAAAAGGAAATCGGAAAATTCATTAGATGTTTCATTGAAAATATACAAAAATATATAAAATCAAAAATAAAAAATTGGGACTGTTAATTGAACTCGATCATTAAATCGAACGTAACAGACTTCATTCCTGGATTGGGGAGAGCAATCCCTTTATTGTTTTCAGGTACTCTCCATACAGAGAGGGTAAGTATGTAGCCTCTAAGGATTAGAGCCCAAATCCCCAGACTTGTGCCCTATGCTCCTGTACATTACTCATTGATGTATGGTTGAGATGCAATCACATGCCCTTGCCCTTGTCTATGTTTGCTGTGTTCTTCCAGCTTAACCAGGTCCTACCCTAGGTGACTACACCTGTGAGTCTGTTAAGTAAATACATTATCACCTAACTCTAAAATTGAAAATATTAACGATTGATCTTTTACGATCATCATTGAGTTGAGTAGCTGAATCTGGGGTTTGCTTTATATTTATATGTGCTTGGTGTGAGTTGGTTACGATCATCTTTTCTAGATAATTAGATGTTACCTTATGTTTACTTCTTTCTTCACTCTATTTTCTTTTCTTTTCTCTCCTTCCCATCCTTATCTATCTTCTCCCCTCGTCATTTCTTCTTGAGTCTTGATGATGGATTGATGTTCTCTTTAGTCGAATCTTGTGGCTCTGTTTTTCCATCCCCATCATTCTCGTCGACGTTCTTGTGGGTCCGGAACTCCGACCGACCTCTCGTCTCTTTCTCTTTATTCCTCTTCTCCATTCCCCTTTTCCACTGGCATGCTTTGCTTGATGCCCGTGGAGATCAGATTGAACAGTTGCGAGACCCGAGCGATTTCGTTGTTGAGATGATAGTGCATTCCATAGAAGATCGCATTGAGTAGTTGCAAGCTTCAAACGAATTCTACACTGGAATGACGGATGAGCAACTAGACTTAAGAGCAAAGTCAGTTTCTGCATTGAGTCCCTCCATTTTGGATTTAGATTTCATTCAGCTGCTATCGACTTTTATCGGGGCTGTGCATGCGGAGCCATATTTACATCGTGATGAGTTTAAGGAGTTTTGTGATCACAATCATATTCAGATATTACTTCTGAGAAGTTACTCCTATAACCTTCCCTTTCACACTTCATGGTAGAGCCAAGAGATGGAACAAATAGTTGGAGGGAAGATTGATAAATGGCCTACACACATTGTTCTTGCAAAGATTTTACCCCACTTAGCCTTCTTTTCTGAGACCTAGTCCCGCGACATGAAGAGAGTCGCCAACTCATACTATACATCCGGGCATAGCGAACTTAAAAAGAAAATAGAATACATATAGAATGACAAGAGCATATTCTAAAATATAGTAGCTCTATTTAAACTCGAAGAAGCTACTTGATTATTTTTGAGTAATTAATTCAATTCAATTAGTATTAGCCTAGTAAGCACCCAAGTAGGAGACAAGCTTCTTTCTTTGGTTTTGGAATTGGCCGCTGATCATTTCCCTACCAGACTTCTTGCGGGACCTCTGAAAAAGAAGAGAGGTCAAAGGCTAGCGGGAGGTCTCAGAAAGCTGCCATATCACTAGAGCAGAGTTGATGCAGTCTATTATACAAGATTTCACCTTAGATCCCCATGAGCCATTGCATGATTCATTATTGAGATTTGTTGATCTCTCGAGGAGATTTCTAGATCACGAAATCTCAAAGACTGACCTTGTTCAGATATTTTGTAGGGGATGACCGCTGAGGTGCAGAGACTAGTCGATGCCACGTGTAGTGGTTCACACCACAATCTCGATATTGATACACTTTGGACTACCTTTGGAGAGATTTCTGACATCTCATCTTCATGAGTGGATTTTGTTGGGACAACAAACGAGGGAGATGTAGAGCTAATCACGTGTGATATACTTCACGAGGATTCATAGCACTTACACTTGCTAGTGGATGTGGATATTACACATACACGGATGATAGATGATGAGACAACCACCCCAAGTTTCCATCTCCAGACAGATCGAGTTTTCATTGGTCTTCCAACCAGAATGAGTCAGTTCTGCACTTCACAATTCAGGATTCTTGGATACCACCTCTTTTGGTATTCTAAGAGATGGATGAGGAGCCCATGTTGTTTCAATCATTATTTCAACCTTTCCAGTTTCCATGTCCAGAACAGCCAGAGTTCATTCCTCAGAGGTACTTCTCATATTCAGATGGAGATTTTGATCCATTCCAGCAGCCAGGGTAGATGTAGGACACCATTTTGAGATGTCAGATATTGATTGTCATGTATTTAAGCCTTGTGTCCTCCAATTTGACAATATTAATTCATTTCCTAAGGATAGATGATAGCCAACATTGCTGCAGCATGCAGATCAGTTTCAGACACTTCTATAGCTTCCGCATTGTTGACCAATACTATTTATTTTTTTTTCAGATTGTTCATAGGTAGTCTTGAGCATATGAGGCATTTTGGTGCGACGAGTAGGTGCTTGACATTGGCGCAGATTCCCAATTAGACTCTGATTCCTCCTTATTCACCGATGATTTTGAATTACTCCCTAAGGGTTATCTACAGGAGGACGTCACTTACTCTAGTGTACTCGGTTTCACTTTCTGGGAGTTCTTCTGATCTGTCAGATCAGGAGATTAAGTCATCTGATTTTTCTGCTGAGCTAAAGTTTGTTTCTTCTCTCCTTGACGATCCTCGCAAGGATGAGCCGATCTTTGAGATATTCGATGATATTGATAATTTCTTTACATTATGTGCATCAGATATCAGTTTTCTTAATGAGTCTCCTGATCTTGACTTTTTACCTTTTTGAGATGATGATTGACATAGAGGATTTCATGATCGATCCTTCTTTCTCCACGTTTGATTTCTTCAGCTCTACCCTTTCACTCCAGTCTGATCTTGAGCTGACGATTTCTTTTCTGGTACCAGTGTCTGATTTTATTTTCCCTTCTATATACTTGGTAGTAGACACACACCTGATTGATTGTTTGGGTGTCCTCGTTTATACTGTTGACTTCATTGTTGTTCTCACATCGAGACTACAACGACAATACGACATTCGATTTACAGATGATGCCTTGAACCTCAATATTGCTTTGTCCTCACCTTTTCATCTGGCTAGGGGTGTAAACTTTAATGCTTGTTGAGAGGCACCTAAACATTAACTACTTTGTATATACATGTTTCGTCTTGATTTGCTCCTTGTTTCTGCCAATGTCTACTCAGTTTTCAACATAAAATCCACTTATTTCCTTTTCACTTTCATATCCAAGCTGGGGCAGAAATTGCATTCAATTTTCGTTTTACACCCAGGGTCTCGTTTACGATTATTTTTGCTATACTTAGGATATACTTTATCCTAAATTGGGGGGGGGGGGTGTAAACACCGAATTGTTCATTTCGTTCCGTTCACTACTCTTGTCATTGCCTATACTTAGCGATATTTTACCCTAAGTATATTGGGAGTGATGTCGTTCCTTTTAACTTTTATATGTCCATCTTAGTTTCTTCTATTCTCTCGCTTGTCCCTCAAATGTTGATATTCTTTTCTATACTTTGAGATCTTTTACCCTAAAGTATAAGGGGGACAAGTCAAGTGTTCTCCTCCTTGATTTTCCCTTTTTGCACATTCTTCTACACTTAGGATTACTTGATCCTAAGTATAGGGGGGATCACCGACTTCTATTGATTTCTTTATTTCATTCTTTTGAGTCATTGCAGTGTAGGATTCTTTTAACTTTACTCATCACGAGTTATGTCTTCCTTCATCGCTCTTTAATCACTATATTCCTTCATCGCTCTTTAATCACTATGAGGACATCATTTGAGCTAAGTATAGGGGGGTGTCGTATATATGGTATATGTACTTTAGACATAATTCGTACTTTACGTTGTTAATAACATGGTTATTACTTACAAAATATGAATAAAAATGTTTTGAAATTTTCAAAAAAGCATTATTGTTTATAAAAACTTTTGCAAATTTTTTTTACAAATTTTGTAAAAATATTTGTAAAAATGTTTTGTTTGTAGAAATATTTAGAAATTACTTTTTGTATCAAAACTGGGTATACTGTATAAAATTTTTGAAAAATGTGTGAAAATAAATGTTTGAAAAAACAATTTATACAATTGTTTGTAAATGTTTATAAAAATAGTTTTGAAATTCTTTTGAAAAATATTTTGAAAAATATCTGCAAAACTATTTTTTAACATGGGAAATTAACTTATGGGCTATGAAACCACTTGTATATATGCGTACACTAAAATCCATAATCTACATCTAAATTCTTTGTTTATATGTAATTTTTAAAGCCAGATTGAGATCGTGTAATTAAAATCCATTTGTATTTAAAACCTGCAATAAAAACCCTATTGTAATATGTATATATCTTTGGGAAAACTTTCCTTTCTTTTACTTTTTCAAAAATACCTAAAAACTTGAAAAAAAAATCCATAAAAATTGCATAGTTTAAAAAATTTCTACCAAAAAGAGTTTTTGTACTATTTGCATGTGCATTCTTCAACATCATTGTTGACATTTGAACTAATCTTGAATAAAATTGAAGAATAGATCTTGGTTAAGATCTTAATCCACTTAACTTCAGAGGAACCTTATAGGATTTGGGGTTAATACTTTTCAGGTCCATAGTGACTTAATTCTTTGGGTCCACTAGGCTATGTTCACATGTCATCTTGATTAGCCTAAGTAGAACACTTAACAACACACACATGACTCTCAGAGACTATGACTTGACTTAGACATGCACCTTACACATAGCTCAACACGGATGAGATGCTGAGGAGGCAGAATCCTTTGGATTGGAGTAGCATTTGGGGGTAGTGCACCTAGCAGGAACCTCCCATCCTCCACTGCGGAGAGATGTGCACCTCAACCTGGTCTAGTAGCATTGAAGTCTAAAGACAGGATGATGTGGGTAGCAATAAAGCTTTAAAAGAGGGATAGTCTACCATCTCAAGAAGAAAAACTCCTTATGTGCATGTTGCACCTTGTGGATATGTTGTATATATGTCATAAAAAAGTGCAAAAATACAAAAGCTTCAAAAAAGGGGACGTGCCTGATTAAAAATAAAATAACCATCAGACTGTATAGTGAACAAGCAAAGCTCATGTATTCCACCATCTCATTTCATGGAAGCTTGTAGCTGGAGACTTAGCTACATTAATTAAGCTCTAAGGGATACATGGCTACATTGGCCACTGTCCATTCTCTCTTTTTCCCCTCTTCTTAAGCTGGTAGTACTTGAACTTAGAAGGGAATGCCCCACTCCTCGAGGAAAGAGTTTCTAGACCGGAGGATTAGAGTTAGCTTGTCGAAGGAGGTTGTTTCTTTGCCATTTTTGAGGTGGGGGTTGATGAATCCATGATTCGTTAACATTCTTTCTGCATTTTGTCTTAAAACCCTTAACAAATATATGTAAATACCAATTAATTTCCACTTTTTAGCAAAACTCTACTCAGGAATAAAAATGCACTTTTATGCATTAAAATCATGTAAATAAATAAAAAAATAAAAATAAAGAAAATAAAAATAAGGTAAATTGTAGATATGTATATATGTATAATATGACTTAGAAAATAAACATAGTTGAAAGATATATTTATAACCTAATCTCGAGACCAAGTCATCAAGGATTGGTCGACAAATAAATAAGTAGGGGAGATAAGGAAGAAAATAAACAAAAATAATTAATTTCACATTCTATACACTCTTTATTATTTATCCAATTATTACCTAACCTTCAATGATTTTTAATTATATAAACTTATTTTTCACCAAACTCCTTTCCTAATTATTTCTAAAAATGTATAAAAAATATAAAAATAAGTTAAAAATAGTACCTTGTATATACGTTAAGAAACCCGACTTGTAAATTGTCAAAATCTCAATTTCCGAACATAATAACTTTTTCCTACGAACTCCATTTTTACTATACTCACCTTTAAAGTTTATAAATAATACTATCTAATAATGAAGGTGATTTCACTAAAACCAGAGTCTGTTTGCAAAAAAGTCGGTTTTGGAACCTAACCACAACTGGGTTTTTGGTTTATTTATTTTATATAGAACACATTATTTAATTTTTTAATGATTTAATAATTTATAATTATTTTCTTGATCATGTATTTTAACCCTAATTTATTTCATAATTTTTGGAGCTTATTTATTATTTTAAATAAATCAAAACCGTAATTTATAGGTAAATTTGAACTACACCACTTATATACATATTTATTAATATACTTAAACTAATTTATTAATATCTACGAAAATTCTTACATATTTTATTTATTAACCTAATAATTAATAAAATATAAAAATGATATACAATTTGTTAATTTATTAATTTAAAAATCCAAAATGTATTTATTAAGTAATATTTATACTTATTTATTATTACAATATTTATATTTCATAAAATATTTATTATTTATCAAAACTAGTTATACCATAATTTAGATAATTTAATTATCTATATTTCTTGTTTTATACCTATTTAAAATTCCATGATTTATTATTTATTCCCAATTTATTACTATATTTATCAATTCTAGCCAACCAGGTGTTGACATGGGTCAACACCTAGTTCATCTTCCTCAAGAACAAGAACCGTTCATTTTGTTCTAACCATCAACATTCAACTAATCATACCCATCACATCCTATCCCCTTATTTCGATCCTAACCCTCCAACTTCATACCCTAACAACACTAACTCACTCCCACCATAGATCCTCAACTAATCCTTCTTTGATTCATCTATAAAAGACCTTCGAATCGGCCATTTCCAACTAACTTGATCCTACCAGACTCCAGTTCCAGAACTACTAGCCAACCACCCACCTTTTAAGCCTCGCTCCGCCTCACTCCGACCGTGACAGGGCCCAAGGTTAGCTCCGCGTGGAAGAAGGTTGATTGGAGGAGAGGTTCCAAGGTTGAAGCTCTGCCTTGCATCGCGCCGCCGCCACATCCAGCTCCGAGAAGACTGCCTCGTCGAGCAACCAGTAGAGGGTCATACACCTTGCTACCCCATGTACTCCTCCATCTTTACCTTTTTAATTCTCAATATTCGTGCATCTCAGACCAATTAAGCACGTAATTAATATCATCTAATTATTATATTAGGCACACATCCTTTTCAATACTCAAATCCATTTTGAGATCATTTAAATTCGCTCTCTTTTTCTCTCCATTTCCACTTTTCTTTTATTTTCTGAAAGCAATTTATAACATGCAAGATATTAAGTTCTTTGGCCGATTCCATCGCGAATCGAGTAGCAACCATTTACTTGCAGGTACTTCTCATATATGTAGCACCACAATTATCATCTGGAGCTAAACATTTCGAAGAAAGATCGAATCAAGACACTTTCCTTTCAACTGTCAACCATTGTTGAACTCCCTTATTGTTTGACGTTCAACCATCACCATCCGCCATCCTTGGAGCCGCTCACCAATAGTCGAGCTCGAGGGATGTAGGAGACACCCTTAAGCCCTGCAGGAGGCCAAAGAACGTCGCCGGTTGTCAGGAAGAAATCGGAGAAGAAGACTCGTCGCTACAGCTGTGAGAAAGGGGAAGAACATAAGAACACCCCAGACACTACAGTTTGTCACCACGTGTTCTGCTTCGACGACTCAGATCGTGCACCTGCTTCTAATCTCTACCTCAAAATGGTGGAAAAATTGCGTACTAAACCCAGAAGAGTTACAGAACTTACTCCCGCCGCCAGCAAGTTTCCAGAATTACATTTAGGTCCCTACATAGGGACCTAAATGTAATAATTTTATTTTTTCTTTCATTTCAATCCCTACCAGGTACCATTTTGTAATAGAACAAGTTTATTTTTCTTGCACATATACCCCTGAACTATAGGATAGTTTTGGACCTTAATTTGATTGTATTTTTCATCTAATTTTCCAGGGTAGTTACACAACTACACTAGTGACGTTTTTTGTTATTTTTCGTTGCATAATTTTCTCGAATTGATTTCTGTAAAATCGTGTTAGTTTTGAGTGCTTTCTCGAGCTTTCTTGTAACTTTTCTAGAAGGGAATAAAAATCCCGAGATTCATTCTTTCCTCGAAAACCACAATACGGTTATTCTGCCTCCTTGAGTTCGACCTTGGGGAACTTAACTAGATAAAAATTAGTTTAACAGATCAAAATAGGAAATATTCTTACTCGTTCATCTTCTCTCTCTCTCTCTCTCTCTCTCTTCTATTTTAATCCAGATTTTGTTTGAAATTAGGGTTTTGGACCCTGAGCAATTTTCTATACGATGATAACTTCTTTGATTAGTTAATCGCTTGCCAGAACCCCATTTATCAAAATGGCACTGTTGCTAGGGAGGCGTTAGCTTTACTACAATTTTTGACATCATTTCGAGATTTTTTCTTTCTTCTTGGATTCTATTATTTTTCTGATTTTTCCAATTTTTGATTGATTTTGAACAACTTTTACGGTTTTATTGGGTTTCTTTGATCATTTTTACAGTTTTGTTACAACGTTTTGTGTGTTTTTGTTTTTCTAACAAATTTTGCAGGGCCTGTAGGATCAACCAGCTTCTCCGGAAGCCGAGTTATTGAAAGTGAAGAAACCAACCCTTTCTCTTAGGGGTCAGTTGTAGAGGTGCATATTTAGTTAGGATTTCTTGTAATATTTATGAAAAAACTAAGGGCATTTTCCTGTGTTTTTGTATTTTTAGAAAGGGGACTCATAAGGGCATTCCGACTTGTACCTCTATCCCTGTTTTCTCGGGGTATTTTCACCGAGTGCCGTGCAATTGTGGGAGTAGTGCACCCATAGGGTTTTTTCTCGCATCATTGATTTTTCTACGGCTTTTTACAAGGCTAGGTGCTTGTTTAGGTGTTTTTTTGATTTTTTTCTCTGCTTGCGCCTTCGTAGCTAGTTCTAGGACTCGCAACTTGGTGCATTTTCTCTAAGACAAATAAATGAAAAAAAACATTGGACATGTTGTGAAAAAAGTCAAAAAAGTGATAACCTAAAAATAAAATCGGGACTGCTTAAATATTTGGACATAAAATAAATTTTAGGATTCATTTGTTTTGGGAGAGAAGCCCCTGACGCATGCATTGCATGTACCTTCTCCAGTTTTGTGAGTGAGGGATGAAACTTAAGGTTAGAACCAAAGTCTGTGTTTCTTTAGAGATACTACTTAGTCAGTGCATTTAATCGTTGTTCTTCAGTAGGGACTTAGGGTAGCTGGGAACAGTTCGGGTTTCAACAGAATGGGGGGGGGGGGGGTTAAAAGGACACTACATAAGGCTCCGTCCTCAAGTAACATGGTAGCCGGAAACAGTCCATACTTACTCCCATACTGGTTGAGAATAAGTGGTTTCTTGTATGGACTCGGGATAGTATTCTAGGGAAATATCGGGCACCTATCAGCTTGCATTAATCTGTGATAAGGCATGTTTCCTAAATAACCCTAAAACCGACAAGATAAATGACCGAACTTTTATGATCATCATTGGGTTGTGTTGGTGAAATTGGGGTTTGTTTTGTGTTTTCTTGTGAGGCGTGTGTAACCGCATCTTATACACCTTTACTCTCATTCTCTTGATTTGACATCATGCTCTCGCAATATCCTCTTGACATCGAAGATGACAACTCGATGGCTTTTTCTCTCAGACTTTGTGAGCTCTCGACGATCCACCACCCATCATACTTCTTCACAACTCGGGTTGACCCTCTTCTTAAGTAGATCCCATCTAATAATGAGGAGAGTCAGACCCATACTCCCTTACCTCCCAGCCCATCTTTTAAGGCAGACCCTGCCTCAATATGTCATCTATTTCTCCTACACACTTTCCACTGATCTCTTATGAGACTTTTTACTTCCCAAAAGATTTGAAGAAAATTGCTCGAGGGAAGGGACTAGTCGAGGATCGATCAACTAAGGAGCAGCATATTGATGGAAGACCAAATCCAGCTGCAAACATCACCATGGGGATTCTAGACACACTACAACAGATGGACATATAGATTAGAGATCGGTTTAGCATCCAGAATGAGCTGTGAGCCAATATTGCCACGCTGAAAGCATGAGCCAGGAATCCACCATTGCCTATCGTGGTTCCCATGACACTAAGAGACAAGTATTACCCTAGAGCCAGGATGCTACATCATTGGATTCAGCTAGCACCAAATCAAGGGCCATACGAGTTACGACCGTCCTTCATATCTTTACTTCCCAAGTCCTACGGGAATGCCAAAGAAAAACCGTTTACCTTTCTATAAAAATTGAAGATGATTTATGGTATGACTAACTATCCAAGTCTTATGCAGGAGGCCATTCGCCTCAAAGCCTTCCCCCTTCACCTTAGCAGATAGGGCACACTACTAGCTTAGTCATTTGGGGAGGGAGATCTCAACGTGGGATGACCAGAAGTCCACGTTACCGCGTAAGTATTTTCCTCTGGGACAAACGAATATGATGAGGAGCTAGAGCTCCAATTTCACACAGTTGTCGATGAATCATTCCATGAGGCATGGGATCGATTCAAAAACCTTATTGAGAGATGCCCTCATCACGAGATACCTTTAAAGGTGCTAGTTCAGAATTATTTTAGAGGAATCCAGTCAGATGTCCAGGGCCTTGTAAGAGTTGTATGAGGCGGTAGTTATCTGAATCATGATGCTGAGTATGTCTGGTCCATCTTTGAGGGGATGGCAGAGAACTCATGAGTCGTTGAATCTGCTCGGGCATTCCAGAAGGCCTTGCAGCCACCACACAACCGAGAGCATCAAAATGTGGCAAATATTTCAGATTGTGAATCAAATACAAACATGGGATACATTAGTGAAAAATTAACATCGATAGATGTGATTCAGAAATAAGTTCAGGACCTTGCTCTGCTGCGAGAGTTGGAGAAACTCTCATGACTTCCTCAGCAACTAAGCAATCTGACAAAGAAGGTGACGGACCAGCAGCTTCAGTACCAACAGTCTCATGCTTATTTGACTTCTCAACCTGTTAGGATATCTTTACCCGCCCCTCCCACCCGACATATCCACTTTGTTCAGAGTGAGCCAGTGCAACATATTGAGACTCCATAGATTGATTGGCACGAGGAGCCATCCTATGCCAACTCAAGCCAAAGCACCATCCCTAGAGATGTTGATGTTGAGTCTCAAGCCACCCTTGAGATCAACGGGATATGGTACGCTCAGATTTAACCATTGTCAGATTACACCTCAAAGCGTACACCAATAGCAGCCGCAACACTACAATCATCTACAGCATGGACGTCAACATTTTCAGCACCGCTAGAATTTCACGCAGAAGCAGTCTCACCAGCAAGCCTATCAAAGACCACATTCTTTTCACCAACCCGCTTCACATTCATAGACATATCATTACTAGCAACAACAGTCTTCATACACTCCACAGAAATCTCCTCAGCCATATTCTCCACAGTAGCACACTCCGAGGTAGGGGAGAATAGAGAGCCAGTATTACTGCACTGAGCCTGAGGTATCTTCACAAGCCCTGGCATTAAATCAAATCATGGACATGCTGAGCACGCTCCAGACCACACACAAGATCGAGGTGGAGCAAGATAACAATCGTCTAGATGATTTAACCACACCTAGGACCACTCTCCCTACCTAGCCTCAGATGAACCCTAATAACAAGAGGAGGTAACCAGATCAGGTAGACAACAAAACAAGTACAATTTCTTTTCCTAAATTCTTATTTAACTTCATTCGGCTCAGGAGAAATAGATCACCACAAGCACCTGATCAAGAGGATGAGAGGGCACAAGATGAGGAGCGAGAGCCAAGCCATTATATACATATTGGTGATGAGGAGGAGAACCGCAATGGTGATGAGGATTAGCAGCTTGATGATCAGGGAGAAGGGAGCGATGTCGAGACAATTTACATGAATCAACCGATGAGAGTACGCCAAACCACGCATATACTCCTAAAGCATTTACAATTTACATGTTTCTTTTCCTATTTTAGAGAGTTTTGTAGATAATTTTGATACTCTCGATGTACAAACTGACCCCAATTTTAAACAAAAAGAGAAATTTCTTATTCCTGAGCTTGTTCCTTTTCTCGATGCTTTGTATGGAAAAGGAAAGAAAAAATTTCAAAAATAAGGTTGTCACTCCAGAGACTGATCGTCTATTGAAAGATCATATTTTCTTGAAGATTCCACTTCACGATGCCTTGTATCATTTTCCTACGCTCAAGAATCAGTTGAGGAACAAATGTACAACATGTAGGAAAAAGATACCATGAGTTAAGAAACATATACTGACCAAGGATACTTCATGTGCGATTCAGAACAAGGTTCCCAAGAAGAAGAAAGATTCTAGAGCTCACTATGTCTAATGTCAGGTTGAAGATACCACATTCCATTGTACTCCCTTAGACAATGGTTCCTCAATTAATTTGATTCCATTTTCTTTGCTTGATAAGCTCAAGCTAGGTCCTCTTTACAAATCACGAGCGATACTTCAGTTTGTTGATCGACCAGTGTATAGACCTCGAGGAGTACTGAGGAACATTGTCGTAACTGTTCAGGGCCTGTAGTTAGCAATGGGATTTACTGTCCTAGATATGACGTGCCCTATGCAATTACAACTTGCTCTAATCATTCTCGGGAGACCCTTCTTGCAGACAACGAGAGCACTCTTTGATTATGATGCTGGGAGAGTATCATTCCGCGTAGACAGTGGAGAGATACACATTGAGATGGCGAGAGGATGTAGTAGTCCCATACCAGTATTATCATTTACTTCAGAAGAGACCAATCTTGCAGAGGATTGCCATCAGATAGATGAGACACGGTCTCTTGTTCTTGAGAGCATTTATTTTGATAGCCACGATATCTTACATGAGGATAGGGTAGATCACATAGTACCTAGTTCTTCAGATGACTGTTCACATACAGATACAGAGTTCACATCAGATACATATGAGTAGTTAGTTGCAGTAGACATCTCAGTTCCACAGACTGAGAGTACACATATTCCAGCACGAGAGTCAACTGATTATATTTGGCACATCATAGATTCTATTCAACATAAAGAGTCGGATGGTGTGATGGTTACACATATAGACATCTTTTGTGGTCCGACTCCAGAGACACATATTTCAATAGAAAGACCTATGCTATGCACAAATATCACTTACATAGGTAGTTCTACTCAGCCAGCCAGGGACCAGTACACACATGCACATCAGATGAATCCGTATGACCCAGGTTGAGATGATCTACTTTGTACAGGATGCATGACTACTCTTCCACTTCATTCCATCCTGTACAGAGACTTGTGAGCCATATGGTTTTTCCTGGAGTACAAACATGTATATCCTTCGTAGACCACAATCGTCTCCATTTTTTATTCGTCTTGTATGCTTAGGATACCAGATCCTAAGTATAGGGGGGGACCGATTGCCCGCTGATACTCGCCTTTCGATTGTTAATATTTTTACTTTTCTCTTGTATATCCTTTCCTTTACTCTAATCACTGGTTCCTAATTTTTGCCGCACTCTTTTCTATACTTAGGATTCCTTATTCTAAGTATAGGGGGGACCGAGTGATTTCGATGATTTCGTTCTTCTTTCTTCCTTTTGTTCTGTCGTTTGTATATTCCTTTTCCTAAGTCACCTCATTTTTGTTCCACTATACTTACAATTACCTGATCGTAAGTATAGAGGGGGTGGTTGACTTCACATCACTTTTTCTTTTTCACCCACTTTTACTTAGAACGAGTTATGCCCTCCTTTTTCTCTTTTGATGCTATGAGGACATAACACAAGTTAAGTATAGGGGGGTGCATATATACTGTATATATACTTTTGTCCATAACTCATACTTTTATGTTTTTTCTATATCTATAAAATCCATAAAAATTGGGTGAAGGTAAATTTAAAACCCACTTATTTATTTATTACTTATATAATCCTTGTAAATAAGTAAAATAGGCCTAAAAACTTATTTAAAATTCTTACTTTAAAATATGTATTTAAAATATGTATAATACTTATTTTAAATATCTATCTATTAAAATATGCGTAAAATTCATGTAATCTTTGTAAAATTCTTTCTATATAAAAGTTGTAAAATATATTGGTTATTTCATCCAAATAAAATATGGGTAATTTATCTTGTAAACTTTTTGTACATAAACCTGTTTATAAAAATTGAAAAATCTAAAAAAATACAAAGTCTAAAATCCATAAAAATTACAAAATCGTAAAACTTATAAAAATAAGTAAAATCCAAAAAATATACTTCACAAAAACATGATTGCTTTTGAATTAGCATTTTTCAGAATAAGTTTGATTTCTAGAACTAAAGATTGGGGAAAGTCTAAAGGATGGAGCTTGATTAAGGCTTTAAACTATTATTGTAAGGAGCCTATTTAGGAACGGGAATTTAGAATCTTCAGGTCACTAACTTAAATCTTTGGGTTCCGTAAGATCATGTTTAGGATGTCCACTTGAAAGTGCCTAAGTAGAACACTTGGTATTATTCGTTCAACTCTTCATCAGTGAACCAATTTTGGATACATGCACTCTACACTTAGCTCAACTTGCATGGGGATGCGAAGGGAAATCCATCTCGGTGTTGCGTTTCTATCCTTGTCTGGTGGCATTGACATCTAAAGACGTGACAGATTGGGGTTGCAATACTTGCTTCGAATGAGGGAAGGATCTACTGACACAATTTTTCCAAGAACTCAAAGAAATGGACGGAATGAAAAGAGGCTATATCCGTCGAGGCACAAAAAGATTGATGTCGTGCAAGCAAATTACAAAGCCAATACAAAGAAGAAGCCATGAAATACAAATACGATCACAATGGTCCAAGCTTCCACCAAAAATGTTGCACATTTTTATGGAGACTTAGCTACACCGACTGTGCTTCACAAGAATATATTCTACATTGGTTGCACTCCAGTTCTTTTCTCGTTCTTATACTTTCTCTCTATATTCGATAGTGGACATAGCACGAATTGACCTTAGAAGGGAATACGTCCCTCCTTGAGGAAAGAGTAGCTGGATGAGGAACCAATGGGAGTGTATTATTAGGATGGACTTTTCTTCGCTTCTTTAAGCGGGAAGAGCTAAATCAATTCACATACCATATAGATTGACTTCAAGATTGATAGAGTTTATGATATGAATGATTGGATCTGAACTGTCTTTCGAGGTGAATTTAAATATGGATTTGTGAAACTTGAGGGCTGTTGAGGCTATAATCATAATCCAAGTTAAGGCTCTGACAAAATGCTTGTTTCAGGCCCGATCAAGCTTTTTCCTTTGTTTGTTCTCATGAATTGGTTTAGTAAAACAAACTCAATCTAGCTTTCTTTCTTTTTTCCTCACTTTTCAAATAAATGTTTGCTAAGGGACTAGCAGAGTTTAAGTATAGGGGGTTGATGAATCCTTGATTAATTAACATTCTTTCTGCATTTTTTCTTAAAACCCTTAACAAATACATGTAAATACTAATTATTTTCAACTTTTTTAATAAAACTCCACTCAAGAATAAAAATGTACTTTTATTCATTAAAATCATGTACATAAATAAAAAAAATAAAAATAAAGAAAATTAAAATAAGGAAAATTGTAGATATGTGTGTATGTACAATACGATTTAGAAAATAAATATAGCCGAAAGATATATTTATAACCTAACCTCCGAGAGCAAGTAAGTATGGATTGTTCGATAAATAAATAAGTACGGGGAGATAAGGACAGAAAATAAACAAAAATAATTAATTTCACATTTTATACACTCTTTATTATTTATTCAATAATTATCAAAACTTCAATTATTTCTAATTAATATGAATATATTTTTCACCAAACTCTTTTCTTAATTATTTCTAAAAATGTATAGAAAAATATAAAAATAAGTTAAAAATAATACCTTGTATATATGTTAAGAAATCCAACTTGTAAATTGTCAAAATATCAACTTCCGAATATCATAACTTTTTCATACGAACTCCAATTTTACTCTACTCACCTTTAAAGTTCATAAAATAATATCCTTTAATTAATGAAGGTGATTTCACTAAAATTAGAGTTTGTTTGCAAAAAGTTAGTTTTGGGACCTAACCACAACTGGGTTTCTGATTTATTTATTTTATCTAGAGCACATTATTCAATGTTTTAATGATTTAATAATTTCTAATTATTCTCTTGATCTTGTATTTTGACCTTAACTTATTTCATAATTTTTGGAATTTATTTATTATTTTAAATAATTCAAAACCCTAATTTATAGGTAAATTTGAACAACATCACTTATAAACATATTTATTAATATACTTAAATTAATTTATTAAAATCTACAAAAAATTGTACATACATTATTTATTCACCTAATAATTAATAAATATAAAAATGATCCACTAACTGTTTATTTATTAATTTAAAAATCCAAAACTTATTTATTATTAATATTAATACTTATTTATTACTATAATATTAATATTTTGAAAAACATTTATTATTTATCAAAACTAATTATACCATAATTTAGATAATTTAAATATATATATGTATATATTTCCTATTTTTATACCTATCTAATTCCATTAGTTATTATTTATTCCCTAACTATTACTATATTTATCAATTCTGACCAATTAGGTGTTGACACGTGTCAACACATGGTTCATCTTCCTCAAGAACACGAACTGTTCGTTCTGTTCTAACCATCAACCTTCAACTAATTATACCCATCACATCCTAACCCCTTCTTTCGATCCTAACCCTCCAACTTCCTGCCCCAACAACCCTAACTCACGCCCACCATAGATCCTCAACTAATCCTTCTTATATTCATATATAAAATACCTTTGAATCGGACATTTCCCACTAACTTTCTCCTAACCAACTTCAATTCCAGAACTACTAGCCAACCACCCACCATCCAAGCCTCACTCCGCCTCATTTCCGCCGTGACAGGGCCCGAGGTCAGCCCCGTATGGAAGAAGGTTGATTGGAGGAGAGGTTCCGAGGTTGATGCTCTGCCTTGCATCATGCCGCCGTCGCGTCTAGCTCCGAGAAGATCGCCTCGTCGAGCAACCAATAAAGGGTCATACACCCTGCTACCCCAGGTACTCCTTCATCTTTGCCTTTTTAATTCTTGTTATTCATGTATCACTTAGACCAAATAAGCGTGCAATTAGTATCATCTAATTACCCTATTAGACGTACATCTATTTCAATCCTCAAATCCATTTCGAAACTAGTTGAATTCGCTCTCATTTTCTCTCCATTTCCACTTCCTTCTTATTTTGTGGAAGCAATTTATAACCTGCAAAATATTAATTTATTTGACCGATTCCATTACGAATCGAGTAGCAACCATTTACTTGCAGGTACTTCTCATATATGGAGCACCACAATTATCATCTGGAACTAAAAATTTCGAAGAAAGATTGAATCAAGACACTTTCCTTTAAGCTATCAACCATCGTCAAACTCCCTTCTTCTTTGATGTTTAACCATTGCCATCCGCCATCCTTAAAGCTACTCACCTGCAGGCGAGCTCAAAGGGTGTAGGAGACACCCCTCTAGACCTACAAGAGGCCACAGAATGTCGCCTGTTGTCGGAAAGAAAGCAGAGAAGAAGACTCGCTACTACAACGACAAGAAAGGGGGAAGAACACAAGAACACTCTAGATGCTACAATTTGCCACCATGTGACCTGCTTCGGCAGTTCAGATTGCGTGCCCGCTTTTAATCTCCACCCATGATTTTGTAATGGTGGAAAAATTGCGTACTAAACCTAGAAGAGTTCCAGCTTTTATTCCCGCTCCAGCTAGTTTCCATAATTACATTTAGGTCCCCCTATATGGACCTAAATGTAATAATTTTAATTTTTCTTTATTTCAGTCCCTGCCAGTGACCATTTTGTAATAGAACAAGTTTATTTTTCTTACACTTATACCCCTGAACTATAGGGAGTTTTGGACCTTGATTTGATTGTATTTTTCATCGAATTTTCAGGGTTGTTATGCAACTACCCTAGCGACATTTCTTGCTCATTTTCATGGAATTTCATCATATATTTTTCTTGATTTGATTTTTGTAAAATCGTGTTAGTTTTTAGTGCTTTCTTGAGCTTTCTTGTAACTTTTCAAGAAGAGAATGAAAATCCCGAGATTCTTTTGTTCTTCGAAAACCGCAGTATGATTATTCTGCCTCCTTGAGTTTGACCCAGGGGAACTTACCTGGATAAAAATAGTTTAACGGATTAAAATAGGAGATATTCTTACTTGTTCATCTCTCTCTCTCCTATTTTAATTCGGGTTTTGTTTGATTAATTAGGGTTTTGTACCTTGGGCGATTTTCGCTACACCGATAGCTTCTTTGATTAATTAATCCCCTGTCAAAACACTGTTTATCAGGAAGATACACACCACTTACACAATACAAGGAAAGATTCATAGTCATTAGAGTTTGTGTATGCTGACTTGTTAACCTGGTTGTTAAGGAGACCTGACTATAGAATTGTGGAACTTGAAGGCTATCAAGTCGCAATCCCGTTTCCCGATAAGGTTCCTCCAAATTAATAATCCAATGGTTTGACCGAGCTCTATATTCCAATTTTATGAAGATAAATTTAATGATCAGCTTTGATTCTTCCTTTTCCTTTTTTCTTTTTCTTTCACTTCTTTTTCAAATAAGTGATTACTAAGGGACTAACAAAAGTAAAGTATAGGGGGATGATGAATCTACAATTCTCATTCTTTATTCTTTTATTTTAGCCATACCTTTTAGCAAAACCTCTCGTGAATATGTGTAAATCCAATAAATTACCATTGTACATAATATTGTTAATATTGTATAACTAACACCTTTTTTCAAAAATAAAATAATAAAGAGGAAAAGAAAAAGTAAAGAAGGATGTAATTATGTAATAAGTACAGACTGACCCAAACCCTGAGAGACGATCAATTATTGACCGGATCAACAAGGAATAAAGTAGGGGGAGATATGGTCCTTGTATAATTTATCACTATACATTATATACATATATCATTCCCATGATTTATTCATCAATAAAAGAACATCAAAACAAATTATTTTATAAATAAAAGTTGTACATAAAAGGTTTTCTGAATAATAAAAATATTCATAAAATAAATTTTTGTACATATTGCAAATAATACAAGTCATAAAAATCCATAAAACAAGAAATTAAAGGATCAATTCCGACTTCATATGAACTCAACATCTTCCGAAATCACCTATTGGACTACAAATTAAATTATCTTTCAAATGAGGGTGATGTCATAATATTTGGAGTTGTGAGGCAAAAAATAGCTTTTTGGGTGCATTGTATAGTCCCAAAGTACTTATATTTTAAATATCTATATTTAATTATTTTAATTCATACTTTAAGAATATTTTATTTTAAATACATGTATATACTCTTAATAATAAATAAAATAAAATAAAAATTATAAACTCAAAATAAAATAAAAATAATATCGAAAGTTCATTGAACAAAAGCCACACTTATGTATTTTGTATATAATACCTATTTTTTAATATTTTTATTTAATTTATAAAAATAAAATTAAATTTATTTCATGTCCTTACTTTATTGTATAAATAACTAAAATATAAAATAAAGTATATTGGCGTAAAAATAATAAAATAAAAATAAAAGTATAAAATATTTTCTTTTCGTTGTGCGAAATATAAATATTTTCAACGTGTGTAAAAATAATTTGTTTGCAATTTTTTTTAAATAAAAATGTTTGAAATCATTTGTAAATAGTTGGAAAATGGTTGCAAAATTTCGAAAAATCTATATGTAATGTTTGAAAAACCGTTGTAGAGTGATTTTCAAATGTGTGTAAATTTTTGTAAAAACTCTTTCTAAAAATTATTTTGGACTATAGTTTTCAAAGTTGTTTATAAACTGATATCCAAATAAGTTTGAGGAATATATATATCACATTAAAATTCTTTATCAATAAAAAGGTCACTTATCCCTTGTAAATTCTTAAAAGCCTAACTCTTGTAAATATAAGATGCATTCCCGTGTAAATATTTGTACCAAAATTTTACCCAAAATATTTGGTTTTCAAAAATTACAAAAATAACTGCAAAACCTAAAATTCTAAAACATTTGCAAAATCATTTTGAAAATACCAAAAATTACTTATTCGTCATCTTTTCAAGAACCCATAAAGTTCACAACTTTGAAAAAAAATTGCATCACAAAAAACATTTTCTACTTTGCATTTGCATAGCGTTCACATTTTTTGGATCGAGTTTGGTAATTGAACAAGTCTAAGTAAAATATGAAGATTGAAGCTTGGTTGGACCTTAAATCTACCTAATCACAAGAACCTTATAAGAACTGCAATTGAGGGACTTCAGGTCTAGTTGACTTAATTCAATGAGAATCACAAGACTTAGTTCAATGGATTCTTGACTATCTAAGTAGAATATTTTGAAGTACACTTATGAATCTCGTCGATAATGACCTAACTTGGACACCTGCACCTTTCACTTGGCTCAACTCAGTTGCAGTGGTGAGGGGATTGGATTTGTTGGTATGAGATGCACACAAGTGGAAACATTTGTCCCCATCAAGGGTGGGAAGTGTACCCCAACCTGTCCAGTGGCGTAGATGTTAAAATACATGAGAGTACGGGTTGCAATAATGCTTCAAAAGAGGGATAGTCTACTGGCTCAAGAGGAAAATCCTTATGTAAATAATGTAGTAAATAGTGTTGCAAAAAATGCAAAAAGAAAAAAAAACTTCAAAAAAGTGGACATGCCTGATTGAAAATAAAATGCCTGTCGGAGTGTATATATTTGTATAGTCAATAAACATGCTTGAGCTTCAAAGTGAAATCATGTGAGCCTGCAACTGGATGACTTGAATATACTGGTCTTGCATCCTAGGATAGGTATCTACAATGGCTACCGTCCATTCTTTTTTTCATCCCCTCCTCTTGAGCTAGTTGTCACTTGAATTTAGAAGAGAATACCCTGCTCCTCGAGGAAGGAGTTGCTGGATTGGGGAATCATTGGGTTGTCATGCTAGAGAACTTAGTCTATTTGTCATTTCAATTGGGAAGAGTCACGATCACTTACACCGTACAAGTTAGATTCATAGTTATAAAGGTTTATATATGAGCTGAAATATTCTAACTTGGAAATTGAGGGGACTTGAGCAGAGTTTTAGGACTCGAAGGTTGTTGTAGTTCAAATCCTATTCCTAATAAGTTTCTGCCCGTACTAAAATTCCAAAGGTCCCACCCGATCTCTAAACTTTGATTTTATGAAGGCAAGTTTGACAATTAAACTTAATCCAATTTCTTTCCTTTTCTTTTCTTTTATTTTTATTTTCTACACTTATTGCATAAGTATTTGCTAGGGGCTAGCAAAGGCAAGTATATGGGGATGAGGAATCTCCATTTCATTACCTTTATTCTATCAATTTGGCCTTAAAAACCCTACTAAATGCATGTAAATACTTATAATTTAGACAAATTAGCATTC
The DNA here is from genome assembly GCA_037367405.1 of Ottelia alismoides. Classification (NCBI taxonomy): domain Eukaryota; kingdom Viridiplantae; phylum Streptophyta; class Magnoliopsida; order Alismatales; family Hydrocharitaceae; genus Ottelia; species Ottelia alismoides. The sequence goes on from JAZKJV010007390.1 coordinate 687,465, forward strand.
ACACATTGTTGTACAAAATGTGTATAAAATACAATTATTAATGCCAAAATTATAGAATAAATAAAAGAGAATAAAAATAAGAAAATATCGAAGATATTTTATGACCCTAAACCTCGGGACCTAGGCATCTCGATTACTAGGTCGATAAGGAATAAAGTAAGGGGAGATAAGTGTCAAAGATACAATAGAAACTTATTTATTAATTCATTTATTATTCATTTTTGGGACCTATTTTTATTTCTACTTTTTGTACCTCAAAAAGTAACTTTGTACATGAAAGTTGTATATAATAAAATATAGAAAAATACAAAATTTATTTCATACAAAAATAATATACATAATAAAAGTTATACTATAAATAAATTTCTAAAATTCCAACTTCCCAGAACCATATCTCTAAAATAAAAGTAAAAATAATTAAAAATCACATTAATTGCATATAACTTTTATAACCTATCTAGTGAAGGTGGTTTCATATTTTTTGGAGTTAAGGTGTGAAAGTTAGGTTTTGGATCACTATTGTATAATATACCTGATTAAAATAATCATTTTATTTATTCTTTATTTTTTTATAATTTTAATTTTTTTATATTTTATAAATAATATTTATAATTCTTGTACATATTAAACCTAAAATAAAACCACAAAAAACATTAAAATAAAATACCAAATATAGAGATGAAATACCTATATCCATACCTATGTATTTAATCCACCTATTTATTTAGTGTATATCTTAGATCATAAAAATATAACAAAAATATATTTAACTGTATAAAAATAAGTTATAATTTTATAAAATAATAAAATAAATTAATAAAATAAAATAAACAATAAAAATAAAAGACTAAAAACATAAATAAATATACCTATAATTAAGCCCTAAAAAGTAATTTGTAATTAAATACCTCTAAAAAATAAATAAAAATCATAATAAAATAATTTCAAATATAATAAACATTTTTTTATTTTATAACTTAAAATCATTAAAATCATTTATTATTATTTTATATCATTTTAATAAATATTTTTTAGGTCTGATTTTCTGGTTGGTCCACGTGGACCAACGAGCTTTCGCCCCAAGTAGACCTCAATCAACTCTCTGACCAAGGTCCTACGGGTGTCAGACCTAAATTCTGACCGAACTTATTGATTTTTTCCCCAACGATACACTACTCCTTTTGGGATGATTCTTCTGCATTGTTTTTATCGATCACTGGTGATACTCGTCGGCTTGCTTCCTCGTGGAGTGGGTCACTAAATCAAGCTGAATCCATCATTCTTTGGACCCGCTTGGTTAGCATGTACATAAACTTAACCCAACTTCCCTTCTCCATTTAAAACTCCTTAGCCATAGTTCTACCCTCTGATCTTGCGCTCCGGATCTAAGGTAGTGTTAGTACCTCCTCCTGCTACTTGGGACGGCTTTAGGCGAAGGCTTAGGTGCACTTCCACCCATCTCCGGTGAAGTCGCCATCGAGGTCATAGTCTCGTGGTTTAGACCATTGAGGTACCCACCTTTCCTTGCATTTCTTAGATTAGCAATAGGCATAGTTTTTATTTTTTGCTCTTAATCTCCCTATTTAGTCATTTAATCACACCTTCGAAGTTCGTCGGAGTTCCACCTCCAACAAACCCCCCACCGTGTCACCACTCGTCTTCCGACCATGCTATAAGATAGAGGCAATTTGCCCTCAACCCTATAACCATTTTGTGTAGGTAGCTTTAGCATCACATGTGCTTGGAGCCATTTTGACATCTCGCAGGAGAACTCCAGTGATTGCTAGAGCGTTTTGGGATATCCAACCATCATAGGACACTTGACGAAGGCAATTGGCTATTTTAGAGCTTTTCAGAGCAGGTTAGAGGGGGATGATCTTGATGGAGAAATCTCGCATCGCCGACGGTTCTTCCCTGTTCGTCCACCCATCTTCTCCACCATAGGATTAAGAACATGCCCCAGTTTGATTGTGGATCGTTACTCGCTCGCAACCGTCGATCTTCTTTTGAGGATCTAATCCTAACTGTTGGTCCGAAGCTTCATTGCACCTTGTGGACATGACACATGTATTAGTGGATCGCTAGCCACCGTCCGATCACGCGCACAGTTGGGTATTTTTCCTATTTTACCGAGCACATTTTGTATTTTATTGTTTAGTACTAAAAGTTTCATCTGTAGTTTATTAAGTTTTATGTAATTTGCAATAAGGGACCCCAAACATTGGTTATTTTTAGTTCCCTTGCCAGCGCACCTCACGTGGCCATCCACGTAAGGCACGTAATTTTATGCTTTTACACTTGGAACTTTTTTTAATGTTATTTAGTCCATTAGATATTTATCCCAGTTGTATTATTTTTGTGAAATTTACAGAGTGATCCCTGGACTAAATTTTATTTACATAAGTGCCACAGTGAGTAATGTAGTTTCGTTTTGTTTTCTCTATTATTTATTATAGCTGTTTCGCTAAAAAAATCAACAAAAATAGGTCCACAGTCCTGATTGTACACACTTTCACACCATATTTTTGCATTACATTTTCAGTCACTTTTGTTATTTTATAAAAATCAAATAGCCTTTTTGTTCCTTGTTTAGCTTATAAAATCCATAAAAAATAAAAAGCTATTGAAAAAGTTAAAAATAATATTTACTTTTTATTTAGTCATTTTATAATTCCAGAAGAAAAATCCATAAAAAATACAAAAGAAAAGTCATAAAAATTGAAAAAAACCCAAAAAACACTTATAAAAAATTTTGGACTTGATCTTCTATTTTTAATTTCCCTTTCAATTTCGACCTATATAATTAAACCATGATTTAGGGTATATTTTCTACTTTAAAAATATTTAAAAATTAGCAAAAATGCAAAAAAAAATCATAAAATAGTAAAAAATTAAGTAAAACCCAAAAATATTTTATTTTCTTATTTTGATTATATTATTAATATTTATATCTATCATAGCTTATATTGTATATATATTCTATATATAGCTATATTATATATTTGTTTTGCAAAAAAAGCAAAACATACAAAATAAAAAGAAAAATATAAAAACAGAAAACCAAAAACAAACTATAAAAATATAAAACTAAAATAAAAAATTTTAAAACTAAAAACCCATAAAAAGAAACATAGACAAAGAATTCACAATCATCTTTTTGTGCGTTAATTTGCCCAATCTATCTAGTTTGTCTATGTATTCGACACTCTACTTACTTGCACACCATACACACATTTTGTAGAGTTATAATAAATTTTAACTCTACATTTATTTTCATTGCTTGATTTATTATTGTGGGTTAATTTTTGAGTAACTGGGATTTTTCGTGGGTCGCCACAACAACTGTCTCCACCTTGTGTGAGACATATTTTGACCCACGTAAAATATGGATTATCAAATGGTGCCGTTACCAGGGAGCAACTGCGCATAGATTGACATTACTTTGATTGTGATTTATTTGCCTATTTTTGTGATTTATTTATTTTATCATTTATTTGATATAATTATTTGGGATGTCTAACCACCCCTCTCTTGTTGACTTTGTTGCGAGGTACCATGGATTAAGGGCGGCTCTTTACTCGAAGCACCTATGCACCCACACGAAGCTATTATCTGGCCTGGCACCAAAGGAGGCTTGTAGACATTTTTGAAGACATGGCCACTTTTGAGTATTTTATTTTATTTTTTTGTGTAATTCAAGTGAGAGAGACCATATAACTTGTAATAATACAAAAATCTCAAGACACTTCACACTTCAGAGATCCCGTACTCGAGGGATTGTTCCCTTGGGGGCCTCGTCGGATTT